>JAHFWL010000004.1:2630000-3338364 GCA_021292165.1 Shinisaurus crocodilurus | reverse complement strand
TCATGTAGATATTAATTAAATAGGGGACAAGATAACCCTGTGGGCCCCAGCTTCTGGATGTGACCTGCCAAAGATTGGAACCAGGGCAATTACAGTGCACCCAAGACCCAACCTGCCGGCAGTCCAGAAGAACTAATAGGGCTGCACTTCCCCAATGAAGTTCCAGTGAAGATTAGCACAAAGTGAAAAGTCTCAGTCCCATATCCTGCTGGCAGAAACCCAATTGAAATAGGCCAGATATCAGTATCAGCCAGAAGTGTTGTAAGACTGCCACCTTCTCAATCACCTTAGCCAAAATGGTATTTTTGAGGACTGGCCTGTAATTACCTAAATCTACTGGGTCAGGAAGGTTCTTAGTAATGGTCTTATTATTGCCTCCTTTAAGTAAGAGGGAATATCCCCTCCTTTAAATAGGCAAAATCACCTTCCTTAACCAAGCATCAGTCCTACCTTGGCTGATTTAATCAACCAAGAAGGCAAGGGTTGAGTAACAGGTGGTGGACTTCACTCCTTCAGACACCCTGTTCACATCCTTGGGTTCTACAAGCCGAACAGATTACAAAGCAACTGGACGGCAGCCACCAAAGTTACATCCACCTACCTCTCCAATGTTGAATCCAATCAAGGCAGATCTGAGGACTTCATTTGCAAAGAATGAAATGTTCACAGAGCCACTGATTGCTCCAGCCTCCCCCATCTTCAGCATCCTGGTGAAGAAGGCCCCCACAGTATGGAAAGCTTAGCTGATCTAGTCTGTGTGGATGCGAAGCAGCAGAGCTTTCTTCACTGTCCTCACGCCCCGCACAGTATTATTTATTTATTATATTTACCCCCACCTTCTTTCCTGCAAGGAACCCAAGACAGCTTACAGATCCTCCCTCCCCTCTCTCCATTTTATCCTCACAACAACCCTGTGAGGTAGTTAGGCTGAGAGTCAGATGGCCCAAAGTCACCCAGTGAGTTTCATGGAGTGGGGACTAGAACCGGATCTCCCGAGTCCCAGTCAGCACTCTCACCATACGCCACACGGTCTCCAGTTGTGCTCTAGCCTGTGTTCAGACTGATTTGGCCCAAGTTTTTTCTTCATTGGCACTCTTGCCATCTTCCCTCCTTTTTGCCCTCCACGCACCATTAAATCAGTGAGCAGGGAGCTGATCAGGCTCTACCAGAGGAGAGAGGGTGTTTTGGAATGATAGTGTCAACCGCCAGGGCCATTTCTTACTTCCACAGATAAGCCAGGGCTTCAACAGTACCAGCAAATGAATGAATGCATTCAGGAAATCATTTGGATCCATCAAGCACCTGGGCTGGACCATTTTAACTGGTCTACTACTCCTGCAGAGGTCCATATCAGTTGAACCAGCCCAAAACTGCCCAGAAAGTTATCTGCCCATGACAACAGAGTCACACATAGCTCCTCCACCTTCAGAGAACCAACTCCACTGATCAGAATACCAAGACAAGAATGTATCCTGCTGGATGCATGGGGCTAGATTCTAATTGGGGCAGGACCAGGGTTGCCATGTCAGACATGAATTCCTGAGCCACTTCTGATTGAGCGGACCACTGGAATCCACCATAACAAGGATCCTGGGGTAAGCCAACAGTAGCCTGAGATTGCCCTGGCTGGCTTAAGGAGGGAGACTGTTGGATACTTCACTCTACACTGCCCTGGTCACCACTGCCAACAACAGCAGGAGGGTACTAGAGGGAGCATCTGGTTAGTGAGATAATTCCTATAGACTGCTGCCATTCCACTCCCCCCCCCGACCTAGCCTGCTGCACCATGGAGTAACCTGGTGGACAGAGCTTGGTGAGAGATCACCTTCCCTCAGCCAAGTCTCTGTGATATATGCAGCTCAGTGTTTTGTCTACCTTCACTGCCACCATGGCTTCCTGAGAAGAGGAAGATAACCTGAAAAGAGGAAGGACAACCAGTGACCTACCCTCCTCTTCCTGCAATGGCCAGGTTGGATCTCCCACATCTATCACCTATCTATCATCTATCATTGTATGCTGCCCATAGGCAAAGCTCTCTCTTCCTGCTGGTGATCACTTGAAGAGTTGTAAACAAGGAACACTGCCAGTTTGAAAGGATATGTAGTTGTGGCTGCGGCTTCAAAGGCATTGTGCTGTAAGATGTAGAGGAGAGAACAGAATGGTGCTAATGTCAGAGACCTGCGTGACTGAACAGAACTTCAAAGGGTTTTTTGGTCTTGATGTGTTGTGAACTGAGGAGGGACCCCGATATACCCAGATGATTCTGATTGATTTATTGATATTAGGGAAGAATATAGGGTGGTTATTAAACTAATAAATTGTGCCATAGAACAAGGGAAAGGGCCTAAGGTAGATACACCCTGTATAACGTGGTTGTAATGCCCCTGAGTTCCATAATAACGATGAGGAGGGGCAGATTGGCAATCTCTTTAGATATAATAAAAATATTTAATTAACTTTTGGATTTCAGTGGGTAACATGATTCACTTAATAGACATAATTATGCAAACCAAATACAAATAAGTCCAAGATGAAACCACAGTTAATTAGTGTTTTCTGTTGTCAGGACCGAGATAGCTGCTTGCACGTTCCTTCAGTCTGTTGTTGCTGCCTTCTGTTGTGGAGGTCCACTCTTCCTCACCAGTGAGGCCTGCTCTCTAGTCTCTCTACTCTCTTCCCTTCCCCTTCACTTGTGCCTTCTCCACCCTGTGCTTTCTCTTGTCTAACTCATCAGCTGCTCTTCTTCACTCCTTGACCGCTTCTGTTTCTTCTTCAACGGTTTCTTCAACTGACTTCTCACTCTTGTCCTCCCAGGGTTCACAGTTGCAGGAGCTCTGTGAGCGCATTCAGCTGAATGAGCTTAAAAGCCCCTATTTAGATCTGCATGCTCAATGTGCAAAGATCTGTAATGCAGGCAGGGTGTGGGGAAATTGGGGTGGTGGTTAGGTGTGCATGCTCACACACATCCCATTCCCTACTTTAACCGCACCTGGGTTGCAGGCAAATGCCAATAGCACACTAGAGCTGGAAAGGACCATCTAGTCCAGCCTCTGCTCAAGGCAGGCTCTGCAATTCAGGATGTGAGTTACAGCATTCCTGGCAGATGACTGTCCAGGCTCTGCTTAAAAACCTTCAGCAAAGGGAGAACCCGCCACCTCCCAAGGCAGTATGTTCCAGTGACAAACAGCTTCCACCATTAGGATATTTCTCCTAATGTTAAGCTGAAATCTGCTTTCCTGCAGTTTCCACCCATGTTTCAGGAGCAACAGAGAACAAGTTCTGCTCCATTTCTGCATGACAGCCATTCAGACATTTAAAGACCCCTTAAACTTCTCTACTCCAGGTTAAACACACCCAGCTCTTTCAGTCTCAATTGTTTATTCAGCTTATGACCCACTAAGATGCCTGGATCTTTTTCACATGTCCTGCTGCCAAGCCGGTTCTCCTCCACCGTATACACATACCTTTGAATTTGTTTGTACCTAAATGCAAACCTTTACATTTAACTCTGTTGAATTTTTGTCATCTTGCTAGCTTTGGCCCGGTGTGTTCCAGTCTGTCAAGATCATTTTGAATCTCCATTCAGTCTTCTGTGGTGTGGACGTCCCTCCTAGCTTTGTGTCTGCAAATTTGTTAAGCAATTCCTTTGAACAACACAGTGCTGGGACAGAGCCCTGCAGCACTCCACTCAAGACCTCCCTCCAACAGTGTTCTCCAACTTTGGGTCCCCAGATGTTTTTGGCCTACAACTACATGGCTGGGCATGCTGGGAATTGTAGGCCAAAAACATCTGAGGACCCAGGGTTGGAGAACACTGCTCCAGGAGGACACAGAGCCATTAATGAGCATTCACGGAGTGCACTTGCTGAACCAGCTGTTGACCCACCTAAAACAGTAGTATTGTCTAACCCACATTTTACCATCTTGTCAACAAGGAGTATCATGGGAACCCTTGTCAAATGCTTTGCTGAAGTCAAGTCAATGTCCACAGCATTCACATGATTTGCCAGACTAGTGACTCTTTCAACAACAACAAAGAGGTAAGATTATATATGAACATAAGAGGAGCCATGCTGGATCAGACCAAAGGACTATCTGTTTGCACAGGGGCCAACAGATGGGAAGCCAACGACCAGACAATAATGCAATTGCACCCTTCTTCTCAGGTTCCTCAGCAACTGGTGTGAAGAAGCACACTGCCTCTGATACTGGAGATAATATATAGCCATGATGACCTGTAGCCACTGATAACCTTGACCTTGTCCTTCATGAATTTGTCTAATCCCCTTTTAAAGCCATCCAAGCTGGTGGCCATCACTACATCTTATGGCAACAAATTCCAGATTTCCATTTATTTGTCCTTTTATCTACCATTCAGCATTTAACAATTCTAAATAGTATATGGTGGGGTGGTTATTTTAACTTTTTTACAGGTTGTGTTGTATTAACTTGCTTTAGTTATTTGAGTAGTTTTAAATTTGGTTTTAAATTTTCTATAATGTTTTTATTGTGTATATTTCATATTGTATTTTATTGTTTTTTTTATTGATTGTAAACTGCCCAGAGAGCTTCAGCTATTGGGCAGTATAGAAACAACAACAACAACAACAACAACAATAATAGAGAAAATGTCTCCCTATCTACTTTTTCCACAACTTGTATAATTTTGTGCAGCTCTATCATGTTCCCCCTTACTTGCCATTTTTTTAAAAAAAAAAATTCAAAAGGTTGATCTGGCATAACATATTCCTGGCAAAGCTATGTCAGCTCCTTGTAATCAATGTATTCTTTTCTAGATGTTCAGAGACTGACCTCTTAATAATTTATTCTAGAATGTTGTCCAGCATTGATGTCAGGCTCAGTGGTCTGCCATATGGTGGGTCCACCTTTCCCCCCTTTTTGAAGATGGGGACATGCTCATGTCCAGTGTTCCAGCAGCTTCAGCGGCTCTGAAATGTCACGAGAAGAATCACGACCCAGTGTTAGGCAAGCAACTTCCAGCTTTAGCCCCCACATACAATCTACAACACAGGGATAAATAATACTGGTCTCCCATAGAGTCTTTTTGTAAGGATGACTGAGATAAGGTATGTGAAGTGCTTTAAATGCTAAGTAGTATTATTACACAGAAATCTTGGATTCCCAATGAGTTATAATAATTAGCATTTCTATAACATATTTCAGGTTTTCAAAGTGTTCCACAGGCATTATCTCCCAAATCGTTACAAGTTCCCCGTAACATAAGCCTGTATTATTATTATTATTATTATTATTAAAAAAAACACAAGCTGTTTCTTTTCCATTGAGACTCACAAAAGTCAGAGCTTGTTTGAGGCTGAGCTTGTGACTGAGGGGGTGCTCCTGCAGTCATCTTTGTCACTTGAGGCTCAAGTGGCCTCAGTGGCAAGGAGTGCCTTCTACCAGCTTCGGCTGGTGGCCCAGCTATGCCCCTATCTGGACAGGGATAGCCTGGTCTCAGTAATCTACACTCTGGTGAGCTCTAAACTAGACTACTGCAATGCACTCTACGTGGGGCTGCCTTTGAAGACTGTTCGGAAGCTGCAGCTTGTGCAAAATGCGGCAGCCAGGCTTATTGCGGGGACCAGAAGGTCCGAGCACATTACACCGGTTCTGGCCCGTTTGCACGGGCTGCCAATATGCTTCTGAGCCAAATTCAAGGTGCTGGTTTTAACCTATAAAGCACTACACAGCTTAGGACCACATTACCTGACGGAACGGCTCTTCCAACCACAATCTACCCGGACACTACGCTCAACATCTGGGGCCCTCCTCTGACTGCCACCTCCAAGAGATGCTCGGTTGGTGGCAACAAGGAGGAGGGCCTTCTCAGTGGTAGCCCCCCAATTATGGAATAAGCTCCCCACTGAGACCCGCCTGGCGCCAACCTTACTATCTTTTCGGCCCCAGGTTAAGACTTCCCTCTATGCCAAGGCATTCAATAGTTAAGAGCTCAAAATAGCACGGGGGGGGGGGGATTGTCACCTGTAGGCTTAGTTTTATTAACTTGGATTGTTATTTTACACTGTGTTTTTAAATTTGGTTTTTAATCTTTTAACTATTTTGTATGTTTTTATTGTTGTTTTTATGCACAATCTGTTGTGAACCACCCAGAGAGCTTCGGCTGTGGGGCGGTATAGAAATGAAATAAATGAAATGAATGAACAAAACAAAAGTTAGCATTAGAGACAGGAGTCCCTGCTTGAACATGGGTTTTACTTCATGTGCAATTAAAAAAAATTTTTTTTTAAGGGTGGCCAGAGAGCCTCGTCTCCCGGACAGTCTGGTCCCTCGCCACTGCCTGCTCTCTGGCTTGCACTGAGGATCCTCTCGGCATGAGCCAGAGGGCAGGCAAGCTCTCTGGAGAGCCACGTGGGCTGACGTGGCCAGTGCAGCTGTCTGAAATGCCTGGCTCAGACGGTCATTGTGGGAGATTGGCCACCCACCCCATGTCCTCACCTCAAAGTAAGCATTCCAGCAGCACCACGAGAAGGGAATTGCAGTGCAGACCCTATGGATCATGAATTTGATTTAGTGGGGATAATGATGCAAATGACTGAATGGGGGGGGAATTTATTGAGGGGAACTTCATTTTGGAGCAGGATCTGGGTCATCTGGGGGTTAATTAATTGAAAAGGAAAGTTGATTTGAGTGACCTTTATTAAGAAACTGGGGGGGGGGTGATTTGGATGTGAAACTAATTTGTCTTCTATGAAATTTAAATTCTACCAATAATTTCTAAATTTGCATATATACTTATAAATTAGCACATGCAAATTATATGCAAATTTATATCCCTTTTTGTCCTCTTTTTCAGTGGTGCATGTGCTCTTTTTTGGTAATGCATAACTGGCCACCCTAAGCATGAGGTTTCTGCATACCATTGGGTGCTTGATTTGGCTTGGGAGGAGGTCTGAGGAGACAATTTAAGTAGACTGACCATGGCTGCAACCTGAGAGGCCTGGGAATTCAAACCAGTCTCAGTCCAACCTTTGACCTGCAATATTAACGGTGACCCATGCTGCAGAGTTTCTGTAAGCTTCTTCGCTCTCTCACTCTCGATACAACCTCAATACAATACAGTAACTTTTCTATGATTTTAGCTTTTACTTTGACTGTACTTACGTAGATTTCATAGATCTGGAAGGGGCCCACAAGGCTATCGAGTCCAACCCCCTGCTCAATGCAGGAAACTAGAGGAGGGGTCTCCCATCCAAGTAACAACCAGGTCTGACCCTGCTTAGCTTTCCACGCTCAGACAAGCTGAGCCAGCATAAGCCACAGGCCTGTTCTATGACAGCTCAGTATCCTACTTTTGTGGCATTAAAATATTCACCACAGTCCTCACCTTTCATTCAGTTAGTTCCAATCCCCTATCATCATCATTGGCCTTAAAAATGGTGAGGGGGATATTTTTATTTATTGATCGATTGAAATGTGGATCCTGCCCATGGCACTCAAGGCTAACCATCAGAATCAAAACCACAATAAGCAATTAAAAAACATAATACTATACATAGAAGAAAAGATGCAAATCAATGAAGATCAGGGAATAAAATAAAATCATTTTTAAGCTGTCATTTTAAAGTAAGACTGCCATCTTGAAATGAGAACACATAGTAAAATGACAACACTCTCCTGAGTCTATTGAACATGCAAAACATTAATCAGACAACAACTGCTCTAGTTTGATTTTTGTACCCAGCCCTATGCCAGTCCATCAACTATTTGAAGATAGATCCTATTTCTGTCACAACGCCCTCTAAACAGCACAGAGCCAGAAAGAGAGCCTAGCAGCCCTACCAAGATATGGTGCTATGGGTAGATTGCCTGCATAGAGAACCCAGAGACTTCACAGGACAGGAGTTTGAGTCCTCCTATGGAATTAATTCTTATAGAATCATAGAAAAGTAGAGTTGGAAGGGGCCTACAAGGCCATCGAATCCAACCCCCTGCTCAATGCAGGAATCCAGGTCAAAGCATCCCCGACAGATGGCTGTCCAGCCGCACCTTGAATGCCTCCAGATTGGGAGAGCCCACCACCTCCCTAGGTAGTTGGTTCCATTGTCTTATTGCTCTGACAGTCAGGAAATTTTTCCTGATGTTTAGGTGGAATCTGGGTTCCTGTAACTTGAGCCCATTATTCCGTGTCCTGCAAACTGGGAACTGTCAAACTGTCCTGTCTTCTGCCAAGCAGGCAAATTCTGACATCACACATAGAAACTTTGTACTGCTGTCTCCATCGGGCGCACAGCATTTACAATATGCACAAGTAGGCTGGAGGAACTGGGCAACTCAGAAATGCCAGTGCAGTGCTGTTACTCGCGCCATAGCACAGGAAGTCTCCCTTTGCTGTGTGTATGAGGTGCCACAGCACAGCTTGGGAAGACGAAAATGCCAGCAAATTGTCTGCATCGTGCTACAGCTGGCTTCTTCTGGTGGTACGTACCATGTTGGCAAAGAGCCACAAAATAAGTGAATGGAAAGGCGGGTCCTTCTCAGGGGCATTTCATGCCTCACATCTTCTTGCATTTCACTCTGACCTTTCACCAAGTCAAGTATATGTACCCCTTTTCTCCAGTTACTGCACTCCAAGTAGGTTCACAACCAATATCAATACAACATAAACATTAACTTCAGTACAAAAAAATATATGAATAAATAATTATTGAAACAGTCTCAGAACAATTTCAATATCCAATACAATAAAGAATTTGTAACATTTCATTACACTTCTAGAACAACTAAAATGACAACATTAAACAGGAAGTCACCATTAATTTACCTAACTTAGCAACAGCTAGAACTGTCCCCCAGATCTCGGCAGCAAGCAAAAATGCAAATGAATTAAAATGCTGCCGCAATAGGTGCAGCAAGGGTATTAAAATACACGACAGGAAGCCCCATCCCATCCCGAACCTGGAGGATTATGGGCAGGCAACTGAATGCGGGAGGAGCACGGCGAATGGGATTGCTGCCGCACTGCCCTTGCCCTCAAAAGCATGCCTTATTTTGGCTGTCCAGATGTTTTACACCTCCTCATGAGGAGGAGAGGCCGAGGCACCACCTGGATTCTATGGAAGCTGGTGGTGCCTTGCTCCGCCCCAGGGAACGCCCCCCGCATGGGGGAGCCGAAGGCAGTCTTCCATCCATGTTCAGTCCCCAGCCAGCATTGAAAGAACCACGTTGGCCACAAGTTGGGGGGGGGGTTTGCAGGCGCTCCACGGCACTGTGACCTCAGAAGGGATTTCCGAGGCTGCAGCAGCGACTATGCCCCATCCTGTGGGGGCCCCAGACATGGTCAGAGGGCCACAGAATTGCACCCTAAAATCTCTCAAAGCAATTAGATATTTGTGAAAGCTCAAGCACAGTCAAATATAAATTGCTCTATAGATATTGAAATGCAGGAGCCAGAATATGACTTGCTCATCATCATACCCTTTGCAGAGCAGTCAGATATTAACAAATAACAGCCAATTCCAGAGATAGCAGTCCAACTTCTTTCAAGTACACATATTTAACATGCTAGGTGCAGAGCTATAAAACAGCAATCTCTCTTAAGGAAAGCAGAGGGGCTATCTATGTCAAATCCATGAGTTTCAAAAAACTGAAAAACATTTGTTTAAGCAGGGTTTTTGACAGGGCTAAACAGGGTTGCTTTGACAGATTTCATATGCAGCCATGGAATCTGTCGAAACAAACCTCTTTAGCCCTGTCAAAAACCCTTTCTTTTGACAAGTATCAAAAGAAAGTGCTCGCAAAAATGGGGGGGGGGTACCTAGAGGCTGGGGGAAGTGTGGAAAAGGTGGAGGGGATGGAGAACAGTGAGGGCAATACTACAAAACTAGAGGATCACACCTGAAAGGGGGCAATGTAGTTACCACCCCCTTTTGTGAGCAAAGATCCCCTCCTGGCTTTGCTTTTCTCTTGACAGATCATCGTTTGACAGTAACAAATTAACCTACCGGTATTTGCAGCCTTGCTTTGTCAATGCCCATGGATGTTGCCTCCTGCACTTTGACAGGGGACACTTACTAGGACATTGACCAGGCAAGACCACATTGTGGCTTCACACCTCTGAACTACTGACCAAAAAAAATCATTAAAAAATTATGAAAATATTTCCGTGCATATTTCAGGCGCAACAACAACAAAAAAGTGGCGAACCAGTGACAGAAGCTCCAAGGTGCTGCTTGGGCTCTTTGTAGGGGCTGTTACTGGGAGACATCAGGAAAAGGGGGGGGAGTTAAAAGTGGCAGCAAAGGCTGAAAAGGGGTCATCATGATAATACGAGTGGGGAGCGGGAGCCAGTGACGATTGCTCCAAAGTGCCACTTCAGAAATTTGAATGCATTTTTGCATCTAAAATGTAGAAGATCTTCCACCTCATTTGAGCTGCAGATGTACTTATATAATTCATCCATATAAAATACCCCTCCAAAGTATTAGACATCATTGCCAGAAATAAAATATGCACCTAAGGGCCAATATGGCTTTGAATAATAAAGTTTGAACAGGACGATCATCTGGTCCTGCTACACTGGCAATTGCTCTATCACTGCTTGCACCAGTGCAACAGAGTTGCAATCCTATGCACACACAGCACCCCTCCTCTGAGCATGGAGCTAATATTTAGTATATACAAGTGGGACCTACAACAAAATGTTGCTCTCTGTCCCCACCCACAGAGGGAAGGGCTCTCACTCAGGGCTCTAGTCATATTTTTGGGTGGACCCATTTTTGCTTCTAATCCCGTTAGGCACTCAAACACCAAAGATCCTTGTTAGAGCCGTCTTGAGTCCCTATTAGTTTAGAAGTTAAATGGGACTATATTGTATTCAGATATAATAGTGCCAAATGAATGCTTCCGACTTCCCCAACCAACAAGAAATTCCAGCAGCAGCACTATCTGAGCCTTGGCTTCCTCCGGAGCAGAGAGCACTGAAGATGTGTACTTCGGTAATATTGCTTTATTTACAAATATACAAGGACAGCATAAAGGAAAGCAAGCAGCAGGCCAACTCCTCATAATTATACAGTAAATCCACAGAGAGGCATCTGGTTGCACACAACTCACAAGCTGCCTTCAGCTGTTTCCCTCCCTGGGTCAAACTACACATTACGTTATCACACCAGGAGATTAAAACAATTTAACCATAGGGGTGTGGTGGTGGTGGTGTGTGTGTGTGTGTGTGTGTGTGTGTGTGTTATTTTTTATTTACTGCTCCATATTCTAGTATGGAGATTTTGGAACAGTGTACAATAAAAGATAAAACAGATAAAATAATAAAATAATATGTTAAAACCAAAATTAATAAAACCATGGCTGGTTAGTTCAGGAAGGCTTCCTGAAATAAAAGTGTGAAAACACTTTTATTGTGAAATAAAAGTGTGAAAAGGAGGTGCCAAAAACAATACAATGTTGGCACCTGCCTGAAGTCCAGAGGCAGGCAGTTCCATAGAAATGGAGCCGCCACAGTGAAGGCTCTTCTCCTGGTGGACTCTAATCAGGCCGGAGGTCCATGCAGAACCCCCAGGAGCATGCCCTCTGATGACCTCAGTGACCAGGCAGGTTGGCAAGGGAGAAGGCGCTCTCTCAGGTATCCTGGTCCCAAGGTGTTTCGGGCTTTGTACACTAGTACCAGAACCTTAAACCTGGCCCGGTAGTGAATAGGAAACCAGTGCAGTTCCCTCAGCAAAGGGGTTGCACGCTGAAAAGGGGCTGCTCCCGACAACAGCTGAGCCGCTGCATTCTGCACTGGCTCCAGCTTCTGGAGCAGCCTCAAGGGCAGCCCCACATAGAGCGCAGTGCAGTAATCCATCTTGATGTTACTAGTGCCTGTTTGGTTTTCATTAGGACTGCAGCATGCAGGAAGGGGAG
Source organism: Shinisaurus crocodilurus (assembly GCA_021292165.1). Classification (NCBI taxonomy): domain Eukaryota; kingdom Metazoa; phylum Chordata; class Lepidosauria; order Squamata; family Shinisauridae; genus Shinisaurus; species Shinisaurus crocodilurus. The sequence continues at coordinate 3,326,466 of JAHFWL010000004.1, read as the reverse complement.
GTTTAACCTTTTCCTCTCCGGCTACAATTCTAACAAAAAGAATCGGAGCCAATATGTGAGCCGCCCCCCCCCGCCTCCGCAAGGCTAACTGCAGTGTGCATGTGTGCGTGCGTGCATGGCAAGGTTGTTTGGATCATTACTGGGAGCAAAGCATTGACCCCCCTTCTCTATATGTTGTGGTCTGGATGAATATTGCTCTCCCTCACCCCCCACCCACACAGCAAGGATTACATTTTAAAAATCCTGAAAAGGCTGTTAGCCACACAATGAATGTAACATGTAGGTTGATTGTCTCTTTCTCTGCTTCGGTCTCTGCTTTTGTCTGCTTCCAAAACTGCAAAACTGCTGTCTGTTCTCATTCATTCTCTCTCTCTCTCCCTCCCCCCCACACACATTTAAAATATTCAAGGGAGAACTCCATATATGAAGCAACCATTTCCTAACAAATAGTCCCCATAGAGAGACATCAGCTGACTATTAACAAGCATGTTCCCTGTTGACTTTCCCTTTCAACTTCCATTTTATCTGTCCCCTAATTTTTGAGACGTTTCCTCGTTTGAAGTAAAATGTGACTGTGTTGGACTCCCTGGGCAATTGTCCACTTACAATCAGGGCTTTTTTTCTGGTGGAACTCACCGGAACTGAGTTCCAGCACCTTTTCTTCTATTAATTGCATTACAATTTAATCGCCCTCTACTCCCGAGGAAATGTAATCCAAGAGTTCCGGTACCTTTTTCTCCAGAAAAAAAGCACTGCTTACAATATATATTACATTTGATAGCACTATCAAATTGGTCACTATTTCAAATCAGTTCAACGATGCTTGCTTCTTGCACCAGCTCCTGGGTGCCACCTCACATTAAGTCCAGGGTTGCTTCCGCTTTGTTTGGTTCCATGACCAGCTGTTCTAGGGCAAAGCCATTTAAGCTATCTAGAAATGTGAGGGCTCCTGAAGTCACACATTGCTACAAAACGTTCTCCCCTGGATGCCTGTCTGGTTTCATCCTCCATCTCAAGGTCACCCTTGGCATTTCAGTCAGGGGAACAATAATAGGTCCCCAGTCCTAAATTGCTTTTGTGACCTGGTATTGCCTCCCATAATGTTTCTGTGGAGAAGCCTGCCCCACCATTTGAGATTTCTAGTTTGTTTAACTGTAGGCCCACTTTGGCCAACAACAGTACGCCCTTCCCTGTCCTTCCTATAGGGCAGTGTTCTCCAACCTTGGGTCCCCAGATGTTTTTGGCCTACAACTCCCAGCAGGCCCCAGCCAGCTACGCTGGCTGGGGCATGCTGGGAGTTGTAGGCCAAAAACATCTGGGGACCCAAGGTTGGAGAACACTGCCCTATAAGGTTTGTATCCAGAGAGGACAGTATCCCACTGGTTCTCCCCATGCCCCCAGGTTTCCATTGCACCCACTATATTGAGTTTCTCCTTTAAAAGCAGGCACTCCAACTCTCCCATCTTGGCTCAGAGGCTTTTGGCATTAGCATATATGCTAGGGTTGGGCCAGAACATCCAACCCAGCCAAATGTCTCCGCACTTGAGGGTGGGGGTGGGCAAAAGCACTCCCAAAGATTGGGAACAAACATCCAGGTAGAAGGAATGTTTAGTACTGCTAACTGTTTACAAGGCAGCCGGAGGTGGCCTTTTCACCATTTTAATTATTTTATAACAACAGGGCCTACACTGCTCCAAGAGGTGGCAAAGGGCCCCTGGTGACCTCATTGCTGCGGAGGTATGCTTTGAAAATGGGGTGTGGGGGCAGAAAAGGGAATGGCCCTGGGGAGCAGTGCACACTTAGATTTCATAGATCATAGAGTCGGAAGGGGCCTACAAGGCCATCGGGTCCAACCCCCTGCTCAATGCAGGAAACTAGAGGAGGGGTCTCCCATCCAGGTAATAACCAGGCCTGACCCTGCTTAGCCTTCCACACCCAGACAAGCTGAGCCAGCATGGTGTTTTTAAAAGAAAAAAAATGGCTACCTTAGAAGCTGTATTACTATACTTCCCGCAAAAAGTACTGTAATTTAATATTCCTCCCTTCACCCTGAAATTCTCCCTTCCACCCACTACCATGATGGAAGAAAGTCTGGTGAAGGTGGAGAGGAGATATTTGCCCAGCCTAATCGAAACCCCTATACATGGTATCCCTCTCCAAATGTCTCGTGTGTGTGTGTGTGTGTGTGTGTTTTCCCACATGGCCTTTTGGCCAGTGATCATGTCCTTCTGTACACTCTTTGCCAAAGTCTACCCCTTCCACATCTGGGTGTTCAGAAACATTTTCACCCTCAACCCTAAGGATGATTCATCCCAAACCAGTGGTTCACCACTCCTGTCGGCTCTCCCTCGTGGGTCAGCTTAAAAGCTGCTCTGCCATCTTTCTGATATTAAGCACCAGCCATGTGGTTCTGTTCTGGTACAAGAGGAGCCCGTCCCTTTTGTTGCAGACTTGGCTTGTCCCAAAATGTTCCCAGTGCCTAACAATTCCAAACCACTCCTCCCAACACCACCATCTCGTCCACCATCTCAGCTCCACCTGTCTAGCTGTCCCTGCGTGTGTAACAGGCAGCATTTCAGAGAAAGCTACCTTGGAGGTCATGGATTTCAACTTCCTAAGTTGGATCCAGATTTACTCACACTCAGAGTAGACCCATTGAAATGAATTGATTGTCCAAATTCCTGCCTATTGACCTAAATTTAGCTTCCAGGAGTACATGACTACATTTCTCCACATCATTGGTGCCAACATGCACCACAACTCACCAGCAATACCTACCAGTCTATTAGACAAAGCATGACCTGTGCTATCTTCCCATCAGGCAGGCAAGTCTCCATGCAGCTCACATGCCTGTCACAAACTCACTTCCCTGTGTTTCTAATGACTGGATGACCACCACTCCTCAACCTTCAGAGGCCTATCCTTGGCACAAGAGGGTATCAGCTTGTTTGTCCCCCAAGGAATGGGCCCCTTCTAAGGGATAATTTCCCTCTTCCATGGAGTGATGCCCTCCTTCCCCAAGACTCTCCTTGTCCATGCCAGCAGATGACCTGGCCCCCTGGGAGGGGGACACTGCTATCCCATCCTTGAAAGTCTCCTCCGCATACCTCCCTGCCTCCCTCAGCATCTCTGGGTCAGCTACTTTGGCTTTGGCCTCAAGGGACCAAATTTGCTCCTTGAGAGCCAGGAGCTACCGATGACAGCTAGTCATATACATGACAGCTAGTCATCCACTCTCTGCGATACACTGGATAACCCCAGCACTGCTCGCTGCTGGCTTTCTATCTCCATCACAGTTTTTGTTATTATTTGTTCATTAGGCCTACTCACCTGGAAAACTGGGATTCGTAGGATCAGAAACTGGGGAGGGTAGATTGTCCTGGCCTCCTCGCTTGTACAGGTGCTTAACTCGCCTACTTAACCAGTTCCCTTTTTGTCTGCTTCACGAGCTGGGCTCCTTCATAAGCCTGTCTTACTTTCATACGCCCGGCTGGCTCCCCCCCCCCCCCAACTTCTGCTGCAGCCAATTAGATTAGGAACTCCTCATTTAAAAACAAAGGTGTGTGAATCAATTGCGAGGTTGCAGCAGACTACAGTGAGTGGAAATTTAAAGGGGGACTTTGGTCGATTGAGCCCCACCCACCCCTGGGAATGACTTGCTATACACCATTTTGACTTTTGCTGTTAGCTGCCTTTGGCTCATTGGAAAGGTGGGGTACACATTTTTAAACAAACATGTACTCCAACAGTGGAACTTGGTCCACTGGAGCCAGAAGTTGCACTACCAAGAAGATAGCCATCTGTTGATACATTTCTCATCATATCTCATGCCCATGGGAAATTAGAAACTGTCCACTAAAAATGAGAGGCATGGATTCCAATTCCTCAGGTGTCCTAGCTTTAAATTCCAGCAATTTAGAAATGTACTCAGCAACTTTTCTGAGAAATAGCTGCTGGCATCCTACCTAGCAACCTAGAGTCCTTCCGGCAGTCTTTTGCTGCAGACCCAATGCATGTTAGCTAATTCTTGGCATGACATGAAATGTATCATGTCTTCAGATGAGAAGGCTGCAATTAACCATCGGCATACAAAAGAGAAACATATTTAGAGAACATTAATTATGGTACTGGACAATTTCAGTGCTTCACAAGCCCCGGTGGGCACTGTGTACTTGTAACGCACCTATGCTCCCACTAAGTATCACGGCCTAAGCAACAGTCGCCCACTCTTCCGCAATGCTAAGAAGTCTTTCCCACCTACTGTATCCATTCACTTTGCAAGAGCCTGACTTGTGCTCTTATAAAAGCAAAGACTGTGCTTGTTCTTTTGGTTAAAGATATACTCAAAATGTGTTGTTATTCTTGAATATAGTATTAGTCTTCAAAATGATCCAGGGATCCCTGGGTCCAGCCCCAGGACAGCAGCTGTAGTGTTCATGCGCATTGCAGACAAGATGCATCCTCCACCATCACCAGTATTCAGAGATTTATTTTCTTAGTTCTTTTCACTGAGGTGATAAAACTGAGCCTGGCCCACCGCACGGCACACTCCTTCATAAAATCCTTGCACATCGAAAATTAGCAAGTCAGGAGCATGCTAGAAGAACCAATCTCCCTGGCATCTAGTTTTCTAGGTGGATAATGTTGTCTGTATTTTTAGTGAGCCCGGTTGCAAGAGGGAGGCATGCATGGGTGAGCTTGTGAGCCTGGTTGCAAGAGGACCAGGTTGCAAGAGAGAGGCATGGGTGAGCACCCCCATTACCTATTGCCCAGAGTAGAAAAGCCTCCCTGCCTGAGGAGGGACAGTGGTACCTTCATTCTCCACCTGCTCCTTTTCCCTCCCCAACCCCACTTACATGAGCACACGCATCCCTAGTTTTCATTTCTTCATTTGCGGTTGTTGTTTTTAGCCATTTTTGCCACATAAGTGTTGATACTCCAGCCTGAACATCAGAAATATAGGGAATGCAATAGGGACAGTGATGTAGCAGGGAAAGGTACCAGAAGGTGGGTATTATCAGTGGTAAACAGGGACAGCTGAAGTGTATGAAAGAATCTGAATAATAATAATAATAATAATAATTATTATTATTATTATTATTATTATTATTATTATTATTATTATTATTTTATTTCTTACCCGCCTCTCCGTCTAGATCGGGGTAAAATGGGGTGGATTACTGAGCACTCAAAGCAACCCTCCAATGACCAGCCTACATCGTAGTGTTCCTGTCTCTTCCCCAGTTGCATTATATGTTTTCCTACCAGTTTTAACTCCTGCAGGACATGTAAAGTGGTGATCCTTGAAGATGAAGTTGAGAGGCTAGCCATTCAGGACACACCTGAATTTCTGAAATACATAGGACAGGTGAGCTCCCCTCAGCTTGGCTTCACATTGGCTTGGTATTTACAAGCTTTCTCAGCATTTAGTAAAAGCTTTGATGGCTGCTCTTTGTAATACTTGCGGCCCTGTCCCCATTGCTCCTGGAAATTGTAGCTTGGTTTGGTATTGCATGCATTGTCATTGTGGGGGACACGGATGGTGCCCTTTGGGAATCACTGCTAGCAGCTCGCTGGCCCAAGGAAAAGATCATAGAATCATAGAATCATAGAAAAGTAGAGTTGGAAGGGGCCTACAAGGCCATCGAGTCCAACCCCCTGCTCAATGCAGGAATCCAGGTCAAAGCATCTCTGACAGATGTCTGTCCAGCCGCACCTTGAATGCCTCCAGACTGGGAGAGCCCACCACCTCCCTAGGTAGTTGATTCCATTGTCTTATTGCTCTGACAGTCAGGAAATTTTTCCTGATGTTTAGGTGGAATCTAGGTTCCTGTAACTTGAGCCCATTATTCTGTGTCCTGCAAACTGGGATGAATGAGAAGAGATCTTTGCCCTCCTCTGTGTGACATCCCTTCAAATACTGGAAGAGTGCGATCATATCTCCCCTCAGTCTCCTCTTCTGAAGGCTAAACATGCCCAGTTCTTTCAGTCTCTCCTCATAGGGCCTTGTTTCCAGTCCCTTTATCATCCTTGTTGCCCTCCTCTGAACCCTCTCCAGTTTGTCTATGTCCTTCTTAAAGTGAGGTGCCCAGAACTGGATGCAGTACTCAAGATGAGGCCTAACCAGTGCCGAGTAAAGGGGAATTATCACTTCCCGCGATTTGGAAGCTATACTTCTATTAATACAGCCCAAAATTGCATTTGCCTTCTTTGCAGCCACGTCGCATTGCTGGCTCATATTCAGTTTGTGATCTACCACAATTCCAAGATCCTTCTCACTTGTAGTATTGTTGAGCCAAGTGTCCCCCATTCTGTAACTCTGCATTTGGTTTCCTCTCCCTAGGTGCAGCACTTGGCATTTATCCCTGTTAAATTTCATTTTGTTGTTTTCGGCCCAGCGCTCCAGCCTATCGAGGTCACTTTGAATTTTGTTTCTGTCTTCCAGAGTATTAGCTGTTCCTCCCAACTTTGTGTCATCTGCAAATTTGATAAGCATTCCCTGTACCTCCTCATCCAAGTCATTAATAAAAATGTTGAAGAGCACCGGGCCCAGGACCGAGCCCTGTGGTACCCCGCTCGTTACCTCTCCCCAGTTTGAGAAGGAACCATTGATAAGCACTCTTTGAGTCCGATTCTTTAGCCAATTGTGGATCCACCTGATAGTTGTTCCATCTAGCCCACTCTTAGCTAGCTTACTAATCAGGATATCATGAGGCACTTTGTCGAAAGCTTTGCTGAAGTCCAGGTATATAATGTCCACAGCATTCCCACAGTCCACAAGGGAGGTTACCCGATCAAAAAATGAGATGTGTGCTTGCTGCCATTTTTGGTTCAGCATGAGGCTTGGATTCATAGCAGAGCGCATGGATCAGACAGAGACGGAGGAGACCCTTTGGGAGGGCTTCCTGTCATGTGGGGTTCCCCTGCCATTATTTTCTGCCTGCTATCAGGACGTGCAGTCTTGTAGGGTTGCTCTCTACAGCCATTTTTTCACTTGCCCTGGAAGCTCTTTGACAAGTATTTTATCAGAGCAAGGTGGTCCAGAGGGGCTTAGAAGGCAGTGGCAGTATCATCATCATCATCATCATCATCATCAGGCGATCACTTGTGACCGAGTAAGATTGTCTTCCGGGATAAAAGGAGGAAATTCTAAAGAAGATTGTGTAGACTCTAGCGATGGGTCCGTAAGTGACTGTGGAGGCCAATTCTAGATCCACACAGCTTCCCACAGTGAGGACACAGGTTACCAGATGGAAGATGGTCCTGTGAAGGATTCGTTTGACGTGCTTTTCGCTTAGCACGTTTCTCCCTTTCACCTTGCACTCGGGCTTCTTCAAAGTCCATGGAACCTTTGTGAAAGGCCAACCTCCATTTAGATCGTTCATGGGCCAGAGCTTCCCAGTTTTTGATGTTTATATTGCATTTTTTTAGATTAGCCTTATGAACATCTTTAAACCTCTTATATTGACCACCGATATTCCGCTTTCCATCCTTGAGTTGGGAATAAAGTAACTGCTTTGGGAGACGGCAGTCAGGCATTCGAACAACATGACCGGTCCACTGAAGTTGGCGTTGAAGGATCATTTTTTCAATGCTAGTAGTCTTTGCTTCTTCCAGTACACTGACATTTGTTCGCCTATCTTCCCAAGTAATTTGCAGGATTTTCCGGAGGCAACGTTGATGAAACCTTTCAAGGAGGTGGAAGTGACGTTTATAGATAGTCCATGTTTCGCAGGCATACAATAAAGTTGGTAATACAATGGCTTCATAAACCAGTGTTTTGGTCTTCTTACAAATATCCCGATCCTCGAACACTCTATGTTTCATTCGAGAAAATGCGGCACTTGCGGAGCTCAGACGATGCTGGATTTCACTGTCGATGTTAGCTGTAACAGAAAGATAGCTTGGCAGTATCAGAGGCAGTATGCCTATGTATACTCCAGTTGCTGGGGAGCATGGATGAGAAGTTGCTGTTGCACTCTCATGTCCTGCTTGTGGGTGTCCCGTGGGCAGCTGGTTGGCCACTGTGTGAACAGAATGCTGGACTAGATGGACCCTGGGTCTGATCCAGGATGGCTCTTCTTATGGACCAAGTCATGCCATTGGTCCATCTAGCTCAGTACTAGAGAGACACCATTGTAACTTTCCGAAATCTTAGCAATAAGTAAAAGCAGTGGCATTACCAGTTACAATGGGAGACGAGGATTGGACAATGAAGCTTCTAATGCAGTGTTCTCCAACCTTGGGTCCCCAGATGTTTTTGGCCTACAACTCCCAGCATGCTGGGAGTTGTAGGCCCAAAACATCTGGGGACCCCAAGGTTGGAGAACACTGTTCTAACGGTAGATCCCACTGTATGAGTTATGGCCTGATCCTGTGAGTCACTTTAGTGCAAATCAAGGAATAGGATTTGATGCAAGTACTGGCACGCTCACATCCTCCTCGGCATCCTGGCTCATGGCATTGTGGCAGCAAGCCAGACCTCCGCACGTGCATGCCAATGGACATCGGTCCTACTGAGCCAATGGCAGTTTCCTTTGCCAGAATGGAGAACTGGAATGCGAGTGACGAGGGCACGCCAGCTTGATATATGTCTGTGCTCACAAGGTCAAAAACACAACTTTACCACATAACTCAGTTTTAAGAAGTTGGTTAAATTGAAACTGTCAGGGCTGATCCCCGGAGAAACTTAAATAAATGGATGAGGATGTGAGATTTGCATGGAAGCCATTTTAGCTGTGTTGTGTGTACAGACATTATATATAATTCTGGTCCTTTAAAATGTGTCTTATATCAGTGTTATTTCTTTCCTGAGAAGAAATTGAAATGATCTTTGGTCGATGCAATTAAGTGTTTGACCGATTCTCAGATGCATCCCCTACTCCTTGGGGAGATACATAATGTACCCCTGATGATGCACCTGCCTCCAAGAGCAATGTGAAAGTCACACTTTGGATGTGACAGAGAAAAACAGGAAGCACAAGTCAATTGCCCTTGCTGTTCCTCCTCCTCTTGTAGAATAATTTTTAAATGTTTGTATTTTATGTTTTTAATGTACTGTATATTGCCCAGAGAACTTCAGTTACTGGTTGGGTTAAAAGAACAACGAATAAATAAAATCATAGAGTTGGAAGGGACCTTGGGAGGTCATCTATTTTTATTTATTTAGTCCAACCTCCTGCTCGATACAGGATCTGCAATGCAGGGTGAGACTACAGCTACCAGATAGCTGATCTTCCAGCTTCTACTGAAATACCTACCACCACCCGAGACAGTATGTTGTACTGTCCCAACAACAGTAGGAAGTTTCTCCTAGCCTGCTTCCCTGCAGTTTCTACTCACTGGTTCTTGTCCTGTTCTCTAGAGCAACAGAGATGGAGATCTCTGCTCCATCTTCGGCATGACAGCCCTTCAGATATTTGAAGATAGTTATCATGCACAGATGCCAAGGTTCAAGTTATTAGCTCAACAGATGCCATTTTTATCAGCAATAGAATTTTGAGGTCTATAATGGCAGAACCTCCTCCTCCTCCTCCTCCTCCTCCTCCTCCTCCTCCTTCTTCTTCTTCCATCTTTCCTTAATTAAAGAGGCTTTTGCTTTTGAAACAATCCATTTGCTTTTTGAAACAATGTATTTTCTAACTTCCTACTTTGACTATTAATTTGACCATTACAGTATCCTATTAATTAAAGGCATGCCTCAAATAACCATTCTTCTTGCATTGGCCTTTTAACTGCACATTTTAAAAGAACACTGTTTAATTGGTTGATTTAACAGATTTAGCTGTTCAACATTTGAACAGGCTGCCTCAGGAGAAGGAGGGCTCTCCTTTGTTGGAGGCATTTAAGCAGACGGGAGGCTGAATGGCAATTTTTCAGGAATGTTCTAGTTGTACCCTACATCGTGGATCCTGCCTTGAGCTACACTGAACTTCCAAGGGACTAAACAACTTCCAAGGTACCTTCCAACTCTGTGATTCTAGGATTAAATATTTAGATGGATTCAAAATTTGGTGAAATGGCCTCTCCTGACTCTCCTGCACTGAGTAGCGGCACAGGCGAACACCTCTCCCATGGTAACTGGCTCTGAGGAAGGACCAGAACCAGGCATTTGAGCCTGGCCAGCTCTCTGAAGAGCCACACCGGTCACTTTCTCTAGCCTGTGTGACTCCCTAGAGAGCCTGCCTGTCCTCTGTCTCCAGGTCCTCAGAGTAACCCGCCACAAATAATTATAAATGGCTGGACTAGCTAAATACTGGCTGACTGATAACCCTAGTTAAATGTTGTAGATTGCACTGATTTTGAGAGAGAGAGAGAGAGAGAGAGAGAGAGAGAGAATTAATATATATACTAATGCACATCATAAAGTATGATTATAAATGGCTGGCTCTAGAAGATAGATTTTGTGCTCATTCTAGAAAAAAGCCAACAGGCCACAGGTTAGTCCACTGACCTCACCAGCTTTTTCTCGCTTAATTGAAATGAACTTGCCATGTGCAACTGGCCCAGAAAGGGGCCAGTCCAGTTCAATCTATTTGCTTGCTATTAAATCAAATGAATTACCAAGCAGCTGCTTCTTCTTGACACACAGAGGGAAACATCCTGCCAAGAAACAGCCCTGTCCAGGCTGTGTTTATTGTCTTTTGTTCTCCTCTCCCCCATCCCTATGGGTTGTCAGCATACAACATTACTGGTCTGACTAGTAAAACTATGTTTGGTCAAGGACCAAAAAGCTAGTAGATTTCTTCTCCTGATACCTGTCCTATTTGCCATTTGCCTCTGTTTCAAAGGGGAAATATATACCGGTAGTTCACAATACTCATGCCTTTTACACTTGATGCATGTGCATTCGATGTAGGTATATTTACCCCAATGCCAAGCAATAGTGTAAGAAGCACTCCAGAGTGCAAAATGTTGGTCAGTCTGCCTCACACAGAGTCCAGAGATAGTAGGAGGAGTTATGTGCTATTGGTGGGGAGCCTGATGGGAAGAGGTAGAAGGATGAGGTGACCTGGAAGTGGAGAGGCAGAGAAACTCGGGGGCAAAGAAGTGTGGAAGTGGGGCTGTGGAACAAGGAGGTTCTTCATGGGAGGGGAGGAGGGGGCAGAGCAGAGGTTCATCAGGGGAGCTGTGGGGTGAGGAGCTGAATTTCACATCCTGGTCCAAAATAAAAAAGCCAAATTTATGCTCCCTGGTAAACAATACATGATATTCTGTTGCCCTATAGCAACAGTTAGTACTCAAAACCAGGTTGGCAAGTCAGATAGATTTTCAAATAAGGCTCCAGCAGCATTGGTGTTTCTTCTTCATTCAGTGACTTAGCACCCCCATCATGTAAGTAACCAGATTGTTTGCTACTAGACAGCCCTACAGGTTCAATTAGGTATCTGGCTGAGGAGTGGTTGTCTGTATTCTGCTGATAGTGATTTTTTTTATTGTGCATTTCAACAAAACAAAACCAGAAGACGAAAGAGAGGGGGGAGGAAATAAATACAATTTTCTTGCATAAATGGAAATGAATCACTTACAATAGGTGCGTATGAAATGTGTACCTATGAGTATATATCAGTGTTCTCCAACCTTGGGTCCCCAGATGTTGAGAAGCATTAGGAGTATTACACCTCCAGCAGTTAGTCGAGTTAGACAAACCCTTATTGAAAAGACATTGTGGCATCCAATAAACACGAAGCAAACGTTTTGGCTGAATAAGACATATCCTAAGATCCATTGATGCTTCTGGCACAGATGCAAAAACAACAATATCCATTGACTAGGCAAAATAGGACAGTCCGGTTCCCAATTCCATTCCTGCTTAAGACCCTGTGAATCATATTTATTCACTGATAATAAGTATTTATAAACATGGATCATGGGTTGATATAACTGATCAACCTCAATAAGTGCTTCCAATAGCGAAGGAGACTCTGAAGTTGTAAAAGCAGTAGGGCTAAACCTAGATTCTAACAAATGAGAGCCAGTGTGGCGTAGTGGTGAGAGTGTTGGACTGGGACTTGGGCGATCCGGGTTCTAGTCCCCGCTCAGCCATGAAGTTCACTGGGTGACTTTGGGCCAGTCATGACTCTCAGCCTAAACTACCTCAAAGGGTTGTTGTGAGGATAAAATGGAGAGGATGATGATTATGTAACTGCCTTGGATTTCTTGCAAGAAAAAAGGTGGGATATAAATATAATAAATAAAATAAATAAATGTTGCAATTGCAAGTCATTCAGCTGTAGCAGGCAAATCATATTTGGCATGCAAAGCCAAGAATGACAAACTCATAATCAGCATTCATTAATTGATCCAAGGTAAAAATCAGCTTATACATCTTAGTCCACCATGTGAATGTTTTTTTTACCAATTTTTAAATCTGGGTCCCGCCCATAGAGTCAATTTAATGTGAGAAAATTTATATTATACGCCACACTTCTCAGACCGCCATAATTGTATGAGGAACCCTATCCATTTTAGTGTGCTGAGAACCTGATGCCATCCATTTGGAGAGAGCATCCAGACATAAAGATTCCAAACTGCTGAAGGTGGGTAATCTGATCTATGTGGAAAAGACCAAAATTTAATACTAGTCAACAAATAAGCCCTATGATTATAAAGCAAAATCTGGAAGGCCAAACCCACCTTCTTTAATTGGCAGTTGCATCTTTTTCAATGAAATTTGAAGGAGGGGGAGGAGGAACGCCAAAGAAATTTACAGAACAGCACATTAACTTTTTTAAAATACTTGCCAGGTATAAATAGAGAAAAACCATGTAAAACATAAACAATCCTAGATATAATATTCATCTTAAGTGTATTAACCTTACCTGATGATAGTGATGATGTGGATTTAAAATTACAAGCATGAACATTACAAAGGACACTGGGAGCATACATACCAGACAATTAGCACAACAAATGGAGGAATTAAAGGAACAGATTAAAAGAAAATACTGAAGTCACAGAAATCCAAACTTGCCTTCCTAGCTCTGCCAGAAGTAAAGGTTCCATAAACAGCCATACTTAAGGCCCAAATAGACATTACTTTACATCTGTATTTAGCAGCTATGTCTTCTTTTCCTTCATTTTTACTCTAGAGTAGGCACAGGGCCCCCAATCCAGATCTTAAAAGCCTGCCTATCCCCCACATTAGGGTCCCAATCTGGATTGGGCCACCTGTACCTACTCTAGAGTAAAAATGATAAAAAGATGTAGCTGTTATTTTTATTTATTATATATTTGTACTGCACATTGGCTGAAGACAAAGCTTGACACCATAAAATACAGTAGCATAGTAAAACTTAATATAAAACCATACGTTCAGAACAGAATAAACCAAAGTAGGAACCAAGAAAAAAGCCAGCCAGTGGTGCAAAGATAAAAAATGGAATTTTTAAAATGGAAGAACTAAGAAGCCTGGGATAATAAAACCTGACTACAGGCAAGACTACAATGTAGACACCAGGCAAGCCTCTCTGGGGAGGACATTCCACAACTAGGGTGTCACCACTGAAAAGGCCCTCTCCCTAGTAGCCACCTGCCTCACCTCATTTGGTGGGGGCATCCAGAGAAGGGCCTCTGAGGACAATCTTAAGGTCTGGGCAGGTATATATGGGAGGAGAAATGGACTGGCAGCCAGTTTGGATCATAAAACAGAGTTAGATACAGATTTAAAGTAGTGTCTGTTTTGGCCCTTAGCAGTTCGCCTAATGATACCTTTGCATCCTGCACGGAATCAGTGGCTTTGTGAATCAGGCTGGTTTTGCACATTACAAATGTGGGAAAAGACGACCTGCAGGCAACATCTTCATATATTATTGGCAAACGGTAGTATGATATCGTGGTGACCTGTCCATGCCGTGTGAGCATCAACCCAGTGAACTGCATATTTTGAAATATTCTTTCATATTGCTTCATTTGGCCATTTCATCTAATTTATTGAGCCTTTTTGACCTGGTAACTTCCCAACTGAACAACAAATGTTTTGGTATCTGGATTCATGCCACAAAAAACAACATTGGACTAATTATGATTTTTGCTGCATCAATGCATCCAGTTTAACTTCAGAGCTTTAATATAATGTATGTATGGCAGTTATGGAGATTTTTGTCAGCATTTTATGAGGCCCTCAAATTCTTCCCTTGGGAAATGCCACAGGAAAAAAAATTGCATCTCTATACACATACATATAAATTAGTATGTGCAAACTGCATGAAATCTGTGCCACCTCAGGAACAAAGAGCAATGAGTACAGTGTTCATTCATGGCACAACGTAAAACCTAGATTACTCAGAAGACAAACAGAGGAGGGGATAAAACAAGGAAGTGTTGGGAGGTTGTTGTTTGCGCTTGCATTTCTGACCAGAACCATTTAACTGCATCTCTCCTCTTTGTACCATCATCAACTCATCACTTCCCATTACGGGGTGGGGGGAATCCAAAGAAACTGATAGCCATGTGAACTACCTTGGGGACCCTTATGAGGGCCAAAAGAGAGTATATAAATGTTTCAAAAATTAAAGAAATCTATCTCTCCTTTCTGACAAGAAAGGACAGCTTGGAGGACTTTCTCAAAGATGTGCAGTGGATGAAGGCCATAGGAGGATGTTCAGGGATGCCAAATCAATGCTGGAATAGAGTTGCCACTGAATTTAACCTACAGTGAGATTTTGTAGTGAATTCATGTATTTATTCATTTACTTCATTTTAAAACTACCTAATAACCAAAGTTCTCTACATGGTGTACACATTAAAAACATAAAATACATGTATTAAACAATTATAAAACAACTCAGATAAAAGAGATTTGGACCATTTTTCTTAAGTGAACCACTTGTAGGAATTTCAAGGGAATGTAAAATAATGTCAATAGGATGAGTTGGAATGAGCAAAGTTCTTGAGGAGAGAGGGTTACACGTGCACCTCAAACTTGCCACGAAACTTCATCTAAAAAGGAGGGGGAGGTAAATTTGGAGGGTCTTGCTCACACATAGATTTATGAGGATTTTGAGGCAGTTAAAGGACTTTCAATGTTTAGTTTAGTGTGTAGACTGAGTTGTAGGCAACTGTCAGGGTGAAGCCAGGAACCAAGAGTTGTGACAGGGAGTCAGAACCAGGGATGTTGAAGAGTCCTTGGTCTCGAGAAACGAGTCGAGTCACGAGTCTTTGGACCCGAGTCTCGAGTCCGAGTCCGAGTCCTTGGTCCAAAATGGTGACTCACGAGTCACTCCCAAAGCTGACTCTACGAGTCCCTATTAAAATCAATGGGGTTTTTTCCCAACAAAATAAGGCTACTTCACACTCAGAGCAGCCACACAGAGTAATCTCAGGTCTTTCCTCTGCCTCTCCCAAGCACGCAACACATCAATCAAAATAAATCTTGACACACTGTTGGGGCTGCACTCCTGGTAGCCATCCATAGTGGCCGAGCAGCGGCACACCTCGCTTCCATGCGCTCTTCGCCGGCAATCACGCTCCTCTCCACTCCTTCTGGCACAGCCCAGGGATGTTGAAGAGTCCTTGGTCTCGAGTCCCGAGTCGAGTCTCGAGTCCCATTAAAAATATTGGGACTCGAGTCCGAGTCGAGTCAGAGGGGGGACTCAGTCCGACTCACGAGTCGAGTCCTCGAGTCCGAGTCCCCATCCCTGGTCAGAACCAAGGGACCTGGCCAAGAGTCAGAGCCAAAGAACACATCGAAACACACCAGAGCCAAGAAGACCTTTGCTGGTCAGGCAAGGTCCTGCCAGAAGCTGGAAGCCCTTAATTTCCCTTCTTGATTAGGAGGGCTCGGTGGCCAGTCTAGGGGGTGGAGCCATAATACTTCTCTGCCAGGGAGAATGGCTCATATATCTGCAGTCCTGATGGCTCCTCGCAAGGGGCCAGTTGCTTAGCAGGCTGCGGGTAGTTCCTGACACATACCTGCAGGGATGGGGAAGGACATATTTCTGCATCTCCGCAGTGGGAGGGGAGCTCTCACTGGCTCACAGCAGGAAGATTTGCAGGAGGTCTGCAAATCAGCTTCTCACTGTGGTCACACTTAGTTTCCCTGGGGGCGAGGGGCATTACAGGGCATCTGCAGCACTATAGAAGGAAGAGATCTTTATCATGTTCTATGTTAATGCCTATATGCACATTTAGAAAAGCATGCAGTGCACTGCAGACCTTCTGGGAATGTGCCACTTCAGAATGCATGAGGGGGGCTAGCACATACAGGAGAAGGCTAGCAGTGCTGGCAGCGTTCCACCTCTATGGAATGTTGTCATAAAGGAGCATTCAATCATTTATTTCCCACACACATTTTGAAGTGGTACGGTCAAAGAAAATGTCCTGGGCTCATGAGAAATCAGAGATACATGAGAAAAACACCTTCTCTAACTTGGCAGCAACTCTTAGATCGCAGAGGGATGGATTTGGGCCATAAGTGGCGTAGTGGTTAGAGTGTTGAGTGGTTAGAGAGCCAGCGTGGCGTAGTGGTTAGAGTGTTGGACTGGGACTCGAGAGATCCAGGTTGTCAAGGTTCCGCTACTGCAGGGACCCCTTAACCTTCCTTTGGGAGATCTCTGCCTCTCCTCAAAGGCCCTCCCGTTCCAGGAAATCAAGTCCTTTCACAGCTTCCAATAGCATGGGTGTAGACTGTAGGCGTGGTGAATAAGTCACTCCAAACTCCAGGGTAAACAACAACACTTTACTATTAATATTAGGGTTTTTACTTAATAGAGTGGTTATAATTCAAAAGCAAGTATGATAAAATAAAACAAACAAACAAACAACAATCCAATGGTCTCTAGTTAAACTTCAGACTACCTAGTTCCTATGCAGCCAGCCAGCTAGTTTCTCTTTCTCTCTCTGCTGGTCTCTCTCTGCTGTTTCTGTGCTTCTGCTTCTAGCTCTCTCCCAGCACACACACTGACGGCTAGCTGACCACACCCCACATATATAGTCTTCCCAGGACTGGAAGGTTATAACCATGTGACCTTGAATAGGATATCTAATTCTTAATTTCTATTGGGTAACTTAAAACTCTCAAACTCCCCCTCCCATCCAAGTGTTTGGGCCTTCAGGCTTCACTACTCGAGGGAAGTGTTTGGGCCTTAAGGCTTCAACAAACTGAAGCCTGTGTAGGCCTCAACAAACCAAATCCTGTGTAGGCCTCAATCCCTCACACAGGTTCTAGTCCCCGCTTGGCCATGAAACTCACTGGGTGACTTTGGGCCAGTCACTGCCTCTCAGCCTAACCTACCTCACAGGGTTGTTGTCAGGATAAAATGGAGAGGAGAAGGAGGATTATGTAAGCCGCCTTAAGTTCCTTGTAGCAAAAAAGGCGGGGTATAAATGTAATAAATAAATACATAAATAAGGAAGCTGCCAGATACTAAGTCTGACCATTGGCACATCTAGCTCAGTATTGTCAGCACTGACTGGCAGCAGCGGCTCCCCAGGGTCTCAGGCGGGAGTTTTCCAGTCCTGCCTGGGGATTGAACCTGGGACCTTCTTCTGCACAGGTGCTCTACACTGAGCTACAGCCCCATGGGTGAATGGGTCATCCATTCTGTGGAACAATGGCAAAGCCCTTTCAATTTGTTATGATGGCCCAGATGTTTGCAGGACACGGAATAATGGGCTCAAGTTACAGGAACCCAGATTCCACCTAAACATCAGGACAAATTTCCTGACGGTCAGAGCAATAAGACAATGGAACCAACTACCTAGGGAGGTGGTGGGCTCTCCCACTCTGGAGGCATTCAAGGTGCAGCTGGACGGCCATCTGTTGGGGATGCTTTGGCCTGGATTCCTGCATTGAGCAGGGGGTTGGACTCGATGGCCCTGTAGGCCCCTTCCAACTCTACTTTTCTATGATTTCTATGATTCTATGTGCCCGCCAAAATGGGAACAGTGAGTCCACACTGATTTTCATTCTCCTAAGGTGACAGCAGACCCTCATCCTCCTGTGCATGTTTGGAGAAGTTCTTGTGAAAGCAGAGTGTCCTTGGTCAACATGGCTTCCAAAATCCCTATATTATATGCACCACTGATTTTCTCACAGACTAGAAAAAAGGAGCTAAATCATTTAACAAAAAGACAGCAGAAAAATACCCCTGGAAAGCAGCATTTATCATACTTTCTTGGGTGGAAATTAACTCTGCTCCACTCAAGTGGTTCACTTGAAGAAGAAAAAAAAAGAAAGAAGAGTAACTAGAGTTATAAATAAAATTAAAAGAAATAGATGCTGTCCAAGTTCTTGTGATGCCAAATACAGTAGAACATGGGGTGCTCTGGCTGGCCTCCTCCCCTGGGCCAGAGGCCAGGGTGCTCTCTTTGCATGACCTTTACTCGTGAAACCACGTCTGCTATGCAAGAAGCAAGAAAAACAAAAAACAGAAAGTTTGCAATGGTTATTTGATCAAAGCTTCTCTTTTGTCACTGTGTGCTCCATGAAAGAGCTATATTACAACCTACGAACCACACTGATCTGTTTGTGTGGGGTCTGATGAGAGATTATAAGTGAAATGGCTAACAAGCAGGAAGCTGGTTGACATTAGCATGTTAAAATTTAAATCTGGTGTGTGTGTGTGTGTGTGTGTGTGTGTGTGTGTGTGTGTAAAACAAGTAACTGTTTGGCCAGAACTTTATTGCTTCTAGAAAACAGAACTCCATAATATACATTAGTGCCCCCCATGGACTAGGAGAACAGTCATTCCTCATTGTTCTGACAGTGTTGCTGTAACAAACAAGTCATCACAAAAGGTGTCAGCCTGGATTTCCCTTGTTAGGTTGTTTTCTCTTACAGTGAAGATCAACCCACACCAGGTAGGCGGACTTTCCACTGGGTAAGAAATACATGAATGGGCATCGCAAGATAACACGTTTCTCCCCACTCAGTGATTTGCAGATGAATAACTGCTTCCTTTGGCAGTCTTTGTGCCTGGGGTGGCGAGAGATGCTTGATCTCTGATGAGCATTTCATACATGCAAACCATCATCTGATGCTGCTGCTTGCATTGCATGCATGCATGAACCAGACCTGTGAATGCCTCCAGTGCGGTTAGGTTTATATAATATAACCAGCCTTAAAGCCTGGCCCTCCTTTGGTATCAAAATTTAGATGGCAAGAGAACTGAAGCAGGGACCTGCCTACTACTTACGGTAGGTTATTCTGTAAAGTGTCATGTACACTTCTCTCTTGCTCACACACACACACACACGAACACACACAGATACATGAACACTTTTGTGCTAGTCCAGAAGATGCCGAGGGAGGGCCTAGATTAAACCCCCAAAGGCACCAGTTGTCCAGCCTTAATTCAGGACTTAGTTCAGGATGACTTTCAGCAGCCTGGTTTAAGCCAGCAGGGGAATTTTAATGATCATATTCTGCCCATTTTTATCTGGTTTCAACTGTGTGTTTTATGCATGCATTTTTAATCCACTGTCATCTGGCCTGAGCTTTTAGGATGGACAGGCTAAAGATTTAAATAAATATAGACTGTGGAACCCTACTACTAGTAGTAGGACACAGACTTTCCTGCCTCCCCATCTCTTCATGTACCACATAGAGCCTACAGTAAGAGGTAAAAACTAGTGCTCTGCCAAAATTTCTCCCACACTTTTTTTCAATGAATCTCCAGGGATGGGGACTCGGACTCCAGGACTCGACTCGTGAGTCGGACTGAGTCCCCCCTCTGACTTGAGTCAGACTCGAGTCCCAATATTTTTAATGGGACTCGAGACTCGACTCGGGACTCGAGACCAAGGACTCGTGTTCCAAAATCGTGTTCCTCAAATGCAACCTTTCAGACATTTTGGGGTTGGCTGCCTCTGCCTGCCTGTTTGGGGTTCCCTGCCTCCTCTGCCTGCCTCGTCTCTTCTTAACCAGTTCCACAGTTTGAATTGTCCAAGACAAAGGCCTCTGCCTGCCTGCTTTGGGGTTCCCTGCCTCCTCTGCCTGCCTGGTTATTTTGGGTTTGTCTGCCTGGTCTGTTCTTGCCAAAATCAGTGGCAGAGTTTTGAGATAAAAAGACACACTTGTGCCTAGAATTTATTTAAGCCACACATCTGAAATAGCCTTATTTTGTTGGGAAAAAACTCCATTGATTTTAATAGGGACTCGTGGAGTCAGCTTTGGGAGTGACTCGTGACTCATGAGTCACCATTTTGGACCAAGGACTGGGACTCGGACTCGAGACTCGGGTCCAAAGACTCGTGACTCGACTCGTGACTCGAAACCAAGAACTCTTCAACATCCCTGTGAATCTCATTCAATTTGACAGAAAAGGAATTGCTTTGAAAAGAAATTCAAAGGAGAAGAAAATTTTGGATAAATTCTCATGGGTTTGGTTTGGGGTTCTTGTTCTTTTACTTTACAGGAGTTGGCTGAAAGGTGCACATGTGTGTCCTTTCTTTCATTTTACAATAATCTCTCCAGCAGTCTGCAAGCCTCCTTGGCTTCCCGTACTTCAACTGAAGCCCAGGGGAAGACACCATGAGGTAATTCCTCCCATCCGGCCTTTTCAGATCGGGAAGCGCAGACAGCCTGGGAGGCGGCAGAGCAATGGAGAGATGTGCAACAGAAAGAAAGAAAAACACACACACAGCACCCACGGCCACCTCACAGTGATTAAGCTCAAAGACGCCAAAATAAATTCAAAATAAGCTATAAAACACTCTGAGAATGAGGCACAAAAATGGGAGGCCTCTTTAAGAAAAGAAGAAAGGAGGGAAGAAATCTTGGAGGACAGGTTTTGGCACTAGCTCCACCTGTTCCCTGGAGCTGAATACGACACTACCCTCCTTGCACCTGCCTTGCAAAATGGGGGCTAAGCTGCCAACACAGTTGATGCGGTGGCTACTTGCAGTGCAATGAACAAAAACCCTTAGGGGAAAAGAAATTGTGCTACAACCCTGCCAATGATGAGCCCTACATGTGAGAGACTGTTGGAGAAATTCTCCTCCTCCTCGGAAATTCATTGAAATGGTTCCCCCAATTTCTCTGCCCACAAGTAGGCTGGAGAATTTTGAGAGGTCATTTGCACACAGCTCTAGTATAAACCCACATCCATATTAATAGAAACAAGGCTATTTTGGTGCTGTTAAACTGGGCAGCCAAAGGTCAGGCAGAGGCAGACTATCACATGTTACTCCATGTGCCTTAAGTGTAAGCAAAAGCAAAGAACCAGTTGGGCACACCAAGTTGGCCACCAAGCAGAGATGTTACCTGCCTACAGCAGAATGCAAGAATTGCTTTAGACAGGGGAAATCAGGCCTTGAACAATACCCAGACAATACAGCCATCTGGGTTTTTGGTTTTGCTGTTGTTGTTCCTGTGGTTATTCAAGTTTTTAAAAAGCAAAGCAAAGCAAAGCAAAGTAAAACAAAACAACAACACTGTTCCTAACAGACACGGCTGCTTTCTGCATAAACAGAAAAATTAGAAGTATTCCTAAATGACAGTATTATGGAAGGTCAGCATGGCCCTCAAGTAAATAACAGGAACCCAGCTAATGCATGAAACAGCCCACCTTCTGCTCATGGTGCTCTGTGGAACTGGGAGAAGAGGGGAAAGGATCATTAATGGCCCACCTTCTGCTCACGGTGCTCTGTGGAACTGGGAGAAGGGGGTTCCACCAACAATGGAAGGAAGGATCATGGGATGGCAATGGGTGGAGGAGCCCCCCGCCTGTGCGGTGGCAGCTGGAGAGCATCGGGGTGTCAGATGGCCTCCCGTTAATACACCTTCAGCGACAGTTTCCATAACACACTTCACATTAAAGGAGCAACCCTTCTTCATCCTGTTACAACTCTGTGAGGCAGGTATCAGTATTTCCACATTTACAGACGGGCAAACTAAGCCTGAGAGACAGTAAACCTGACAGAGACCACCCAGTGAGTCAGCAGTGCTGAGCTAGGTTTAGAACCAGGGTCCTTCTATTTACTGGGCTTGGTGGACTGGATTGTCCTTTTCCGGGCAGAAGATACCTGAGTATCCTTCCAGTCTTTTGAAAGCTAGTTCACACATATATTCTCATCACTTGATAACTGCAACATTGTCAAGACTCGTTCATCTCCCACAGGTATCAGAGAATCAGGCAGTGTGTGTGTGTGTGTGTGTGCCAACCCTTTGTTTTAAGAACAAGCTGCTGTCCCACCACACCTCAAGCAGGTTGCCTCTGCCCCCCTATGTACACATCACACAACAACTTGCCAGCTTCCCCAGTTCCTTAACTCTGGGTCAGAACCATCAGCAGCCTGGTGAGCTTCCTGCAGATCTCCCAAGACCAATGGCAGTATCCTGATGTACCATTTTGAAACCATGATCTAGCGGCGTTTGGCAGCTTTCAGTCCTTAAGACCAAACTCTGGGAGCTGCCGAGGCACATGGCTGCCAAGAGACCTTCTATTTGCATCTTACAGGCCGTTTACACAACATCAACATTTTAGCCCCTCAAGGCAAAACACACTTTAAGCAAACTGTGTTATCAATTATGGTGAGCATAGTACTTTTGCCTGAGCGACAGCACAATAAGATTGCACCGTAGCATTCCACCACTCAGTCGCACCGCGCTAATCAGCAATGGAGGCTGCTGGCTCCAATGTCAGCGGGGCTGTGCATCTGCTCTGGATTTTTCTCCAAACTTTTAAGGGGCTATCCATGATGCTGAACCATCAAACCACCACCCCCCCAAATTAGGTTTAGCACCATGGATAGCTGTGGCGTAACCCCACAATTCAGTTCCCTGGTGTATGTCTGCATTAGTATGTTTAGTGTGTCTAGAATGTTGAACTGGGTGGGTGTGGTTTGTGATGTCCTGGAAAGGGTGGGGGGGGAGGAGTATATAAGGGATGTTGGAGGGATGTCACAGTTAGTGTGTTGAGAGTGTTCAGAGAGTGTGTGTTGGGAGAGTTGGAAGTTGGGGAGTTAGGTTAGTTGCGTCGTTGTCTTTTCCTTCTTACAGTTATTCGTGTTTTGTCTGTCAGGAGTTTTGAGCGAAAGCAGTGCTTGTCTGAAGAGTGAAAGTATTTAGAGTTATAGGGACTTAGGTTAACTACAAAGTGTTTGGTGTAGGCAGGTTTAAAGTTCTTTTCTGGAACTAAGATTTTGAGAATTAAAATGAACTTATTTTTATTTTGTTTGCTACCCAAATCCTACGTGTCAGCTTGGCGTTATTCACCTGCATTACTGTTAAATCTACACACACACCTATCTTTGTGCCCACAGCATCATAAATTTAAAATAGATCCTTAATAATGATGTAATAACCTGTGTTAATCTTTTCCCTCATTGGTAGAGGAAAGGTTTCATTTGACCCTCCCCTCAGGTTTTTAAGTGTTGGTGCTTAGCCTGAGAAGGGTTTATGCGCCTGGTCCTAGCACGAAGGGACTGTGTCGTGGCAATAGCTCCTTAAATGTTTGGAGAAAAATCCGGAGCGGAAACACAGCCCCACTGATATTGGAGCCACCAGGCTCCACTGCTAATTGGTTCTTGAAGTAACCCACCGTTAAACTAGACCATGTAACAACAAACACATTTCCTATGCAGAGGCCACTTCAATGCCAGAGATTGCATCTTGTGGGAAATGGCTCTCAGCACTTGGTTGTCCCAGCAGAAGCTCTGATCACTGGGGCAGTTCAGATGAAAAAAAACAGCATAATTTATGATAGAACTGTGTGCAAATGGCCTCTCAAAAAGTCTCCATCCTCTTTCTAGACCGAGACATTAGGGGAACCCATTTCACCAAATCTCTCCAGGGGGAGGAGAAATGTTCCAACAGTTTCTATGAATCGGGCTCGGTATTAGCAGTGGTCATAGCACAGCTTCTTAGCGACTGTGTTGGCAGCCTGGCCCCCATTTTGCATCCTCCATTATGCCCCATACAACAAACATCTTGTGGGGAATGGTTCTCAGTATTTGGTTGCCCCAACAGAAGCTCTGATCATTGGCCCAGTTCAGACACAACAATAAGCCAGGATTCCCGGGGAACCCTGGTTTATTAATGATACAACTATGGCGAATGGTCTCTCAAAGTTCTCCACCCTATTTTGGGTCAGGAAAAAAAATCACCAGTTTTCTCTAGGAGGAGGAGGAGGAGGAGAAATTCTCCAACAGAGGTGGGATGAGTATAACACAGCTGCTTTCTTTTTTCATAAGGGTTTTTGTTTTTGTTTTTGCACTGACTCACTGTGGTGTCTCTGTCAGGCTTAGTTTGCCAGCAAACCACAGCAGCAACTGTGTTAGCAGCCTGGCCCCCATTTTGCATCCTCAACAATGCCCATATCTAACATTGTTCTGGGACACTGAGAGGGAGGCAGAGAGGTGACCTCCAAACACACAAAATGGAGAAAATTCTGCAAAGTTGCCTATTTCTTGGGGGTAAGAAAAATCTCAGAACTTTTCTCATAGCAAAATAGGAACATAGGAAGCTGCCTTAGACTGAGTCAGACCATTGGTCCATCTAGCCCAGTATTGTCGACGACACTGGCTGGCAGCAGCTCTCCAGGGTTTCAGGCAGGATTCTTTTTTCCAAGCCCTACCTGGAGGCAGGGGATCGAACCGGGGTCCTTCTGCATGCAAAGCAGGTGCTCTATCACACTGAGCAATGGTCCCTCCCTACCAGGTTTCAGAACACCTTCCTCGTTGTCTCCCAAATGCTAGATTCCTGAGGGGTGATTGTGGATACACCTTCTCTCTAATGTAGATGCTTGTAATACCCTTCCTTCCCTGCAAGCTCTGTAGCAGATGTGAGGGATGTATGTTGCATCCAGCTCCAGGGAAGAGATGTGCCAAAATCTCTTCTCCAATTTCCCAAAGGTTTTCTTCCCCATGAAAGAGGGGCTTCCATTCTTCTCCCCCATTTTCAGGCTGCTTTGGAAATACTTTTGGTGGTATTTTTGAGCTGACCGTAGCAATGTGAGGTGGCCAAGGGTACTGTGCATAGGTTTTCTCTCTCCATCACTCTGCAGCCTCCCTGGCTGTCCATGCTTCCTTATCTGGAGGCTGCCAGCTGCCTGAGAGATGATTGTACAATGAAAGACAGGACACTCACACTCTTTTGTCTGCCACCTCATAAGTAAGGTAAGCACAAGATCCCGACAGCCCATGCATCAGAATTTCTCCAACATTTTCCTCGCCTTTGAATTTCTTTTCAAAAGCTTTGTTTTTCTATCAAATTGAATGAGAAGGGTTGAAAACGATGTGGAAGAAAATTCAGCCCGGTGCTATTCATTTTCCCATTTTTCACAGACAGCCGTAAATGCTAACTATGGCATGTATTATTTATCAATTTGTTATTATTTAGCTTCATCAACACCTTATTAATTCTTCATGCATTGTATAGATTGCCAGCAGCCAACTGGGTATCTCTGAGTTTTTAGACATTCACAAAATGTACCTGGATTCACCAAATTGCAACATACATTATTACTAATACTACACAGGAACAAATAATTTTGTTTTTAAGGCAGACAACAAAACTACTTCTGACTATCCAGTTTTAGTTGTGTGAAGCATAAACGAATGACAGAAAGACCATCTTGCATGAGAACTGGTGCTGCTCATCTTCCTCCATGTGCGAGGTGCTAATCAAAGATTTCAGCCTGGAAATAGATTATTATTGTAGCATGCATGACATCTGCTTATTCCTTCCCCATAGTCTAAAAAAAATAAAAATAAAATAATAAATAGCCTCAGAGGCATATCTTTTAAATCTCAACACCCTTGGAGATGGCATAAAGTCAACCAAATGGGTAGTACAAATGCTTGTGCACTTTGCTCATCCAGGGCTCCGACTGCAGATTTTGGTGGCTTGTGATGCTCAGCTCAAAGAAGAACAAGTGAACATTCGGAGCTCCAAATTTTTCTCAGATTAAAACCTGATCCTGAGGAGAATTCCCTTGGCTAGAATTCAGTAGGGTTGCTAGGGGGCTGGGAAAATGGTTCTGGGGCTGATTTTACTGATTGGCCATCCCTGGTGTAAAGGAACCTCACTATACTTATAGTTTCATAGATCATAGAGTTGGAAGGAGCCTACAAGGCCATCGAGTCCAACCCCCTGCTCAGTGCAGGAAACTAGAGGAGGGGTCTCCCATCCAAGTAATAACCAGGCTTGACCCTGCTTAGCTTTCCACACTCAGACAAGCTGAGCCAGCATAAGCCTCTTTCTCAGTCTCTCTCTCCAGGTACAATCCTGCAGCCACTTCCGGAATGGTTCCAAAGTGCTCTGAAAACGGGGAAAGTATAGCTGGCGATGACATATAGCTGGCATTAGCATTTTCTTTTGCTTTCTAGCTTACCACTGATGAGTCCTTTTGTGGTGAAAATTGATGGCTACTACAAGGCGGTTGATTTGTGCCTAGGGAGGAAGTCTGCCATTAGCGGCCGCAAGAGGTTCATTAGGCAATCTTGTCTTTCAGAAACAAGAACTCTCTGCTGCTCTGGTTTGGCTTGGAGAACACCACTCTGAAACAGATTTATATGGTGAAATGATGGGATTTCGTTTTAAGTATCTAAGTGAGGAACAAAGGAAAGTACAAAAGGGAATGAAGAGCCATAGAGGAGAAATGAGGAGCAAGAGGTGAGTGAAAGGAAGCATGGAGGGAGAGAGGGAGAGATACAGAGACAGACAGATTCCATCCCTATATAAGACACACCTGTTTCTATTCAACAGAAACTGGTTTCAGGACCAGTGGACAGGACTGCCCCAAGATGCCTGGGGCTTCTACACGCCCCACCCCACCCCCAGTTACTTGCTTTGCCTACCTCACTCACTCATGCAGCAGGATGGTGACACCAGCTTACCAACGCACAAATCAAATATTTAGAACCCAAATATTGTGACCCAAATAAGGGCTAAACTATATGCTCTTTTTCACCCACAGTACTAACCACATCTGGGGGGGGGGGGATTTAGATCAGGAAAACAGTATGGGAAAGATTAGGAGTCTCTTCTCCCAGTCAAATTCTGAGTATCCTACAGCTGCTAAAATGTTGGGAGAGTCAGTAATAGATGTCCTGCTTAATGTATAATTTGGCCCTAAAACTGGTGCAAAAAACAAACAAACCAAAAGTCAGTAGGAGGAGATGTGGCTTAGATGCTTGATGGATACAGACTGGCATTCTACTTGCCATCTGGCAAGATTTCAAACACAACTGGAGTACCCAGTGGCAGGGCCATAAATTCATTTTCCATTCTGGACAGAGTGAGGAAAAAGTATTAATTTTTAAATTCTCATACAGGCTCTGTTGCCAAATGTGAAAATGAGGGAGAAGTTCTACAGATCCTGGATGAAGGTGCATACCTAGCATGTATTGTGGAAACCTGGCTGGACGAGGCCACTGCTCCTACTCTGGCGGCCTTGTGTCCGGCCGGTTTCTCATATGCCCAGCAGCCAAGGGTTGGGGGACGGGGAGGGGGAGTGGCTGTTATCTACCGGGAGTCCTTGGTCCTTACCAGATTCCCTCTCCGGGAGACCAAGTTTACTGAGTGCAAGTACTGGAGGTTGGGTCCCAAGGGCAGTCTGGGGATTCTGCTCGTGTACCGTCCACCCCGCTGCACGACAGACTCCCTGGCCGAGGTGCTGGAGGTGGTCTCTGATGTGCGTGTGTTGTCCCCCAGGCTATTGGTGCTGGGGGACTTCAACGTGCATTTGGGGGCCGCCCTCACGGGGGCACCTCGGGACTTCATGGAGACCATGGCTTCCTGGGAGCTGCACCCTGTATTAACTGGACCTACCCATGTAGCCGGTCATGCACTGGACTTGGTTTTTGTTTCCGGAGAGGGGGGAAGTGATCTGGAGATCGAGGGTATATCCACCACCCCCTTGTCATGGTCAGATCACTATCTGGTGGGGTTGGATTTCTCGGTGCCACAACCCCTCTGCAGGGGTGAGGGACCTATTAGAATGGTCCGCCCCAGGCGTCTTATGGATCCAGATGGATTCCTGAACGCGCTTGGGGAATTGGAGCACACAAACGGTAGCTCGGTCGAGACCCTGGTGAATGACTGGAATGCTGCAATCACCAGGGCATTAGACCGAGTTGCCCCGAAGCGCCCTCTTCACTTAAACAGAGCTCGCGCGGCGCCATGGTTCACTCCGTCGCTGCGAGCTCTGAAACAAGAGGTGAGAAGGCTAGAGCGCCGATGGCGAAATTCCCGCTCCGAAGACGATCGAACACGGGTTAGAGCTGCATCTTCAGCCTACCGGGTGGCGGTGAAGGCAGCAAAAAAGAATTTCTATGCTGCCTCCATTGCGTCTGCACAGTGCTGCCCCAGGAGGCTGTTCCAAGTGGTCCGGAGTCTGGTCGGTCCAGTTGCTCCGGACCCACTGGAACAGTCAAAAGCCTCCTGTGAGGCTTTAGCGAAGCACTTCGCAGATAAAATCGATCGGATTAGGAGTGGGATATCGTACGTCGTGGACACAGGGAGTGAGCGGGAGGAGGCCAATGGCAGACCGGTTTTGTGGGATCGGTTTCGGCTTCTTCCTTCTGATGAAGTGGACAAGGTGCTTTCATCTGTGAGGCTGACCACCTGCTTGCTTGACCCTTGCCCGTCCTGGCTCATCATGAGCTGCAGGGAGAGACTGGGTGAGGGGATCAAGGCGGTGGTGAATGCCTCCCTCGAGGAGGGAGTGATGCCATCAGCCCTCAAGGAGGCAGTAATAAGACCTCTTCTAAAGAAGCCCTCCTTGGATCCCCAGGATCTGAACAACTTCCGCCCAGTCTCCAATTTACCATTTCTGGGCAAGGTGATCGAGCGGGTGGTGGGTGCTCAGCTGAAGGCACACTTGGATGAAGCCAATTATTTAGATCCGTGCCAGTCAGGCTTCAGGCCTGGACATGGGACGGAGACGGCCTTGGTCGCCTTGGTGGATGATATGAGGAGGGCTTTGGATAGGGGCGAATGCTCCTTTCTTGTCCTCCTCGATCTCTCAGCGGCTTTTGATACGGTTGACCATGGTATCCTCCTGGACCGCCTGGAGGGGTTGGGCATAGGAGGCACTGTATTGCAGTGGTTCCAGTCCTTCCTCTCTGGAAGGTACCAGAGGGTAGTTCTCGGGGAGGAGGCTTCGGACCCTCGGCTGCTCACTTGTGGAGTGCCGCAGGGTTCCATCCTCTCCCCGATGTTATTCAATATCTACCTCAAGCCGCTGGGAGATATCATCAGGAGGTTTGGGGTGCAGTGTCATCAGTATGCGGATGACACGCAGCTCTACCTCTGTTTCAAGTCCTCACCGAGGTTGGTCGTTGGGGAACAGATAACTTGGAATTTTCAACAGTTACATTTAAACTTGTTCTTTGCTTAGATTCAGGTTAAAGGCAGGCAGATGTTATACAGTGCTCTTTGTATCAATTTGGCTTGGTTACTTGAAAGTAACAGTATCAGACTAGGGAACTTAACTGTCCCTCACACTAGTCCAGAGTTTCTCCTTCTTCCTCAGACAGAAGGTCCTTCACTCCCTAAGTGGAGACTCCTGTGAATTGTTCTACACTAACACCTTCACGTTTGCTTTCTCACAACTTAGTACTAGATTTCCTGCCTGAACTCTTCTCTTCAGTACCACCTTTCCCTGCCTACTCTACTAACCTCCCACTCCCTCTCTCACTCCAACCCACTCTCTTCCCCAACTGACAACCAACTCCCCTTAACTGTCAACTCCCTGGGGTTCTATGCTCTCGGCTTCAACCAATCAGAGCCTCTGGAATGTTCAGGTTGGCCCCTCCCTGGGCTTCTGCCTGTCACTCCACCGCAGTCCTCTCCATTGCTCAGCAAATGCAGCTTATTTATTTAATTCATACCCACCTTTCCTGTAGTGCTTAAGGCGGGTAACAAATAAAATACAGATAAAATACAAAAGTATAATGGGCATCCTGATTCCTAGACATTTGTGTCCTCTGCCACTTTTTGCTCACAAACTGTCTGGTACCTAGGGCATCTGAGCATGTGATCAGTTCCTTTTCCCCAAGGAGAAACAAGTTTTTAGTAAACAAAACTAAGGGCAAAGGTGTTCCTGTGTACATGCAGAATGCTTTTTCTTTTCAAAGGGTTAGACTTGTAGCCTGGCTAAAGACTGCTCCTCACTCTCCTCCTGCCTGCTCTAAGGTTTGTCCGCATGCATCTCGGAGAGCAGCCTATGTGTGTCTTTTTTTATTTTTTTATTTTTTTATTTTAAAATATTTCTTGGCTGCTTTTCAGGGCAAAAGTCCTCCCAAGGCAGCTTATAACAATAAAACACATAATAAAAACCGATAC
Source organism: Shinisaurus crocodilurus (assembly GCA_021292165.1). Lineage (NCBI taxonomy): Eukaryota > Metazoa > Chordata > Lepidosauria > Squamata > Shinisauridae > Shinisaurus > Shinisaurus crocodilurus. The sequence continues at coordinate 3,296,234 of JAHFWL010000004.1, read as the reverse complement.
AGTCTTAAAAAGCAATAAAAACACAGTAAAACAGCTACTGCATCAAGGAAGTGAGTGCACTTTAGAAAGCAGACTAGCAACGAGGCACGCTCTGTTACAAGAAATAGGGGAATGAGATCAAACACATAAGGAATCAGATATCACATCCTTCAAGGGGAGCAAAATGAATCAGCTGCATCATCATCATCATCATCATCATCATCATCATCATCATCATCATCATCATCAATTTTATTTCTATACCACCCAATAGCTGAAGCTTTCTGGGTGGTTTACAACAATCAATTAATTAGTAAGTGATTCAATTCACATGTCGCTTGCTTACTTAAATAGGAAATATTATGAATTTAGAAATAAACATTCAAAATTACTTGCCTGGGCATTGGAAAAAAAGCGCTTCACAATAACATTATGCAATAACATTCCAGTATCAGAGGAGTATGCCTATGTACTCCAGTTGCTGGAGAACATTTTTTTATTTTATTTTATTTATTATATTTATACCCCGCCTTTTTTCCTGCAAGGAACTCAAGGCGGCTTACATAATAAACCTCCTCCTCCTCTCCATTTTATCCTCACAACAACCCTGTGAGGTAGGTTAGGCTGAGAGGCAGTGACTGGCCCAAAGTCACCCAGTGAGTTTCATGGCTGAGCGGGACTAGAACCCGGATTTCCCGAGTCCCAGCCCAACACTCTCACCACTACGCCACACTGGCTCATGGGTGGGAGTGTGCTCTTGCACTTGCATCCTGCTTGCGAGCTTCCCATTGGGGCAACAGGTTGGCCACTGTGTGAACAGAATGCTGGACTAGATGGACCCTTGGTCTGATCCAGCATCAAGGCTCTTCTAATGTTCACATGTGTATCAGGGACCTTCAGGAGAACATTCAAAAGACAGAGGAAAGAAATGGTGGTTCAACTACGCAATAAAGACGGCAAAATATTAACAGATGACAATGAAAAGGCAAATATGTTCAATTCCTACTTTGGCTCAGTCTTCTCCCGAAAGAGGGTCTATGTCCCCCCTGGCAAACCTGAAGTACAATCTGAAGGGGCAGGATTGCAGCTTGAGATTGATAAGCAAATGGTCAGGGAACACCTGGAGTTCAAATCTCCAGAGCATGACAAACTGCATCCTAGAGTAATAAAGGAACTGGCAGAAGAACTCTCAGAACCACTGTCTATTATCTTTGAGAAATCATGAAGGACAGGTGAAGTGCCAGATGACTGGAGGAGGGCTAATGTTGTTCCTATCTTCAAAAAGGGCAAGAAGGAGGAACAAGGGAACTACAGACCAGTCAGTCTAACATCAATCCCTGGGAAAATTCTGGAGCAGATTATAAAGAAGTCAATCTGCAAGATGCAGCTGGACAGCCATCTGTCAGGGTCTCAGGGATGCTTTGACTTGGATTCCTGCTTTGAGCAGGGGGGTTGGACTCGATGGCCTTATAGGCCCCTTCCAACTCTACTATTCTATGATTATATGATTCAATCCCATCCCAAAACAATTGATGAGACTTTCTTACAGTATTAGCAATCCATTTACACCTCAAATATTCCAGCTATCTTGAAAATTGATATATATATATATATATATATATATATATATATGTAACCAGAGGAGTACTGAAGCCTCTGGATCCAGCTCACAAAGTAATACTAAATGAGCCAATATCAATTACAGAAATCCAGAATGTATTTAAAAAATCTTTAAAATGAGAAAACGCCGGAAATAGATGTCCTGTAGGGCGAATTTTATAAAGCTTTTGCTACAACTTTGACCCCATATCTTCAGGCACTATTCAATGGTATTCTAAAAGGGGCATGATCCCGGAGTCCTGGAAACAAACAAACCCAGTGACACTTCTTAAGCCAGGGAAGGTTCCAACATCTCTGGGTTGTACCGCCCGATTTCCCTCCTAAACCAGGATGCAAAATTGTAGTCAGCTACTATGGCCCATACGATTAACTCATTTATTCAGGAATATATAGAATCATAGAATCATAGAAAAGTAGAGTTGGAAGGGGCCTACAAGGCCATCCAGTCCAACCCCCTGCTCAATGCAGGAATCCAGGTCAAAGCATCCCTGACAGATGGCTGTCCAGCTGCACCTTGAATGCCTCCAGAGTGGGAGAGCCCACCACCTCCCTAGGTAGTTGGTTCCATTGGCGTATTGCTCTGACAGTCAGGAAATTTTTCCTGATGTTTAGGTGGAATCTAGGTTCCTGTAACTTGAGCCCATTATTCCATGTCCTGCAAACTGGGATGATCGAGAAGAGATCCTGGCCCTCCTCTGTGGGACAACCCTTCAAGTACTGGAAGAGTGCGATCATATCTCCCCTCAGTCTCCTCTTCTGAAGGCTAAACATGCCCAGTTCTTCCAGTCTCTCCTCATAGGGCCTTGTTTCCAGTCCCTTTATCATCCTTGTTGCCCTCCTCTGAACCCTCTCCACTTTCTCTACATCCTTCTTAAAGTGTGGTGCCCAGAACTGGACGCAGTACTCAAGATGAGGCCTCACCCTCACCATATAAAGTCGGATCTGGTGGAGTTCATTCCAGGCAGATGCCTAGCTGATGTAATCTGAAGAGTCTTGAATATAATTTACCACTGTACTAATAATAAGCTCTCCACTACACTCTTTTCACCTAATCCCTTTAAGGCTTTTGACAGGGTTGAATGGAGGTTTCTTAAACAGCTTTTGGCAACATTTGACTTTCATCTTGGAGCAGATTTATTCTGCATCACAGGCAGTGGTACGAACAAATGACGTGGACATCTTTTCCCATTAGAATGTGGGATTAGGCAGGGCTGTCCACTGTCACCCCTAATTTTTGTAACTGTAATGGAAGTATTGGCCAATACTTTGAGAGCTAATCCTAATCTTCAAGGGGTGAATGTTCAAGGTAATCTCATCTTTTAAGTCTTTTTGCCGATGATATCTTGGTTATGTTACAGAATCCAGCAATAGCCACCCCAGAGCTTAAAGCCATCCTCCAAGTGGCTGGCCTAAAGATCAATTATTCAAACTAGTCCAAAATGTCATGTCTGAATACACCTCTGGAAATGCATCTTATGCTGAATCTCGTGCAGGGCTGCAACTCCAGCCAGGATATTTTAAGTATTTAGGGGTATTTATAGGATAAAATGGAGAGGAGGAGGAGGAGGAGGATTATGTAAGCCGCCTTGAGTTCCTTGCAGGAAAAAAGGCGGGGTATAAATGTAATAAATAAATAAATAAATAAATTATAACAAAAGATCACGTGAAGTGATAATTCCCCTTTACTCGGCACTGGTTAGGCCTCTTCTTGAGTACTGCGTCCAGTTCTGGGCACCACACTTTAAGAAGGATGTAGACAAACTGGAGAGGGTTCAGAGGAGGGCAACAAGGATGATTAAGGGGCTGGAAACAAGGCCCTATGAGGAGAGACTGAAAGAACTGGGCATGTTTAGCCTTCAGAAGAGGAGACTGAGGGGAGATATGATCGCACTCTTCCAGTACTTGAAGGGATGTCACACAGAGGAGGGCAAAGATCTCTTCTCGATCATCCCAGTTTGCAGGACACGGAATAATGGGCTCAAGTTACAGGAACCTAGATTCCACCTAAACATCAGGAAAAATTTCCTGACTGTCAGAGCAATAAGACAATGGAATCAACTACCTAGGGAGGTGGTGGGCTCTCCCAATCTGGAGGCATTCAAGGTGCAGCTGAACAGTCATCTGTCAGGGATGCGTTGACCTGGATTCCTGCATTGAGCAGGGGGTTGGACTGGATGGCCTTGTAGGCCCCTTCCAACTCTACTTTTCTATGATTCTATGATTCTATGATTCTATCTAAAGCAGCTCTGTAAAAGAAATGAACTCCCCTTTGATACAGGAAATACAATCTGAGTTACTGTCCTGGCACAAATTAAAGCTTACTTGACTGGGGAGGGTAGCAGCATTAAAAATGTCATTCCCCCCCCCTAAATTCTTGTTTTTATTTCAAACTCTTCCAATATAGGTAACTCAACTATGTATTCAAAATTGGCAGAGAATGTTAGAAGCTTTGGACCATGCAGGCAAGTGGAGCAGATTACGTAAATCTAATTGTTACAGAAGGTCATGTGATGGGGGATTAGGTTTCCCGAACTTGATTCTCTACTACCATGCAGTGCAGTTGGGCCAACCACTGCGGATAATCTGCAGTGAGGTTAAAATCCCATGGATGGAGGTGATGGTGACCCACCTTCTTTCATTAAGAGGTCTTCCATTTCTCCCCATTCATTATACAATGCTTGCAACGCTGCTGAATCCATTTTTTAAAACCTCTATGTCAGTCTGCTCAATGTGGGTTATGAAATTAGTTTCCCTCCCCTCTCCTCTGTTACCAATTCTCGATCACCCGTGCTTTCATCATAGTGGTAAATATAAACAGTATTGTGGTTGGGAAACTAAAGGTATATATCGGATTAGAGACCTAGTGGTAGGAGGGCAGCCAGTTACAGAAAGGGAATTGCTCCACCACCTGGAGGAGATTTGTCCCCCTTGGTTACAAAAATTTCAGATTGTGTCCCTTTCTAGACACATAGTTGCCAAAGGGGAGGCTTCCCATACCCTGGTGGAATTTGAAGAACTGTGTGTTCAGTCGGGGGAGTTAGGGGAGGGGATCCTATCAAAATTGTCCTCTAAGAAGCTTTGTACCACCACAGGGGACCTGAATGGCTTAAAATCTGTTTGGGAGGCAGATTTGGTGTCCCCAATATCTGATGCAAGTTGGAAAGCACTGTGGTCACATTTCCCACTCTGCACCATTTCTCCCAGGCTCAGAGATAATGTGATCAAAGTGGTCCAGAGATGGTATCACACCCAACCCAGATTACATCACATATACCCCTCTTTATCTCCTAACTGTTGGCGAGGTTGTAACTCTATAGGCTCTTGGATACACATGTGATGTGAGTGCTCCAGGGTTTATGTGTTCTGGTCTCAGATTTCTGGAATAATTTCCGACATTATTTCTCAACCTATTAGCCCCGACCCACTACTTGCCCTACTATCCAGCTGTCACAGTGTTGGCAGAAAAATAATCTACAAGGACTGGTTAAACTTCTTGTTAGCTGCGGACCATCTACAAATTACTCAACATTGGAAGTTGACCGTGGGTTTCACTTTACAAGGTTGGTTAATGAAGGTCTGGCAAATAGCTCTGGCAGAGTGCTTGATGCATCATAGCAGACTTCTTTGAGGACTTAGGAAAAGGGACTGCTTTGCTGAATCTTGGTTTCCCTTCTCTGCATTTGTGAATAGAGGTGTCCCTGAATACATGCCCCCAGAGACCCAAAAGTACTTTTGTAGGGACTTAGTTTATTGATTTTGTTGGTACCATAGATCATTTTTATGTTGTATTTTAATGTATATCAATAACAGATAGTTTTAAAATGCCACATAAAATACAATGTCTATGTATGTATCCATTTCTTTGTCATTTTATTAAATAAATAAACGTATTCATTTTTTTAAGAAATTGCCTTTTGAATGCTACAAGTCTCTTTTTTTGTTTTTACTTACACAAGGGCGATTTCAGCAATTTGGCATATAATATTTGCCCACAGTCAAACGGCAGCTCATTTTTGCCCAGTTGCTTGCCTGGCTTCCCAACACTACTCTCGAGGCATAGCCAGGCAGTGCAATCCATATCATAGGTAGGTGGGTGGGTGGGGTTGCCACCATGCCAGATCTATTTGCATTCAAAGAAAAGTTCATGTCATGCACTGCGCCATTCCTAGTCTAAGGGGCAACCGAAAAGTAACAGCAGGATAATGACTTTTATTTGTGCCAACTTAAAAGCTTGCTCACTTCTTTGTGACTTTCTAGTTGGTCTTAATACAGATAGTAAACTACTGGGTTTTTTTTTTTAAAAAAAATTCTAATGGACCAACACAGCTACCTGTTTTTGTTGGGGGGGGGGTGTATTGTTTAAAGGAACAGAATTTTAAATTTTCTTCCCACTCCATATGATGTTGGGCCAGTAGCTTCCAGTGTTGTAGACACAGCCATAATTACTGCTTGTGACCTCCTTGGATCCAACTTTGCCCTAACAAGCTTATTAGAGCTTTTTTTTGAAGGTGAATGGACTAGGGCATAGTGATCCCCCTTTGCTACATTTAGTGGTCCAGTAGCTTCTTCCTGGCTCCTGGCTCTGTTTTAAATGACATACTGGAAAAGGCACATATGTCTTAAAAACAAAAACATCCATAACCAACCGTAAAAGGACTACTTCGTATAAACTAGAAATAGATCATAAATGCCCAGATCTATGTGAGTGTTAGTAAGACTGGCAGGACAGTGTTGATTCTCATGGCACTGAAGAGGTGTCAGTTGGGAAGGATGGATCATCAGTTACCACTAATTCATACTACAACTGGGCTCTGTCGCAGGTTCATCTTCCACCTTCTTTTGTTTTTTGCATCACTTGTTTATCAGTGGGGCTGCCGGTGAAAAGCTTTCCCCTATAATATGCTTATCAATCCTATAGCCCATTTGCCTAAACTGCAGCACAATCCTATGCATGTTTCTTGTGTTCAGTGTGGCTTCCAGGGGTCACCAACCCTTTTGGCCTGATGGACACATTTGGAATTTTGAGGAACTGTCATGGACACAACCACAAATTGGCTGCCATGGGGCAGGGCCAATCACAAAATGTATTGTAAACTATTTGTGGATTGGGCCCTTCACCCCACCTGCAGGTGGGGATAACAATACTCAGCTACCTCGCAGAGGTGTTGTAAGGATTACTACGATATTGAGTGTACATGAAGAAATGTAAACACTCAAGATGTGCTATAAATATAAATGCTAACTATTATTGTACGTGTTAGTATGTATCCCCATGCTTCTAATATCCTACACTTGCACATTACATGCATCTGATGAAGCAAGATACTGCCCACAAAAAGCACATGTAACAGTAAATGTATTCGTCTTTAAAGTGCATGTGTTAGGAGAAATGTGCAGAAAAATGCTTACAAGTTTTCATGCTAACTGGGAAAAAATTCTCAGAGTTTGGGATAAACTGAATTTAAGATTGGAAAAATGAGAAATTGCGAGAAACTGAAATTGAAAGACTCATCCATCCCTATAAGTAAGTCCCACTTTGTTCAATGGAGGTTCCTCCCAGATAACTGTGCATAGGGCTGCAATCTACACTTTTTAGGATGCTCCCTTAATCTAATCTGATCTGTTCCTTATGTTTGCAGATGTCAGTAATATATGACCCATCACCAGCTCAGTGAGAACTGAACTCTGCAATTTCTAACCATTTAACTTGGCCTGAGAACGTCTCCTTCTACAGTCAAAACTCCACTGAATGCCCCCCCCCCCTTTAAGTAAAGCCAGGCTGAGCAATCCCAAGTGGATTGTGAAGTGGCAAATCCTCCCCCACTTCCACAGCCATATTGTCTCATGCTGGCTAGAGAAGATGGTGGGGATTTTCTTCCCACATCTTACCGTGTGGACCTCTGAATACAGAATCTAAAGTTTGAAATTCAAAATTATATCGCAAAATCCTCCATTTGAGTGTTTTAGGCTTGCTGCTGGCATCTCTTGATTAAGTTGATTTGGGCAGGCATAAAATATAATACCGGTATGTCATAAGCTGTCAACTATCAGATACTAAATACCACTGCTTGCCAGTTTTGAAGACAAATCCTTAATACATGGCATTAAGTAATCAGTTACTGTCAAATACAAGGTCCCACCATATATCAGCTATCGCAGTAATATCAAATGCAAATATCACATATTGAAATTAAGTATTGTCAGATGGCAAATATCAATATCAAATACTTCACAAATATTCAATAAATGTTTAGATATTCAGAGAATAGATGGGGACTGTTTGGCACCAAAATTCACAATGGACAATTTCAAAGACAGCTTTTGGAAACAAATTCTTTTCAGTTCTGAACGGCAACTTTTGGATGAAAGAGAGTCCATCTTCCAGTGTATCACAACTCTCCATCATGTTTCCTGCTGTGTTGGGTGGCAGGATCTGCTAGTGCAGGTGCAACTTTGTGATCATGTACCAAATTTGTTATAGAAGGGTAAGAAGGTGACTGTTTCATGCCCTCATGCTCCAGTAGTGTTGCAACTGGGCAGATGATTCTGGGACCATCCATAGAGGAAATAACGACTGCAGTCGAGCCATCAGAGCTGACTGGCACTGCTAAAACCTTCTTCCACCCATCTGTGGTTACTTGGCTGCAACTCCACCTCAGCTTTTGGGGCTACACCTAAAATTCCTACAACTATGAATCTCTTGACCAAGTAGTCAAGGAAATTTCAGAACAAACCAGCAAAGAAAACGCAACAGAAATGGAAAACGGGCAGTGTTGTGTGCCTCGCAAATTATACAGGCGATCCAGTATTAGAATAAACCCTAGGTGTAAATCATCCCCAGATAACAAACCCAGCTTGTCTCTTGGTTTCAGGAGATGATGTGGTGAGCTGCGCCCAAGTCAGAACAAGACAGGAAGTAACTAGATATCTGACCTGAGAGAGCTGATCTTCTTCCCCCCCCCCCCTCCTCTGCCTTTATCTCCTCAGAAAACCAAGGAGACCACCAGGCTCCACTCAGTGGGAGAGGGCACATAAAAGTGAGCATGTCAACTGCCCAATTCCTTTCCATATCCTGTAGAATGACCATGGCTTCTACAGGATGTATAAGAGCAATAACAAGTAAGCTATGAGTCTGGTAACTATAGGAATTGCTAGCCAGAAGAACTTGCTGCAAAGGGATGGTGTAGACTTTTCAAAAAAAATTCTCCTTGTCTTATAATACTAGAACTCAGGGTCATCCAAAAGCGAAATGTTGGGAGATTCAGGGCAGATACAAGGAACTACTTCTTCACTTAGCATGTAGTTGAACTATGGAATTCACTACCACATGATGTAGTGATGGCTGCCAACTTGGATGGTGATGGCTTTAAAGCAGTGTTTCTCAACCTTGGGTCCCCAGATGTTTTTGGCCTACAACTCCCAGCATGCCCCAGCCAGCTATGCTGGCTGGGGCATGCTGGGAGTTGTAGGCCAAAAACATCTGGGGACCCAAGGTTGAGAAACACTGTTTTAAAGGGAGTTAGACCAATTCATGGAGGATAAAGGTATCAATGGCTACAAGTCTTGTTGGCAATGGTAATCATGCCTCCATGAACAGAGGCAGCATGCCTCTGAAAACCAGTTGCCTGGGGGCAGGGAAGCAGAAGGGTGCTGTTGCACTCATGTGTCCTGCTTGTAGGCTTATAGGGATCTGGCTGGCCATTGTGGGAACAGAATGCTGGATTAGCAAGGCCTCTGGACTAGCATGGTTCTTCTTACTTTATTATGTCCTGTGGAGGAGCCCTGCATGCTGTAGAGGATTCGGGGATGCTTTGATCTGGATTCCTGCACTGAGCAGGGGGTTGGACTCGATGGCCTTGTAGGCCCCTTCCAACTCTACTTTTCTATGATTCTATGATTCTGGAAATAAAATGCAGGTCATGCAGGGATTCACTGTCTCTCTATATGAAGAGAGCGTGCATTGTAGTTAGTGCACGACACTGCTTTTGGCTTTGCATAACACTGGAATGTCTACAGCAGTGCCAGCGGTGGGAGAGGTGCCTTTGGGGGAAGCTTGTCGGCCATTATGGAACTTCCAATTGACAAACCCCATGATGATAAGCTTCTGAAAAACTCTCCCAGAACAGTTTGAAAACCATTGCTTTAGACTTCCCACGATGCATATGCAACAAAACAGCCCTCATCTGCATAATGCTATATTGTTCACATCTGTGTCCGCTGTTTCTAATGCCCCTACCCTCAGTGGCAAACCTGAGGACATAGGATGGGAACCTCTACTATTTCTCAGTATACATGACAGTAAAAAAAATATGAAGGGGATGGGAGAGGGAGAAATTAAATCCTTGAAGCTGGGGCCAGAAAAAGGGCAAATGCAAAGTGTAGCCCTTGTTTTCATGAGACCACTTTTTATAGGAAAACATGGGATGGCTTAATGGTGTTCCAATGTAATCATTTCAGCATCTCAGTTTCTTGGCCTCCACTGGACTCCTGCTTTCTATTTTGTCTTGCAGCCTGAGACCTATTCCTACCAGTGACATGTGTGGACTACACGCTCAGTTCTCCTAAGAAGCTCTACTTGCAAGCGTGCATCACCCGAGAAGGGCCCCACATTGTGCACATGTTCTACATAGCCTGTCAGGGTGAGAGAAATATCTGTCAGATATGGTTTAAATGTGGCAGGTTAGGAACAAAATCAAACTGGAAAGCAGATATATCTTTTTAATGTATCTTTTAAGGGTAATGGCAGAATCATCAGAATGGAGCAGGAGGAGTGATAACATTGTCACAACTTTAAACTGAGATTGAATGCCTTCATAAAAGACAGGAGCTCTGTTTCAGCCATTGCTTATTTGGCTTGATGAATGTTCACACATGTAATGTAAGCACAGGCAAAAGCACTCCCTTGATTAAAGTGCTGGCTATTTATAAGCAAAACGCATGATCAGGAGTGAATGAGAGGCCCTTTTCTACCCATAGGACAGGGGTGAGCAAAACCTTTTAACAACTAAATTTATTTATTTATTATTATTTATTTATTAATTATATTTATACCCCGCCTTTTTTCCTTCAAGGAACCCAAGGCGGCTTACATAATCCTCCTCCTCCTCCTCCTCCATGTTATCCTCACAACAACCCTGTGAGGTAGGTTAGGCTGAGAGTCAGTGACTGGCCCAAAGTCACCCAGTGAGTTTCATGGCTGAGCAGGGACTAGAACCCAGATCTCCCAAGTCCCAGTCCAACACTCTCACCACTACGCCACACTGGCTCTGGAGAAATGGCCCCACTCACATCAGTAGAGGCTTTTGTGCTCCGTTGTGCTTTAACTGATTGGACCACGTCTTGTATCTCTCTTTCCCAGTCCCATGTAGAAATGCCAGTGATTGTACCTGGGACCTTTTGCATGCAAAGGATGTGCTCCAGCATTGAACTACAAGCCCTTCCTCAGTCACGATATCCCCATGCTTCGTTTTGCTCTGTTTTCCCCAGGCATGGAGAATCACCATGCTTCATTTTTCTCCACTTTCTTTACAAACTCTGGGAAAGAATCCAGACTTTCCCTGAGAGTTCTCTAGGAACGCTCAGAAAAATTTAGCTAATTATGGGTTGAGCCATTACTAGATCTTGGTTAGCAGCAGATCAAGGTCTTGAGATGGCCAGATAAATCCTTGTAGTTTAAAATATTTATAAATGCTTTCTAGAGGGGTAGCCATATTAGTCTGTTGCTGCAAAAAACCCAACAAAAATGAATAAAGAAAACAACAACAAAAAACAAAGAGATGTGTGGCACCTTAAAGTATTAGCCAGACTTTCAGGTATGTATGATGGTGGCTGGGGAAATTGTATTAACAGGGATAAAGAGTTTTTTTTAAATTATCATCACGCTGTGGGCACAATTCTATGGCCGCTAGACAGAGTCTAGATGGCCATCAGATAATTTAGAAGCCCAGCTCCAACCTCGGAAACCCACTCTGAGGTTGGAGCTGAGACTCCAAACTCGGAGTGCCCTCCTTTCACCCTCGCAGCCAGCGCAAAAAGGACCACACTGGCTGCAGTTCACAAGGTCACAAGGACAACCTCGGAAATTGAGTTTTGTGGGAGGGGAGGGGGCGGGGAGGAGTCGGGTTCTGCCAGCATAAAAGTATCCTGGTGGTACCTCAGCCTCCTCTCTTCCCACTCCGGGGCAAAACACTTAGATGGCCGAAATCAGCCATCTAAGTCTTTTGCACAGCTGGAGGAGCTTCTGCCCTCCTTCTGCCCTCCATAGGATCCTTCTGCCCTCCAAGTTTGGAGGGTTGCAGACAGCCTCATGGGATTGCACTGCCCATGTGTTAATTGATTTACCCTGTGCCAGGATGTTTGTGTAATCAGCAGCAACTGTTTTGTAAAAGGCCATTGTTAATAACGTGATTTTCACTGTCAATACTTTCTCAATTTCATTTTCCTCTGACCTGTTTTGTGTTTACAATTCCAGTGTGGCGTAGTGGTAAGAGTGTTGGTCTGTGACTCAGGAGATCCGGGTTCTAGTCCCTGCTCAGCCATGAAACTCACTGGGTGACTTTGGGCCAGTCACTGACTCTCAGCCTAACCTACCTCACAGGGTTGTTGTAAGGATAAAAGGGAGAGGAGGAGGAGGAGGATTATGTGAGCCGCCTTGGGTTCCTTGCAGGAAAAAAGGCGGGGTATCAATATAATCAGTGCTTTTTTTCTGGAGAAAAAGGTACCGGAACTCTTGGATTACATTTCCTCGGGAGTAGATGGCGATTAAATTGTAATGCAATTAATAGAAGAAAAGGTGCTGGAACTCAGTTCCGGTGAGTTCCACCAGAAAAAAAGCCCTGAATATAATAAATAAATAAATTCCACCACCACCATGTGTACTGTATGTATACCTGCAATACTGGATCACACTTCATGCATCTGATGAAGTGGACTGTGTCCACAAAAGCTTATGCCAGAACACGTTTGTTAGTCCTTAAGGTGCCACAAGACTCCTTGTTTTTTTTAATGCTGACTTGTTTCCTTGAAGACCTTTGTGTGTGCGGATGAGCATCCAAGGGAAGCTTTGTTCATGTAGACTCACTCAAACCACAAATCATAGACAGATAAATAAAGGATGGAATTGGAAAGATTAAAGGGATTGTAGCCTAGTACAAGCATCATAAATGGATCATTTGCTTTCTTGAACTTGGAAATCAACCCATCTCTCAATAAATAAATACAAATTCTCTGTAGTGGCTTGGCAGAACAAAAATGGGATGAGGACACTACCAAAGTTAGTAGAACTGGAACAGATTTAGCAGATCACAGTTACTTCATCCAGGATCAAGTTACTGCAGTTGAAAATGGAAACTGAAATTACTTATTTTTCTATTTTTATCAAAAGCAAATTCTTGGCCCAGCTTTTATCACTTCCACTTCCTGCATTATCTTGAGCCCACATTTAAGGCTAGAGATGGAAAAACTTGTCCATAAGTAATTTACCGTATATGCATCTCTTGGTAAGGTTATCAAGTATCTCGGGGAAAATATGGCATGCCCAGGTTTTTCTATTTAGGGCCCATTGACAGCAAAACAGGAGGCAGCACCAATTCCACCCCCTTAGGAGAATAGGTAATTCTCCACCTCAGAGTCAGACCCATTTGGTTTTGCCCCCACATCGCCCCCAAACTGCTAGCCTATGCTCCCAGGCTCTTGTCCCTGTTCCACTCTGCTTTATACTCCAGCTCCCAGCAGCACCCAGGTACCTGGATTTTTGATGCCATGAGCCAGCAACTTTAAGCTAATGGTGGCCAATTAACAGTGCAAACCCATCCATGCTTATTTAGAAATAAGCCCCATTGAGTTCAATGAGGATTACTCCCAGGTCAGTGTCCATAGGATTGCAGTCTAATGTAAGAAAGTGGTTGGTAGCCTTCATAAAGAAACAATCTCATTTACATCACAACGGGATTAAACAGTATGCAAAACAAGGACGAGGGTTGCCTAAGGTTCCGAACAAGCCACCCTCGGCTCTGCTGAGAGACCGGCACGGTTCTGGCTCCTCCTCTCCTGGAGCTATTTGTATTCCAACTTGCAACTAAGATCTAGTGCAAGGGTGGGGAATGTGGCCCTCCAGATACTGCTGGACTCCAACTCCCATCAGCCCCATGCACAGGGCCGGCGCTACCGCTAGGCAGACCCAGGCGGCTGCCTAGGGCGCGTGGCGGAACAGGGCGCAGCGTTTCTGCGCCCCTTCCTCGCCTCCGCCGCGCTCCTGCCCCGCCTGCCGTCTCCGCCGCGCCTCCATGGCTGCAAAGAAGGCAAATGCAATTTTGGGCTGTATTAATAGAAGTATAGCTTCCAAATCGCGGGAAGTGATAATTCCCCTTTACTCGGCACTGGTTAGGCCTCATCTTGAGTACTGCGTCCAGTTCTGGGCACCACACTTTAAGAAGGACGTAGACAAACTGGAGAGGGTTCAGAGGAGGGCAACAAGGATGATAAAGGGACTGGAAACAAGGCCCTATGAGGAGAGACTGAAAGAACTGGGCATGTTTAGCCTTCAGAAGAGGAGACTGAGGGGAGATATGATCACACTCTTCCAGTACTTGAAGGGTTGTCACACAGAAGAGGGCAAAGATCTCTTCTCGTTCATCCCAGTTTGCAGGACACGGAATAATGGGCTCAAGTTACAGGAACCTAGATTCCACCTAAACATCAGGAAAAATTTCCTGACTGTCAGCAATAAGACAATGGAATCAACTACCTAGGGAGGTGGTGGGCTCTCCCAGTCTGGAGGCATTCAAGGTGCGGCTGGACAGACATCTGTCAGAGATGCTTTGACCTGGATTCCTGCATTGAGCAGGGGGTTGGACTCGATGGCCTTGTAGGCCCCTTCCAACTCTACTTTTCTATGATTCTATGATTCTATGATTCCCCGCCCGCCTGCCAGCTGCTGCCGCCGCTGCCGCTACACCTCCCCCCCCACATGCGCGCCCGCCCGCCACCTACCTACCTTCCCGTCATTTCTGGAGCCCCGCCGGCGTTGTTTTGGCGGGAGGAGGAAACAGGGCAACAGGGCTTAAACAGCCCTGTTGCCCTGGTTTCCCCGGCAAAAAAAAAAAAGCGTGGGGGTCCCGTCGCGTCGGAGGAGGAGGCGGTGGCGGCAGCGGCAGCAGCAGCAGCAGCCAGCAGCGGGGGCGGGGGGGAAGGTAGGTGGTGGTGGGGCGGCAGCGGCGCAGGGGGGGGTTGCAGAGCAGGGCTGCTTTGCTCCGGAGCCCCCCCCCACGGCACGAGAGGGGGGGTGCTAAATATAATTTGGCCTAGGGCGCCAAACAGCCCTGCACCGTTCCTGCCCATGCAGTATAGCCAGTGGTCAGGAATGATGGGAGTTGTAATCCAACAATATCTGGAGGGCCACAGATTCCCCACCCCTAATCCGGTGCTTCAGCTTGCTTTAAGTTTTTCGTCCTTCCTCTCAATCTGTTTTCCTTGTGTGTCATGACTTTTAGATTGTAAGCTTCAGGGCAGGAACTGTTGTAGGGCCAAAACAGACATTACTTTCAATGCCGGTCCAGCAGCTACATCTCCATTGCATTTTTACTCTAGAGGAGGCACAGGGCACCCAACCCTGGTATGAACCTACCTGTACACTACGATCTTCCTCTGAGGCCCTCCTCCAAGTGCCTCCTCCAAGGGTGCTTCAGAGGACAGCAACAAGGGATGGGGCCTTCTTGGTGGTGGCTGCCTGATTCAGGAACACTCTCCATGTCATCTTTCCGGTGCCAGGTTAAGACCTTCCTCTACTTCCAGGCATTTGACAGCAAATGATAAGATTTGTAATGTGTCCTGGGATTTTTACTGTTGATTGTGCAAAATTGTTTCATATTTTTGTATGCAAATAGTTTTATATATTATGTTATTATATTGTCTGCTTAGGGTTTTAATCTTTGTAAACCGCCCAGAGAGCTTTGGCTATTGGGTGGTATAGAAATGTAATAAATGAATGAATTGACCATCACCGGAGCTGAGAGGGCTGTTGGGGCAGCCCCTTCCCTGGGGCTACAGAGGGAAGGCAGAAGAAAAGCCCAGGCCAGGGAGATTGTACCAGCAGCTCCAGAAGAAACCTTCAGTTGGCCTGAGAGAACTTTTGTTTGGTTGGTTTGGGAGGGTAACGTTTGTTTGTTTGAATATTTAAACATTGTAAACCGCTTTGGGTGCCTTAGCAGAAAGGTGGTATAGTGAAATAAATAAATAAATAAACGGATCTGACTCGGAACACTAGCGTGGAGGGCAGGGCGACTTTTAAGATCTGGACTGTGGCCCCTGCACAGCCCCTACTCTAGAGTAAAAAGGAAAATGGGGGGGGAAGCATCCTCAGAGCTACTAGAAAAAGTTTGTTTTGGCCCTTATTGGTCTTTGTAAGCTGCTCTGGGAGTGTTTTACAGTTGAAGTAGAGTAAAATTGCTTCAAGTAAGGCAAGAAAATAAATACTTGAGTTCCCTCTCCCCTCAAATAGATCTGCCACTGATTTTAGGCCTAGTTCTTGCAAACAGAAAATTAAAATCGTACAGTTAAGGGCTGACATGATATAATGCTCCCCTATGAGATTAGAATGCTGGCTCAGCTAGATAGGCCTCTGGCCTAATCCAGCACAGGAATTCTTGTGTTTTTATGTTCTTATGAGGCAACATTCCTACACACAGAAACATAGTCTCCAACTGCCCCGAAAATGCCGGGACCGTCAGGAAAACCCTTAAGCCATCACGGCTTCTCACTTTGTTATGTAGACTCCCGAATTCCCCTGCCTCCCGCAAACTACTTTAAGTTGCTCTTAAAGGGGCCACAGGCAAAACTGCAGCTAAACTAAAACTTTTTGCTTAGCTCAAATTTTGGCCATGGCCCCTTTCAGAGTAGCTCTGCTTTGGCTTGAACGGCTGCCCACAGGGAGGGAACAGACATAAGGATGTGTGCAGGGCCGGTGCTACCATTAGGCCAACTAGGCAGCTGCCTAGGGCACAGGGCTAAAGGGGGTGCCAGAAACGCCTTGGGGAAAAAATACAGCGCTCTCAAGTGGGAAGGGGGGGCGCTAAATATCTGATCTTGCCTAGGGCACCAAACTGCCTTGCACCGGTCCTGGATGTGTGTGTGTGTGTGTGTGTGTGCGCGCGCATGCATGCATGCATGCATGCTCTACCTGCTGCCTCTACTGGGTGAAAAAAAGAGGAGGTGGAGGCTGCACTCGCTGGCCTGGATGGAGGGAGAGGTGAATGAGGGAATTTATCACATGATTCCTAGCTTTATATTGCCAAAGATTTTATATCTTAACAGAGCTGACTCTGTGCCTCTAACAGGTGAGATACAGTGTCAGAAGGAAATGGAAGAAACTTCCCCTTCTCTCTGAAGCTCCATGTTTGGGGGTGTGCAGTGGGTGAGTAAGCTTCACCTGTTGAATTTGTGTAGATTGCTTTAAAATATGTATTTATTTATTTATTCATTCATTATTTAATACATTTTTATATTATCCTGCGAATTACTTGGGAAGATAGGCGAACAAATGTCAGTGTACTGGAAGAAGCAAAGACTACTAGCGTTGAAAAAATGATCCTTCAACGCCAACTTCAGTGGACCGGTCATGTTGTTCGAATGCCTGACTGCCGTCTCCCAAAGCAGTTACTTTATTCCCAACTCAAGGATGGAAAGTGGAATATCGGTGGTCAGTATAAGAGGTTTAAAGATGTTCTTAAGACTAATCTTAAAAAATGCAATATAAACATCGAAAACTGGGAAGCTCTGGCCCATGAACGATCTAACTGGAGGTTGGCCTTTCACAAAGGTTCTATGGACTTTGAAGAAGCCCGAGTGCAAGGTGAAAGGGAGAAACGTGCTAAGCGAAAAGCACGTCAAATGAATCCTTTACAGGACCATCTTCCATCTGGTAACCTGTGTCCTCACTGTGGGAAGCTGTGTGGATCTAGAATTGGCCTCCACAGTCACTTACGGACCCATCGCTAGAGTCTACACAATCTTCTTTAGAATTTCCTCCTTTTATCCCGGAAGACAATCTTACTCGGTCACGAGTGATCGCCTGATGATGGATGATAGATACTGCCCTATAGCTGAAGCTCTCTGGGCGGTTCACAACAGTTAAAACCATAAAATACAATAAAATATAAATATAAGATTTAAAACTACAGATTAAAAACAGCAAAGCTAGCAGCAGCAGTTCAAATTACAATAACAGAGTTAAAACAAATACAAGATTAAAATGATTAAGATGCCTGGGAGAAAAGAAAGGTCTTCACCTGGCGCCGGAAAGAGTACAATGTAGGTGCCAGGCGAGCCTCTTTGGGGAGCTCATTCCACAACACACTTTCCTGTGAGTAAGTCCCATTGAATGTAATAGGACTTACTTCTGAGTACACATGCATAGGACTGCACTGTTGTTCTGTTTTCAGAGCAGTGGTAAATTTTACTTGGCTCTACCTGTGTACCCCCTCTCCTCTCTGTTCTTAAAGGTCTGTAAAAAAGGCTCAGTTGGTCCATTTTAATGATATAAACCTGGAAGGAAAGCAGTGTGTGAGAGCAGGTTTCTGTTGTTAATCGCTTTCTTTATTTGCTTGCCTCAAGCTGCTTAAGCTTCGAACAATTTGTCAGAATCAGAAACAGTCTCTTTTGTCACTGCAGCAGAGCAGCCTTTCCCAACCTGATGTGTTGGAATTATGGGAGTTGCAGTCCAACACATCTGGAGGGCACCAGGTGGAGCTTATTGGATATGCCCTACAATCCGTATTTCAGCCCTTGATTCGAGGTAGCCACTCAGAATTTGAAATATGCTATTTCCCCCAAGAACTCCAGTTTTCATTATCCATCTGTACATTTTAAACACTTTGGGGAAGAGGCAAACATGTACATTCCCAGTTTTGGAACAAAAGCCTTTTGTTTCAGTAACAATCTTGCATTGTTTTCCTTTTGGATATTATCTTTTTCAATCCTCAAAGGTGGATTGGAAAGGTTGAACCAGGGACTAGGGAGTTTATGTAACCTCTCCCACACTAAGGTTTTTCACTTTGATCAGATTATTTCTGAATGGAATACTGCAGCTGACAGAACTGTCACACAGAAGAGTTATGAAGATCACCTGGCAGGATGGAACAGTTCAGACTAATCCAATTCAAGGCCTCAGACCTTAAGAATTACAATAATTCATAGCATTTTACAGTGATCCATCTTCACACGAGAACCTGGAAAAGAATGCAAGTAATACTATAGTATCCTCGACTTACAGTGCATTTGGGAGTTGCGCAGTCAGGGAAAGGTAGGCCAAACAATAGCCCAGGATACACTCTGCTCAGGCTGTCCCAAGACCCGGGTGCCAGAGGCCAGAAATCCTTGGATCCCCCCACCTGCTGCTTAAAATGGATTACGATTGACAGAACCAGGCCATTTCTCTGGGGGGAAAACATCTAAATGTGGTGGCACCAGGTAAAGAGTATTTTATTTGTATGAGAGGTTCTTGCCCCTCTTTTAGCATAAACATTTCTACCTATACAGGTGGTTTAGGGGACGGGCCAAGTGGCGGACAATGAGAGGAGCAGGAAAGGAAGCCAACTGGCAACAATGGGGGAAATCTCAGAAGTTGGAGAGAGAGCTGAGCAGGGTTTCTGGTGGTTAGGGGAGAAGGATTCAGCATCCTACCAGAACATGATGTCTGAGTTCAGACAACATGATAACCCACACACATTCAAGGGTTGCATATTGGCTGAGTGTGAGTTGTCGCTGAACCATGGGTTGCTATTGAAACGTGTGTTATCATATTGCCTGAACCCAGTTGCACTAACAAACCATGCTTTGTTAACCACGAACAACCCATGAAGAGAACCCATGGTTTGTGGTTGGGTTGTGAACTCTTGGGTTGTTCATGGTTAACAAAGCATGGTTTGTTAGTGCAACTGGGTTCAGAAAACAGAAAAACCCACATTTCAACAACATGAGCGTGGGTTATCATGTTGGCTGAACCCAGTCAATGTCCTCTCCCTTTAACAAGATACCCTCCAGCTGTCTCTAATTATCAGGGATAGTCCCAATCTTCTAGTCCCTGTCAAATAACCATTTCTATTTTTGCCTTTTACGGACGCCTACTTAACGTTTCACACACTCCCCCATCACTATTTACCAGGGACAGTTCCCATTTTCTGGTCCCTGGTAAATCACTATCAGTATCTCTGTTTCATTCTTACGTTTGGCGTTCAGGGATGTCTTCACAATACAATCTCTTGTAGTGTCATTTGATAGATTTATTGTTCTTTGGGAGTTTGCTCCTGGTTTCATTGTTGTATTATTATGTAGTTTCCTTTGCATCTTATTGTTTTACTCATAAACAGCCATGAAGACATTTTTTAGTTCTAAGGTGGCATATACTTCCTTAAAATAAATAAGCAAACTCAGCAAGGAGTGCAGCCTGCCAGCTCACACACTGAAGTGTATCCATTACTGGGTTCATGGTGCATCGTGGTGAGCTGCAGCGGGTTGTCACTGCTGGTGGTCGCACAGTGGCTTGGCGTGACATCCAAACCTGGAGCGGATTTTCAGCCATAGAAAATTTTGCGCAAACAAGCCGCCCTGAGAACAAAGCCAGCAGGGCGATTTCTCCATGAGTTGTTGGTGCAGCTAAGGATCTGGCTGGCAAGAGCAGCAAAAAACCCCGCTGCTCCTTGCAATCTCGCTAATGCCACCACCACCGTTCTCCATCATCCCTTTCTTAGCCTCAGGATGGACTTTTGTTTTTATTTTTTTGTAGGAATCATGAAGAAAGGACACCAGAGAGTGTCCTGAATGCATTTGAATCATTTTAAAATATATATATTTGCTCCTGCATGAGTGCACAGCAGCAAATGACTGCTGCTAGGAATTACGTGCAACTTTCCCCTCCGTTTCATTCCTCTGCCAGGAGATTTGTCCTAAGAACAGCACTATGCAATGGAGCAGCCAGCCTTCCCCAACCTGGTGCCCTCCAGATATTTAGGACTACAACTCCCATAATCACTGAGAGTTGGTTGTGCTGGCTGGGTCTGATGCGGGTTGCAGCCCAAAAATCTGGAAGTCACCAGGTTCAGGGAGGCTGTTGTAGAGCATTACTGGTATATTTCAATGGTGAATATATATATATATATATATATATATATATATTCCCCCGCTGAAAGCAGCAACCTACAAGTCTGGGTCTGCCAGCATGCGTTTCTGAGTTTTAAAGTAAGCAAACATAAATTTAGAAGCAAGCAAACAAAAATAATTATTCTAAAGCATTGACTTTGATTTATTTGAAAGATCTGTGCATAGAAGAATCTTCTTACTAGTTGGGACCAGTTGCTTTGTGGACAACATCCAAAGGTGCTGTTTATTCAGGTCAGAACAATACCTGGAGAAGCCCTTTAAATTATCAAACGACAGGGCAAGTATTTAGCTCGCATTCCATCCTTTTAAAGCGTAAATGCAATTTGGTCAATGTGGATCCAAGTCACAGTTGCCTACTGCATGTGTAGCTTTTAGCCACAATTGCCATCATGTCCCCCGTTCAAAAGCACAGACAGGAGTCTAAATTAATGCAGGCCTGAATCATTGCTGTAAAAGACCTTGCTCTGGTAGTCCAACGAAATCGGAGGCTGGTTTGGGACATCCATCTACAATAGCAAAGTTTTCTCTTTGGGAAATCATCTATCACAAATATTTTCTATCTACAAGAAAGGTTTAAGAAGTTGGGGCTTGTTTCTTTAGAAAATAGACAACAAAGGCAAGAATGGTAGTGGCTTCTAAAGCATGACCAGTGTGGAGAGCATGAACAAAGGGGAAATGTTCTCTTTCCTGAAGCTCTTGAACTTGGGGTCACCCCATGCACCTCACTGGCAATACTAGCTTCAAGACAAACCAAAAGAAATATTCCTTCACATGACATATGATTGACTTATGGAATTCATTGCTACAAGATGCCCAGTAGATTAGCAGGGATGGGGACTCGGACTCCAGGACTCGACTCGTGAGTCGGACTGAGTCCCCCCTGTGACTCGAGTCAGACTCGAGTCCCAATATTTTTAATGGGACTCGAGACTCGACTCGGGACTCGAGACCAAGGACTCGTGTTCCAAAATCGTGTTCCTCAAATGCAACATGGATAGGTTTTAGGAAGTACAAAAAGTTTATTTTTTAAAATCATTTTCCTAAAATGCAACCTTTCAGACATTTTGGGTTTGGCTGCCTCTGCCTGCCTGTTTGGGGTTCCCAGCCTCCTCTGCCTGTCTGGTTATTTTGGGTTTGTCTGCCTGGTCTGTTCTTGCCAAAATCAGTTGCAGAGTTTTGAAATAAAAAGGCACACTTGTGCCTAGAATTTATTGAAGCCACACATCTGAAGTAGCCTTATTTTGTTGGGAAAACCCCCCATTGATTTTAATAGGGACTCGTGGAGTCAGCTTTGGGAGTGACTCGTGACTCGTGAGTCACCATTTTGGACCAAGGACTGGGACTGGGACTGGGACTCGAGACTCGGGTCCAAAGACTCGTGACTTGACTCGTGACTCGAGACCAAGGACTCTTCAACATCCCTGTAGATTAGATAGCTTTTTAGAGTAGACAGCTTTTAAATAAAGGGCAAAGGAGTCCTGCCAATGTAGCAATGTGGAGTTCAGAGCCTGTGAGCCTTCTATTCTTTCAGGAGAGTCCATTCCATTCCTCCCTCTGCCCAGGCTTTCAGTATCTTTCCTCCCAACAGTCACCATTCCGGGGTCACTGAGCATGCTTGGGGGGCAGGGGAGAGGTGTTCCCCATTGGATTTTGTGCACATCTGTAAAATGTGGGGTTCCCTAGAACCTGTTGATACCATCATGTCGTGTATGGATGGAATCTTAATTGCACTGTGAACCTGAAGAAAATTTGGAAAGAAAAGGACGTGACAACTGTACAGTATAAATAAATGGAAGAATAAGGTACAGGAATCTGCAGTTCTCTCTAAGTCAATACATTATCTTAGAAGAACTAAAGAAGAAAGACAGCACAGCAACACCTTTTAAGAAAGATTATTGGGCAAGAAATGTACATTGAACACATATTTGATTTATTTTGATATGATATTGAAAGTTGTATATTTTCTACAAAGCAAATAAAATGTGAAAGAAAGAAAGAAAATGGTACCGCTGTGGTGTGGTCCCTGTTCTATTTTATAAATTACACTGGGGGCAAAAGTCATGGGATGCTCTCTTGACTGTTCCGCCCATCTGGAAAGAAGATGTTAAAAGATGCCCCCAGATTTGTTGGCATTGCAACTAGAGGGCACAAATTTACCTAAGAACTGGTTCTTAATCCCTCTTTTTCTTATTACATACTTACACAGAAGTGAGCAATACATAAACTGAACTAAACAACTAAATTTATAGCATAATTACTGCAAAGTAATTACAGCTTGATGCAGAGCCATTAGCAATTAAAAGTCAAGCATGGGCAGGTTACTTTACCAAAAGAAAAAGCATCCTTCTGTTGGCTAACAGGTGCTGGATTACAGGTATCTGTTGTCAGAAGAAACGCCCTTGGTGTGGCTGAAGAGCCTTGTTGAAGCTAGAAAATGTAATCTTTTTAGGACAGAGACTGGCATTCATTTCTCATCTGTACAGTGTTTGGGACAATGGGAACTATATTAATCGTGGGCCTTAGGCTTGATTCCAGCATGAATACCACTAATAATTACGATGAAGGACCCATCGGGAGGTTTCAGATCAGGTCGTCTCCCTCTACTCTGAGGCCAGCAAATAATTCCTTTCAAAACCAAAGGTCCAGGTTTGAGATCAGCCCACACCTACCCCAATTCCATTTGCCCAGAGAAGAAGACTGCCACGGTTTGGTCCTCTGGCAACTGACAAGAAGACTAGTCCATGTTGACTTTGTTTGTCTGTTTGTTTGTTTAAAAATGGACACACACACCCCAGCTTTCAAATCAAAAATCTCAGAGGCAGACAACCACAGATTAGACCAGTGTTCTCCAACCTTGGGTCCTCAGATGGTTTTTGGCCTACAACTCCCAGCTACGCTGGCTGGGGCATGCTGGGAGTTGTAGGCCAAAAACCATCTGGGGACTCAAGGTTGGAGAACACTGGATTAGACCAATATAAGAATAAAATGCATAGCAATTAAAATTAGCAGCAAAACAACAGCCATACAATAAGCACCAAAGTTATATTCTATTAAAAGCTCAAGCAACCAAAATAGCTTTTCCCCTGGTGCTTAAAAGAAAGTACAGTGATAGTCAGGCAAGCCTGTTGGGGGTGTTGACATAGGGAAGACGTTGACGTAGGGATGGGGGATTAGAGGTGTTGCTAGCAAAAATGTGCCTATGAGGCAAACTTGCATACAAAACGCATGTAGCAGGAGAGGTGTGCACAAAACTATGTCTGCGTATGATCCTTCATGCAGACTTTTTTTTTTAATCTCAAAGTTTGGGGGAAACAGAATTTAAGACTGGACATAATCTCAGAGTTTGGGACAGTTGGGAGAGGAACCAAAATTGACAGATTCCACCATCCCTGGTGTTTAGCGGCATTTCTAATGGTAACATAGTCCAATAGTCACTAAAGAACAGTGGGGTCTGGTGGCCAATCTGACTGGGGTGGTGGTGCAGAGGACAGGTCAGCAGAGGCGGAGCCACGGGGTCACAGGAGGCCAGGAGGCAGAATCCTCAACAGCCAGCAACCTATACCACAGAAAGGAAGAACTGTGGCACATGATCTTTAAGACTGTATGTGCAAATGAGGGGGTGGGGAAATCACAGCCACACAAAAGCACTCCTTTGGACCCAGGGGCAGTGCTACCATTAGGCCAACTAGGCAGCTGCCTAGGGCGCAGGGCTAAAGGGGTGCCAGAGGGCATAGGGCTGGAGGGAGGGAGGGCTCAAGTGGGAAGGGGGGGCGCTAAATATCTGATCTTGCCTAGGGCACCAAACTGCCTTGCACCAGCCCTGTTTGGACCCACATTCTCTTGTTCTAGAAACAACTCCCAGAGAATCATGAGTGAACAGTGGGGGGGGGGGGATGTTGTGGCTAAAAGCTACACATTGTGTCACCCAACCACACAAAATCATGATGCTGCCACTGCTAATGATGATATCCTCAGAGCCACACAGCCAGGACCAGCTCAAGGCCATGATGGGCCCTGGGGTAGCCGTCTGTAGTGAGCCTCCTACTACTCTGCCTCCAATACTGAACTCACACAAAGAGAGACAATCAACAATGTCTTACACATTAATTGTCTTACACTATGTTCATAATAAGCCTCCCTAACATGTAAAATGGCCATCTGTGCATTGCATTACTGTGTGCACTCATTTACATGCATGTGCACTAGAGATGAGAAGCACCCAGTACTCCACTTGGATACTTATCTTCTACAGACCCGGGAGACGGAGCCTGGAGACTGACACCAACTCATATAACGCATATTAAACATTCGAAATTTGAAAAACCTCCTCTCTTTCCTCATATGCCCCACCCATATGACTCCATCTTCTGCATGAACATCAACTCAAAGAAACTTCATTAGTAGCAAAAACAATGAAGAGTCTTGTGGCACCTTAAAGAGTAACAGATTTATTCTGACATAAGCTTTCAATTATGCCTACAATGGTTGTTTCTTTGGGTGTAGTTGTTCCCGTGGTCCTTGATGCATGCCGTTAAAACGCTGCCAGAGTACAAAGCCACTCTTCCTCTGTGACCAAGGCAAAATTGCACTAAAATTGTACTGGGGGACGAAGAGAGGCATGTAAAGGAAGACTTGGCAGCCGCTCCCCCCAACGCCGGCCAATTCTCTGGCTTCGTTCAGTGCGTGTCATCCCCGTGGGGGTGGTGCATGCCGTGGGAAGCCACTCGGATGGTGTTGGGAAGAGCAGCTGCCCTTCCAAGCGCTAGCCAAATCCCCGCCGCCACCTGTATATCTGCTGTTATCCACAGTGAGCAAGGGGATCCCTGCTGTTCTGCCCAATCTCAGATTGGTGATAACAGCAGGAATTCCTCCAGGGGGGATTCCTCCAGGGGTGACACTTGGCCGGCCTCCAAGCCCCACTCCTTGCAGGGACCCGAGGAGGCTCTGCCTGCAGACCTGATGCTGCCCCTCTGCAGGTCGGATTGTGTCGAGGTGGTGGGGAAGGATCAGTCACAAAGGATCAGTCGCACGCATCACACTAAGGCACCCTGCGAACAAGCCATGGACAACCCACGTTGTGTCTGACAGATGGCTGGGCTCACCAGGACTTGTTCTCCCAACTCCTTCCCCCTCAGTCGTCCTCCAACTGGCATCCCAGTGTCCTTCATGGCAGAACCCATCTTGGCTCCCCTGCCCTGCCCTGTTCACTGCCCCTTTTCCTTTTGCCGCCATTTTTTGGGTGTGTTTTTTCAGAGCCTCAGAAAAGGGCAATTGTGGTCTCTCTTTTTTTTAATGTCAGCCCCTGAAAATTGCGCATTTTGTTGTTGTTGGCCTTTCGCAGGTGCGCAAGTGTGCACTTCTGACTATCTGATATGTGTAGTCTTGCTTGATCGTTTTCCTTGTCAGTTTCACCTGCCAAAGGGGGAGGACAAGGCAAGACTAATTTGAGGAGGGCAGGGGCCTTCTGCAGTCACATAGTGCAGCCTAAGAGCCTGCGCTGAGCAAATGTCATTTTAAAAAATGTACCCTGAAGCAGTGGGCTACTAGCCCCATAACTGGGCAGCTTCATAAAGCATTTCAAGACTTTGTGCATGCATGCACGTGCACAGTTTTAAAAAGGAAGCTGTCCTGCTGGGAAAGGACACGCTCAGCATGGCAAGAGCAGCAGCAGCAGTTGCCAAAGACAAAGGAGATCAGCCGGCCTCTGCCAAGGGAAGCTGCTTGGCAAAGATTGTTTTGTTTTTGTTTCTTTAAATAAAGGGAGGCAGGATGGCACCCTGGCACTCGAAGAAAGGATCCGCCAGTGATAAAGAAACCATAGAAGGTGATTTCCTGGTACGTTTAGCTGCTTCTACTGGCAGGAGAAGCCAAGCATGAGCAATTGGGCAATGTGCACCAGCACATTTATTAATTTCTGATGCTCATTCCTGATCGTTATGTACAAACCAGCCGTGTGTGTGTGTGTGTGTGTGTGTGTGTGTGTGTGTGTGAATATATTCAATCATTTGAAAACAGGCTGTAGAAATCAATCAGCTACAAGACTTGACTTCTGGTGTTGTGATGGATGCCTACAATTGTTTCTTTGGGTGTAGTTGTTCCCGTGGTCCTTGATGCATGCCGTTAAAACGCTGCCAGAGTACAAAGCCACTCTTCCTCTGTGACCAAGGCAAAATTGCACTAAAATTGTATTGGGGGACGAAGAGAGGCATGTAAAGGAAGACTTGGCTAGCACCGGGAAGAGCAGCCACTCCCCCCAATGCTGGCTAATTCCCTGGCTTCGTTCAGTGCGTGTCATCCCCGTGGGGGGGGGGGGTGCATGCCGTGGGAAGCCACTCGGATGGTGTTGGGAAGAGCAGCTGCCCTTCCAAGCGCTAGCCAAATCCCCGCCGCCACCTGTATATCTGCTGTTATCCACAGTGAGCAAAGGGATCCCTGCTGTTATGCCCAATCTCAGATTGGTGATAACAGCAGGAATTCCTCCAGGGGGGATTCCTCCAGGCCCCACCGCCTGGAGAAACCCAAGGAGGCTCTGCAGACCAGAAGCTGTCCTTCTGCAGGCTGGATTAGACCTGTCAGCTGGCGGTTCCGCATCCCTGATTTGTGGGGAGCTGCCTCTCTGGAGATCTGATGTGGAAGCAGTGAACTTTGGTTGACTGCTGGAGTGTTTAAGCTGTCTCTCAACCTGTATATTTCTAAATAAGCTCAAATATTACAAAATGCCATAATCCTCCAGTGACCTCTATCCAAAGGAAACCAAATTTGGATATGCACTACACTCCTGGAACTTCTCACCACAAGGGAAGTGGGAGAAGCATAACAGTACCTTAAAAAATGCATTGAAAAAAAAATATGCTGGCTGTGCCCATTCTATATAAACATTCCCTAGCCATCGGTCAGTGTCACAGAAAGTCCATCACATTCTAATGGCTGGGGTGGGGGCGAGGATCAGACACAAAGGCAGGTTTGCACATCACACACTAAGCCACCCTGCGAATAAGCCATGGTGGGTTGGTTGTTTGCTAAACAACCCACATAGCACCCAACAGACAATCAGGCTCACATTGGCTTGTTTTCCCACCCCCTTGGTATTCCAGCTGGTATCCCAGTGTCCTTCATGGGGATCTTGTCTCCCCCTTTCTGCTCCAATCACTACCCCCTTTTGTTCACCACCATTTTTTGTGGGTGTTTTGGAGTCTCAAAAAAGCACAATTGGGGTCTTGTTTTTTCCCCAGCCCCTGAAAATTGTGCATTTTCTTTTTCTTTTTTTCCCCAGTCTTTCACAGATGCTAAAATGGCTATTCTAAAATGGCTATTCACTTCTATATAGCCTCAAACTACGATTGAACCGAGACCAGCTCTCTGAGGATGCTGCTAAACTCTGGTTTGTACTGGATTTTGGCAGTAGATTTGGGCTCCCCTAAGCATGCCCTTCATGCAACTCCTAGCAAATCACTCTTACAATTACCAAAATGTCAATAGGTTTCCAGGATGTCTTCCCTCTAGGAATGTGTGAGAAATTCATTTTAATTTATTTTAGACCACAATTTATCTAGTTTTCACCTCCTGAACTCAAATGCAGACTCAAACACACAATCTGTGGCCGAAGTCTGCACATTTCTGAGCTTGCAATATGATTTGCAGACCAAAGAAAAGTACATTTGAAAAAGCATATATTTCAAAAGTATATTTAAAAAGTATGCATGCCTCTGGATTATTTATTTTATTTATTTATTACGTAATTTACATGTGTATACTGCCCAATAGCCAAAGCTCTCATACTTACGAAATACTGGCACATCTTTACAACTGGTATCAAGGTACTGAGAAACTGAAACTAACAATAAACTCTTAACCCTCTCTGAGTGCCCAGTTTGTTTGGCCAGGAGTCCTCAATTTCCCAACATTTGGATTTCATTCATTTCAGAAAGCTCCAGATTCCTCACCCTAAAACAAAAAGATACTATAAATGATGAAGTTGGTATAATCTTGGCTACACGGACCACACAATCTTTTTTGGAAACCACACGATCTTAATCCTTTACATCCAGATGCCAGGTTTGTTTCAACATGAATCCATCCAGGTACTATTGCTGTGTAATTCCTTAGTCCTCCCTGAAATGACTTGCTAAAAGCCAAAGTGTTTCCCACCCTCCCGCTCCCGATACTGGAATGCTGGGGGAAAGGATTAACATGGAAATAAGAGTATCATTTGCTATTTCCATGTGGCTTGGCTGGTTTGCATAAGACATCTAGAGCTATTTGGTCTGCAGGTACTTTTTCTGCAGTTCACCTGCTCTTGCCTTGTGGCATGATATGTGATTAACTAGTTGTAACACACCCAATGAAACCAGTGGTATTTAGTTACATCCATAGTGTTATTAAGTCTTATATATGGGACCATGTGAACTCAGGTTGCTACCAGCAGTTGTGGTTTAGGTAGAAGCCCTTTTCAGGCACATGCAATTGTATGTATGCAATTATACTTCAGTTAATCCAAGGTAACATCAAAGTGCATTCTGGGGGTAGCACTGCAGTAGCAGGCTCTTGCCCCGACCAATGCACAACAGGGTTTACGCAGACCCTTCTTCTTCTTCCAGAACACTCACAGGGGAGAGGCAGTCACTTTCTCAAGCTCTTGCTACTTCAGTAGCTTCCTGTGGCCTTTTCCTACCACCTTTCCCCAAATGCTTCTACAGTTTTCATGTACAGCTTCTGCTAAAAGAGTCCAAATGCATGGCATGCCCCAATTCTGCCTTCCCCCAGCTCCACAGAGTTGACAAACATCTAACATGTCTTGTTTTTTTTAAGTAAAATTTCACACACTCATCTAATGTTCCACGTAGAGTGCATGCACGTGTACTGCAAACTGGAAAGGTGGCTGGAAGAATATGCAATGTTGTTCAGAAAGAGACAAATCTCAAAAATTTCTTTTCTCACATTTGATTGATTCAGACTACAAAACTTCCTATATACTTTTACCTGAGAGTGAGTCCCACTGAATTCAATGAAACTTACTTCTGAGGAGACATGTATAGGATTGCAGTCAATCTGAGTCTCAGTGCTAAATGGGCAGTTATAAATATGCATACAATGAATTCACATATGCAGCGGAATGATAGCTGGAAGAGGTGACAAATCTATTATAAAAACACCAAGAACAAACAATCTTGTTTTACTCTTTTTAAGCATTCCTTTCCTGCTTTGGGTAATTATTATTTAATCAATTTATATACCGCTGATCAAAAGACATGTCACGTGGACAAATATTATGTGTGAACTCATTGATCATAAATATGGCTGCAGGAATTCCAGCTTTCACAGCGATAAGGCAGTTGCTACTCAAGAATGGAAAGCGGAATATCGGTGGTCAATATAAGAGGTTTAAAGATGTTCATAAGGCTAATCTAAAAAAATGCAATATAAACATCGAAAACTGGGAAGCTCTGGCCCATGAACGATCTAAATGGAGGTTGGCCTTTCACAAAGGTTCCATGGACTTTGAAGAAGCCCGAGTGCAAGGTGAAAGGGAGAAACGTGCTAAGCGAAAAGCACGTCAAATGAATCCTTTACAGGACCATCTTCTATCTGGTAACCTGTGTCCTCACTGTGGGAAGCTGTGTGGATCTAGAATTGGCCTCCACAGTCACTTACGGACCCATCGCTAGAGTCTACACAATCTTCTTTAGAATTTCCTCCTTTTATCCCGGAAGACAATCTTACTCGGTCACGAGTGATCGCCTGATGATGATGATGATGATGACATATCATATCCTTGAATGTCCGATTCCCATGTTTTAATGGATCCTCACAAATTGCATACCTGGGAATGGTCAGAACTGCTCACATGAAATAAATGTGCCATGCAAGTCAGTGTTAAGACAGTTGGACTGAAAAGGAAATGTAATACACAGTTGAAAGAATTTGACTGCATCAAATTCATTCCAGGCTGAGAAGCATTTTGCCTCTTATCAACTGATTAAATGAGAACTAGATTTGCTGAAAACAGAAGGGAAGCAATCTATCAATTCGGTTGTACAAATAACATTTTTCTCCATCAGAGTCTGGGGAGGAGGGCAGGAAATTCAGCGATGATGGGAAGGCAGAAGCTGACTTTCAAGATCAGGCCAGGGAGCAACAATTCTGCCGATGTGCTGAACGGTGGGAGAGAAATTACAATATGCTGTGCCTCAAGCTGTGAGCTTAGAGAGGGAGGTTCATCTTTTTCTGGCTTGAGATTTCATAGATTTCATAGATAGAGTTGGAAGGAGCCTACAACAAGGCCATCGAGTCCAACCCCCTGCTCAATGCAGGGAACTAGAGGAGGGGTCTCCCATCCAAGTTATAACCAGGCCTGACCCTGCTTAGCTTTCCACGCTCGGACAAGCTGAGCCAGCGTAAGCCACAGGCCTATGAATATTAATTTCTCAGTCTGACTGGGAATATGGCAATGGTTGCTGCCGCCCAATGTGGCTGGCGGGGCAGAGAGCAGGAGGTGACGCCAGGGACAATAGGGCAAAGCTCTAGGCCAGGGCTCTCCAACCTTGGGCCCCCAGATGTTTTTGGCCTACAACTCCCAGCATGCCCCAGCCAGCGTAGCTGGCTGGGGCATGCTGGGAGTTGTAGGCCAAAAACATCTGGGGACCCAAGGTTGGAGAGCCCTGCTCTAGGGGGTAACCAGCAAGTAACATGACCAAGATCCTGATTGCGAGGGAGATGTAGAGTCTGAGCACCACAACACATGAAACCACTCCTTTGAACCCACACATTTCCCCACTCCAACACAAACCCGTTTCACAAAAAGGCAAACTGAGTTTAGGTTAAAAAAAAAAAAAAATTAAAATCATTTTTAAAATTGAAACTAAAAATTGAAACATGTAGCATGCGGTAAGATGCTCTCAGGCATAGGCACAGCTTCACACATTTTGATCAGGATTGATCCAGTTTTTTTTGCACTTCCCAAACTGAAAACAGACTCAAATCATGCAATCTGTGGTCAAAGTCCATATATTTCTGAACTTGCAATGTGATACGTGGACCAAAAAAAAAAGAAAAAAAGTGTTCAACACCAGCATGTGTACGTTTGAAAAATGTGCATGAAAAAATGTGGACTTTTGAAAAATGCACAGAAACACACTTTAATCAATGGGAGAAGAATGTGCCCATTTCAAAGATGCACAGGCAATTGATGCGGACATCTGGAAAAATATGCACAAAAATACAAATGAATTTCCATTTGACCCCCCCCCCACGACACACCTGCATCCCCATTTCTCCCTCTCAAACACCTCAACTCTTCCCCCTCCCCCCTTTAAACTCACAAAGAAAGGAAGCAACTTGTGGCGGTGGCAGCTGCTTCCTTCCTCCAGTCTCTCTTGAGACCCCAGAAGGCATGGGAAGAAATCTTTACAAACCTCCAGGTGTACTGATTGACTATGTTCAGAAACAAATCCTGGGTCCTGATTGGGGAGCCAATGACCCGTATTTGGAAATCGGGTAGAGTGACCAAGGGGACCACTCTGCCTGCCTGCTGCCATTCATGAGTGATTGAGAATGCCTTAGATTAGAACAGTGTTTCTCAACCTTGGGTCCCCAGATGTTTTTGGCCTACAACTCCCAGCATGCCCCAGCCAGCTATGCTGGCTGGGGCATGCTGGGAGTTGTAGGCCAAAAACATCTGGGGACCCAAGGTTGAGAAACACTGGATTAGAAGAAGAAGGGAAAGAGAGAGCAGAGCAGGCAGCCTTGCTCAGAAGCGCCGACAGCTGAGCCCCGTCAGTGCCAACAGCAGTCATGGAGGTCAGGAGAAGACTGATCTGGCTGCACACGGAAAGGTCCTCCTTCCCTAACCTGTCAGAATGGAACTCCCATCATTCCCAGCCAGCGCGGCCACTGGCTTGATGCACTCAGAAGGGATGGAATATCCGCAATTTCCATCCAATGCTGCCAAGAAATAAAAGTGATTGGCAGGCAGTTCCCTTTAAAAGAATATAGCAAAATACAAGGGCACATAGTGCAAACAACCCTGCACCTCTTTTTTTCTGATATTGCCCCCATGCCACTGACCATGCTGGCTGGAACTGCGGTCGATGAATTTATTTTATTTATTTATTACATTTATACCCCACCTTTTTTCCTACAAGGAACTCAAGGCGGCTTACATAATCCTCCTCCTCCTCCTCTCCATTTTATCCTCACAACAACCCTGTGAGGTAGGTTAGGCTGAGAGGCAGTGACTGGCCCAAAGTCACCCAGTGAGTTTCATGGCCGAGCGGGGACTAGAACCCGGATCTCCCGAGTCCCAGTCCAACACTCTAACCACTACGCCACACATCTGGAGGGCAGCAGGCTGGGGAAGGCGGCGGCTGGTGGATGACTTGCTCTCTCTGGGGCAAGGGAGGGAGTGCTGGCATTTCACCCCCACACCCCCACCCTTAAAGAGAAATCGCCACTGGAATAGGGGAAGTGGTCCCACCAAAGGAAAATTTTTCTGTGGGGCTGGGTAATTTCATGCCAAGCTTGAAAAGCCTGTGTGGGGCTTTCAGCTCCTGACCAGCACATGCTCTGGGGTTTGCTGCGTTTTCCGAGCGGGTCGTGACATCCCATGGTTCAGTGGGACTGTGCCCCTTCTCAGATCTCAAATGCACTGAATCAGCACACCTGAGGATGGTCAAAGATCATTTCCCAAACTCTTGATATGAGGGGGAAAGTTTTTCTGAACTGTAAGTTGTGGAACCGTCCATTCAGAATGATACCTTCGCATTAGAGGGGTGCTTTGACTCAGCTTTGACTCCCCGCTTTGACTCAGACCCCAGTTTGCCAGCTGGGAAATGTGCCACTTCTGCTCAGACTGAGTCAGGGTGAGACACTTCCCTAAATACGACTAGATGTGTCCCTAAATATGGTATTTGCAAAGTTTCAGGAGGATAGCTGCAGCCAGGCAACGGAACTGAAAACCAGTTTAAGGCTCTCTTTTTTTAAACAGTGAGGCCTGGAAGCATTTGCAGAATGTCTATCTCATGGCCCCCTCCTTGTCCTCACCCAAAGCACACTGATTGGAAAGCCCCTGGTACAGTGTTCTCCAACCTTGGGTCCCCAGATGTGTTTGGCCTACAACTCCCAGCATGCCCCAGCCAGCGTAGCTGGCTGGGGCATGCTGGGAGTTGTAGGCCAAACACATCTGGGGACCCAAGGTTGGAGAACACTGCCCTGGTAGAACGTTCCCTATGACTGGAAGATGAATCTGTCAGCGACTCAACCCCTCTCGCTGCTCTTCTGCATTTAGAGAAATGAAAGGAAATGATGCTTTTTTTGGAAACACACTGTCTGCCTTTCTGAAGCTGAATTTATTTATATTTATACCCTGCCTTTCTTTCCTGCAAGGAAGCCAAGGCTGCTTACATAATCTTCCTGCCCCTCTCCATTTTATCCTCACAACAACAACAACCCTGTGAGGTAGGTTAGGCTGAGAGTCAGTGACTGGCCCAAAGTCACCCAGTGAGCTTCATGGCTGAGTGGAGACAAGAACCCGGATCTCCCGAGTCCCAGTCCGACACTCTCACTACGACGCCGCACTGGCTCTCAGTTGAGAAAGAAGGTTTGATTTCAGTCACTTTGGAAGGAAATATACTTTGCCTCAGGATGCACTAGAAACAGTCCAAAGGGGCCCAAATCAGCCCAGGCTTTGGACTTCAGTTGAATCTGATACACATTCCTATCATACATCTGTTTGATCAGCCATCAAAAATGTGGGCAGGTAGACATCCCCCTTGAAATTGCAGGATGGCCCAGTTAATATTGGATACATTTCCATGGAATGACAAGCCAGAATTTTCCTGAAGTCTGGCTTATTGTGAATGAGTGGCGTGCTGTGGTGCATGCAACCTGTTCGCTTCTGTTTTACTCTTCCCCACTAGAGCAACTGATAAACAAACCAGGAAGAGTTTCTTTAGCATGCTATCCTCGCTTGTTGCCCCCAAACAAGCCAGAAATTGTAAACCAAGAACAATTTCCTGGTTTGAGATTCTGTCTTGTCAAGGGAGCAACAAGCCAGGAGCTTTGGTTTGGATGAAACGTTCAGCAAACTCTTCCTGCTTTATGTATCAATTGCTCTAGCGCAGGTTCTCCAACCTTGGGTCCCCAGATGTTTTTGGCCTACAACTCCCAGCATGCGTATGCTGGGAGTTGTAGGCCAAAAACATCTGGGGATCCAAGGTTGGAGAACACTGCTCTAGCGGGAAGGAGCCAAATGGGAGCAAACAGGGTTTGTGCACCATGCAACTGAAGCCACTGAATCCTTCCCTACTCTTTGACAAGTAGGTCAGGGGGTAGGAATGGAAACATATCTTCTGAGGGCAATGATGATGCTCCAGTGATTTCAAGGTGGGTTTACACTTGAAAATAATGGCATACAATCTAGTTTGTATGATTTTGCTGCACCTAATTCTTTTTTATGGTTTGTTTGTGTGTTTTCTGGGTTTTCATTCTTGCTGTTGTTTGATGGCTAATTCCTGTTTTGCTGAATATTGTTGGTTTTTGATATCCTGTTTCCTCTCCCTCAGCTGTCGTGCAGCAAAGGCCATTCCATCAGGCTGTAGAAGAAGAAGGAAGGGAAGTCGGCCACTCCATCAGCTCTGCTGAAAAGCCATCTTCAGGTTCCTCCCCCTCCATCAGCTGTCAATTAGCAGCAGCCATTTCATCAGGTTGGGGCTGGCGTGGAGCATGCGTAAGCCTAAGTGAAAACATGTTGCACCATTAGCTACTGTTTGTTTGTTTCAGAGTTGGGGAAATCATAATAATTGCTTATATAATTTAATTAGCATCATAATTTATGATGATTTACTTTTGAAAAAGCACCTGATGCCCAAAGGCCACAAGCACATGTTTTAATTATATTATTCCTGCATGTTATTCAAGCGCAAAATGCAGAAGTAAAGATGAAAGGGTTTGGAGAGCAAAGATCCAGCGGCTACCCATTAGTCTGGCACCCCAGTCCTGGAGATACGCACCCTTGCAGCAGGGTACAGAATGTGTACAGCTGTGTGCGGTGTAAAGCTGACTGAGCTGTGGCGACATCTCGTGAGAGAACTCCTCCTGGCCCGATGGACATGGATCTTGAAACTTCCTGTTGGAACGGGAGAAAGTGCCGCCACGGCTGGTCCTGGCTTTCCCCTCCCTGGTCCCGGTGCACTCACCCTCCGCAGGAGGACCCCTTGGAGCCTTTTATCCTGTTTCAATAGGTGATTCAAAGGTCCATGCCCAGATTACACAGGGGCAAGTGGGATTACGCAGGGAGAAGTGGGATTAACTGCGCAGATTACTACACGGGGACACTTGTAATGCCATTATAAATGGTTCCTATTCTATATTAAACCCCTGTATAAATGCTTGTATTAAATCCCACCCCGCCCCCAACATAGAGGTAAATGATTGTGGAGCTTAGGGGTGTGGTCTTGGACAGGGCACAGATCCGAGATTAATAGCCCTGCTTCTGAGATATTTGGACCACCTCCAAATCCAAGGCAATTTGGGCCTGAAACAGTCCGAGATTCTGTAGGCAGGTCCCAAGGCTTTAGAGTGCCTTGGACGTTCAGAAGGGTGCTTGTGTTTTTACTTTTTCTGGCCGATTTCATACATTTTTTTCCCCTATCCTCCCACAAGCATCTCAAAGTTCTCCAGAAATGGAAAACCCCAGCAGAGGAGAGGGTATAGTTCTGTGATTGACAGCTGTAGCTTTCGACAAGGGAATGGCTCGACCAGGGCTCTCCTTTTTTTTTTTTTTTTACTTATAATTCCATTCCATTTGGGAGGGATGTAGAAGGAACATATCGGTAGCTGTTCCAGTGTTTCCATTGCATTTTGTGACTACATCTGTCTGGCGGCAGCAGCCCTCAGTGTTCCCAAGAATGGATTGAGAGCCACCATTAACTTGGAGATGCTGATGCCCCACTGCTGCCTGTTCGGTGGGTGAGTGGCACCAACCCCCCCCCCCCCCCCACCAGGTATGAGGAGTCTCCTCCAAAGCCTGAATCAAGCTCCCCCAGCATTTTCTCCTTGGCTAACACCAGGGCTTTTTTTTCTCAGAGAAAAGGTGGTGGAACTCACCCCCCCTCCCCTGGCCACGCCCCTACCCACCCCTAGGACCGCCCCCTAAACCGCCCCTTTAGAGAACAGGGATGCAAGTAAAATTTGGGGGGGGCTGTAAAAGTAAATGTATGGAATTAAATAAAAAGCAATGCAGTAAAATGTGCAAAAAAATTGGAATACTTACCAAAGTAAGCTCAGAGACATTTCCTTTTTGAAAGGTGTTTATTTATAAGTTTTGCAGTTACACATATTAATCACAGTTTAGTAAAGTGAATACATGAAAGAAAGGGGGGGATAACAGGGGACCAATTACACATTGCCTAAGCAAATATATTTGGGGGCCTTAGCGACCCAGTAAAATCAATGACATGTCTTAAAATATCTCCCTTTCACTGGCTTACTAATCACTTCAAGCATCTTGATCCTCTTCTCTCCCGTCCACTACAAATTCGGACCCAAGTGAGTCAGGAACAGCAAGATCTTTTGTGTTTGCTTTTGTGTTTCTTAATTGACTTAATTGACTTAATTACTAACTCTGAGTCTGAAGAAAACCCCCACTGCTAATTGCTAAATTGTTTTGTAATGCTGATTATTTGCAGCAACACAACATACATTCTTCAATCTACATTCCTACTAGAAAGTTCACAATAATAGTTAATGGGGGATTACGAACTGCTGTTAACATCACAAGAATTTAATTATGCTGAGTGATAAAGCGAGCAGCGCTTTCTAATTGACTGAAAATAGGTGGCAAACGCCGTTCCGGTGCGTTCCGCCAGAAAAAAAAGCCCTGGCTAACACTACAGGGAAGGCACAACTGCACTTCACCTTCCTGCCACGAGCTCCACGCAGCCAAGCAGTGAAGCTGAAGGCTGGTCGGGCTGGGGATGGGAATGGTGGTATTTCCACCTCTGCTGCCTCCTCTCCTCTCCCACTGTTTAATGCAGTGTTCTCCAACCTTGGGACGCTGGCTGGGGCATGCTGGGAGTTGTAGGCCAAAAACATCTGGGGACCCAAGGTTGGAGAACACTGGTTTAATGTAAACCCACAGTGATGAGCTGAGGTTCTTATCCCCGATTAAAAGACTGAGAAGGACAACCCCTCTCTGCTGGAAAGAGCAGAGAAGGGGAACACTCTGACAGCTTTTTCAAGCGGGGTGGTTTTTAGTGCTTAATGGACAGTTTTGCACATTTGCTCTTAATGCAAAGCGACAGTGGTGCGCTCAGCTTCGAAGCTCTGAAAGTCTAGAGTGCTGGCCTGGTGGTGCTCTGAAGGCTTTACAAGCAAGTAGGGAGATATAGATATATAGGGGGGGGGGGGAGAACATTATTGTACAATGTTAATTTAGGATTATAAAGGATCACACTTTTTTCAGAACAGAGAAAAAGAAAGGGAGAAATACCATAGTTCTATAAGACTCGTAATTTATTTATTTTATTTATTTATTATATTTATACCCCGCCTTTTTTCCTGCAAGGAACCCAAGGCGGCTTACATAATCCTCCTCCTCCTCTCCATTTTATCCTCACAACAACCCTGTGAGGTAGGTTAGGCTGAGAGTGTCAGTGACTGGCCCAAAGTCACCCAGTGAGTTTCATGCCGAGCGGGGACTAGAACCCGGATCTCCCGAGTGGCCAACCAGCTGCCCCGAGAAACCCACCAGCAGGACACGAGTGCAACAGCACCTTCCTGCTCATCTTCCCCAGCAACTGGGGTGCATGGGCATACTGCCTCCAACACTGGAGGTAGCATATAATGATTGATAGCCTTATTGTCCATGCATTTGTTTAATCCCTTTTAAAGCCATCCAAATTGGTAGCCATCGCTACACTGTGTGCTAGTGAATTCCATAATTTAACTACCGGTATGTCCTGTGTGAAAAAGTACTTCCTTTAATCTCTCCTGAAGCTCCCACCAACCAGCTTCATGGGACAACCTTTCCTTACAATGCATCAGGTACAAGGAAGCAAGAGCTATGCTCATTAACTCTGAATTGTCAGTGGCATCTATGGTACCAGTGGCCCTTTTTGAGTGCATAATATTCAACTGGATGCTTCCTTAAGAAACTTGTTTCCATAGCTTGGAGCCAGAGGTGCATTCCTGCATTGAGCAGGGGGTTGGACTCGATGGCCTTGTAGGCCCCTTCAAACTCTACTTTTCTATGATTCTATGATTCTATGATTTTGCCCAACAGAATTAGAAATTGTATGTTGGGGAGCCCAAAAGCCAAAGCCACTTTCTTAAGCTCTTGCATGGCAGGGAACAGTTTCTTCTCACCAAAACGGTGGTGGATTGACTGAGGAATATTAAAAGCTATCTTCATCATCCTCTGCAAAAAGTGCAGAGCTTTCAGCTCAAAAACAAAACCAGCCCAAGTAAGCACAGATGCAGGGCACAATGCAGTCTTTTTCCAGACTAGAAAGTCGTTTGCGAGCAAACGCACCCACCCCAGAGTCACATTTCCCCTAGTAATATGCTTTGCTTTCCCCACCGTCAAGTTAGATTTTCTCACTTATTTTTTTCAGCAAAAAGCATTCCTTGCTGTCCAGTCCTGCGGCCTGGCTTTCTTGCATCCACAAGCTGCCTTGAGACTGGAATTGCTGAGGTTGCCAAAAGCGTTCTTCATCTTGACAAGACTTCTGACTCCAAATTCTCTCATATGGAGCATTAAAAATGAATGGGTTCTTATTGCTGCACCTGTGTACATTAAGCTAAAATGTTGTACACTTTGGTAAGCCTTTGAGGTTGCTCCCATACACAGTCAACCCTACATAGCCACACCTGCAACAAAACTGTGCATCCTCTACATGCAGCTCCTAACAATAGTAAACAGAATTGTGATCCAAAAACAGCCTCAATGTTGTCCTTAAATGTAATTCTGGGCATAAAACAATCCTCTTCCATATTCTGTTTACTGAGTTCCATATTTGGAGCTATATTTATAGAAATAGCAATGAAGCTCTAGAACTGCCTTCTCTTTTTATCAGGCAAGAGACAGATTAACTCTGGCTGGGAAGCCTGACTTGAACTCTTTCCTCTTTGTAGCAAACCAGGTCACTGCATTTTTTCTGCTCCTGCTGAGCAGATGGGAGGATAGAATCATAGAATCATAGAAAAGTAGAGTTGGAAGGGGCCTACAAGGCCATCGAGTCCAACCCCCTGCTCAATGCAGGAATCTAGGTCAAAGCATCTCTGACAGATGGCCGTCCAGCTGCACCTTGAATGCCTCCAGAGTGCGCGTGTGTGTGCGTGTGTGCGTGTGTGTGTGTGTGTGTGCGTGTGTGTGTGTGCATATGAGCCGACTGTCCAGAACAAAATTCCTTACTGCTTAAAAGCACATGCATTTGTTCATGGGGCCCAGGTGCGTATGTCTTGTTGGTAGCAGGTTTAGACAGTGAAAAGGGAAAAAGGAGGGATGGGAAAGAACTATGGTGATGATACCCAGGTTTATCAGTCCTTTGATCAGCTTGGAGAGAGAGAGAGTGAGCATCGTGGGAGATTGTTTATTAGAGATTTCTTCATGGATATCTGCTCACCATCTCAGGTTGAATATGGACAAAACTGAAATTCTGATTTTTCACCTTGATCGTCCTTCTTCCTTTCCTTCCTTACCTCCTCTTTGTCTTCAGGGTACTCAGCTTGTCCCAGTTCCTGTTGCCAGAGACTTGGGGGTCTTGGTGGATGATCGCCTCTCACTGTGTGCTCCTTTATTGAAAGCACAGCGAGGACTTGTAATTTCCATCTAATGAACATCTGCCGGATTCGCAGGTTCCTGTTCCAGGTGACTGCGGACATTTTGGTGCGGACTTTAGCTGTTACACGTCTGGACTATTGTAATGGTCTTCTGGGCAGGTCTTCCCCTGTCCTCTCTCTGTCCTCTGATTTTGGTTCAGAACAATGCTGTTAGGATTGTCATGGACCTTCCCCGTTTTGTCCATATCTCCTGTTATCGTAGGGCCTTGCATTGGCTTCCATTGAAGGCTAAGGCCGATTATAAGATTTTGGTCCTAGCCTTTAAGGCCCTATGGTTGCATTACCCAGCTTATCTTTCTGCTCTCTTGTCCAGGTATGTTCTGGGTCGGGCCACCAGATCCATGAGTCAAGCTCTTCTGAACCATTCTACCTCATGGATCGTGGTGTCCCATTACCATGCATTCCAGGACCTTGCTCCGCAACTTTGGAACCTTCTTCCCCTACCACTATGACTAACTGAGAGTTTGAAGGTGTTTAAGAAAGGTCTGAAAACCTTCCTTTTTAAGTAGGGGAGGGTTTGGTTGGTGGCTGGAGGTAAAGTATGCTGATGCTTTTATGTTATATGGGTTATCTAAGATTATTGTTATAATTGTGTTATTGAGTTATGTTTTAGGGAAAGTATTGTAACTATGTATTTTATAAATTGTTGTTTTTATTTATGTGCAGCACTTTATAATAAAGTGATATATATATATATATATATATATATATATATATATATTATTATTATTATTGAAATAATCAAATGACAACTTTAAAGAGAGAGCTAAATCAATATAGGTATCTTAAGTTACTCCTAGCCCAGTTTCACATAAAATGTTTTTCTTCCTGTTTAATTTGTGAAAGAGACAGACCTGTTGGTTTCAATTTCACCAGATACTGAGACAGCATCCAACAGACACATTTTGGGAGTAAGCCAGAGTGAACGCAGTGGGACATACTTTTAAGTAAATATGGAGTGGATGCAGGACCGGTGCAAGGCAGTTTGGTGCCCTAGGCAAGATCAGATATTTAGCGCCCCCCTTTCCCACTTGAGAGCGCTGTATTTTTTTTCAAGGCGTTTCTGGCGCCCCCTTTAGCCCTGCGCCCTAGGCAGCTGCCTAGTTGGCCTAATGGTAGCACCGGCCCTGAGTGGATGTGACTTCTTCCGCTTCCTCTTCCTCTTCTTGTGTTGTTTTCTATATGAGGAAGCTGTACTCCCTGGCTCTTTAACAAAACAACTTTTTATCAGGGATGGGGACTCGGACTCCAGGACTCGACTCATGAGTCAGACTGAGTCCCCCCTCTGACTCGAGTCAGACTCGAGTCCCAATATTTTTAATGGGACTCGAGACTCGACTCGGGACTCGAGACCAAGGACTCGTGTTCCAAAATTGTGTTCCTCAAATGCAACATGGATAGGTTTCAGGAAGTGGAGTTGCGCTGTATGTTAAAGATACGTATCTCTGCACAGAGATACAGGAAGAGGAGCTTGGCAGCCCCATTGAGAGCATCTGGGTTAAAATAAAGGGGGCAAAGAATAAAACGAACATGGCGGTTGGAGTCTACTACCGACCACCCAATCAAGGAGAAGACGAGGATGGAACTTTTGAAAAGCAAATTGCCATTGTTTCAAGGAGGCACGATGTGGGAGTAATGGGTGACTTCAATTTCCCTGATATCTGTTGGGAGACTTATTCAGCCAAACATGGCCCCTCCAAGAAATTCCTGAGCTGTGCTGCTGATAACTTCCTCCTACAGAAAGTGGAGGAAGGAACTAGAGGATCGGCTATCCTTGACCTGATTCTAACCAACAAAGACGAGTTAGTGGATAAAGTGGCAGTTTCGGGAACTCTGGGGGAAAGTGACCACGTTATACTTGAGTTCTTGATTCTAAGGGGAGCAAAAGCTGAGTGTAGCCAAACACGTACCCTGGATTTTAGGAAAGCCAATTTTAACAAACTCAGAACAATGATTAGTAAGATCCCATGGCAAGCGACTCTCATGAGAAAGGGAGCCCAGGAGGGGTGGGAGTTTTTAAAAAAGGAAATTTTAAAGGCACAATTGCAAACAATTCCCACAAGGAAAAAAGGCAGAGGGCAACAGAAGAAGCCAATGTGGCTTCACAATAAACTCAAAGATGACCTGAAAACAAAAAAGGACACGTATAGGAAGTGGAAAGAAGGACAGGCTACAAGGGAAGAGTACAGGCAGGTAGCACAGAACTGCAGGAATAGTGTCAGGAAGGCTAAAGCTGAGAATGAGCTAAGGTTAGCGAGGAATGCTAAAAGCAACAAAAAAGCTTTCTTCAGATACATGCACAGTAAAAGACAGAAGAAAGAACTGGTGGTTCAACTACGCAATGAGGATGGCAAATTGATAACAGAAGACAAAGAAAAGGCAGAAGTGTTCAATTCCTACTTCGGCTCGGTCTTCTCCCAAAAGAGGGTCTATGACCCCCCTGGCAAACCTGAAGTGCAGACTGAAGGGGCAGAATTGCGGCTTGAGATTGATAGGCAAATGGTCAAGGAGCACCTGATTGCTCTGAACGAGTTTAAATCTCCAGGGCCTGATGAGCTGCATCCTAGAGTAATAAAGGAACTGGCAGAAGAACTCTCAGAACCACTGTCTATTATATACAGGCCTGTGGCTTATGCTGGCTCAGCTTGTCTGAGCGTGGAAAGCTAAGCAGGGTCAAGCCTGGTTATTACTTGGATGGGAGACCCCTCCTCTAGTTTCCTGCATTGTGCAGGGGGTTGGACTCGATAGCCTTGTAGGCTCCTTCCAACTCTATGATCTATGAAATCTATGGAGGACAGGTGAAGTGCCAGACGACTGGAGGAGGGCAAATGTTGTTCCCATCTTCAAAAAGGGCAAGAAGGAGGAACCTGGGAACTATAGGCCAGTCAGTCTGACATCAATCCCCGGGAAGATTTTTGAGCAGATTATAAAGAAGTCAGTCTGCAAGCACCTTGAAAACAATGCAGTGATTACTAGAAGCCAGCATGGATTTGTCAAGAACAAATCCTGCCAGACTAATCTGATCTCATTTTTTGATCGGGTAACCTCCCTTGTGGACTGTGGGAATGCTGTGGACATTATATATCTGGACTTCAGCAAAGCTTTCGACAAAGTGCCTCATGATATCCTGATTAGTAAGCTAGCTAAGAGTGGGCTAGATGGAACAACTATCAGGTGGATCCACAATTGGCTACAGAATCGGACTCAAAGAGTGCTTATCAATGGTTCCTTCTCAAACTGGGGAGAGGTAACAAGCGGGGTACCACAGGGCTCAGTCCTGGGCCCAGTGCTCTTCAACATTTTTATTAATGACTTGGATCAGGAGGTACAGGGAATGCTTATCAAATTTGCAGATGACACAAAGTTGGGTGGAACAGCTAATACTCTGGAAGACAGAAACAAAATTCAAAGTGACCTCGATAGGCTGGAGCGCTGGGCCGAAAACAACAGAATGAAATTTAATAGGGATAAATGTCAAGTGCTGCACCTAGGGAGAGGAAACCAAATGCAGAGTTACAGAATGGGGGACACTTGGCTCAGCTATACTACAAGTGAGAAGGATCTTGGAATTGTGGTAGATCACAAACTGAATATGAGCCAGCAATGCGATGTGGCTGCAAAGAAGGCAAATGCTATTTGGGGCTGCATTAATAGAAGTATAGCTTCCAAATCGCGTGAAGTGATAATTCCCCTTTACTCAGCACTGGTTAGGCCTCATCTTGAGTACTGCATCCAGTTCTGGGCGCCACACTTTAAGAAGGACATAGACAAACTGGAGAGGGTTCAGAGGAGGGCAACAAAGATGATAGAGGGACTGGAAACAAGGCCCTATGGGGAGAGACTGAAAGAACTGGGCATGTTTAGCCTTCAGAAGAGGAGACTGAGGGGAGATATGATCGCACTCTTCCAGTATTTGAAGGGATGTCACACAGAGGAGGGCCAGGATCTCTTCTCGATCATCCCAGTTTGCAGGACACAGAATAATGGGCTCAAGTTACAGGAACCTAGATTCCACCTAAACATCAGGAAAAAATTCCTGACTGTCAGAGCAATAAGACAATGGAATGAACTACCTAGGGAGGTGGTGGGCTCTCCCACTCTGGAGGCATTCAAGGTGCAGCTGGACAGACATCTGTCAGAGATGCTTTGACCTGGATTCCTGCATTGAGCACGGGGTTGGAC
Source organism: Shinisaurus crocodilurus (assembly GCA_021292165.1). Taxonomy (NCBI): domain Eukaryota; kingdom Metazoa; phylum Chordata; class Lepidosauria; order Squamata; family Shinisauridae; genus Shinisaurus; species Shinisaurus crocodilurus. The sequence goes on along the minus strand of JAHFWL010000004.1, from coordinate 3,251,465 downwards.
TCGATGGCCTTGTAGGCCCCTTCCAACTCTACTTTTCTATGATTCTATGATTCTATGATTCTAAGTACAGCAAGTTTATTTTTTAAAATCATTTTCCTAAAATGCAACCTTTCAGACATTTTGGGTTTGGCTGCCTCTGCCTGCCTGTTTGGGGTTCCCTGCCTCCTCTGCCTGCCTGGTCTCTTCTTAACCAGTTCCACAGTTTGAATTGTCCAAGACAAAGGCCTCTGCCTGCCTGTTTTGGGGTTCCCTGCCTCCTCTGCCTGTCTGGTTATTTTGGGTTTTTCGGCCTGGTCTGTTCTTGCCAAAATCAGTTGCAGAGTTTTGAAATAAAAAGGCACACTTGTGCCTAGAATTTATTGAAGCCACACATCTGAAATAGCGTTATTTTGTTGGGGAAAACCCCCATTGATTTTAATAGGAACTCGTGGAGTCAGCTTTGGGAGTGACTCGTGACTCGTGACTCGGGAGTCACCATTTTGGACCAAGGACTCAGACTCGAGACTCGGGTCTGAAGACTCGTGACTCGACTCGTGACTCGAAACCAAGGACTCTTCAACATCCCTGCTTTTATTAACTAGTAGTAAAGGGTTCAAATACTATCCACGTGGAGCTCTCTTCTTCACTGAAGCTGGCCACACCTTGTTCTCTGGCTAATCTCGAACCAGTTCCTTATTAACAAAAAGTCTTAAAGAGACGACACACTGTTCCCACATCTTCCTCTTTTTATAAAAATAATATAAAATAAACAAACATGCTATTAACTTAAATAACAAATCTCAGCATTGCTCAATAAGTCGTTCTGGTGCTCTGCACATTCTGTTTGATTTATGTGGAGCCACTTCAAGCTCCTCTCCCACAACAGAAGGATTACATTCTTTTTGTTCCTCCATCCTACCTTCTGAAACACTTTCTTGATTCAATTCATTTGTAGCTTCTTGCTAATCCTGCACTTCGTCCTTTCCCCCTGATTCAGGAACAAGTTGCAAATGTCTCTTGTTGTGGCAATAAGAGTGACCATCTTGAGTCGGTACTTCATAAGATCTTGGGGCCACCTCATGCAATACACATGCTTTCTGAGTCCAGGAGTTACCACTGAAAATGAGAACATTATCATTTGGGTTCAATGCCTGCAGTGCCCTGGACCCTTTATCATAACATATTTTTTGCTTAACCTTGTTCACTCTCTTATGCCTGTAGAGAGCAGCATTGTGCGCTTGACCGGGTTCCATCAATCCTGGTAACCGAGTTTGCAGCTTTCGGTTAAACAACAATTCAGCATGTGACAAACCATGCACTAATGGAGCTGATCTGTAATTTAAAATGGCTACATAGGGGTCCCCACCTGAGGCATTAGCTCCCCCCCCCCACAAGCCCATTAGACTGTGGGTAACCTGGGCTGGATGTTATGTGCCAAAATTCATACAATCTGGCAAAGGTTTCAAATTCATGTCCTGAAAACTGAGGGCCATTATCAGACATAACTGTCTGAGGTATCCCATGATGGGGAAAAAAATGACTTAAGGCGCTGAATAACCTGTGATGCTGTTGTGCCATCCAATGAGGTGATTTCAGGGTAGTGCAAAAAATAATCTAGAACTATCAGATAATCTTTGCCTGAAGGAGTAAATGAATCAATTCCCACTTTATGCCATGTCTCTTGTATTTCATCATCTATCCACATAGGCTCCTTCTTGTTCTTAGGCTGATATATCTGGCATTACATTTGTGAACTACATTTTCTATTGCAGTACTCACACACTTGGCCAATATAAAACCTCCAGAGCCCTCCATTTGCATTTTTCAATGCTCAGATGACCTTTATGCATTCTTCCCATCATATCTGCTCTTAGTGTTGTAGGGACCACTATCCTCTGACCCTTGAAAAAAACACCTTCTATTGCTGATAGCTCTGCTATGAATTGCTAATATAAAGCAGGGAGACAATGAACTGAATCAAGAAAGTGCTTCAGAAGGCAGGGATGGAGGGGGGAAAAGAATGTAATCCTGCTATTGTGGGAGAGGAGCCTGAAGGGGCTCCGCATAGATCAAGCAGAATTCACAGAGTACCAGAAAGACTTATTGAGCAATGTTGAGATTTGTTATTTAAGTTAACAGTATGCTTATTTATTTTATATTATTTTTATAAAAAGAGGGAGATGTGAACAGTGCACTGTCTCTTTAAGACTTTTTGTTAATAAGGAACTGGTTGAGACTAGCCAGAGAACAAGGCGTGGCCAGCTTCAGCGAAGAAGAGAGCTCCATAGTATCTGAACTCTTTACTAGTTAATAAAAAGTTGCTTTCTATATGAAGAAGCTGTACTCACTGGCTCTTTAACAAAAAAAACTTTAAAGTTCATTAAAGACTTCCAGTCCAGACAGTGCTAATAAGCATCTGTTCTCCAAAATTAATGGAGAAGGCTATTTCTCGCCCCCCCCCGCCCCCCGCCCCCCGCTCCAGAACTGGAGGTCTCTTTCTCCTTCTCTAATTAAATTCAAATGGCCAAGCCGCTTCTTTTGTCCTCAGCCACCACTCTCTCATCCTGTCACTTCCTATGGAGCTGTATCCCCTTGTTCCAGGAACATCAATTTTTATAAAACATAAAAATTTTATGAGGGCTAACAAACTGAGGCTCAATCCAGACAAGACTGAGATGCTGTTAGTGGGTGGTTCCTTTGACCGGATGGAGGGTGTTCAACCTGTTCTGGATGGGGTTGCACTCCCTTTGAAGGAGAAGGTTTGTAGCTTGGGGGTGCTCCTGGAGCCATCTTTGTCACTTGAGGCTCAAGTGGCCTCAGTGGCAAGGAGTGCCTTCTACCAGCTTCGGCTTGTGGCCCAGCTACACCCCTATCTGGACAGGAATAGCCTGGTCTCAGTAATTTACGCTCTGGTGATCTCTAAACTAGACTACTGCAGTGCACTCTACGTGGGGCTGCCTTTGAAGACTGTTCGGAAGCTGCAGCTCGTGCAAAATGCGGCAGCCAGGCTTATTGCGGGGACTGGAAGGTCCGAGCACATTACACCGGTTCTGGCCCATTTGCACTGGCTGCCAATATGCTTCCGAGCCGAATTCAAGGTGCTGGTTTTAACCTATAAAGCCCTACACGGCTTAGGACCACAATACCTTACGGAACGTCTCTCCCTACCGCAATCTACCCGGACACTACGCTCAACATCTGGGGCCCTCCTCCGACTGCCACCTCCAAGAGAGGCTCGGTTGGTGGCAACGAGGAGGAGGGCCTTCTCGGTGGTAGCCCCCCAATTATGGAACAAGCTCCCCACTGAGATCCGCCTGGCGCCAACCTTACTATCTTTTCGGCACCAGGTTAAGACTTCCCTCTATGCCAAGGCATTTAATAGTTAGGAGCTCGGAATAGCATGGGGGGGGGGTTGTCACCTGTAGGCTCAGTTTTATTAGTTTTTTTTTATTGTTATTTTAAACTGTGTTTTTAAAATTTGGTTTTTAATCTTTTAAACTATTTTGTATGTTATTGTTGTTTTTATGTATAATCTATTGTGAACCGCCCAGAGAGCTTCGGCTGTGGGGCGGTATAGAAATGAAATGAAATGAAATGAAAAGAAATCAACTCACACTGACAGAAGTCATGCACTGCCCTAGCCCAATAGAACAGCATTCCCACAGCAACACTTTTCCTTACATCGGGGGAAAGGGAAGGCTCTGTGGAGTGGCTGGGGTGGCCAGACCAAAACTTCAAAAATAAAACATGTTGGGGCTTTTTGCTGTGTTTGAGGCCTGATACTAAGTGGCCATGGAGGCCCCGGTGTGAGGCCCTTCCTCTGGTTAAGGCAGTGTTTCTCAACCTTGGGTCCCCAGATGTTTTTGGCCTACAACTCCCAGCATGCCCCAGCCAGCTATGCTGGCTGGGGCATGCTGGGAGTTGTAGGCCAAAAACATCTGGGGACCCAAGGTTGAGAAACACTGGGTTAAGGAAACATCTCTCTACTGAGCAGTTCATATGTTGAACTATGTGCTCCAATTGATAATTGGAGCACATTAATATATTTTCTCCCTATTTCATTTGTACACAATATGTATCAGGGCAGAGTCCACCATCTTACATTTACTCCTGTCAACTTGTTTGTTTTTAACCGACATTATGTCTATGGCATGACTTAAGTTCAAATCAGGTAATAATTTCATACTGCTGCACTAAATCCACATACCACATGGTCTTTTTCAGCAGAACAGAACAGGTGACCAGTGGCCGCATTTAAATGCAGTCTCTGACCGTTATTGTTTAGCATTTGTATTTCATTCCAGCTAAGTGACCGGAGTGATTACACAGATATTTTCTTTTCTGTTCTGCTTTTATTATGGTGGTTTATGAAGTTATATGGTTCACATACTCATGTGGGTTTAAGTAGGATGCAAAGTGGTACTCAGCAGCCCTCATTTCTGGCTCTTGACCCAGGTGAGAATTCCACATTTAAGCTTTTATTTCAGTCTAAACCTAATCCCGTTCATCTGGAAATAGTCTGAAATATTTAAATGTTTTTGCAAGGGGAAAAGAAGAAATTTACAAGGCAACCACTTACAACTAGAATGTTCCAAAGAGCCAAAAGTCAGATTTTTACAAATGATAATGTTCAGTTCCCATTTACAGAATGCCTTCGGTATCAGCAGCCCCTGGGTGCATTTCTTTGCATTTTGCTTCGTCCCATGCCATTCCAGAATTCTTTATACATTTCCTGAACATAGGCAATTCTTCCTTCTGGGACTGTGGTCTTCGGTGATACTCATTTAAAAGAAATTTAACACATCCAGTTACATTTCTTTTAAAATCATAGCAGCACTGACATTTGTACACAGACCACAAGGCATGCTACCAAGCTGTGGGCATGCAAAATATCCCCTGACCAAAGAGTAACATCTTGAGCGATGTCTGTGAAACCGCACAGCCGCTGGAGGTATCGCAGAAGGCAAGTAACATTATATTAAAGTACAAACAGCAAGATACTGGGATGTTTGTCCAAACTACATGAGCTACATTTTAGGAAGGTTGATATACCAACATGAATGTTACAGAGCACAGGAGTGGACTGCTAAGGAGACACTGGAGTGGGGGTGGGTGTTGGAACGAGGCAATGTGAAGATGTGAAATAATAATAATAATAATAATAATTATTATTATTATTATTATTTATTTATTTATTTATTTATTATTATTATTATTATTTATACCCTGCCTTTTTTCCTGCAAGGAACCCAAGGCTGCTTACATCATCCTGCCCCCTCCAATTTATCCTCACAACAACCCTGTGAGGTAGGTTAGGCTGAGAGTCAGTGACTGGCCCAAAGACACCCAGTGAGTTTCATGGCCGAGTGGGGACTAGAACCCGGATCTCCCGAGTCCCAGTCCGACACTCTCACCACTACGCCACGCTGGCTCTCAAGAGGAGACTGTGTAGTAAAGCATTTGGCTTTGTTTCAAAGAATTAAGTTCAGATGGATCAGCCTTGTGAAACCCAAAGCTTAAGGGGTTTCTGTATTGAAATGAATGTGTGTGCTTCTGCTGGCCGCATTCCTCCCATGCTGCCTGACACCCCCATTCCCACAGTGACCCTGCATTTGATGGTAATGAGAACTGTATGAGCATAGGTTCTCCTGTTTAACCCAGGATTCCTGATTGTGAGGAATGTACAGCTCCATGCACGCAGGGCATTTTCTCATTAACTCTGTGCATGTGCCAATTGGGAATGTGGTCGACATGCATGATGCCACTCCCCCTTCACACATTCACTAGATGCATGAAGGGATCATTGCACAGAACTTTAGTGAGAGAAGCTTTCATAGAAGCAGACCAATACACAGATTGGATGTCTTATCAAAAGTTCAAGCTACCGCTGTTATGCTTTTAAATGTCACTTTGAACAGTTGGATGTTTAAATTTAAATAGGCAAATGGAGAGGCCTCCCATAGGGGCATGTGTAGCATTGTTGAACGAATTCATAGATTTTGGAGCAAGTGAGCATAAAAAATTGCAATTTGCTATCAAAAAGTTGAAGCAATCTCTTTGATTCTTAAAATAATTGGATGTCATCAGTGGAGCCCATTGGTCAAGTCCATGGAACAATTCAGTTACACACTGTTTTAACAATCAAAAACTTTGCAAATCTTTTTTACCTGCTGGGGAAGGGGATAAGCTGTCCTTGTGGGGGTTTGAGAAGATAAGTGTTTAAAAAAAGAAGTTGTAGGAAGGGCATGTAGCGATTAGCCCTGGCTCTTTGTTGTTTGTGCTGAGCTCCCCCATGTTGCAGACTGAACTTTCACTAGATCTCCTATCACCAAGTTCCCACTGGTTTGCTCTAAGTTCTCTAGCCATGAGGCCAGGGTGGTGTAGCCTCATGCATATGCCTTGATGCATGAGATGTGTTTTTCTATCTTGGCTAGGCCTCGTTTACCACTGGTGCTGTGCCATCATGGCTGCAGTAGAGATAGGCAGAGTCCTATTCTACATTGTGGCTATGGGGTGGTGTCATTTGGGGCTCATTTTGGACTTCAATTGGAGTGTTTTAGCTTCCACCACCACCCTTTTGCAAACATACATTATGCTGTTATTGGAGGTAGGAGCAACCTCTGAGCAGGCATACATTTTCAACTGATTCTTGCTCATTCCCAGCTCCACCCATTTTTTTGCCTGTTGCAGTAGTGGTGTCACACCGATATGGCAAAAACACCAAGGAGACCGATGGCACCTTAAAGACCAACACATTTATTATAGCATATGCTTCATAGACCACTATCAACTTCATCAGATCCATGAAGTTTTATTCTCAGTTGGCAGCCGTGTGTGTGTGTGTGTGTGTGTGTGTGGACACACACAGAGTTATATATATATATAGAGAGAAAATGTGAACAGTGAGATGGAAATTAAATCCCCCCAAATTCAATCTACCGGTATTATGATGATTCTGTTATAGCTCAAATGTATGCAAAATAAGCACAGTAATCATTCAAACCTGCAGTAACTGATGATAAAATAAACATTCTTGTATTACCAAGTTAATTAACACCTGTAGGGGGAAAGGAAACTATTATCATGATTCAAGCTATAGGTGATAGAACTGAAGTTCTTGATAAGTTGGAATCTGGAGGTTTCACACTGGAGTCTCCCTTTGACTTTCTTTTGTTTAAGAATGGCCACTTTCAGGTCAGCATGAGAGGCTGGGAGGCTGAAATGTTCCCCCACGGGATTCTGAGCACTGTCCTGGCTTTAGTTGTGTTTTAAATGGTATTTTAAATGGTATTTAAATGTGTATTTAAATACCATTTAAATGTGTTTTAAATGGTATTTTAAACAGGCATTGCTGTTGGATTGGTTTTCAAAATCTTTATTATTCGTAAATTATGTTATATTGGCGAAATTGGTGTTTTATGATTTTATATCATTGTAAGTCACTTTGGGAGGACTTGTCCTGAAAAGCAGCCCAGAACTATATTAAACATACACACGTTTAAGCTGACCGGCCAGATGGGCGATTAATAAATATAATAAATAAATAAAGCTATACGTGCCTCTTCCCCCAGTAATTGTCATCATATAGCATCATTCCCAGGGCTGTTTCCAGTTCCAGTTTCAAAGTGGAGCTAAACCATAGCTTGGATTTTTTTAAAAGTCTAAAAAAGGGGGGGGGAAGCCCTCACTCCCTTGTAATTGATGTAAGTAGTAACCCCTCCACACATAAGAAGAGGGTGTGGGTTGGGGCTGCTGGGCCTAATATTGGCTCCTGCAGCCCCGCCCCCATGCTGACTAATTACCTGCGTCAACAGGTAAGCCTCGACTCTCCTCCCCCACGTCCGCAAAGTTTCTCCCCGCACACAGCTGCGCGTGCTCGGGGGAAGGTCCTTGTGTTCACACAATGGGCAACCAGCTGCCTGTGGGAAACTCAAACTTTGCCCCTCTACCCAAATGTTCAGGTTCTCTCCCCAAACTTCAGGGAGGTTTTTTCCACACACCCCAATCCTCTCAAATGTCGCAAAGAAGAATTTCTCCAGAGTGGGTGAATCAGTTTAAAAAACAAAAAAAACAAAAAGGCAAATGCAGTTCAGTTTTCATAAGTGTAAGGTAAGGTGATGTACATTGTGGGGAAAATAAATAAATCTTAACTTCACATATACACTGAATTGGTCTGAGCAGTAGTGACTGACCAGGAAAGAGAGTTGTAGTGGATCACTTGATGAAAATGTGAACCCAATGTGCGGCAGCTGTGAAAAAGGATAATTCCCTCATTAGCAAAGGGATTGAAAATAAAACTGCCAATATTGAATTGCCTTTATACAAATCTATGGTGTGACCACACCTGGAATACTGTATACAGTTCTGTTAGCTACACCTATAAAAGGATATGTAGGGTTGGAAAAGATCAGAAAAGGAGAACCAAAATTATCATGGAAAGGATGCAATGTTTGGGACTTTTGGGGGAAAGGTGACTGATGTATACACAACAGAGATATATACAGTTGTGTATCGTGTGGACAAAGTGATTAGGAAAAGTTTTTCTCCCTCTCTCATAATACTAGAACCCAGGTTCATCCCATGAAGCTGAGTGGTGGGACAGATAAAAGGAAGTAACTATGCAATTCTCTACCACAAGATCTAAACATGGCCATTAGCTTAGATGGCTTTAAAAGGGGATTGGACAAATTCATGGAGGATTAGGCTATCAAAGGCTACTAGTCCTGATGGCTATATGCTACCTCTAGGATCAAAGGAAGGATTAATACCAGTTGCTGGGGATCACAAGGAGGAAGGTGCTATTGCCCTCTTGTCTTGCTTGTGGACTTCTCATTGGGGCATTTGGCTTCCCCCTGTAAAACAGGATGCTGGGCTGCAGAGGCTTTTGGAGTGATCCAGCCTCAGGGTTCTTCTTGTTTTCTTAAGCTCTTTGAAAATCCCGTTTCACTTTTGCGTGCTGAGTTATTTTGAAACCCATCCCATCACGTCCTTCAAAGTAATGCCTGCACAGTGGGACAAAATGAGATTTCAAATAAGGATCCCATTGGCTTTCTGGACTGGTGTAGGAGGAGGTGGAAGAAGGGCCTTGTTTGATCTCCACCGAGTTGGTGGTTTGTAAAAGAGCAAACACACCATTCATTTTGTGTGTGTGCTCCCAACATGAAGACAAGGTGAAATCTGTGTGGGAGTACAGATTAAAACACAAATAAACTCTAGTCTTCCTCTACGTCTTTAAGGTCAAATCAAAAAGTCAGTAGCAAAAAATTTACCATGACAAGGTATACTATTATTAACTCAATCCTTCGAAGTAAAGAAAACTGAAATAGATTAGTGGCATCCTTTAACTTTACTTGTGTACACTTTAAGTGTAAACCTTTCCAAGTGTTATAGAAAAGTGTGCCTCCAATTTTAATTCAGGGGTGGGGGGTGTCTCAGCTATGTTGTTAAACCCTAGTTTAGACATTCTGGGGGCAACACCCTAAGCCAGTGTTCTCCAACCTTGGGTCCCCAGATGTTTTGGCCTACAACTCCCAGCATGCGCATGCTGGGAGTTGTAGGCCAAAAACATCTGGGGACCCAAGGTTGGAGAACCTGCGCTAGAGCAATTGATACATAAAGCAGGAAGAGTTTGCTTAACGTTTCATCCAAACGTGTACAGCTACGCTGGCTGGGGCATGCTGGGAGTTGTAGGCCAAAGACATCTGGGGACCCAAGGTTGGAGAACACTGCCCTAAGCCATACTAGAAATGGGCTGTTCATTTGCACTGTCCTCTGACATCAAGCACACATGCCTTCAGCATTTGCCATCAATGTCCTTTACCTTTGATAAGTTGAAGAAGCCACAGAATCAAAGATTCAAAAGGGTCCCGACATCATGGAATTGGGTGAGTAGGAATTAGGCATCAGAAATGGGAACACAGGAAGCCGCCTTATACTGAGTCAGACTGTTGGTCTATCTAGGTCAGGATAGCTAACACTGCGGGCGGCGGCTGTTGGACAGGAGTCTATCCAAGCCATATATGGAGATGCCAGGTATCCCGGATAAACTTGGGATTCTCTGTATGCAAAATATGTGCTCTGCCATTGAGCTATGGTCTTTTCCATGAAGGAACCTACTATTATGTGAGCATGACCCAGTCCTGAACAATTAGAAGTTTCAAGGGTTCCTGTGCTTACCCAGGATTCAGTTTCTTTAGAAGGAGGTCACTGGAGACAAATGGCATTTCTGTGATATAAGGTATATTTTAAACACATATACAGGATGAGAATAAGAGGTGGGCTGGGGGGAGGGGGGTCACAGCATTAGCATGCCAACCCATTCCTGCTCCCCATCAGACGTCATGATGGGAAACATTTGCAGATCCAGCTGCAGCACAGACTGACTTCCTGCCCAGACCTCACTTCCCAACTCTCCTTCTCTAGTCGGGGGAAGAAAAATTAGTACTCTCTACCCTTCACTTATGCTTTCTCCCATTGAAACTGTGGAGAAAGCCAACCTAAAACCCCTTTCTGACACACACACACTCACCAAGGTGGGGGGAAGGAGACCCGGGGGGGGGGAGACAGCCAGTCTCCACAGAGACCAAAGGGGACAAACAACATCTGCATAGAATCACCCCAGGGGGGAAGGCAAGAAGCATCCCCAGGTTCGTCAATGCTCTCGTATATCAGCCCCATCTACATAAGACTTGAATACCTCGCCAGAGCAGACACTTCGGCACCCATAAGAAAGGACCATTCAACACCACAGGATGGGACCATTAAGCAAGTGGCTTCAAAGGGACCCCACCCCACAGGGGGAAGGCATCACCCCACCTGACCCAAAAGGCCACCCCTCAGGGAGGGTGGCAACCCACCTGATTGGCAACCCACCTGATTACGGAGGGAGGGGCTACCTGAAACACCAAGGTATAAAACACCCTGCGCAAGGGAACTGAGTTGTTGGACCTGATCAGCAATCTTGCCCCATGCTTGGGGTAAGGGAACGAAGGATCGGCAACCCCGGGTAGCAGAACCCGGCGCGCTCCAGCTAGCTGAAATCACTGGCCGTTTGGGTTGACCGGACCCCGGGAAACCAAGCTGAAATCACTGGCCGCTTGGGTTGACCGGATCCCCGGGAAACCAAGCTGAAATCACTCACAAGCCGCTTGGGTAGACCGGACCTCCGCCGGGAACCCAGCTAGCCGCTTGGGTAGACCGGACCTCCGCCAGGGACCCAGCTAGCAGCGTGCGGTTGACCGGGCCTCTGCTGGAGCCCGAGCTGAACTAACTAGCTGAGAGCCCTGAAATCACGGTGTCCTTGAGACTTCTTGCTTGCTACTTTGTACCGTACTGATAAGCTGTATTGCTGGCGTGTGTCTGGGTTTGTGAAGGTGATTTTGTAAATAAACTTGTTTTATAAAAGATACTTTTGTGGCTATAAGTTATCCCTTTGTTCTGGGCTAAGTCGCTGGGGACCTCAGAAAAGGCCCGCCCAGGACTCGCTACCCCCTTAGCATTGAACCCGCGCAGAAGACCAGGTTGTCGGTCTTCCACTGAAACCTATCACCTGAAGGCTGTCCACTACTCTTTAGGAGATACTGCCTCAGGATGCCCACACACCGACAGCTCTACTTACAGAAATCTTAAGAGTTAAGGATTAAAGTCGGAAGCAATCCAGACCAGGATCTCCTTGCAGTCATCAGCACTGAGCTGTAAGGGACCCCTGAAACTCATTCAGACCAACATATCACAATACAGTTAGAAACAGCAGAGCACTTCAATATTCCACAGAGAAACCAAGCACCAAAAACAATGGATACTGAACAAATTAAATGCTAGATTTTAATTAATGCTGTGTCAAAAAAATCATTAGGAATTGCATTCTAAAAAATGTTCAAAGGAGAAGAAAATGTCAGAGAAAGTCTCATGCATGCAGGGTTCCTGTGGTAACCATACTTATGAGGTCACCGACAAAAGTGTGTGAGTGTCCTATGTTTCATTGTGCAAGCATCTCTCAGGCAGCTGGCAGCCTCCCTGTCTTCCCACACGTCAGTTAAACCCCAGGGGGAAATATCATGAGGTAATTCTTCCCCTATGGGGCTTTTCCAGATAAGGAAGCATGGGCAGCCAGAGAGGCTGCAGAGTGATGGAGAGAAAGAAAACACACACGCAGTATCCTTGGCCACCTCACATTGCTAAGGTTAGCTCAAAAATCATCATCATCAGGCGATCACCCATGACCGAGTAAGATTGTCTTCCAGGACAAAAATTTACAAAAAGGAAATTTTAAAGGAGGAAATTCTAAAGAAGATTGTGTAGACTCTAGCGATGGGTCCGTAAGTGACTGTGGAGGCCAATTCTAGATCCACACAGCTTCCCACAGTGAGGACACAGGTTACCAGATGGAAGATGGTCCTGTAAAGGATTCATTTGACGTGCTTTTCGCTTAGCACGTTTCTCCCTTTCACCTTGCACTCGGGCTTCTTCAAAGTCCATAGAACCTTTGTGAAAGGCCAACCTCCAGTTAGATCGTTCATGGGCCAGAGCTTCCCAGTTTTCGATGTTTATATTGCATTTTTTTAGATTAGCCTTAACATCTTTAAACCGTTTATACTGACCACCAATATTCCGCTTTCCATCCTTGAGTTGGGAATAAAGTAACTGCTTTGGGAGACAGCAGTCAGACATTCGAACAACATGACCGGTCCACTGAAGTTGGCATTGAAGGATCATTTTTTCAACGCTAGTAGTCTTTGCTTCTTCCAGTACACTGACATTTGTTCGCCTATCTTCCCAAGTAATTCGCAGGATTTTCCGGAGGCAACGTTGATGAAATCTTTCAAGGAGGTGGAAGTGACGTTTATAGATAGTCCATGTTTCGCAGGCATACAATAAAGTTGGCAATACAATGGCTTCATAAACCAGTGTTTTGGTCTTCTTACAAATATCCCGATCCTCAAACACTCTATGTTTCATTCGAGAAAACGCGGCACTTGCGAAGCTCAAATGATGCTGGATTTCACTGTCGATGTTAGCTGTAACAGAAAGATAGCTGCCAAGATAGAGAAAATGATCGACATTTTCCAGTGTTGTCCCGCCAATCTGGATAGATGGCATCACCAAAGGGTTAGCTTGCACTTGCTGATGAAGCACTTTGGTTTTTTTGATGTTATGTGAGAGACCAAGTTTTCCGTATGCTTCTGCAAAAGCATTTAGGATAGTTTGGAGATCATCCTCTGAATGTGCGGAGACCACATTATCATCAGCATACTGAAGTTCCACAACGGAGGTTGTAATTACCTTACTTTTTGCTTTCAGCCTGCTGAGATTAAAGTTCGATATATAATTCCCACACCAGTGGGAAGTTTCCCCTCGACAAGATGTAAAATCATGGCGATGAAAACAGCAAATAATGTTGGGGCGATAACACATCCCTGTTTAACATCTGATCCCACTTTAAATGGAGCACCATGAGAGCCGTTGTTGTCCAAAACCGTTGCCGTCATGTTGTCATGGAGAAGTCACAAGATATTCACAAGTTTATTGGGGCATCCAATTTTCATAAGGATAGTCCAGAGAGCTGTTCGGTCTACAGTATCAAAGGCCTTAGCCAGATCAATAAATGCCATATAAAATACCACCAAAAATATTTCCAAAGCACCCTGAGAATGAGGAAGAAAAATGGAAGCCTCTTTCTTAGGGAAGAAAACTTGGGGGAAATTGGAGGAGAGATTTTGGCACACCTTTTCCCTGCAGCTGAACACAACACACCCATCCCAGAGGGCCTGCAGGGAAGGAAGGGTATTATAAGCATCTGCATTAGACACAACGTGTATTCACAATCACAATTTAGCATTTGGGAGATGCTGGCCAGATCCACACCTGTTTATTATAGTACTGTATCGCTGCCGTGACTTGCGGGGCACACGACACGACACTCTCACTTTTCAGTGCTGGTCACGCTAGTCCTATGTAATCGTTCTTCGTTTCTTCTGGAATTTCCTGGACTAGGTTTATCACATTTTAAAGTTATTGCTAGTGTGTGCTAAACTGGTGCTGTCGTTGCCCATCCGAGGTGTGGCCACAAAAGTGTCGTCACTGGAGTTAGTCAATAGTTTTCGAGGGACAGGGAAATGCAGCATTACGTGTGTCGCCCAAACGGGTGGGCAAGAGAGGTGTCTGTCCGCCATTTGTGGCTGTGCGGCGGTTTGACTTCTTCCCCAGAAGCTTGTTAATTTTTTGTTTGTTTGTAAATGGTCCTGTGCACATCTGCACTTCCACACCTCCGAGCAGGCTGCTCCAGGAAATTGCATCTGGGTGCTTTTTAAAAAAAAAACAATTTCGCTCCTACGCACATGCGCAGCCCTGCATAGATGGAGGACCAGAAGCAAGGAGCCCCTGCTTCTGAAATGGCCATTCCCCCTGCATGTGAAAGGCAGGACCCCCGGGATAACCACCATGGAGTTTGAGAGGGGACAGGAGAGGGAGGCTTCCCCCCTTTTTTAACAGCCGTGTTCACCCCCGTTGCCCGAAGAGCAGGGAGCTGAAAGTTAGCCAAAAGGCGTGTCTGCTCAGAAGTAAATCACATTCTCTCCAATGCCCTTGCTCCCAAGTGAATCACATTGATTTAACAGGAGCCTTGTGCTCGGGAAACTCAGAACGGGAGGAACACTGCTTTGGGAAACTGCATTTGGGTGGAGGGGAGGGGGTGCGGCGCGCTGATCCTGCCGGCTTCACCCCGACCCCGCAGGAGGGTGATGGCAGCAGCGGCAGCAGCAGCATCCTTTTCCTTCTTTGTGAGGAAGAGCTTTTTCCTTTCTCTTTTTAAAGATCACTCCTGCACTCAATCACACCTGCACAGAGATGACGAAGAAAAATAATAATTAATTTTAAAAAGCCCTGTTCAAGGCAATACCCAGTTCTACTGCTATGGAGTTAGGTGCGGGGTGGCAAACCCGGATGAGTGCAGTACATTTAAAGAGAGTGTTCCCTGTGAAGAGTGACTGAGTGTGAATATAGTAGTACCATCCTGCTAACTTGACGATATACATGTAATGTAGATCCAGCTGCTGAGGAAGGTGTTGAGAAAAGTTCTGATATTTTTCTTTTTCTTACCCACAAGAAACAGAAAGCCACTTTGCAGGATTGTCTCAACCATTTTTTGTGTGTGCCACATCCCTGCCCCCACCAATGTCCCGGAATGATTCTAGGTATGGGGCATTATGGAAGATGCAGAATGGGGCTAGGCTGCCAACAGAATACAATACAATACAATACAATTTTATTGAAGGCAACCAAATACAGGTTTTAGCCAGCTAGTTACATAAAATACAATAGCATACCTTAAAACGTTCATACAGATAAGGCTAAAACCTTACATGTTACAATATTAAAACGCACATGAGCAAACACCTAGAATCTTACATCTCAAGACTGGCTACATACGTTTGTCTGAGCTGGGCAGCCTTTACAGCAAATTTGGCAGTGTTAACAATAACCGTCCTGTCTGTACTGGACAGTAAATATTTGATCGTATCCATATCACTGTGGGTCAGAATCATCCTAATAAATTTCTCTAGGTGCTCTCCCCTCAGTGTATCATTATACAAGTTTACAGTATAACATGTAATGTATAATATCCTCTACCTGTTGGTCACCACAGATACATAGGCGCTGATCTCTAGGGATTTTCTTAAACCTGCCTTCCGTAAAATTTGATTTCATTGTCTGGCAGCACAGGGCAGTAAATGCCCTGCGAGAAGGTGGATTTAAATCCGAGAGAAACTTCTCAATCCTGTGATGCCATTTTAGGAAAGGGTAGGCATTAGAAAATCTAGATATAGAGATAGCCACCATATCCTTTTCTGCGAATAGCTCTTGGAGATGCACTTTAATTTTGTGTCTGCTAGAATAAATTCCAGCAGCATAAAGGACACTTGGATCGAGTCCGTATTTCTGTAATAAAAAATTACTTTTAGCTATCCATGTGCTTCAGGGTAGTGATTGTGTCTATTCTACTATGCACATTTTAACTAATTCATTCACAGAATATTTTAGTTTTAAAAAATAATAAAAGATAGACTTCAATATAAAATATAAAATCGGCATAGCCCCAACTTCTGCTCTCAGGTAAACCGTAGGCGTTCCTGGTGGCAGTCCCAATAAAATACATATAAAGGTGTTCTGTACACATTCTAGGTGTACTGGTTCTTGGAGACCCCAAATTTCTGCCCCATAAATCAACTGAGGAATAACCTTGGCGGCAAAAACTCTCAACGCTGGCATCACAAAGTTACCCCCCTTCACACTAGCAAATTTCAGAACAGGCTGCCAACACCAGTCGCTAAGAGGCTGTGCTACAAGCACTGCTATTACTGAGCCCACCTCTGAGAATCTGTTGGAACATTTCTCCTCCCCCTGGAGAGATCTGGTGAAATGGGTCCCCCAGTTTCTTGGTCCACAAAGAAGACGGAGACTTTTGAGAGGCCATTTGCACATAGTTATATCATAAATGATACTGTTTCATCTGAACTGGCCCAATGATCAGAGCTTCTGCTGGGGCAACCAAGTACTGGTAGATAGTTGAGAAGCAGGTAGATAGTTGAGATATTAAAGAGCTTTCCATTACACAGTTTGTCCATCTTATTACCTCCTCCCAAAAAGAGGCAGCCATTGAGCATTGCCAAAACATATGCGTGTGTTACATATGATATGCATTAGTTGTGTTACACCTCCAACAGTTAGCTGATTTTGACAAACCCTTATTAAAAAGATGTTGTGGTGTCCAATATACCCAAAGCATCAGTTTTTGCTGAATCAGTCGTAACCTAAACTCCATTAACCCTTCTGAGATAGATGCCAATGCAGCAATCCATTGATTGGGCAAGACAGGACAATCCAATTCATTATTCCATTCTTGCCTAAGACCATGTATGTCATATTTATTCACCAATAATAAATATTTATAAACCTGGATCGTGGGTTGCAGTACCTGCTCAACCTCAATCAATACTTCCAATAGCAAAGGGGATTCTGAAGCTGTAAAAGCATCGGAGCCAAACCTAGATTCAAGCAGACGTTTCAACTGCACATATTGCCGTTCAGCCATAGCTGGCAAATCATATTTATCACCCAAAGCAGAGAATGGCAGGAAGTTATCATTAGAACTCACTAGCTGATCCAAAGTGAAAATCAACTTATCCATCCAAGTCTGCCAAACAAATGTTTTCTTTTCAATTTTTAAATCTGGGTTTCCCCATAAAGTTAATTTTGCGTGCAAAAATGGATTAAACTGTAATTGATGTGATATTATGTGCCACACCTCTCTTACAACCATAAGTGTAGGAGGTACAATGTCTATTTTGGTATATCAGGAGCCCAGTGCAGTCCATTTGGGGAGAGGATTGATCCATGAAAATTCCAAAACTGACCAGGGTGGAAATTCTAATTGAAGCGGAAAAGACCAAAATATAGTACAAAAGTCAACAAATAGCCCCGATGCTATAAAGCAAGATCAGGGAAGCCAAATCCACCCTCTTTAATTGGAAGTTGTATCCTTTTCAGAGATATTCATGGCAGAATGGAACCCCATAAGAATTTACAAAAACATAACATTAAGTTTTTGAAAATACTTGCCAGGTAGAGGTAGAGGAATTCCATGTAAAACATAAACAATTAGAAGTATTAATGTTCATCTTAAGTGTATTTACCCTACCCCATATACTCAACTTTAAAGATGCCCATCTGTCGATATCCTGTAAGATCTCATTTATCAGCTTATTCAGATTTAACTTAATCATTTGAGATATCACTGTAGGGATAAGTATTCCCAAATAAGTGATGAAATCTGGGCAGTCTAAATTGCCAGTTGTATCATAAATGATACTATTTCATCTGAACTGGCCCAATGATCAGAGCTTCTGCTGGGACAACCAAATACTGAGAGCCATTTCCCACAAGATGCAATATCTGGCATTGAAGTGGGGGTCTGCATAGGAAATGTGTTTGTTGTTACATGGTGTAATTTAATGGTGGGTTACTTCAAGATTCAATTAGTGCGGTGCAACTGAGTGGTGAAATGCTATGCTGTTTTTTTATTATTATGCTTTTTATGCTGTTGCTCAGGCAAAAGTACTATGCTCACCATAATTGATAACACAGTTTGCTTAAAGTGTGTTTTGCCTTGAGGGGCTGAAATATTGATGTTGTGTAAACGACTTGTAAGAGGCAAATAGAAGGTCGTTTGGCAGCCATGTGCCTCGGCAGCTCCCAGAGTTTGGTCTTAAGGACTGAAAGCTGCCAAATGCCATTAAATCATGGTTTCAAAATGGTGCATCAGGATACTGCCATTGGTCTTTGAGATTTGCAGGAAGCTCACCAGGCTGCTGATGGTTCTGACCCAGAGTTAAGGAACTGGGGAAGCTGGCAAGTTGTTGTGTGATGTGTACATAGGGGGGCAGAGGCAACCTGCTTGAGGTGTGGTGGGACAGCAGCTTTGTGATTTGAAATATTCTGCTGGATATTTCCCTCCACAAGGCTATTTATTTGGAGTGGGGAAGCCCTAGCACCTGAGTTAAAATGCCTCTGTTATGCCTCAATCTTTTCATAAGGTCCATTTAAACAATGTACTTTATTTAGTTTGGGGGGAACCCAATGCAGTTGATAGGAAATCTCATATTTATTTTCTCGCTGCTGACTTTCCACATTGATACCATTTGGAGTACTTTCAATGTTTCTTTTTATGCAGCAAGTAGCTGTGTAAGTTAGGAACAGTGTTGTTGTTGGTGGTGGTGTTGCTGCTGTTTTGTTTTATTAACTTGAATAACCACAGGAATAAGAACAACAAACAAAACCCCCAGATGGCTCCATTGCTTGAGTACCGATCAAGGTTTGATTCCCCATGTCTAGCAATTCTCGCATTCTGCTACAGGCAGTTAATATCTCTACTTACCTGATGGAACACCTCTCCCAACCACAATCTACCCGTACACTACGCTCAGCATCTGGGGCCTTCCTCCGACTGCCACCTCCACGTGAGGCTCGGAGGGCAGCGACAAGGGGGAGGGGCCTTTTCTGTGGTAGCCCCCCAACTGTGGAACAAGCTCCCCCCCTGAGGCCCGCCTGGCGCCAACTCTATTATCTTTTCGGCACCAGGTTAAGACTGCCCTCTACGTTGAGGCTTTTAATAATTAAATGGTATATAGTGGGGTGGTAAACTGTTTTTGTGGTCATGTTTTATTAACTTGTTTTAGAGATATTTTTTAAAAAATTGGTTTTTAAAAATTTCATAATGTTTTATTATTTATATTTTAACTGTATTTTATTGTTTGTTTTTAATTATTGTTGTACACCGCCCAGGGAGCTTCGGCTATTGGGTGGTATAGAAAATGAATGAATGAATAAATAAATAAATACTTGGTGGCCAACTGTGTGGCCAACTGGTTCTTTGACTTTGCTTACACTTAAGGCACACGGAGTAATGTGTGATAGTCTGCCTGACCTTTGGCTGCCCAGTTTAAGAGCACCAAAATAGCCATGTTTCTGTTGATAAGGAGTAAGGAGCCTCTTACTGTAGGCTCTACGTGGTACATGAAGAGATGGGGAGGCAGAAAAGTCTGTGTGCTAATACTAGTAGTAGGGTTCCACAGTCTATATTTATTTAAATCTTTAGCCTGTCCATCCTAAAAGCTCAGGCCAGATGACGATGGATTAAAAATGCATGCATAAAACACACAGTTGAAACCAGATAAAAATGGGCAGAATATGATCATTAAAATTCCCCTGCTGGCTTAAACCAGGCTGCTGGAAGTCAGCCTGAACTCTAAAATCCTGAATTAAGGCTGGGCAACTGGTGCCTTTGGGGGTTTAATCCAGGCCCTCCCTCGGCATCTTCTAGACTATGTTCAGAAAACATCTGGTGTAATGTATTTCTCAGATGCCCATAATATAATAGGAACTTATGATAGGAGGGGGGAGATTTCTCCCCGCAGCTCTTCCAGGATTGTGCTGAAAAGCTTTCCCATCTTCTTCTTGTTTTTCCTCAAAGCAAAGGTCATGTTTGCTGCTACATCTGTGGTGAGAATGGGGAGCTTCATGTTTAAGTGCTCAGATCAGATGACTGAAGTCATGGTCAACAAAACCATAAATATAATTTAATAGAAATCACATGGGGCAGCTGCAAAGGGCACTGGTTTAAACTGGCACCAAATGTGTTGGGAGAAAGGATTGCCTCAGCCATGCTGGGGTTGAGGCCAGTCCTTGGGAGATGGCTTATGAATTAAAGTGCCTCATAATATGCCCCACATCTACCAACCCAACTTAAATACTAAAAACCTGTCCATCAGTTCTATCATCATCATCATCATCATCATCATCATCATCATCATCATCATCATTTATTTCATTTCTATACCACCCCACAACTGAAGCTCTCTGGGTGGTTCACAACAATTTATACAATAAAATCTACATAAAAAACAACAATAGGGGGGCGGAGCCAGCCACCATGGCGGACTATAGGGGGGCGGAGCCAGCCACCATGGCAGACTAGACGTTTGTTAGAATCCTCCCAAGATGTTTGAACTATAAGTAATGATTTCATCCAGCAAATGATTTAACTTTGGTAAGAGCTTTTTTACTTATCATTTGGAATGTATTCTGCTGACCTCCGGAGAGAGTTGTAGATGGATTTACGGCGCTGAAAGCGATTTGCAGAGCGTGGGAGGTGATAAGCCTCGCAGCACTAAACTTGCTGCTTCCCAGACTAGACCAAACAGAAAGCTGGAGGCTTGCAAAAAGACAATTTTAATAAGGAGAGAGAGCGTAATCCTTCTGATTAAGGTCTTAAATGCGGAGTGGACGGGAAAAAGGCAAAAAAAACAACAACCAAGCGTTCCTCTTTGGAATCATCCTAAAAGAGCTCATCCTTCTGACCACAGCCTCTCTAGGCTTCAAAGAGTCGAGAGAGGTGAACTGGAGGAGGGAAGCGGGGCTAGAAAAGGAACGGAATTTAAAAAAACAGGGTCGTGTCTCTGCGGTAGAGATAAATTAATTATGGCTGAGAGAAAAGACGCCAGATCGGGTGCTAAGATGGCGGATGCCAAAGAGAAAGCAACTCCGTCTTCTCCGAAAAAAAATCCCTCAGAAGTGCAGACCACAGAAATGGAGGCAATTCTCTCTCGTTTTGCAGACAAAATTAGTTCTGAAGCTGTTGTTTGGGACACAATGAAGGCAGTGATGAGAGGGATAAGTATCAGGGAGGGTGTGATACTAAGGAAAAAACAAGAACAATTTACTAAAAAGTTAGAAGGGGAGATTAGGGATTTGGAAATGAAGTTTTTGAAGGAAAGGGAGAACAAGGTCTTTGCTGAATTACAAGCTAAAAGGAAAGAGCTGGAAAATAAAGATTTGGGGAAAGTTCACAGAAACTTGATTTATTTGAAAAAAAGAGTTTTTTGAAAATAGTAATAAGAATTCGAAAATGTTAGCAAGATCCACACAAAAAAAGAAAGAAGAAAGTATAGTTGGGGCAATTAAAGATAAAAAAGGGAAAGGACATAATTTAATGCAGGATAAATTAAAAATATTTCATGAATTTTATTCAGAATTGTATAAGGCTGGAGACTGTACAGAAGATGAAGATAAAGAAATTATGGAACAACCTTTTTCAGAATTGGAAATAGAATATGCAATAAATAAACTGAAAGAGGGTAAGACCCCTGGACTAGATGGTTTAGGGGCTGAATACTACAAGGTTTTTAAGAAAATGTTGGTTCCAAGACTAAAAAGGTTATTTAATGATATTTTTTTGGAGGGGGGAGAGATCCCCTCTTCATGGAAGCAATCTAAGATTATTCTAATCACGAAGCCAAAGAAGGACTTAACGGAGCCAGGTTCCTATAGACCTATTTCCTTAATAATCAAGATGCAAAATTGATGACAGCAATATTAGCGAGAAGGATGAACAAGTTTATTACTAAATATGTTGGGATAGACCAATGTGGTTTTATGCAAGGAAGACAAATGGCAGATTTAACAAGAAGAGTTTTAAATATAATATATTTAATAAAGAAAAATTAATTGAGAGCAGGGGTAATAGCGTTAGATATTTTCAAAGCCTTTGAGTGCGTGGAATGGCCAGCATTAAAAAGTTTAATTAAAATTATGGGGTTTGGAGAAAGATTTAGAGGAGTAGTTAATCAATTGTATTCAAAAATGTTTCATCAGTTGTAGTAAATGATGGTTTAACAGAGCAAATTTACCTAGGTCGAGGAACTAGACAAGGCTGTCCCCTTTCGCCTATTTTGTTTGCATTGGTAATGGAGATTTTAGCAAATGTATTTAGAGAAGATAGAAATATAGGTGGGATAGGGATTAGGGAGCAGATAAAAATAAATCTTTTTGCAGATGATACTCTTTTGACAATCGAAAACCCTATGGAAAATATGGATAGAGTGTAGAACAGGGGTCTTCAAACTTTTTAAACAGGGGGCCGGTTCATTGTCCCTCAGACTGTTGGGGGGCCGGACTATAGCCCACCTGCCGCCAAAGCCCCCCCAGGATCCCCCCCGTCGCCGCCGGACCCACCCTGCCACCCACCCCCCGCCCCCGCCGTACCTGCACCCCCCGCTGCCAAAGCCCCGCCGCGCCAAAGCCCCGCCAAAGCCCCACCCCCTGCCACCGTCGCCCCCCTGCCCCCCAGGACCCCCGCCGCCACCGCCAGACCCACCCCGCCACCCCCAGAACGACTAGTTTGAGAGGAAACTTCTTGCCGTCCTTCACCATGAGAGGTGTGATTTTCAGTGTCGCGTTCATTCACCTTGGGCAATGGAGTTCTAGTGGACATTTTCATTCACTTGTGCCGAAGCACCATTTGTGATGGCAAAATCCAGCTATATATTATATAAAAAAATAATTAAAAAACCTAACACCCTTCCCCCCCCAAATGCTTATATATATATTTACAAAAAAGGTGTGATCTTACTGCATGATAGTGGTTATGAAGTGCCACTATCAAGAAAAAGGGAGTGTGGGGAAGGAAATTTGGGTGATTTCCACCACCACCACGACCCCTCTTTCTCATCTATATTCCAGTCTGATAATGGAGCATTGTACGGCCCTCGGGTTCTTCAGGGATCATCCTACAGACAGATTAGGATCCTTAGAAGGTGGTGGTGGAAGATTAAAGAGAGGGATTCTCATGGAGTGCAAAAAGAGAGTGTGGTGGTGGGGAGAGAGAAGTGTGCGCGTGTTAGCAGGGGCTGGGATTAGGAGGAAAGGGAGGGAGATGAGAAGAGACTAGCCGCTTGCAAGAGGGAAGGAGAGGGGGAGCTGCGGGCGAGGAGGGGTGCAGGGCGCTGCAGCAACCGAGTCCAAGTAAGAGGCTACTGAGTAAGAGGTGGGGTGGGATTAACACCCACTTTCTACACCTCTTCCGTCCTCACTCCGCTGAGAAATCAGCGACGGGTCACTCAGAGCTGCTCAAAGGAGGCTTCTGTTCCCCTCAGCCGCCTCCCTCCCTCCGGACCCCAGCCCCGCTTCACCGACACCGGGTCACGGCTCTCATGTTTTAATCGTGCCCTCCCCTCTTCCTCCTTCTCCAGCAGGTCCCAATTCCTTTCTCCGCCGCAGCCACCCTCCTTCCCTAAAAAGGGGCAGGCTCAGGCCAAGCAGCGAGGGAGGGAGGGAGGGAGGGAGGGAGGGAGAGGGGGTGGCCCTTTTTCCGCAGCTCCCTAAGCGGGCTCTCGTACAGCCCCGGGCCTCGCTCTACTCGTGTGGAGGAGGAGGAGGAGACCACCGAGCGGGCTCCCTCTTTGCTCCCCTCAGCCAGCAGCATTGCCGCCGCCGCTGCCGCTCCCGGATCCACCCTGCCACCCACCCCGTCGCCGCTGTCCCCGTCGCCGCCGTACCTGCACCCGCCGCCGCTGTCCCCGCCGAAGCCCCGCCGCTGTCATTGCTGCTGCCGAAGCCCCGCCGCCGCTGCCCCACTGCTGCCACCACCGCCGGAGCCGCGTCATTCTGCTCCGTTCCGTCGCGCTGGACTCCCGCGCTCTGTTCAAAAACAGAGTGCGGGCGTCCAGCGCGACAGAACAGGGTCCTGCACGTCACTTCCGCCGCGCCGGAAGTGACGCGACAGGACCAGCGCGGGCGGTGTAGCCCGCGCAGCTGGCTCTCCGGGGAGAGCGAAGAACCTAGCAAGCCCGGGCGGGTGGCTGAGAGCCCAGGCGGGCCCAGTTCGGGCCTACGGAGCCGGGCCGGATGGAAGGGCACGCTGGGCCGGATCCGGCCCGCGGGCCGTAGTTTGAAGACCCCTGGTGTAGAATCATTTAAAGGAGTTCGGGGAAGTAACGGGGCTACAGATTAATTGGGATAAATCTAAATTTTTGTTGTTTAACTATAGTAAAAGAGAAGAGATTGAAATGTGTAAAAAAAAAAGTAATTATAAGATTAATAATGTAATTAAATATTTAGGAATTGTAATTCCAAAAGATATAGATAAATTGGGAGACCAGAATTATAGGAAATTAAAGAATAAGGTAAAGAATAAAATAGAGGAGTATAAAAAAATTGGACTTTCCTGGTTTGGTAGAATTGCTTTGATTAAAATGAAGATTTTGCCAAAGATAAATTTTTTATTTCGGATGATACCAAGTGCGATATCAGATAAGGAACTTAAAGATTGGCAATCAATTATTAATACATATTGTAATGGAGGGAAAAAATCTAGGATTACTAAAACAAGATGGTATAAAGTACAAAAAGTAGGGGGTTTGGGTTTGCCGAATTTAAAATGGTATTATATAGCGAATCAATTAAGACATATAGTGGATATTATAGCACGCCCTAAAGAAATGATGTGGTTGGAGTTAGAAACATGTGAATTACGTAGTACTTTGGGGAATATTTTTTTTCAAAAAATAATAATAAATTGATAAAAAATATAGACAACCCTTTTCTAAGAAATTTGTTAATGATTTGGGGTACTATGAAGAACATATTTATACCAGGGATATCTCCATTAACTCCGGTGGTAGCTCTTAAGGATTTTCCTGAAAACTTAAGATCAGAGCTGGAGGGTAAACTAAGAGAAGAAAGGGTTATTAGATTGTCCGATTGGGTGGAAAAGATGGGGACTAGAGATCAAATAATGGAAATTGTTGGGAGAAGAAGATTATCGTGGTTAAATTTATTACAGTTAGAACAGTGGTCAAAGAAATGGAAAAGGAAAACTGAGTACGAGAGAGATTTAACTAATTTTGAAAAGATGGTCATGTCTAGAGACGGCCTACCAGGTAATGCATCAACAAGAGGTATAATAAGGGATTTATATAGATTGATTCAAAAAGCAAAAGAACAAGAGGATCAGCTTAAGGCAGTATGGGATAATGAATTTGAAGAGGTGACCTCGAAGGTGGGGTGGAACAATATATGGGATAGACGGATTGTGAAAATGATGTCAATTAGGATAAAGGAAATTTTTTATAAACTAATTTGGAGATGGTATTTAACTCCAGTAAGATTAAATAGAATAGATAATAATTGTTCTGCATTATGTTGGACAGGATGTCAGGAAAAAGGGACATATGCTCATATGTGGTGGAGTTGTAAAAATGTATTTGTGTTTTGGCGAGAGGTTTTTACAGAAATATCGAAAATTATTGGTACTGATTTAGAGGTCTGTCCAAAATTAGCATTGTTATCAATAACTGAGAAGCTTATTTGTGATCAAAATACGAAGGAGTTAATTGTAAACTTGTTAACTGCGGCCAGGCTAATGATAGCGAGAAATTGGAAAGTACAACATGTTTTCCTAATAACAGACTGGTATAAAGAAGTTTGGGACATAGCCCTAAATGATAAACTAACTAGTAGTATCAAATGCAAAAAAGGATTGCTAAAGAAGAATAATTTTATGGAGATATGGAATCAATTACTAGATTATGTATTAATAAAGGGGAAGGGTAACATGCCTTGTCAGGATATGTTATATTTTTGGAATTTAGAATTTATTTGATCAAGAGGATAGAATTATATTAATTGGTCCCTTGGAGGGTGGGGGGGAGCACTTCATGATTTATTGTATGTTGATTATGTTATATTTGTGTGATAATCTTGTATTTTGTTATATATATTTTTTGTTATAATTTGTTTTGAAAAATAAATAAAATAATTAAAAAAACAAAACAAAACAACAATAAAAACATACAATATAGTTAAAAAGATTAAAACCAAATTTAAAATCGCAGTTTAAATTTTATTTATTTATTTATTTATTGCATTTCTAGATCGCCCATCTAGACCAGTACCCGGCTACTCTGGGTAAAATGACAATACAAAAAGTTAATAAAACTAAGCCTACAGGTGACAATTCACCCCCTCCCGCCCCCTGTGGTCTGCCTGTTGCAGGGTTGCCTTTTACCTGTGTGTTTCACTGCTACTATCTCATTTAATTGGCAAACTGTTCTATGATCTTTATGATGTTCATGCTCATAATAACCCAGTGAGATAGGTGAAGCAGCGTGAAACCTGACAACAGGAGTATGCATCCTTAGAGTTTTCAGGTTGGAACCTTTAATGTTTCTGTTTATGCAGAACATTAGTACTGCACATTTAAATCCCGATGCAAGCAAGAGAGTGGGGAGCCTTCTTCCTTTCATTTCTCTCCCACTCCTGTTGTCCAGAACCTGCTGGACATGAAGGGTTACTAGCTGGAGCCAGAGATCCACAAGGCACATTGCACCTCCCTGGGGTAGCTGCAGTTTCCCCATCCCCACCCATTCCTCCCCAGACCCCAGTCTTGTGGCATGCACGCGCGCTCACGCTCCCTGCCTGCTTCAGTGATCGGAGCCCTGAAACGGCCCTAAAGAAAAGCAAATTTCTTACATGTATGCCTCCAAATATATGGTTGAAAGTGTCCAGATGGGTGGGTGAAGATGTTTCCCAGTGGTTGCACTTTCAGCACCCTACAGTGCTTTGTGCATCCATAAGCAGCACCAGAGAGGTGCCAGGAGTGTTGACTCCCACAGACAAGTAGCTCATTGCTGGACCCCCATGCTTACAGGAAGGCAAAGTACTTTTCTTATTGGAAAGGGCAAGAGGATGAGGACAAACATTTCAGAAAAAATTAAAGAACACGCAGAGATGCAGATTTTCTCAATTTGCACAGATGACAGTATTCAGCTTTTCTCGGTGCAGAATTTGGGTTGCCTGAACTTAAAATTTCTAATTACCATGAATTACACAACACCCTGCTTATGTAGAGCACGAGCAATTCTGCTACTGCTGTTTGCCACCCTGTGCCAAGATCCCCATCTCCAAAGCTGTTAGTCTGGCCTTCTTAAGAAGCACTAAAAGCACCCATTTCTTGCTACTAAAATGTTGACTTAGCCATTTGTAAACAAACAAGAAGCCATTCCTATACTGGAGGAACTGATCCTTTGCATGCAAACGTCGGCCACATCCACCAGGGAGATGCCACGCAGCAGAGGCAGAAGTGGCCATTTGTGTGAGTTATTCATTAAGTTGACACAAGCTCAGCCAAGGCCGTCTCAGGCTCAGCTGCTATCCTAGACTTCAAAGGCATGGTGGCAGATTTATGAGCCACGTGCTTCCTACAGATTCCTGACAGCCTATTCAGAGATGGTTTGCTTTTCCATTTTTCAGAATGGATGCCAGACAGACAAGCCTGGACAATTCATGATATGGGTCTCCATTGATGTTGATGAGTTTTAAGAAATGGATAGGATACTTTCCCAAAAAATGTTGGATTAAGCAAAGATATTTGGAAGTTACATCTTCTTCCTTCAATTTGAGCCACCACCATGGCTGAAAGTTGAAATAATGTATCTAACATATGTTGGGGGGGGGGGATGAAGACAACCAGGCAGCTTTGAAACAGAAAGGTTCTCCAGTGTGGATCAGGAATGCATTGGTCCCATTTCTATCTCATCATCTGATTGATGTTCTCTGACATCCCTTCACCACCACACCATTCCAGAATCCCTCCAGTCGCTCTGGGCTGGCGGGGGGGGGGGGGTGGATTGAAAAATGTCTGTCAAATGCTCATCTCATCTGTCTGCAGAAGAGTTTGTGGAGTACGTTTTCAGATCAGAGTGTATCTTTCTTGCAAGGTTCTGAACCCCATAACTGTTTTTTGGTTGTTTGTTGTTTAAAAGAGCAGGTATTATTTAGGCATAGAAAACACATCAGCTGCTTTCCACATTTAATGTGGTTCTTGGGAGCACAGGCCTTTCTCTTCTGTTTCCTTCTCCTCATTTGCTCCTTTGAACAAACGAACACAGCCTTTTGCACTTTCTCCCTTCCCCCAGTAGTGTCATGAACACACACTCAGAAGGAAGAGAGAGGATAATCCCACCACCACCACCACCACCACCGCAAAGACACACACAACCAGAATGTGGAGTCAGTGTGGGGTAGTGGTTCAAATCCCATTCAAGTCCCCAGTCACTCATGATGCTCACTAGATGACCTTGGGCCAGTCACTCTCTTTCAGGTTAACCTGCTGCACAGGGTTGTTGTGAGAACAAAATTCTACATAATTTAGGTAGAATTGTGTTGCTCTGAATGCCCAGGAGGAGAAATAGACTGCCATTTGTATACAAATCACCTAAGGGAGTGATCCTATGGCCCCTAGACATTGTCTGGTGGGGCCATAGGATACTTCAGATTCCCAAATCTGAGCTGAGGTCAGAGACAGAGCTCCAACCTCGGAGCCGGGAAACCATGCTCCAACCCCCTCCCCGCCTTGCAGCTGGCATGGAAAGAAGAACCACGCCAGCTGCCTCTCTGAGGTCAGGAAAGCAACCTTGGAGAGCAAGTAAAGGGGGCATTTGGGAGGATGGGGAAGGGAGGAGACTGGAGAAGCCAGGATGCAAGCTATCCTGAAGCCGCTCCAGTCTTCTTCCCTCCCCCTCCGAAATGCCATTGCTAGTGGGCCGAAAATGACTGTCTAGCAAAAATGCAGAGCGGAGGAGCAGGGCGGCAAAGAATGCCTCTGCCGCTCCTCCAGCTCTGCATTAGATGATTGGCAGCCGCTGAGTTTGGAGGCTGACTATCGTCTCAATGGGTTTGCACCCTTAGACAGTTAGAGGGCTTTATCTCCTCTGCCCCCAAAAAAAGAAATTACAAAAATTATTTGAATTCCAAAGTGGTGGTGATGATGATGATGATGATGATGATGATGATGATGATGATGATGATGATGATAGGATAAAAACCACCACCACCACCGCTGATACACATTCCTACTGCAAATTGCACATTTGGTGTGAGTTTAAGATAGCACTTAATAGAGTATGTGGATGACCCTAACCCCAATTTACAGAGTTTCCCTGACATTGACAAAAGTAGTATTTAGGTGCTCCCTGTAGATCCGCTGTAGAATTCTGGGGATTAAAATACTATCCTCTTAGGGTATGGAACTATAGAACCATAGAATGTCAGACTTTGAAGGGTTCAAGTTTGCCTGATCAGAGCATTGTAGGCTTAGCCTTCTCAAAGCATAATGAAATTCAATGAACAAACAAACAAAAAACATTCAGTTTAACAAGCTCCAAAATACTGGGACATTACAGCTGTTAATAGCCATGCCCTTAACAGACACACTATTTAGGCAATGTGTGTATGGTGTCCTGTGCTGTGATTAGTTCCAGCTTCACCCAGGAACGGTGCAGGGCTGTTTGGCGCCCTAGGCCAAATTATATTTAGCGCCCCCCCTCGTGCCGTGGGGGGGCCTCCGGAGCAAAGCAGCCCTGCTCTGCAAACCGCCCCCCCGCGCCACCGCCGCCGCCGCCACCTACCTTCCCCCCGCCCCCGCTGCTGGCTGCTGCTGCCGCCGCCTCCTCCTCCTCCGCGATGGGACCCCCGCGCTTTACGACGGGAAGGTAGGTAGGTGGTTGGCGGGCGGGCACGCGCGGGGGGGGAGGTGCAGCGGCGGCAGCGGCGGCAGCGGCCAGCAAGTGGGCGGGGAGGCGCGGCGGAGGCGGCAGGCAGGGCAGGAGTGCGCCGGAGGCGAGGAAGGGGCGCAGAAACTCTGCGCCCTCTTCCGCCACGCGCCCTAGGCAGCCGCCTGGGTCTGCCTAGCGGTAGCGCCGGCCCTAGCTTCACCCCTACTGTAGAGCTGGAAAGCTGTCAGTGGCAGAGTGGTGGACTTGCTGCACTAGAATACACACATGGAATCTATGCAACTGACTTACATATCTAACTGGGTCTATCTAGCCTAGCACTGAGTGTCAACACTAACCAACAGTGGCTCTCCAGGGTTTCAGGGAGACTTTTCCAGCCCTACCTGGAGAAACCGGGGACTGAACCTGGGACCATCTGCATGCACAGCATGGGCTCTACCACTGAGCCGTGGCTCCTCCCCATGCAACTGCAGCTATTGTGTAAAACAAAGTTTTGGTTTAAAAAAAATTACCCTGCTTTGGAGGAGGTCTGAATCTTTCTGACGTGTGCCACTTCACCTTGGGATTCAGGATTCATGAATGCACAAAGTTGGCACACACACACACACACACACACCAGTTGACACCGTCCCTCAGTGCACCCCTGTTGTGAAATGTGAAGGAGCAAGTGGGCCCTGGAACAGCTGGGACACGTGTGCCCACAGAGTGTCAGAGTTGAAAGATTTAGGAAGGACCCAGTGGGCTGGGGAAGGGAGAAAACATCTCCAAATGCCGCCCACAGCAGGCAATGTGTCCTGGGCAAAGTCCAACACCCCTGCTCTAATAAGCATAGAGGAAATGGCATCACGGGCACGCCGCACGCACCCTTCCAATCTGTGACGAGAGCAGATGGGGCAAGCAGAGCAACGGGTACAAGTCACCCAGTCCAAGGAGACCAAGTCTTTACCAACAGCCCTCCCAATGGTCCTGAGGGCAGCCCCTGTGCAGAAAGAAACATCCACAATTGGGATGCAAGTAGAAAGTGCACTCAATGTGTGTTCAGGGGGTGGGAATGAAACAAGCGGCTACAAAGCATTATTCAACACTTCATAAGTGCTAATAGATCATTCACCACTTCTGTGTAGTTCATAGGATTCTTAGGTAGGATTTAAACTGCAATTGAAGCAATTTATTCTTGAGACACAGACGCTGGAGATTTTTAAAACCATTTTTCCCCATGTACGTGAGTAGATTATTGTTATTCTCTCCCCCCCCCCCTTCAGTATCCCAGGCACCCACTCTCTGTATTCATGGGGGGGAAAGCCCTCAAGAAGATGGCTCTTTCTTTGAATAATAAAACCTGTTCTTTGTGGATGAAGGAGAATAATGACACTGAAATGCCATCGCAAATGTGTGATATTGAAATATAAAATTTGGAATGATGGGCAGAGCAACTAGGCTGCCCGAGGTTAGAATAAAATGGTACACGCCAGCACTCTGAGCTATGGGCAAGGAAGTAGCTGCCTGATCCACAAGCCTGTTCAGCCAAAGTTTAAACGGCTTTATATATGCTAGTTTTAACTTTTTAATCTTTAAAGCCCTCAGTGGCTTGGGACCAAGTTCCCTGGAAGACTGCCCACTTCCAATTAATGCACTTATCTGAACCCAAACATCATTTTAAGAGGCTCTGCTCTGAGTGTCTCCACCAAACAAAGTGAGGTGCTCAGGACTGGAGGGTAACCATGAGGGACAGAGAGGGCCTCCTTAGTAGTGGCATCCAGGGTTGGCGGGTGACTCCCATTTCAGTGGGGCTCCTTATCCATTGCAGGTTTCACAGCTTTCATTTGGAGCTCTCCACGCTGCTCCGTGGTGGTGAACCTAGTTTGCGGATGGAGTTCAGCACCATGGGCAGCTCCCATGAAGCTCCAAATAAAAGCTGGAAAACCTGCAATGGATAAGGAGCCCCACTGAGATAGGAGTCACCCGCCTCCCCTGATGGAACAGCCGTCCCTGAGAGGCTTGCCTGGTGCCATCTTTATTTTTATTTTTTTTATTCATTTGTTACCTTTATATCCTAACCTTTTTTTTCTCTCCTCTCCCTCTTCTACTCATTTTTATCCTCACAGTCACAATGACCCTGTGAGGTAGGTTAGGCTGTATGGTCTTGAAAATGAACCTGAGAACATCCTTGCTGGATCCAACTAAGGACCATGTCCATCGGGTCTAGCATTCTACTTCCACCAGCAGCTGCGCCTGCACTGATATGCTGAAGCCTCACACACAGGGCATGAAGCGGGTAGCCCACCCTGTTGTTCTTCCTCATCCTGTGATATTCAGAGGTATACTACCTCTTTACAAAGAGGTTCTATTTAGCGACCATGGCTAATAATAATTTATTGTTCTATCCTGATGGTGCTCCTCTCCATAGCACTGTAGCTAGATGGGCCAAAATTGGCTATCTAGTTGAATTGCAGATGTTACTATATAGCAAATGTTGCTATATCCACATTTGTACCCCAAACTATTTAGTGCTCAGTTGTTGGATTGGGTTAGTTTATTACTCCTGTTTTATTGGATCTTGTATGTATTGTTATTTCTATTATGTATTTATCTGGCACCATTATGACGATTTGTAATTGTTTCTATTGTATTTTCTAAAATATCGTTATATTTACAGCTATTTGGCATGTTGTAAATTATATTTACTGGTGCTCGTTTGCGACATTGTGAGCTGCTTTGGGCACAGTTTTGTGGGAAAGCAGCATACAAATAAATAGATGATGATGATGATGATGATGATGACAGTGACGATGATGATTATTATTTTTATTTATTTATTTATTTCTATACCACCCCACAACTGAAGCTCTCTGGGTGGTTCACAACAATTTATACAATAAAATCAAGATAAAACCAACAATAAAAACGGCATTGTAATTTTAAAAAAACCAAAATTAAAAATGCAATGTACGGTAAAATATACAATAGTAAAGACAATGGAACCAACTACCTAGGGAGGTGGTGTGGGCTCTCCCACTCTGGAGGCATTCAAGGTGCAGCTGGACAGCCATCTGTCAGGGATGCCTTGACTCGGATTCCTGCATTGAGCAGGGGGTTGGACTCGATGTCCTTATAGGTCCCTTCCAACTCTACTGTTCTACTTTTCTATGATTCTATGAAGATTAATACAACTAAGTCTACAGGTCACCCACTTGGCTCAACAATACTACAAGTGAGAAGGATCTTGGAATTGTGGTAGATCACAAACTGAATATGAGCCAGCAATGCGATGTGGCTGCAAAGAAGGCAAATGCTATTTTGGGCTGCATTAATAGAAGTATAGCTTCCAAATCGCGGGAAGTGATAATTCCCCTTTACTACAAGGACAGGCTACAAGGGAAGAGTACAGGCAGGTAGCACAGAATTGCAGGAATAGTGTCAGGAAGGCTAAAGCTGAGAATGAGCTAAGGTTAGCGAGGGATGCTAAAAACAACAAGAAAGCTTTCTTCAGATACATGCATAGTAAAAGACAGAGGAAAGAAATGGTGGTTCAACTACGCAATGAGGATGGCAAATTGATAACAGAAGACAAAGAAAAGGCAGAAGTGTTCAATTCCTACTTCGGCTCGGTCTTCTCCCAAAAGAGGGTCTATGACCCCCCTGGCAAACCTGAAGTGCAGACTGAAGGGGCAGGATTGCAGCTTGAGATTGATAGGCAAATGGTCAAGGAGCACCTGATTACTCTGAATGAGTTTAAATCTCCAGGGCCTGATGAACTGCATCCTAGAGTAATAAAGGAACTGGCAGAAGAACTCTCAGAACCACTGTCTATTATGTTTGAGAAATCATGGAGGACAGGTGAAGTGCCAGATGACTGGAGGAGGGCAAATGTTGTTCCCATCTTCAAAAAGGGCAAGAAGGAGGAACCTGGGAACTATAGGCCAGTCAGTCTGATATCAATCCCCGGGAGGATTTTGGAGCAGATTATAAAGAAGTCAGTCTGCAAGCACCTTGAAAACAATGCAGTGATTACTAGAAGCCAGCATGGATTTGCCAAGAACAAATCCTGCCAGACTAATCTGATCTCATTTTTTGATCGGGTAACCTCCTTTGTGGACTGTGGGAATGCTGTGGAGCCCCAGATGTTGAGCGCAGTGTCTGGGTAGATTGCGGTTGGGAGAGGCGTTCCGACAGGTATTGCGGTCCTAAGCCGTGTATGGCTTTATAGGTTAGAACCAGCACCTTGAATTCGGCTCGAAAGCATATTGGCAGCCAGCGCAAATGGGCCAGAGCTGGTGTAATATGTTTGGACCTTCTGGTCCCCGTAATAAGTCTGGCAGCCACATTTTGCACAAGCTGCAGCTTCCGAACAGTCTTCAACGCAGCCCCACGTAGAGCCCCACAATGATGAAGCTGAATTAGCTGATGATGATTAAACTTCCTGCATTCTCATTAACCATGTTGCACTAAATCATCTTCATTTTTTGTGAGCAAACCACAGATAAAGGAGAATGTTCATACAGTCTTAAGACTACAAGACCTATGCTGCTTTGGGCAAAATGTGTATGTTCAATTGCTGCTTCCAGTCTTAAGAATGCAAAGCCCATGATGCAATGCAATCATGAGTAAAAAAACCCTTGCATGAAAACATGAGGAATTGATAACATTGACTCAATTGATGCAGAACCATAACCCACTGAAATGCATACTGGAAGCCAGATTTCTCATGTAAATCTGCTGCTCAAGATTAGGAATGGTAACTTGAAAATGGAATTCCTCCAGTTGGTTTTCCACCATGCCCTGCATGCGCCGAAGTACTTGTGCTTAACTGGGCTGTGGACCGGATGGTTAAAGTGTATACATATCTGCTTTCCAGTTTGTGAAATGGACACTTTGCTCTTGCTTTTATGAGATTTAATTAATGCCTGGGAAACATTTTAAGGACCTGCAATGATAGGACTCAGACCACTTTCCTCTTCAAGAAGGTAGGTGGAAAGAAAGAAACCTTCTTTATATTTTTCTGTCTGATAGTGCTATCAAAGTAAATTTCAGCTTCAAGCACTGGAAAAGCTTTCATTATCTGTGATGGAGTGTGGCCCAAATAGCTTGTGATTTTTCATTATGTTTTTTTAACCATTTTATATACCTTACTGAGATTATAGTTCATTGTCCTGATATTTTTCACCTGCTTCTTACAGTTTGATTTACTCCTGCACATAAGTGGAGTCTTTTTGTAGCGCCTGTCTCTCTAAGTTGCTGGTTACAATCATTCAAATTGTTAAGAGTCCTTCTCTTCCCCTTTTGTAGACAGGAATAACTGGTATTTTATTTTTACCTGCTTGCAAATGGCTGTGGAGTTCTCAGTTATCCATTAACTTTCAGATTATTTTCCTAAGGCTTTGACAGAGGTATTGAAGAGAAAATTAAATTTCTCTGGCTTATTCTCAGTGTGGAGAAAGGGTTGGAGAGTAGGATGCATGGAACCTGCAGAACAGCCACAGAGGAGTACATTCCTAAGAATTTGAATCCATTTGACAATATAAAAGATGCTTATCTGTACAAATTCAGCCTTGCAGATAGTTACTTCTTCTTCAGCCATGCTGTAGAACTGAAATCCTACCCTCTTCAAATGTATGAAGAGGGTATCCAGTTGGGGGAAGCATTTGAATGTCCATTTAAAGTGTTTTTTTGCAATGTGATTGTAGGACTAAATGCTTCTGTGCAGTCGCCAGAAGACAGATGATTTATGGAGGTGTTTACTTGGGAGCTTGCTGCCCGCCGACTGAATCAAACCTACAGCAGCCATGGCTTCATTTGCAACCTGGAGCTGACCCGATGGAGGTCCACTCACTGAGGCTGGAGTTATGGGCGGCCCAGTTGTATCGATCTGTGGTAGCACAGCTACATTCATCATGCAAACAACCATTACCTTTCTGAGGCAATTCTGGCCAGCGTCTCTCAGTTTATGGCAGGGATACAGAACCACTGGGCCATGGAGGTTCCACATCCACCCCACGGGGCCTCCTTGGGTGCCTCCAGAGGGTGGGGCTTGACCCCCCAAGCCCCTCCCACTGTAGGAATTACTGCTGCTGTCTCCAATCTGAGATGGGAGATAATAGAGGGGCTTCCCCATGTGTCCCTCCCGCTCCCCATTGGGAGGGGAAGCCGCACACAGGGGGGTGCCCACTGTTATCTCTAATGCAGGTTCAGGGGGCTCAGATGGTGCTGGGAAGAGCAGTCACTCAAGGAGGCTTTGCCTGGTGTCCGGTGCCCCCATTGAGAAGCTGCTCCTACCAGCGCCAGCTGAGTCCCTTTTTCTGGGCCCCTCTCAGCATGGGGAAAGGCAAAACAGGGTTGCTGGTGCCGAGGGCTGCATGTTGCCCATCCCAGCTATAGGGTATCATAGAGTCCAACCTATTACCCAGTATCTCTGCTAAGGGAGATCCACCTGGACCTTCTTTATACAGTTTTCAGTGCCAGCTGTTGGCTGTTTTGTTGCTGATTTCTGGTAATCTTGGTAAGATCTTTGGTACTTTGGTGTTACTGTTGTTGTTATTGCTCTTATGCTTTTTAATGGTGGTTTTTAGTGTTTCTGTTTTGGTACACGGGGCTTTGAGAAATCCTGGTGCAAGGTATTGTGGCTCATAAACACTACCCATCTATCATTGCTGTCACTGCCAACTGGACTCGTATGTTCAGGCAAGCCCACAATTGTTTCAAGAAAGTGTGGGGGAATGTAACTGCAGTTCTTCCAATGTGTTGGTAGTGCCGATTTAAATAAAGCTCCCGTATATCTAGGACCAAACCACAGTCACCTGGTATAGCTCTTGGCCCAAGAAATCTATTCCCCTTAATGGCTCTTGGCCTTTTGCCTGGTGCTGCCCACAAAGGAGCTGTGTGTGATACTTTGTTAAGTAGAGCAGGCATGTTGGTTTGATATCACTGCCTTTCACGTTCCATGGAGCTGGAAAAGAATGTTGTACACTTGTATTAAATCATTCCTCAAAGTAAATGGCCCTCCCTCATCTCTGCCGTGTCTGTAAATCCGCTCTGTCTGTACTCGTGATGGGAAAACTTACCCGGTGTCAATTTGTTATTTATCGGAAAGTAACGAATTCATTGATGTGACTTTGGACAAGAGTCTTGCTTAATACAAGATATTGTTCAGTGTGTATATGGGTTTATGCACATGTACAATATCAAAGTGCATCTCAGGAGCTGTAGTTTGGAATTGCATAGTGCAGCACGATATCATGCATCACCACATTATGCGCCCCCTTCCTGATTGGTTGTTTTCACATGGCCTGTAGATGGAGGAAAGGAGATGGACCCCCAGATTCCTCTTCATGGAGCCAGAGCCGTGGTGGTGGTGGTGGCACAGGCATTGAGGGAAGCTGTGTTGGACGCACTGGATCACTCAAGGGTTAAACCAACTCAGCACATGTTCCGAAATGGCATTGCTTAGGTGCAGACTGTGCTTGCTTCAAAGCTCACCATCAGTTCCAAATCTAATAGTGAATTCATAATACAAAGGTGAGCATTCGGATTGGACAAGTTTTGACCAACAAGCCAACAAATTACCTCTGTATCCAAGTTCAATCCCCATTTATTACTGACTAAGATGTAAGAGTTCAGCCAATGGCCCACTGAGCCCTTCTCACTTTCTATGGCAGGGACGCACAACCTTTTTGCACATGCAAATTGGGGGGGCGGAGATGCACAAACATATACTGTGGGGTGGCATGTGCACACCTGATTCGGGGCCACTGAAGAAGGGTGGAGGCTGCCCCAGAACTCCCAATCCCTGGGGTCTCTAGCAAACCTCCAACCTCTCATGAGAGATCGGAGATAAGGAAAAAGATTCCCTTGCTAGCCCCTAGTGCTAACACTAGCAAGGAAATCCCTTATCTCTGCTCTCTCGGGGGTGTCTGGAGGCCACCAGAAATCTATTTATTTATTTGAAGTATTGTTATGTCGCTCCTCAGCCAAAAATGCTCCCAGAGCAGCTCACATATAATCAATTAAACAAACAGTCCCTGCCCGCAGGCTTACAATCTAAAAAAGACACGACACACAAGGGAAAAGGAATGGGGAGGGAAGGGAAGGGGGGAATTATTTCTTTCAGCAGGGCTGCTGGAACTAGAGCTGTGCTCAGATGGCCTCTTGAAATTCTCCACTCTATTTGTGGGCAGAGAAATGGGGGGGGGGGGAGATCTTCACTGAATTTCTCCAGGGGGAGGAGAGAAATTCTCCAACAAATTCTCACAGCCCCACCATTGACAGGGGTTATTGCACAGCTTCTTTCTTTTCTTTCCTGAGGGTTTTGGGGTATTTTTGTGCTGCCACTGCAAGTGGCAACAGCATCAACTGTGTTGGCCGCCTCCCCCCCCCTTTTTGCATCCACCAAAACGCAGCCAAAAGGGGAGTAGTGTTGTCTCTATCTCCAGGAAAGAGTTGGAGCTGGTGCTGTGCCAAAATCTGTCCTCCAATTTCCTGAAAGTTCCCCCACCACCACCATAAAAGAGGCTTCCATTGTTCTGCCTCGTTCTCAGGGCGTCCTATAATTTACTTTTGTGGTGTGAAAAGGGGTGTGGGGAAGGTGGGCCTATCACCCACTGAGGATCAGTGGGAGAGGAGTAGAGCCCCTCCCCTGCCCTCAGACTGGGCACCTGACGTGTTGTGTTTTCCCCATCCCATGCAAGCCAACAGAGTGGCTTCAGCGCTTGCAATTTGCAGTGGAGGACATGGGGGGAGATGCCCTCAGCAAAGGTAGGCACTGTGGTGCCCGTGGGCACCAATGTGCCCCAGATCCCTTTCTTGGCACCCGCCAAGGTGCCCTATCCCTTCCACTCTTTTAAAGATTATTATTATTATTATTATTATTATTATTATTATTATTATTATTATTATTATTATTCGTACTGGCAGATGGGAGCATGTCTAAGCCAAGTGAGGGCCTCCAGCCACTGCCACCTTCATTTCTCATGGAGGCCAGTTCTGGGATATATGATGGGGCTCAGAGACACTCTTAGGAAATGAAGTGGGCCGGTGGCTGCAGAATGATGCTTTGCTTTGCAGCACGCTCAGCCACCAAGAAAAAGAAGAGGGGAAGGCATTTAAAATGGTGTGTGTTCAAAGGTGTTGTTTAGGGTGTCGTGGCTCAGTTCCCACATCTGCCTAGTACACAGGCGTTGAAGCAGGTAACTTCCTCATTTGTGACTAGCTACATCTCCCACAGCAGCCATTTTGTGGTGCTGCCCACGACAGTTCCTTAAATTGCCAGATGTGCCCACAGGTGGAATTTGGATTGGCTCAGAAAAAATATATATATCTTACATCTTCTGATTGGGCGGGGGGCTGATCTCAGGTAATTTCTGGGTTAATTTGAAGCTAGCTTTGGAGAGCTCACTCATCTCTATTAGATAGTCATTGTCTGTACCCTCCTGGCAAATCAGCCCTTCAGCCACTTATTTCTTCAGAGCAGTCTCACAATTTGTTCCTGTATTTATTAGTGCAATTGCACTTTAGCAAAGAAAAAAGAAAGAAAGAAAAAGAAAGGAAAGAACAAAGAACAACGACAGAAATGAAATGAAATGAAATGGAATGGAATTTATTTATTTATTTATAAAACAAATATTTACTTTTTGTACTTGTGATTTCTCAAAATGAGATAAGAAAGAAAGAAGAGGCAAATATCCAGTTCTGGAGGAAGGAACTGTGTAGCAAGACTTTTATTAGCAGTGTAACCTGGAAATACAAATCTGAGCAATGCAGAAAGTCAGGTTTTCACCAGCCATCTCCCCAGCTGCTTCATGGATTTCTCCACCACCAGGCACATCAACAGCACCTTTGAAGTCCTCAGCCTGAGTCCCTGGAGAGCTGCTGCCAGTCAGAGCACAGGATAATGGGCTAGATGAACACATTGCCTGAATTGGCACAAGGCAGTGACCAACATTCCCATGGCCGGTCTACAGAGGCAGAATGGAGCTGCATTCAAAGACAATGCCACAAACCAGGTCTTTGGAAAGACAGGAGGGCGACATGGGGAAGGTGTGGGGAAGGTGGGCCTATCATCAACTGAGGATCAGTGGGAGAGTAAAGCCCCTCCCCTGCCCTCAGACTGGGCACCTGAAGTGTTGTGTTTTCCCCATCCCATGCAAGCCAACAGAGTGGCTTCAGCGCTTGCAATTTGCAGTGGAGGACGTGGGGGGAGATGCCCTCAGCAAAGGTAGGAGATGCCCTCCTACCATGGGGGGAGATGCCCTCAGTAATGCATTGCATTGCAATGCAATGGTTGGACAGTAGTCGTCTGGATTCTCTGCAACAACTGATAGAATAAATGAAGTCAATTCCAGAGGAAACAGCTCATGTGGAAACAACCCCTGTCAAAGGTGACTGCATCCAAGGCACACTGATAAGCACCATCATTCCTGAAAAATGGACCAGGAGGGAGGGGAGAGGCTACCTCCATACTCCTCCCTGCCCCATCTAGCAGTTTCAAAGGAACAGCAGTACTTTCCTTGGATTCCTGACACCTGAAAGATCCACTGTTGGGGAAGAGATGAGGAGCTGCTTGGAGGAGGGTGTGGAGGAATCCTGTCTCCCCTTCCACTCCCCTCCCACCAGTGCATCTATTTGTAGGGATGGGTGAGAATTTATTTCAGTTTCTTTCTTCATAAATGGGACAGTTTTAAAAAAATTGAATGTGGGGGAAAGCAAAACTGATAGATTTGTCCATCCCTACTTGTGAGTAGGCATCTTTGCTCATTCTTGTGCTGCTTTTTGTGCATGTGAACAGAGCAGGACACCAACATGCCCCATACCCATATGCATGTTTGCTCAGACGTTAGCCGTACTGTGTTGTTCAGTGGGGATTACTCCCTAGTGAAGGTGTCTACAATCGTACCCTTAGGAGGCCCAAGAGAGTAACCTTGAAAAAGCTTGTCCTTCCTTCTTTGGCATAGTGCCATTGCGACTACTACCACCACAGCTATGCACAACTTTTACTAGCAGTAGTCGTGGTTATCATGTATATAATGCCACCAATGTGACCGTACAAGGAATGGACAAAGTCCCTGTTTAGAAGGCACACAATCCATATTAGAAAGGCAAAACAGGAACTCTTGAATGGGGGCGGATCGCTCTTTTGTCTCCTTTCTCTTCCCTTGGGCCAAGTTTCTGCCCATTTTCCACTGATGTTCTGGGAACTTTCTTAGTATAGACTTAGTGCCAGACAGAATTTCTGAAGAAACTCTTTCCAGTTAAGTGATGAAACTCTGAGTGTAAAATGTATCTCAGGTCTATGTTAATTAACCAGCTGCACCACCAGAGGCCTCTGTAAGATGTTCTCCACTCCCACAAAGTAAAGAGAGATTTTAATGGCAGAAAGGAAAGTGACTTACATACTTACCGAGGCACCATTTCTTGGAAAATAGCACAGGGCCAACCTTCGCATTAAAACGAGGGAAATATAGATGGTTGCACAGCAATTGAGAATCAATAAAAAAAATACTTGAAACACAATGCTCTTCATTTTATGGGATATTACTCAGTGCAGGAAAAATATCTCTCTGACATTAGACCGATGAGTTCACATCTCACCACTAGTGCTACCAGAAGGTAAGAGAGCTTGAAACGAAAAGAGAGGTTTTCTGAGGTATATTTCAGAAAGAAAGAAAGGAACTAAGGCCATATCTGAAACAGTAAAGTCCTTACACAAACACCATCAACTTGAAATTGGAATTTCTCTGAAAAACATCTAAATTGCCTGGAATTGAGAGTGGTTAGTAAAACATTGTCAGGGATGATGTCTGTTAGCAATGTATGGCCAGTTATTTCATCGACTCAGTGCGGTTAATCATTTAAAGATTTTTTTGCTCTGATCTTGTGCCCTAAGCTACCTCGTTACTGAATTCATAAAAAACTAGGCAAGGACAGTCATGCCGTCTGTAATATATACGTAAAAATAGTCGAGGATGCATTCTCTCAGGCTACCAGAGGGGACAATAAAGAGCACTACATACTGTTGTAAAGAAGGTACACAGTGTTCTCCAACCTTGGGTCCCCAGATGTTTTTGGCCTACAACTCCCAGGGGCATGCTGGGAGTTGTAGGCCAAAAACATCTGGGGACCCAAGGTTGAAGAACACTGGAAGACTGAATAAAAAGGCTGTGGGTGTTACAAAGAC
The DNA here is from genome assembly GCA_021292165.1 of Shinisaurus crocodilurus. Taxonomy (NCBI): domain Eukaryota; kingdom Metazoa; phylum Chordata; class Lepidosauria; order Squamata; family Shinisauridae; genus Shinisaurus; species Shinisaurus crocodilurus. Next base: position 3,209,417 of record JAHFWL010000004.1, on the reverse strand, counting down.
AAGATGGTGTCAGCCTGTTTGTGAGAGACCAGAGACAGAACATCATCAGCTCCTGCAGAGACCATCAAGGGCCTGAGACAATTCAGGCGTCGCATTGTTTTGTCTTATTTCATTCATTCGTTTATTTTATTGTTTTAGTATTTCAAATTGTAAATCATCTTCAGCGCTTTAGTAGACAGGTGGCTTATTCATAGATCATAGAGTTGGAAGGAGCCTACAAGGCTATCGAGTCCAACCCCCTGCTCAATGCAGGAAACTAGAGGAGGGGTCTCCCATCCAAGTAATAACCAGGCCTGACCCTGCTTAGCTTTCCACGCTCAGACAAGCTGAACCAGCTGAGCCACAGGCCTGCTCTCATATAAATGCAATAAATTAACAAACAAATGGAGTAAACAACATACACAGAGATGAGCATCTTGGAAGAAATGTGGGATAAAAGTGTAATACATATTTTATTTTATTATTATTTATTTAAGACATTTTTATACAGCTCTTCATTCTGTTTAGAATTCCAGAGCAGTGTATAATCCATTAAATTGCAACATAAAATGTAGTAGTAAAACCCTTAATTCTTTAAAATATGCACCAGCTGAAAAGCCTGGGTGAACAGAAGTTCTGGGTGAACAGAAGCCTGGCCCTGGAAAGATTTGGAAAGGGGCTGCATGTGAGGCAGCTTTATGGCACAGGGGTGCCATACGGGGCCCTTGGCTGCTCCCCGGGGAGCTCCACCCACTTTCCCCTGCAGTTGGGAAGCAGGGAAAATACCATCTGGATTAAGATTGCTGGGGGGAGATGCTTTAACACCCTCGACCCCGGCCCTATCCCCTGATCTCAGCAAGCAGGAAGGGGGAGGTTTAAACCTCTCCATCCCTCTATTCTAAGATGCAGGGAGAAGAGAGTGTGTTTATATGCATGCGTGTGCATGTGCACACATGCATATGCAGCCTCCAACCTGCCACCCAGCACAAGATCAGAGAGGCTGCCTACCCCTGCTCTGTAAGGAGGACATTCCATAGCTGGAGAGCCACTGCGGAGAAAGCCTCTTCCTTTGTTGATACATATCATACCTCTCTGGCAAAGGCACCTGAAGAAGGGCCTTGGCGGAGAATTTTAATGCACGGGCAGGCTGGTATGGCTAGGAATCCTTCAGGTATTTCGGTCCCAAGTAAGGATGGACGAATTTGTCAGTTTTGCCTTCTTCTGCCTTCAACTTTTCAAAATCCCAAGTTCTTTCCAGCCCCGCTTATAACACATTTTATTTTATTTTCATTCATTTATTACATTTATATCCTGCCTTCCCACCAACAGTGGCATTCAAGGTGGTGAACATTACAATAATAACACTAGGATTAAAACAACATTTAATTAAAATGTAGCAGAAAACAAATAAATTAAAAACAAAATTTAAAAGAAAAGAAATAAACAGCACCCAACTCATGAAAAAAAAAAAAAAAGGGCTTTGCTTTCATGCCAAAGGCCTGGCTGAATAAAAACATCTTGCCTGGGTGGGAGCCATCCTAGTCTCCCTTGGCAGGCACATCTGGAGCCTGGGAACGACCACCAAAAAAGCCCTCTCATGCATTGCCACCAAACATTCTTCTAGCGGTGGTGAGACCAAGAGAAGGGCCTCCCTGGAAGATCTTAAAACCTGGGCAGGCTCATATGGGAGAAGGCGGTCTTTTCAAGTAGCCTGGTCCAAAGTCATGTAGGGCTTTTTAGGTCATTGCCAGCACTTTGAATTGTGCCCAGAAACAGACCGGTGGCTGGTGAAGCTGCTCTAACGAGGGACTCATGTGCACCCTGCAAACAGCCAGTCAGCAGACTGGCTGCAGCCGAAGTTACCAAACACTTCTCAAAGGCAGCCCCACATAGAGCATGTTACAGTAGTCCAAATGGGATGTAACTTAGGCATGCGTGACCATGGCCAGATCAGACATCTCCAGGAATAGTCACCATTGGCATATTAGCCTCAGGTGTGCACCCTCCTGGCCACCACCGAGACTCGGGCATCCAGATTCAGGGCTGAGCCCGGGAGTGCACCCAAACTGCGAGGCTGAGGCTTCAAGGGGAGTGTAACCCCATCCATCAGGGCCAACTGACATCAACAACCCTGTGGGAAAGAAGGAGGAGGGAAGGAGGCAGAATCAGGCAAAGGAAAATCAGGGCCTGCTCCAGCTGGACTGTACCCACCACCACCCCTGACCCTAGGACAGTGTTCTCCAACCTTGGGTCCCCAGATGTTTTTGGCCTACAACTCCCAGCATGCTGGGAGTTGTAGGCCAAAAACATCTGGGGACCCAAGGTTGGAGAACACTGGTTTAATGTAACACAGTGTTTACATTAAACACTGTACGCTGGCTACAGTGTACAGCTACGCTGGCTGGGGCATGCTGGGAGTTGTAGGCCAAAAACATCTGGGGACCCAAGGTTAGAGAACACAAACACTGCCCTAGGAGATGAGAGGGAAAGCCAGTGTTTCTGTGAAGTGTTGTGAACAGCCCAGGAAGCTTTGGCTATTGTGTGGAATATAAATGAAATAAATAAATAAACAATCCACCGCAACAAGTTGAATCCCTATTCCCTCCCTGATTTGCCTTTTGACTAACCGGAAGCACCTCTGTCTTGTCTGAATTAAGCTTCCATTTGTTCACCCTCATCCAGTCCATTACTGACATCAGACACTGATTTAGAACTAAAACAGCTTACTGCATACAGGTAGCACCAAACCCCAAAACTACAGACAACCTCTTTGCCATAAAGAGGCATTCATTCGCCACTGCCCTCCTTCACTTGGCCAGTCCCCCATGGACACTTTTGTAAGCCAAGGAGACCAAAGGTTCAGCACACAGAGACGTCTGGTAGGTCTCTTTCCCACACATCCTGTCTACGTACATCCTTGGGCTCTACACACTTAAAAGTTTCCACTGGCCTTAAATCAACCATGGCATCCAAGTCGGCATGGATATGAGCTATTTTATCTGCAAAGTGTTGTGCAAATGGGTCACAACGGGCTATTCAGTGGTCTACATTTTCTTCTCAAGAACCAGAACATAATAGGCCTTTGAGCACCTGAGAAAGCTCCATTGGGTGACTGTGCAGATGCAAGAGCAGGGATGTTGAAGAGTCCTTGGTCTCGAGTCACGAGTCGAGTCACGAGTCCTTGGACCCGAGTCTTGAGTCCGAGTCCTTGGTCCAAAATGGTGACTCACGAGTCACGAGTCACTCCCAAAACTGACTCCACGGGTCCCTATTAAAATCAGTGGGGTTTCCCCCCAACAAAATAAGGCTACTTCAGATGTGTGGCTTAAATAAATTCTAGGCACAAGTGTGCCTTTTTATTTCAAAACTCTGCCACTGATCTTGGCAAGAACAGACCAGGCAGACAAACCCAAAATAACCAGGCAGGCAGAGAAGGCAGGGAACCCCAAAGCAGGCAGGCAGAGGCGTTTGTCTTGGACAATTCAAACTGTGGAACTGGTTAAGAAGAGACCAGGCAGGCAGAGGAGGTAGGGAACTCCAAACAGGCAGACAGGCAGTGCCCTTTGTCTTGGACAATTCAACTGTTGAACTGGTCAAGAAGAGACCAGGCAGGCAGAGGAGGCAGGGAACCCCAAACAGGCAGGCAGAGGCAGCCAAACCCAAAATGTCTGACCCTAACCCTAAGCCCCCACAACAACACATCAATCAAAATAAATCTCAACACATCGTTGGGGCTGCGCTCCTAGTCCATAGTGGCCGAGCAGCAGCGCGCCTCGCTTCCATGCGCTCTTCACTGGTGATCGTGCTCCTCTCCACTCCTGGCACAGCCCAGGGATGTTGACGAGTCCTTGGTCTCGAGTCCTGAGTCGAGTCTCAAGTCCCATTAAAAATATTGGGACTCGAGTCGACTCGAGTCAGAGGGGGGGCTCAGTCTGACTCACGAGTCGAGTCCTCGAGTCCGAGTCCCCATCCCTGTGCAATAGTGGTGGAGAAGAATGGTTTTTTATCCCTGTCCAGAAATGGCTACAGCTGGGAAAGCAGCAAAAACTGGCTAAGGCCACTTGAGCCTCTAATGATAAAGCTGGATCTAGGAGTACCCCAACCTGCACCTGCTCATTCAGGGGGAGCACAACCCTGTTCAAAACAGGAGAAACACCAATTTCCCACATTTGAGAAGCATCCATCCATACAACGCCTCCATCTTTGCAGGAGACAACCTCAATTTATTGTCCCCTAACTGGTTCAGCATCTCTCCAGCCTCACCTGATTCAGATGACAAGGAGAAATATGGCTGGGTGTCATCATCAGCATACTGGTGGCACCTCATCTCAATTTAACTAGTTTATTTAACTATTCTTGCCAAAGTATCAAGATAATTAATTCTGAACCAGTTACAGTTTCCAAACAGCCTTCATGTGGAGAGTCCCACAGTAGTCCTTCTGAGAGGTGACCAGGGCATTCACCACCATGCTCGTCCCTCTTTCCATGATGGAGCATGATTGGCAAATCAACTGAAGGCAATTAAATCAGAGTCCTGGACACCGTTTCAACTTGGCCATCTAGGAGGAGATCTGGGTCCAAACTCTCCGCAAACTATGATCCTCATCTTTGTGTGGGAGTGTGACCTCATCCAAGGTAAGCAATTTCACCACTCCAGCAAAGCTAGGACTGCCCACTGTGAACAGCTCCAACTTTTCTGGATTGAGTTTCAATTTATTCACCTGTGTCCAATCTATTACTGGCTCCAGACATGCACCCAGCAGAGAGGTTGCAACACTTGGTTCAGATGGAAAGGAAAACTAGACCTAATTGCACTGTGCGGACTGATAACAAACCCACCCCCATCACAGAACCACATCACCCAGAAGTTCCATGCAGATGTTAAACAACATTGGGGGGGCAGTATGGAACCCACAGGTGAGTTTCCAGACAGAGGGACAACAATCTGCAAGTATCAGCCTTTAAAACCTCTCTGTAAGGTAGGAGCGGAACCAGCACATTGTGGTACCCCGAAGCCCAGCTCCACCAGTCACTCCAATGTATACTTAAAACACAGACCCATTTCATTGTTTATAACACCAGTCACTCATTGTGCCAATCAGGTGTACTGAGAAGAAATAAAGGGGATCCTGTGGGATAATCTCATGGAGTCTGAAACATAGTGGGAAGCCCTTCCTAGAGGACACCTATGCCTGAAACATGAAAAATAAGAATGAGGAAGAGGGTGCATATAAGCATATGCAACATAATGCTTTCCTCTCTAGGGCTGGGTGAGAAATTCATTTCAATGTTGTTGTTGTTGTTGTTGTTGTTGTTGTTGTTTTGTTATGTTTTTACCAAAATCGAATTTGGATTCAAACCAAATTTATCCAATTTGCACCTCCTAGAACCAAATGTGGATTGCCAAGTGCAATCTGAAGTCCACAGCCTTCTGAGCTTGCAATGTGATTTGTGTGACGAGAAAAAAATGTGCTCAGTGGAAAAAGGTGTGCATTTGAAAAATGTCCACAAACATGCTTGAATCAAATGTGCACAATTTTTTGTGTGAAAAAAGCTGATGAAGTTCACCATCCAATATGGACACAACGAGTCGGAACAAGCTTTGAGGCGAGGATCAGAGCCCTGCGACCAGCTCATGTTTGCTCATGTTTTCTTACGCAACTGAGCAGCCAGTATCTGACATCCCCTTCCATTCAAGGCTAGCAGTCAGAACGTGCAGTCAGTAGGGTGGCTTTGAGGCAAACGTGAGCCCCTGGACCTCTTGGCTTAGAAATTAAGCCATGAGCAACAAGAAATTCGTCTATAGTTGCTGAACTCATTGCTGGGATCATTGAGGGGGGTAAAGGCTGTGCACATTACTCAATTTGATAGGATCTTTCCAGACACGGGATTTTAAACCAGCTAAACTTTTAAAAGTATCATGACTACAGTTCATCCAGGAAATGATAATTCCTTCATGAAGGACTTGGGAAGATGGCCAGTCCCCGTCTACAGGCAAGCCCTTGATATGAAACAGCTGTTCGCCCACCGCACGGGGCAACAGTTGAGAGACTGATCCAGGAACCCACAAACCAGTGACAAGCCAGTCTGTCAGCTGTGCCCAGTTATATATTTGGGTAACTCCATTACTGGACCTAACAGCATCACTATCTTATTAAGGGTTTGTTTGTTTGCTTGTTTCCACATTCCTGTCCTAGATTTGATTTGCTCAAGGCAGAATACAAGAAATAAGATAGAAAGCCACTAGGCTGTGCACAGAGTCTATGGGTGGGTTTGCATGCATGGCCCTTTAAGCCCAGGATGTAGCCGCCCTGAGCTTAAAGTTAGCCTGCCCCGCCCCCCCGCCCCCCCACTGTGCCTGACTAAGGATCAGGCACACAGCAGGGGTCCTGAGGCACCTCCTCTTCCCCACTCAGTCCTCCTGCCAGTATCCCAAAAGTGCCCAAGTGGCACTTTTGGGCAGCTGTCAGAGGCTCCCTGGCAGGAAGCAAGGGGATGGGGGGCGCATGAGTCACCTGGTTCTGGGCCTCCTCAGGAGAAAGCCCAGAACCAGCACCAGGCAGCCTGTCCCCTGAGCCTTCCCTCCCCCACAACCGACAGCGCGATTGCCCCCACGATCACGCTGCCAGGTGGGGGGGGGGTCGTGTTCTCCTGCGCCTCCTCCTGGGGAGACCCAGGAGAATGCACCTCCTGCCCCCCCCGCCCAACAGCGCAATTCCCCTATAATCACGGGGGGGGAGGCACCACTGTGCACCACCTCCTCAAGCCCCACGCAGCTCTTGGGAAGGTGGAGCGTGGCAGTGGGGAAGCCAATGACAGCTGCCTGTTAGTGCCTCCTGGGCACTTTTCAGGCAGCGGTCGTCGGCCTTGCCAGGAGCCGCTTGGCAAGAGTGGCCCGGGGATTCTGCCACTCTTGCCAAGTGGCTCGCTTGTTATGGGGCTTGCCCCCCCATGGGTCGTGTCATCTGGGTTCGGATGACACGGCAAGCCACAGAGGGTTAAGCAAACCCTAGAACAAGCCACGGCCTTGCAGGGTGGCTACGAAGCCAAACTTAAGCCACCCTGAGAAAGCCATCCTAGGTTCGGACAACACGCTTCATAGCCATGGTGGCTTAACGTGTTGTGTGAGCCCAGTCTATGTTGCCCCCACCCCCTGCTGTGAGCACTAGAATTCAAATCCATTCATGAGAACATCCAGAAAAGCTGGATTCTGGCTCCTGCATAAATATGCAATTGAAGATGCTTCACATAATTTTTCACCTTTTGCATAGTTTATTCTACTGCTTTGCATAATTTATTTTTCTTCTGTCATGGGGGCAGGCAAGGAACTGTGTGAGGTACTGAAGGCTTACCCCAACCACTGATGCCATCATACCTTTGCTAGCTCTCTCTCTATATCTATCTATCTATCTATCTATCTATGAAATCTAATGCTTATTTTCTCAGGAAACTAATTTATTTCCCTTTGAAGTAATCTCCTTTAAAGAATGCCCATCACTCTGTAGTGACTTTGTCCCTACAGATGTCAGTATGTAGCTCAATCTGATTGGCTATGTATTTATTTATTTATTATATTTATACTCCACCTTTTTTCCTGCAAGGAACCCAAGGTGGCTTTCATAATCCTCCTCCTCTCCATTTTATCCTCACAACAACCCTGTGAGGTAGGTGAGGCTGAGAGTCAGTGGCTGGCCCAAAGTCACCCAGTGAGTTTCATGGCCGAGCGGGGACTAGAACCCGGATCTCCAGAGTCCCAGTCCAACACTCTCACCACTACGCCACACTGGCTATGTAGCACGGTAACAACATCCTGTTCACTGCATGATCCCTGATTGCTCGGAATCACCTATGTGACTAATCCAGGAAAAGGAGATGCACAAATCAGAAGGGAAAATGGCACCAAAGTAGTAGCAGCAGCAGAGCAAACATCAGCAGTGAGAGGTATCTAGAAGGGTAACATGTGCATAATCAAGGGTTTTTTTTTCAGAAATGACCTCTGCCTCCTCCCACAAGAATGCTTTCAGTGCCTCCAACAACTTCCTCCGCCAAGAGTTCTGAGCCAGGAGCTACTAATACCATCTGCCTGAGGAGGCCTATAAGACTCAAGGAAGATTGTAGTGGAAACTTTACTATTAAGAAGTGTTAGACTGTTTTAATTATCACCTTGTTTCACGAAGTAAGCTGCTTTGAGAACTTTTTGTTGAAAAGTGGTATATAAATATTTCGGGTAAATAAATAGCCTACAGTCAGTTGCTAGAATGAGGAGCTCCAAAAGTACAGCAGACAGACAGAAGGCCGAGCTTGGAATGTTTGTACTTGGCCTGCCCAGTCCTACACTTCCGACTGCCTTCCTGTCACAGCAGGGCCCAGTGTTTCGCGCCCCGTTTCCTCCTATGCAGGAAGGGAACTCTGAGGCCCAAGGGCACACAGTCGTCCTAGCGACCTCCCCGGGCTCAGTCCTCCCATCCTCAGGCATTAGAGTTCCCAGCAAAATGATGTATTCATCTTTTGCCTCCAGAGCCGTGTCTGCCTGCTTAAGGAGAGACACAGATACCAGCAGAGGTGGGCGCTTCTCAGCCATGCAGCGCAATACACCTCAACGATCAGAAGCCGTGGAGGGCAGCAGCTTCGAGAACAGAGGAGCAATTGCAGGCAATCACTTGCTCCTTGGCTGTTGCACTGAGAGCCAGGGTTCCCTCTTCCATTCTGTCATTTCAGCATGAGCCTGGGAACTTTTTGGATAATCTAGGGGGGAAAGGGCTGTACCTTTCTGTGTGGTCATGGGTAGGGGGAGGTATGGCACTGGGGGATAAACAGGCCAGTTGAGGAGAAGGGGCTAGACCAGGGGTCCTCAAACTTTTTAAACAGGGGGCCAGTTCATTGTCCCTCAGACTGTTGGGGGGCCAGACTATAGTTTGAAAAAAATATGAACGAATGGATCAAGTAAAAAAAAAAGGACCCGGGTCCCTTTTTTTTTACTTGATAGGGGTGAATTTTTTCCCCTTAAATGGAAAGTTATTTTATTTAATTATTTCATTTTTATACCGCCCAATAGCCGAAGCTCTCTTGGCGGTTTACAGCAATTAACAAGACAGTCCCTGCCCGCAGGCTTACAATCTATAAAGACACGACACACAACGAAAAAGGAATGGGGAAGGAAGAAGGGGGAATACTAATGAATACTCGTGGCAGGGCTGGTGGTATTTACATATATAGTTGCACAATTGTTTCATGCCTAACACGAATATACTTTTGTTTTTGCCAAATGAGCATACTCGACAAAAGAATCGGCGCTTGAAGCGAAAGAGTTTTTAAAAAGTCTGCTTCCGCCGATCGGCCGCCGGGCCGGATAAAAAGGCAAGGTGGGCCGGATGTGGCCCGTGGGCCTTAGTTTGAAGACCCGTGGGCTAGACACCTTACACCTATCCCCTCTTCTGGTTCTTCCTCCAACCAGATGGTTCCTGGGTGCCTTACCAGCTTGCCCTCGGGTCTGGTGCTGCTGCTGCTGGTGCTGCTGCTGAATGCCAGGTCAGTCCAACACAAAATCTCCTTCCTCCATGATTTAGTTGTGGATGAGAGGGCCAATCTGCTGTGTGTTACTGGCCTGGGTGGGGGAACTGGGAGGGCCTGGTCTTTCCCAGCTCTGCCCTTCTGAGTACTTGCTTGGTCCAGAACTAGCGTCGACGACTTGAGGGTAGAGGTTGCTGGTACAGCTGGTGCTCCTGTTGAAGCCCAGGTCACTCTCTGGAATGCAGGGATGGCTCGGGCAGTTGACACGATCACACCCAAGCGCCCTCTCCCTCTGAGCAGAGCCCAGCCAGCTCCTTGGTTAACACCTGAACTGAGGGCAATGAAGCAAGAAGGAGGCACCTAGAACCCAGGTGGAGGAAAATGTGTGCTGAATTTGGCTGAACACATTATTAAGCCTACTCTGTGGCGGTGATGGTGGCAAAAAGGGAGTTCTTTTCCACCACCATTGCATCTTCTTGGTGTAATCCAACAGAGCTTTTCTGAGTGGTTCATGGCCTGCTACAATCTGGGCCAGGGAGAGAGATGGTGGACCCCTCAGTAGCCTGCGGTGACAAGTTTGTGTGGCATTTTGAAGATGAAGTTGCTTAAATCCGTCACAAATTGGACACCACAAGTAATGCAGTTTGATTAGGTGCCCAGACCACCATTTGGTTCAGTTTTATTGGTTGAGTATCAGTTGTTGAGGCCCAGGGAGGTGGACAAGTTGCTTGGCCAAGTCCAGTTGACCACCTGTGTGCTTGACCCTTGCCCTTCATGGCTTATTGCATCTAATAGCAGGGGATGTCCAACTCGGTCCAGGAGGTTGTGAGTTCCTTCAAGAGAGAGGGAGTGGTGCCGGCTTCTTCAAAGGGGCAGTAATTAAGCCACTCCTGAGAAAGCCTAACCTGGAACTGTATGATGTTAACAACCATGGGCAACATACCAACATACCAGGCACTCCCGGATGAAACTGATTATCTAGACCCATTTCAGTTGGGCTTCAAGCCTGGTTTTGGAACAGAAACTGTTGATTCTCTTGGACTTCTCAGCAGCTTTTGATACCATCGACCATGGTACCCTTCTGGATAGTTTATCTGGGTTGGGAGTTGGAGGCACTGTTGCAGTGGTTTCACTCCTACTTGGAAGGCTAATTCCAGAAGGTGGTGCTGGAATATTACTGCTTTGTGCCTTGGCCGCTATGGGGTTCCACAGGGCTCTGTTCCATCCCTCATGCTGTTCAACATCTACCTGAAACCGCTTGAGGAGCTTTCAGAGGTGTGGGCTGACGTGTCACCAATATGTGGATGACACCCTGCTCTATCTCTCTTTTCATCAAATCCATATGAGGGAGTGGCTGTTCTGAACCAGTGTATGGGCACATTTTCTCTATCTTGGCAGCTATCTTTCTGTTACAGCTAACATCGACAGTGAAATCCAGCATCGTTTGAGCTCCACAAGTGCCGTGTTTTCTCGAATGACACATAGAGTGGTCGAGGATTGGGATATTTGTAAGAAGACCAAAACACTGGTTTATGAAGCCGTTGTATTACCAACTTTATTGTATGCCTGTGAAACATGGACTATCTATAAACGTCACTTCCACCTCCTTGAAAGATTTCATCAACGTTGCCTCCAGAAAATCCTGCGAATTACTTGGGAAGGTAGGCGAACAAATGTCAGTGTACTGGAAGAAGCAAAGACTACTAGCGTTGAAAAAATGATCCTTCAACACCAACTTCAGTGGACCGGTCATGTTGTTCGAATGCATGACTGCCGTCTCCCAAAGCAGTTACTTTATTCCCAACTCAAGGATGGAAAGCGGAATATCGGTGGTCAATATAAGAGGTTTAAAGATGTTCATAAGGCTAATCTAAAAAAATGCAATATAAACATCGAAAACTGGGAAGCTCTGGCCCATGAATGATCTAACTGGAGGTTGGCCTTTCACAAAGGTTCCATGGACTTTGAAGAAGCCCGAGTGCAAGGTGAAAGGGAGAAACGTGCTAAGCGAAAAGCACGTCAAATGAATCCTTTACAGGACCATCTTCCATCTGGTAACCTGTGTCCTCACTGTGGGAAGCTGTGTGGATCTAGAATTGGCCTCCACAGTCACTTACGGACCCATCGCTAGTGTCTACACAATCTTCTTTAGAATTTCCTCCTTTTATCCTGGAAGACAATCTTACTCGGTCACGAGTGATCGCCTGATGATGATGATGACAGTAATGGACTGGATGAGGGCCAATAAACTGAGACTCAGCCCAGACAAGACAGAGGTACTGTTAGTGGGTGGTTTATCTGCCTGGCTAAGTGATGTGCAACCTGTTCTGGAGGGGGTTGCACTCCCCCTAAAGGATGAGTTTCATAGTTTGTGGGTGCTCTTGGATCCAGCAATGTCACTAGAGGCACAGGTGGACTCGGTGGCACGGAGCACCTTTTATCATCTTAGGCTGATATACCAACTACATCCTTATCTAGACAGTGATAGCCTAGCTACAGTTATCAATGCTCTGCTAACCTCTCATCTGGATTATTGCAATGTATTATATGTGGGGCTGCCTTTGAAAACAGTCTGGGAACTTCACATGGTCCAAAATAGGGCAGTAAGATTGTTAACAGGGATTGGTCAATGTAACCATTGGCCAGTACTTTTCCATCTGCACTGGCTGCCAGTCCATTTCCGGGCCCAGTTCGAAGAGCTGGTATCAACATTCAAAGCCCTAAATGGCTTGGATCCAGGTTACCTGAAGGATCATCTCCTCCCATATATACCTGCTCAGACCCTAAGGTCATCCTCAGTGGCCCTTCTCTGGGTGCCCCCCCTAAGGAAGTGACATGGGTGGGTGGCTACTAAGAAGCGGGCTTTTTCTGCTGTGGCAGCCCGGTTGTGGAATGAGCTCCCCAGGCACCCACCTGGTGCTCTTTTTGGCACCTTCTTATTTCCCCAGGAATTTTAGTCTTTCAGTTTCTGTTGTTTTAAATATTTTACTGTATTATAAATCTTTGCTTTGCTGCTAGGTTTTATTCTGGTTTTGGTTTTGATTTTATACTGTAGTTTTAAACTTTCATATTGTATTTTATCACATTGTATCTTATGGTTTTGATTGTTGTGAACTGCCCAGAGAGCTTTGGTTATTGGGTGGTATAGAAATGTAATAAATATATTTAAAAAAAAGCTTTGGATTTACCTGGTTTAGAGCAGAAGTGGGCAACCTGCAGCCCTGCAGATGTTGTTGGAGCCCATGGCTGACCATTGGCCATGCTGGATGCGGCTGATGGGAGCTGGAGCCCAACACCAGTCCCATCTGGACTGGAGGGCCACAGCTCGCACTTCTTTGTTTTCTGCTGCCAAGGAGCAACCAAAAGCATCCTTTAAATATACACATTCACTGAGTTCAGATCTCGTGGGCACATCAATAGGAATTCTTGATAACTTCTCGACATTCATGATGATCACCCTTTCCTAAAGATTGAAGGAAAGGGGTCACTGACATGTCAGCTGATGATGGGAAGCTCATCAGAAGCATTGCTACCCACCACCACCAGCGCTACTTGCCAGTTTAGAACAGCTCAGCAGCCTTCTCTGTTTCAGCATTGTCTTGTATAATCTGCAGCTGGCATTGCCTCCAGTGAACTGCAATCTCTGAGCAAAGCTCCAGAGAATCAGTGTCTAGCAGTACATCAACTTGTAGTCTAAATGAAATTCAAAGGGCATGAAGTTAACTGTAGTTCATACTGTCCTCCTGCTATTTTATGGGAGCTGAGTTCATCATAAACTTCCTAACAAGTTCCACAAAGACAGACTTCTTTGTCTAGGAATAGAATGATAGGAGTGTTTCTACTTTCAAGGAACTAACTCAAGCAAAATTAGCATTGACCCAAGGAATCCATTTCAAGAAGAGAAAGTTGACTTCCCGTAGACCAATCTTTCAAAGCTGCTACCGTATTTTTCGGACCATAAGACGCACTTTTCCCCCCCAAAAAAGGAGGGGGAAATGTCTGTGCGTCCTATGGAGTGAATACAGTAAAAAAAAAAAAATTTTTTTTTTTTTTACTTTCCTCTGCTGGTCCGGAAGAGCGGAGGACTCCTGGGTGGGGCGGGGGAAGCCCCCTCCTCTCAGCTGATTTTTTTTTAAAAAAATTTTTGTACCATACAGTAAGTGCGTCTTATGGTCCGGTGCGTCTTATGGAGCGAAAAATACGGTAATTGGAGATATGGCAACTATAGGTTGTGGCCGGTCAATAGGAATGGAAAGGAACATCAGATAATCAGCAAATTAATTTTTCAAAGACCATGGAGATTCCAGGAGGCAACTCTTCTAAAAATTAAAAATAAATGCATGACTCCGAAAGTAACATTATTAATTGCAAGGCAAAATTTTTGCCTCATTGTTGCCAAATAAGTATCCTTATTTACAGTACTCAGAATGCTTTCAAAACCCAGTCTCTACAAATCAACAATACAGTTCACAATGTACATAAAACAGCCACTTGACATAACCGTGTTTTATCCTCTTGAAAGATAGGGCATCCATGTGGATTAGGGTCAGAAAAGACAGCGTTTTACACTATAATCTCAAGGCCCAGCATGGGGAATAGGGGAGCTTTAAAGATTCAGATTGGGGGTTCTGTACCTACTCTAGACTAAAAATGTGGGGGGGGGGGAGACATAGCTGCTAGATTTTACAGATTTAAAGTAATGTCTGTTTTGGCCAGGGATGGGGACTCGGACTCCAGGACTCGACTCGTGAGTTGGACTGAGTCCCCCCTCTGACTCGAGTTGCACTCGAGTCCCAATATTTTTAATGGGACTCGAGACTCGACTCGGGACTCGAGACCAAGGACTCGTGTTCCAAAATCGTGTTCCTCAAATGCAACATGGATAGGTTTTAGGAAGTACAGCAAATTTATTTTTTAAAATCATTTCCCTAAAATGCAACCTTTCAGACATTTTGGGTTTGGCTGCCTCTGCCTGCCTGCTTTGGGGTTCCGACCCTGCCTCCTCTGCCTGCCTGGTTATTTTGGGTTTGTCTGCCTGGTCTGTTCTTGCCAAAATCAGTTGCAGAGTTTTGAAATAAAAAGGCACACTTGTGCCTAGAATTTATTTAAGCCACACATCTGAAACCTTATTTTGTTCGGGGAAAACCCCCATTGATTTTAATAGGGACTCATGGAGTCAGCTTTGGAAGTGACTCGTGACTCGTGACTTGTGACTCGTGAGTCACCATTTTGGACCAAGGACTCGGACTCGAGATTCGGGTCCAAAGACTCGTGACTCGACTCGTGACTCGAGACCAAGGACTCTTCAACATCCCTGGGAGCACACACTTTGTTTGAAAGGAGAATTACACACCTGGGAGCACAATTCTGCTTCCAAAGAAGGTGCACATCCCCGCATGCTTTGCTTTCGAGCAAAATTGTTGCTTTTTGCCACCACAGCACTGATTTTGGCAGCAGTGGCGGGCAGAGGGGCAGGCGCTGGAGTGCTGTTAACTGTCCAATGTGCAAATAAAACCTAATTCATTTAATGAAAAGTTTTGTATAACCCTGTATTTTGTGCCATGGAGATGATGGACCAAGGTGGGTGTTGGGACTTGAAAAGGATACTAGGAGAGGATATATTGTGGAGTAATATCCTTCCTATCTCACGTTAGTGAGATCAGCAGAGTAGAGTCCCTTTCCAGCTTAAAAGAAGCTTAGATTTGGCTAGTGTTAGCCAGTTAGCATTTGGTAATCCAGGATGCTTTAAGGCAGACTGGATTTCCCTGGTTTTGCCCCCTTTTCTCTCCCTCAGAACAATAATCAGAGACACAGTCTTGTAAAAGTTAAAAGTAACATTTACTCACTCAGATTATGCAGTTTCATTCAGGCAGGCTTAAAAGACGTTTGTTACAGTTGGTTACAAGTTCATTTGGAAATACTTGGGGTCTGAACTTGTGGAGTTCAGGCCAGCAACTCTGGTTGCATGCTACTAGCACAACGTGGGGCCAACAACACAGGTGCCACACTCACTCAGAGTCCCAGCAGAAAAAGGAAGAGCTGATAGCTACGCCCACTTCCTGTTGGGGCTCTGTTAATGATTCAATGAGTATCTTCCAGTGAATCCACCCTAGAAGATACCAGTGATCTTAACCATTTCACCCAACTACCTGGTGAAACATGAGCCATAGGTTTTGACTGCAACTTAATTATCCCACAGTGGGGTTCAATGTTCCCTTCCCCACAAGGAGTTCACAAACAGGTTATTAGACACAGCTTAAAGCAGTGTTCTCCAACCTTGGGTTCCCAGATGTTTTTGGCCTACAACTCCCAGCATGAGTTGTAGGCCAAAAACATCTAGGGACCCAAGGTTGGAGAACACTGGCTTAAGGGGAGGCCTATAGTGGGGTTTCTCCAAGGGGAAGAGAAGGAGGGAGTATGGAAATTATCCTGTATTTAAGGGGCAGTGCACAGCTAATTCACTGTGCCCGAATACAGAATACACCATTATTGTCCTCCCTAATTCTGCCTTACTCCTATCTGAAGAAAATGTGATTCATGGACAGGAACCATTGTGTCACCTACAGAAAGCCTTGATGAAAAACCTTCTAGTGCCAGGCTTTGCAATAATGATTAAAATCCAGACAAACTGGGAGTCTGATGTATGCTATAAATTTGAGTAATTGCAACTCTTAAAGGACTTGGACATTTTCAAAAGCTGTTTTTTCTCCTCTCGTATGTGTTGAAAATATCTGCCTAATGAAAGACCCCGTTGTTACTGCTCTGGTTGTCCTTTATTGGATGAAACTTACAAGGTTTTTTCTCTGATGGTGTGGTCCTAATTTGATCTTTTGCTAATTATAATGAATGTGTCTCAACACAGGCACTTATTCACGGCCCTATCATGTGATTCACCAGAAAAAACAATTCAATTATGTTTAATAAGTACAATATTGTTACACATGAACTACTTCCTGCTGAAAGGGGGAAAATGGACTGAGAGGCTATATGTGATACAGCTGCAATATCACGCAAGTCTTAGCGCCGTGAGAAAGGCAGGGAAATGGCTATTTCTTTCATGCATTGCTTATTTTTTTCTAAGGGTGTCAACATCACGGGACAACACATTGAGTGTTCCCAGGCAAGGCTTTTATGATGCTCAGGCAGTTTGTTTAAGAAAAAATTGTGGCATAACAATGAAAGAGGGAGCCATTTCTGCAATACATCACAGCACCGTAAGATGTATGGGAAGGCTCCTAACGGGAAAGGTATTGTCTGTAGATTGCCTGAAAGGCGAGTAAGCAATGGCTGGATAAGCATGGGTGAAGAGGGGAAAAGCTGGCAAAGGCAAAGGCAAAAAGAGGCAAGGCCTTCCTGGGTGCACAAGAGCAGAGCTGTGTGAAGAAATCTCACCTGCCTCAAAACCAGGCTGACTTCAGTCATCACTCATCATAAATCATTATTTTATTAAGCATTCTTATTATAAAGCCTGGGGAGGAAGAGAGAAGAAGAAGGTGACTAAGAAAGGGGGATAAAGGAGGCCTGAGAAAGCAGTGGGGGGCTAAAGAAGGAGGGACTGGAATGAAGGGGAAAGAGAAAGGCCGTGGGAGAAGTCTGACAGAGGGTCAAGCTACACCAGTGTTCTCCAACCTTGGGTCCCCAGATGTTTTTGGCCTACAACTCCCAGCATGCCCCAGCCATGCTTACTCTAAAGAAAGGGGAGAATGCACAGAGTGGAGAACAACACATGCCCAGGAGCTGCAAGAGGCGAGGAAGACAGTTCATACATTGATTTGAACTAAGTAGAAAAAATAACAGTAAAGGTCTGTTGTTATAAACATTTTAAACTGTTCTTACATTTCACATCAATTTTGCTGGTCTGTGACCATAATAAATAGATGATGATGATGATGATGATGATGATGATGATGATGATCAAATTAAAATATAGTTTGGAAGGGGAAGAATAAGCCAGAAAGGCAGGTAAAGCTGGTTTGATGCACAGATTCAGTATATCTTAGCCATTTGTACATCTTCATGAAAATACAGCCATTGTGCCTATAGAATGAGTGCAAGTTGGGAAAGTTGTCCTGGACTGAGGACAGTCTTCTTTTTCTTTCTTTTTAAAAATATTTTTATTGATCTTTTCAAAATACAGCAATACAGAATAACAACGTGGGATCATATTCAGACCATTTGTTTACTTTTTGACCTTGCATACAAAGTACTTGCATACATAATAAAAGTACTCTAACAAATGCTTCTGATCAGATCTATTTGTCTCCAGTTAACCTAACGAATTGTTCCAAAGTTCCCCATGTGTTTGTGGTGGTTGACTTATTTCCCTACGTCGAATCATATCATCAATGGAGTCTTGAGAACAAAATAAATGTACACGCTCACTTTCATTCTGGCTTTAAGAAGAGCCAGGCTGGATCAGACCGTAGGCCTCTCTAGCCCTTCATCCTGTTTCCCACAGTGGACAGCCTGACTGATGCCTCTTGGGAATCTCACAAGCACAACAGGAGGAGAGCAATAGCCCACTCCCCCTTCTGCAGGGCCGGATTAAGATAGGGGCTATTGGAGCTGCAGCCCCAGGCCCCTACCAGACAATAGGCCCACAATTATAGGGACGCGCGGCGCGATTTTTTTCCCCCTTGGAGTTAGCTCTGATCGTTATCATTCAGCATAATTAATGATTTTTTCAAGATTAGAAAGGTGTTCTAAACACATCTGCATTACAGGCTTGAGGCAAGACCTAGCAAGAACTGTTGTTCTCAAATTAGCATTTCGGTAGCTTTTTGCATTTCAATCACTGTTACTACATTTCTTTGTGAGAACTTCTTGCTGAAGCACATGGGGGGCTTGCTAGGGTCTGTAATATTCAGATTTAGAAGGGACCTCTCTCTCCAGCCTCCAGCAAAAGATCTTTCTGATTCGCAGCTCAATTGTTCAAATGGTAGTTTAACAAAAAAACAAAAACGAAAACGAAACAAAGCAACAAGAACAACACAATTATTCTTGGTCAAGCAAAGCTTCCTGGCTTTTTGTTGTGGCTGCTTTTTTTTTTTTAATAAATAATTTGGGGGAAATTGGGAAGACCCTTACTGATGAGCTGCAGGAGTTTTTGAGTTTTTGCTCCGTCAAGCAACCCCTCTCTGCCCACCCGCCTCCAAAATCTCCACCATGACTTCTGCTTGCTATGGGACAAACCTCTGGGATGGTCTTTACCTGCCGCTGGTCCTGATGGCCCTGCTCTGCACAGGTAAGGTTCAAAAGTTTGACTCTTTTGATCTGCAAGTTCTCCTTCTCCTTCTCCTATTTTCTGTAAAAGTGCTTTCCCTCTTTTGTGAGCAGGACCGGTGCAGGGCAGTTTGGCGCCCCAGGCGAAAAAATATTTAGCGCCCCCCCCTCTCCAAAGCAGAAAAAAAAAAACCCTGCGCCGCCACCACCAACCTACCTTCCCCCCCGCCCTGGCTGCGGCGGCGGCGGCGGCACCGGCTGCTGCTGCAGCTGCTGCTGCTGCTGCTGCCTCCTCCTCCTCCTCCTCCTCCTCCTGAAGTGACGCGACGCGACGGGACCCCCGGGGAAACCATGGCAACAGGGCTGTTTAAGCCCTGTTGCCCTGGTTCCTCCCGCCAAAACAACGCGGGCGGGGCTCCGGAAGCGACGCGACGTGGAGAAGGTAGGTGACGGGGGGTTGGGGGGGTGACGGGGGGTTGGGGGGGTGGCGATGGCAGTGGGAGGCGCAGCGGCAGCGAGCGAGCGAGCGGGTGGGCGGGGGGAGGCGCAGCGGCGAGCGAGCGGGCAGGCGGGGGGAGGCGCAGTGGCGGCGGCGGCAGGCAGGAGGGTGGGGAGGCGGAGGCCTGGCGGGGGCAGCGCAGCGGCGGCGGAGGCCTGGCGGGGGCAGCGCAGTGGCAGCGAAGAGGAGCGCAGCATTTCCGCGCCCTCTTCAGCCGCGCGCCCTAGGCAACCACCTAGTTGGCCTAGCGGTAGCGCCGGCCCTGTTTGTGAGCCAAACTGAACGTAAGAGAGGGCTGTGTGTTTGTGGGTGTGTGTGTCTGCCTTTTGGGGGTGTTGATCCTCCTGCCGCCTGGAAAATGTCACCTGCTTGGCTAATACTGTGTGTGTGTGTGTGTGTGTGTGTGTGTGTGTGTGTGTGTGTGCACGTGCGCTTTCATGGGGAATTGTGTGGCATTTTAAGTTTTATTTTGAAAAACCCCAGAGAACAGAGTTCACCAAATATCCCTCTTGGATATTTTGGACTACAGTTCTCATTTGCCTCAGGCAGCATGGCCAGTGGCTGGGGAAGATGGGAGCTGGGCCCCAAACATTTGGAAGGGCCCCGGTTGGGGAAGACTGCCCTAGAGGTTAAAAAACGTGGAGGTACTTATCATCAATGATATGTGATGAGTTTATTGAACTGATTGGTCAGCAAGTGCTGCAGCAAATCATAAACGAGATAAAAGAAGCCAAATATTATTCAATTTCTGTTGACTCCACCCCTGACATAGCACATTGTGATCAACTAACAATTATATTTCGCTATGTACTACCTAGTGGTCCAGTGGAGCGTTTTACGAAATTCATTCCAATGCACGGACACACTGGTATGGAGCTAGCAAACATTATTTTGCAGTTCATGGATGAAAATGGAATTTCCATCAAAGACTGCAGGGGTCAGTCTTATGATAACGGATCTAATATGAGTGGCAAATATAATGGTATGCAGGCCTTAATTTGGGGGGGGAAACCCACTTGCTGAATACATTCCTTGTTGTGCACGTTCACTTAATCTTGTTGGACAAAATGCCGTAAACAGCTGTCCAGTTGCAGTTTCGTTCTTTAATTTGGTGCAGCAGTTGTATTGTTTTTTTTCTGCTTCAACTCATCGATGGAATCTGTTAACAGATAGTTTCAAACTATGTGGTATACCGACATTAAAAAGGTTATCTGATACACGTTGGTCTGCTCACCATGATGCTGTGAATGCCTTACAAAAAGGCTATAGTGCTATCAGAGATGTCCTTTCAAATATTATGAATGATGAATCCACAAAGGGAGAGGTCTGTTTACAAGCAAAGGGCCTAAATAATGTCATGGATCAATTGGAAACTGGAATAATGGTTGTTGAAGTATGGTCTGTCATTTTACCAAGGTTTCACAGAACCAGTCAGTGTCTCCAAGATGCAAAATTAATTAGATCTGCATACAGCAACACATGCTGAACTCTCTAAAGGATTTTGTGCAGTCTCTCCGTTCTAGATTCTCTGAATTTGAACAGCAGGGTAAAAATATTTCCGGCTGCGAGGAGTACCAGCTACAACGTGGAAGGAAAGTGAAAAGAAATAGGAGGTGGGACTATGGTGATGCAGAAGATGCTAATGCTGATATGACACCCTCTGAGAGGTTTAAAGTGCATACCTTTTATCCTATAATTGACCAATTGACAGAATCACTGAGGCACAGGCAAGCAGCATACAATATAATTCAAGAAAGATTTGGATTTCTATCAGAAATATGCACTCTAGCAGCTGATAGTCTACGTTCCAGAGCCACTACACTACAGTAATACCTTGGATTGCAAGTAACTTGGTTTAAGAGCGTTTTGCACGACAAGCAAATTTTTAAATATTTATTTTTTAAAAATTGACTTGATATACAAGTGACGTCTTGCAATACAAGTACTGTAGTACGGCTTAAATTAAAAGTACATCCCATCCCCTTTTCGGGGGAAAAGAGCTTTGACAGCTAGCTAGCTCTCAAAACTCTTGGTCCCTTTTAAGAGGGTTTTTTGACGGGGATATGGGTGTTTCTTTGTTTTTGTCAGGGACAAATGCAGCCATATGTCCCTGACAAAAATGCCCTTCACAGGTTTCCCTACAGATACCCAGGTGTTGGCTTCTACTACGGGTTACCTTCTGCCCATCTAGGTGGCTCCTTTCAACTCCAGGCTGACTTCATCTCTTCTCCATAACTCTCTGGCAATCAAGACAGAACATTGTTTGCAAAAAGTTCCAAAACATTACCTAAAAGGGAGGGGATTTTTTTTGGTACCACCAAAAACGTTTGTGAAAAATGAAAAAGCCATCTCGACTACGCCCTAATAATGACTCTTTCTACAGTTTAGCTATTCCGTCTCTTTGTTCTAATAAAGGTCAGAACAAGTGTCCTGTATAACTTCTCCCCAAGGGAGTAATGCTGATATCTATAAAATAATAAAAAGGGCAGGCCCTGGTTAGAAATGACAACATAAGCAAAGCGGTAGGGAGAACTCTTGCTCATAATGCCTTGAAGAACTGTACTGACAGTTTAATAGACCTGAAAGAATGAACTTCAAGAGGAGAACAATCTACGGTGGGAACCATAAATAAGTGATTATGAAATAGCAAACCAGGATTCCCCAAGTGCCAACAGCCTTCTAGCATTCCATTAAAACCCATAAATCTGCCAATGGCCTAGGCTAAGTAAATTTCCTCCAGTGCATTAAAACTCTTTGTTTACAGGGTTGATAATTAAATTACAATGTCTCTTTAGTTCAAATGGAAATGCCCACTCTGTCTCTCTGCAGCATACAAAATTGAACAAGGACATTTCATTCCCATCAGTCTCTTGACGCCGAGGGAAGTCACCTTCCCACATCATTGATGGCACAACTACACTTGCAAGATTGACTTTGTGAGGTTACAGGGCTGCCCTGCTGTTAGGGGCAGAGGCCGTGTGCCTTCAGTTGCTGAAGGGCAGGCAGAAATCAACAGGGGGGGGCAGTTTTTAGAGCCATTGAGGTGCCGCGATGGAGAAAATGTCACATTGTGCAGCAGTGAAAGACGCATGAACAAATCCCACCAGCCCAATGCAGGCGTTTAGCCTGCTCATGGGAGGACCAAAAGTGGGAACGGGGTGTGGATGTGCTCGCAGTTGCCCCAGCACCCCCTCCCATTTGGTCCCCTACCTTAAAGGGAAGTGGGAGCTTCTACTTTGTCTTTGTTGCAAACATGAGTAGAAGGCCCTGTGGTGTCATGTTATCTGGGGTCAAATATAAGGTGTATAGGTGGTAAGTATAATGTGTTTTTGTATAGAGCATATGTGCTTAGTAGAAGCATGTATTCCTGCTAGGTGAGTCAGAAAGGATGGGCAGGAAGCAGGGTGTATTTACATATGTGACATGATTGGCTGAGAGTGTGTGAAGGGGGTGGAGCCTGTGTTATATAAACAGTGGGTGGCGCTGTCCAGGCAGGAGTGTGGCAGGGGTTGTGAGGAGAGTGCAGGCGTGAGCGGAGTGGGCGGAAGGAAGGTGAAGTGCTGTTTGGGAGTCTGTGAAGCTGACTGGAGGGAGTTGAGCCCGAGCGATTATATTAGGATTGTTACGAGTTTAGCGCAGTGTTCTCCAACCTTGGGTCCCCAGATGTTTGCGGCCTACAACTCCCAGCATGCCCCAGCCAGACCCAAGGTTGGAGAACACTGAGAGTGCAAGGATTGATATTGGGAACAGTTGTTGAGGGAGGATTGGTTGGTACTAGGATAAGATAGTACATTGCTTAGGATCAACTGAAACTTACACATAAAACTTATTTCTAGGACTTGTTGTATTTTAAAATAAACTTTTCTTCGTTATTTATTTGAAGCAGCCTGTGTGGGAGCTGCGCTTATTGGACTGGTCAAAGAGGTATAAGGTATGGATTAGACACCCCAAAGTCAGTGTAAAAGGTGTAAAGGTAAGGGTTAAAGCAGTGTTCTCCAACCTTGGCTCCCCAGATGTTTTTGGCCTACAACTCCCAGCATGCCCCAGCCAGCATAGCTGGGAGTTGTAGGCCAAAAAACATCTGGGGGCCCAAGGTTGGAGAACACTGGGTTAGAGGAAAAGAAACCCCCCAGCCTTACGTAAGCACACCCAGAGATCCCAATAAGGAGGGCAAGCTTGAGGCCCTATTGAGGGGTGGGGTTTGACAGCCCCCTTCAGATTTCCCTGTTCAGTGCTGGAAGTTCAAGAACCGGGGGGGGGGGCATGTTCTTGAACCCAACCCACTTTTAGCCCTCACGTGAGCATTCACGTTAATAAATCCGTTTTGGCTTTCCTTAAAATTCCTCAGTTGTTTCCTCCTGAGCAGGAATCTTTATATTCACTTTGAAATTTCATTTTAGGAGGCAACATACAGGTAGGGATGTCCACAAAACTCAAGCTTGCTGGGGTCTCCAAAATCCACCCCAAAGCTCGTTCTGATTCATGTCTGTATCGGACTGCAAGCTTCCCCCCCCCTTTTTTCCAAAAGTACACATCAATTGTGCAGATTTTTGAAATGTACACATTTTTGTCACACTGATAAAGTGTGTTTGTGTGCATTTTTTTTTAAAAATATGCATTTTTCATACAAATTCTTCAAACATTTTTTTTTTTTTCCACAAGTTGTGTCACAAGCTCAGAAATGTAGGGTGTAGGACTGAACCACATATTGCAGTCAGGTCTGTGCTTGGGCCCAGGAGGTTGAACTGGGTAAATTTTGGTTAAAAACAACAACACCTAACTAAAATAAATTCCTTGTGCATCCCTACATGTAGAGGTGTTGAGACATTTTGCAGGATACTTCTGTGATATGCTCAACAATTGCCTTAAAGTAACTCCCAGGAGCCCTGATAAGCCCTGGTAAGTTTCATTTTCCTGATGAACTGAGCATCAGGAAACAGAAAGTAAAACTGTAAAGTAGGGTAAGATTTAAAGGAACAGGACATCATGCTTCACCCCAATGTAGCAAGGTGTGATTCCATCTTGGTGGGGGAAAGAGATTTCCATGAGTTCAGGGACATAAATGAAAGGCCTGCTGCCCTTGGAAATATTCATGATTAAATTGCAAAGCAACACTCACATACTAAAAACACCCTTTTATATGTTAAGAAGAGATGCTGCCTGTAGCTATTTTATTAGTATTTATTAAAATTTTACCCTACCTTTTTGCACTTAAGCACCCAAGGCAGCTAACAACAATAATATGGCTGGGGTTACACTCCCGGATGGGGTTTAGCGCTTAGAAAAAAGTTGAGTAAGGGGAGACATGATAGAGGTATACAAAATTGTGCGTGGTGTTGAGAAAGTGGAGAGGGAGACATTATTCTCCCTCTCTCATAATATCAGAACCTAATAAAAGGAAGGACTTCTTCACACAGCGCATAGTTGAACTGTGGAATTCACTTCTACAGGGTGTAGTGATGGCCACCAATTGGATGGCTTTAAAGGGGGATTGGACAAATTCATGGAGGAGAAGAAGGCTATCAATGGCTACTAGTCCTGATGGCTCTATGCTCCCTCCAGTATCAGAGGCAGTATGCCTACGTACACTGGTTGCTGGGGAACATGGGTGGGAGGGTGCTCTTGTACTCATGTCCTGCTTGTGGGTTTCTTGTGGGCAGACGGGCAGCTGCTGTGTGAACAGAATGCTGAACTAGATGGACCCTTGGTCTGATCCAGCAGGGCTCTTCTTATGTTCTTTTGTACTCCCCCTGAAGACTCAAGCTTGCTGTTTGTGTATACTCTGGGACTCAGCCCTGACAACTGTGTCTATTCCTAAAGAAGTCTGATCTGGCCATGGTGACACATGCCTTAGTTACATCCCATTTAGACTACGGTAATGTGCTCTGTGTGGGGCTTCCTTCAAAAACTGTCCAGAAACTTCAGCTGGTCCAGAATGCTGCAGCCAGACTGTTGACCGGGGCCAGTTACAGGGAGCACATGACTCCCTTGTTACAGCAACTTCACTGGCTACCAGTCTGTTTCCTGGCAGAATTCAAAGTGCTGGTTATGACCTATAAAGCCCTATACGGCTTGGGACAAGGCTACCTGAAAAGATCACCTTCTCCCATATGAGCCTGCCCAGTCCTTAAGATCTTTGGGAGAGGCCTATCTTTTGAGACTGCTGCTTTCAGAGGTGCGTTTGGAGGTGACCTGAAAGAGAGTCTTTTCAGTGGCCACTCCCAGGTTGTGGAACCCGCTCCCAAGGGAAGGCAGTTTTGCTCCCTCTCTGCTGTCCTTTTGCCACTTTATTCAAGAAGGTCTTTGGCCTGGAAGTGCATCTGTTGTGTTGGGTGCTGTTTTTATTTTTTATTCTGTAATTGTAATGTTTTTATTGTATTTTAAAGTATTTTATTGTTTTAATCAATTTTAATTATGCCTGTAAGCCTCCTTGAGTTCCGTTTTTTGGTAGAAAGGTGGGGTACAGATCAAATCATTCAATCAATAAATATACAATTATGAAATAAAAGCCAGTGCCAAAAAATGCCAGCCCTTTAACTTGGTGAGGGAAGAATGGACAGAAGACTTCATATCTCATGCGCTCTTCTGTGATGTGCTCAACAAGACCAAGATCCACAGCATGAACAAGGATTTCCTGGCTTGAATCACGGTGCCCTCTAAAAGCCTGAAGATGGCTTCTTGCATCATCATGGAGAGAAGTAAAACGTGTTCCTGTGTTGCAGAGGAGCTTGGAGTGGCAAAGAGGCACCCAAGAGCAGAGTGAGTGACTGCTGTGATTCTGTTCCAGCAAGTGTCACTGCATGGCCCACAAATCAAATCATTTATGGTTTGTGGACCAAGTTTGATGGTCCGCCAATGAAGGCTGGTGGATTTCTGAGGTCTCTTGAGGATTTTCCTGAAAGCTTAGTCAGCGGTCCTGCCAAGGCTCTGGTCTCTGCTTGGAAAGAGATGACCCAGGCTACCAATACGATCACACCCAAATGTCCTAGACCCAGTTGTAGTAGAACCACGTCAGCTCATAAGAACATAAGAAGTGCCATGCTGGATCAGACCAAGGTCTATCTAGTCCAGCATTGTGTTCACAAAGTGGTCAACCAGCTCCCCACAGGAAACTCACAAGCAGAACATGAGTGCAACAGCACCCGCCCACACATGTTCCCCAGCATTCTGCCTCTGATACTGGAGGTAGCGTATAGCCAATCAAGACTAGTAGCTATTGATAGCCTTCTCCTCCATGAATCTGTCCAATCCCCTTTTAAAACCATCCAGATTGGTAGCCACCACTACATTGTGTTGTAATGAATTCCATAATTAAACTATGCACTGTGTGAAGAAGTGCTTCCTTTTATCTGACCTGAATCTCCCACCAATCCATGTCTACCCCTTACTTATGGGTGATATTGATCATCTAGAATATTGATCATCTAGATCCATTCCAATCAGGTTTCAAATCTGGTTATGGGGTGGAAAACACCCTGGCTGATGACTTATGCTGGGGAATGGACAGGAGGAGTGCATTGCAACCCTGTTGGTTCTTCTGGACTGCTCAGCAGTTTTCTATACCATCAACCATGGTATCCTTTTGGATAGCTTATTTGGGCTGGGCTAACCCACCCAGCACACTAGGGTGCTGATCCAAATTGAGGGCCCTGCACATACTCTACAGTAAAAATGTAAAAAAGATGTAGCTGCTTGATACGTCTTTAATGTAATGTGTGCTTTGTCCCACAGAGGATGCTGTTTTTTAAAAGGCACACTAACGACTTATATGTTTCTGCAAAGTTGCATAGATAGCCTTTTATAACTTGGAGTTTCTTCATCCTGAAAAACTGAGCTTTCACTGAACACACACACACACACACACACACACACTTTTAGTTCTTAGGGCTATACAGAGGAATTAATGTGTTCATTGCCATGTGACATTACAGAAGTCAAGGAATAGGTCTTCTGTGTCCAGCATTCTTCTTTGGCTACCATTTCCTGAGCTCCTTGTCCATAGATCTTCGTCTCATTGACATTCCAGATGAGGCATCCAGGTGCAGACCCCTTGAACATAATTTAGACAGAATTGTTAAAAGGTGGTGAATTTTTGAATACGAGGTGTCATCTCATGTATAATAAGTGAACATACTTCTTAGGTTCCTTCATTATAAAGAACTTCTGGACTCGATCAAAGGTGAGACAAATACTTTCCACTTTGAATTAACTGGCACCAAATATGTTAATTACTCTTGCCAAGATGACCTTCATACATGCACACAATGGAAATGGGCGTTTAAAAACCCTTGATTTTAAGAACTGGGTAAATCCTGTTTGATTTAATTACTTCTTAACATCAAGGTTTTGAGCTGGTTTCCATATATATATATCATGTATTTGAGCCAATTTACTAGGTGCAGATTACTAGACTAGAGTTTCACCCCCAGGGCTGCCAAAATTAATTGGACTCCACCCACTGTCTCTTTCTTTTCACTTGTAGGTTCTTTTATTGTAGTTTCAAAGGGGGTTGTATTGGTTTTGGGGGGGGCTATTTCTTTGTTTTCATTTTACACTGTTTCCTTCCTTGAGTTCCTGAACTGGTGAGGAAGACAGGGTGGGATTTTTAAAATTGAAAGCAAGAAAGCTTTTTCTCTCCCGCCCCCCCCTCCTTTTTTTAGTAAATACAAGGTACTATATGGGCAAGTCAAAGCCATGAAGGGGTTGGGCAGTGTTGCACATCGAAGTAGAACTCCGCAGACCACATAATACAACACGCAGCTCTTCACTCCCTGCCCCCTTAAAAAAAAATTTTTTTAAAGAAAAAATTGAACATCATTAGGGCACCAAGCTCTCCTTTCTGTTCCTGAATCTGCCGTTAATCAGCTGTTCAGCAGGGAGGAAGAGAAAACAAGGCAAAGGGTTAGAGGGGAGAGAAAGAGCGAGGCTGGAGGCTGAGAGTGTGGAGAGAAACAGCAAGATAAAGGGGAGAGCGGGAGAGAAAGGGCAAGAAGGGAGAGAAAGAAGAAGGCTAGGGATGGGGAACTGAGAGAAATAGCGAGAGGAAAGGGGTTGGAGAAGAGAAATAGCAAGGCTGGCAGCTGGGAGTGGGGAGAGAGAGACAGAGAGAGAGCGCGAAGGGGAAAGGTCTGTGCAGACGGAAGAAGGTTGGGTGGGCCAGGAAGCAGCTCTTCCCATTTCCCCCTCCCTCCCTCCGTCCCAGCCTCTAGCATTCCTATTTCTCCCCCCGGCCTGCCACACCGCTTGACTAGCCAGGCCCCCACAGTAGCCATTATGTGACTAGTCACATCTTCTGTGGGAGCCATTTTGGGGTGGAGCTCACAGCTGTTCCTCAAATTCCCAAATGTGCCCACAGGTCCAGAAAGGCTGCGGACTCCTGACATAATGTTTCCTGTTAATTGAGGTGGCAGGCAAAGAAAAAAAAAAAGGAAGGAAGGAGCAAACTTCTTTTCAGGCTTTTGCCAGTCTGCTGGATGAGAGGATATAATTCAGAAGGAAGGCTCGGCAGTAAGATAGCTGGTTGAGGCAGATAAATGCGATAGCATGATAGTTCTACCTAGAATTCACTCCAGAAATCTTTCAGGGTAAATATAACCACTCATCCATTTTGGCTCATGTTTACAAAGTACCGTTATGAAACTGTTCCTTAGCACACTTATGTTTGACTCCACTGCAGTGCTACTGAGAGGACTTCTGGGCCACGGAATAAATGTGAATTCCCTTCTCCCTCCAATTCCACAGCAAAATCAGCAATATCTTTAACTTCTCTTCCAAGACAGGATGGTCTTGCTGGCCAGGTATCCCTCTCAGTCTCTTTGATTCAGCTATATCTGGTCTCCAAATCTGGTCTTTGCTGCAACATTCAGTATTTCTGTTAAACTTGCAAATGCCTGAATCACTGGGTTGAACACTTCATTTTATGCCCGGAGCACAGACCCGCTTGGGCCAGTCTCACCCAAGAACGAACAGGCTAGCCTTGCTATGGACTAGCACTGCACCAAAATTGTGCCAAAAGTAAAAATTGAAGGTTCCTCCTTAGGTGAAACATCTGAGGCCCAATTTAAATAATGGTCCCAATGGCTCCACATGCACATTCAATGTGGGTGGAGTCTATTTATATATTTATTTATTTTATGAGACCTGAACAATGTGGGAAGCAACCGTTGGGGCAGTGGCTTCCGCATTTACATTGGGACCAAAGAATTCTGAGCAAAGTAATGTCACCAATGCCGTGTGCCCCTCCTGATGCATGTGCTGTCCTCGGCCCTGGGCAAAGCCATGTTTGGTGTAACTGGGAAGGGAACGGATGGGGGAACATAGGGCCTCCTTCACCTTAGTGGGAACCCTGCTTAGCCAGATTCAGTCAAAACAAGTACTAGAACAGTAGCAGTTTTCCATAGGCACCCATGGGTTCAGGTTGCTAGTCTGATTTAGGGCCAGGAAGCAAACTTAACCTATTGGACACTTGCAGTAGAATGAATGAGCTGGCAGGATCTTGAGGTGGTGGAGTGCAGGTGCCACTTTAACAAAATCCTCCCACCAAAAACAACTTCCTGCACTACAAGAGAAAACAGAAGCACCAACCTAGCATACCAAGGAAAAGGTTCCATCGTAGCCTGTTCTCTTCTTGCTAGGTTCCCCCCCCCCTTTTTTTTCTTGCAGGGATTTTTTTTTCTTTGTAGTTAGGGGGCAATCAGAAGTGTGATCCTGCTCACACACACACACACACACATGTGGAATCTGAAGTGGTAATGTCATTTCTACCACCTCACTCTGCTGCAAGTGAGTGTACACATCACCAGCTTATTAAGGAAGGGAAAGAAAGCATTTGGGCAAGTTTGTGACTGTAGCTGAATTGTGAATGTCAACAACTGAGTTGAATTCGAGGTAAACAAGGAAGGCAACAAGGGAAGCAAAAAACATTTTTTTTATGCTGGCCACTGAGAAAAGGTATGGTTAGCTTGGTGCTGATATAAGAGTTAAACAGAAACAAGAGGCAAGCCAAATAGATGGGTGCTTGTGTGGCTTGGCACAGAGACTAGACGGTAGCTTCGGCTGATGGCAGTTGACTCTGGGGAGGAACATTTCTATTTAGAGCAGCACAGTGAGCCAACCTAAGCTGCACTCTGCAACCTGATATCAATGTGCAGAAGGAAATGTACACTGAGATCATTACTCCAGCTTTCACTCAGTTAATCCATCCATTACGAACTCTACAATCACCATTCCCCCAATCTGTTTGCTAAGCCCTATGAGAAAATATTGGTGTATTGTCCCTGACTAAAGATGTGCCTTGTTTATTTTTATTTATTCATTTATTCATTTATTTCTATACTACCCAATAGCCAAAGCTCTCTGGGTGGTGCACAACAATTCATGAAAAACACAAACCACAAATACAATAAAAATAGCATAAAATTCCTCTCTCTCTCTCTCTCTCTATATATATATATATATATATATTTTATACCACCCAATAGCTGAAGCTCTCTGGGCAGTTTACAACAGTTAAAACCATAAAATACAATATAACTATAAAATTTAAAACCACAGATTAAAACAATCAGCAAGGCTAGCGGCAGTTCAAATTACAGTAACAGAGTTAAAAACTACCAGATACAAATGATTAAAATGCCTGGGAGAATAAAAAGGTCTTCACCTGGTGCCAGAAACAGTGTGTGTGTGTGTGTGTGTGAGTGAGTGTATATATATATATATATATATATATATATCAGAATTTAAAACAATTTGAGCAGGTAAAACAATTTCAATACAACTAGACTGACATAAGTTTTTATTCTGGTCTACTGCTGAGATACCTGGATACAATCCGCACCACAAATTATGCACCTGGTAAAGAGAGGTGCCTGGCCCCCCCGCCCATCTCGTGCAGACTCATATTGCTCTCCTTCTAGCCCACAGGCCTTTCCCTCTTCCCTCCCTAGTGGAGCCTCTTTTGTTGTGTGTGTGTGTGTGTGTGTGTGAGAGAGAGAGAGAGAGAGAGAGAGAGAATGAGAATGAGAGAGAGAGAGAGTTTGCACCCTTGATCATATTTATCTAGCCTGCTACGCTCTCATGTTGTCCCTGGTGAAACGCGAACCAGTTCTATAACTGATTAAATGCTCAACAGTATGGCAGGCAAATCGCTGTGTGAAGAAAGCTCATAGATACGATGGGTGTGCGTGCGTGCGTGCGTGTGTGGGGGGGTCATGTGCAAGATCCCTAACATCAGCGATGGCTGGGCCACCTGGTATCCGTGGAGCGGAGCAGGTTTTGCCCTTCCTGCAGCAGCGGGACACTTTCTCCCGTTCACTTATATGGGAGGCAGTGAAGAGGTAAAACCAGAGAGGCTGTTGCTTGGGGGGCGGCATCTGCCCCGGACGGTCCCACTCCCAGCAGCCACTAAGATTCCCTCCGGCCTGTCTCCATAGCCCCCGCCCTTTCATCTGCATAGCTCCCGGAGCGCGGCTGGGCGCGCGCAACACGCGAAGCCGCGGCGGCTTCGAAGCAGTGAGCTGAGCATGTTTTGTGAGCCCGGCGTGCTTCCGGCAGGGTGGCTTCGAATCGAAGCCCGCCTGGGTCCACGGCTTGTTGTAGTAAGGTTTCGTGGCCGTCGCTGGGCTTGCGGTGTCGAAACCGTTACAGAGCCGCTTGGCCAAAGTCGCTGGCTGCTCCGGCCAAGCTGCTCTGCGTGAGCGCCTCCGAGTCCGACCGCTGTGCCGAAGTGCCCACGCGGCACGTCGGGGTGGCCGTCAGCAGGTCCGAGGCTCCGCGAGCCGCCAGGCCTCCAGCCGAAAAGATTGGCGGCCGCAGCAGCAGAGCGGGGCGAGGCGCGTTCCGCCCGGCCTCCTCTCGAGGAGCCTGAGCGGAGGACGGCCCCAGCTCGCGCGCGGCCGCCGACGCACAAGCAGGAGACTCTTTGGGGGGGACCGCTCTCTGCCAGGATCGCGCTGCGGGCCGCAGCAGAGAGGCGCTGCTCCCGCCCCACTTCGGCCGCGGAGCCCCACGCTCCTGGAGGGGTTGGGGGAGCAGGACTGGCGGGGAGCAATCCCGCTGGCCTGGCGGCGGCAGGAGCGCGCGCGGCGGCGCCCGGGGAGGCAGCGGGCAGGGTCGAGCCGCACTCTGAGCACCGCTCCCGCCGGCACCGCCTTCCCCGCAGCCCGGGGACGGAGGGGGGGGCATGGCGAGCAACCCCTCTCCGCTGGGACTGGGCTGCGGCCTGCCGCTTGGCGGGCGACGGCGGTGGGGAAGAGCTCCCGCCTCTGCAGCCAGCCCTTCCCGCCGGGCGCCGCAGCAGGCGGTGGGCATCGCTTCAGTCTACTCGTGAGCAGGCAGGCTGAAGCGATGGCTGCTGTCCCCCCTTCCTCTCGCTCCCCCCACTGCCACGGACAAGCGGCGGCAGGGAGAAACGCAGCGCTCCCGCGGGATACCCGTGGGAGGACCGAGGGGGGAGGGGGAGACACCCTACCCCCAACGTGCCAGATCGTCTCTTGGGCGCATGGGGGGTGGGTCGGCGGGCGCTTTCTAAGCCACACGGAGTTGCTTGCTACGCAGTGTGGCTTAGAGTGTCATGTGAACCCGGCCTGCCCAGTGCTGGGAATGGGCTTTGAAACCCGGAGGTTCTCAGCATTTCTATAGCCCTATTCAGGCTTTCTTGAAGCATGTTTAAAACACTCTCATTGTGTTGAATGCATGGAGGGCCACTGTCTGAAGCGGAGCCTCCTCTATCCGTGCGGGCTGGCTCTCTGCACAATCACGAACACTGGACAATCACATTCACGTCCATGGCCTCATTAATCCTTACAGTCCAAGTAGCTTGATATTACTATCCCCGTATTACAGGAGACGAAAGACTGAAACTAAAGATTTAAAGCTTTCCAGAGGCAGATTTCTGTGTTCATGCTAGAACACGTAGCTCAGTCTCTATGCTACAGGAGCATTCAGTTCTGGCGCTGAAATTTGAAAGAGGTGGATGACGTGCGGCGGTGTAGTGGTACATTTTGAAGTGCAGGCGTTCATCGTGATAGTCCCCGCAGCCATACCCCCAAAGAGAGTCCAAAAATGCAAGCAGCTGTGTGGATCCATCCATATCTGTGTGCACAGCAACTGACCGCAACGAACAGCAGTACATAGCGTAATGCACAATTCATTAGGATCCGTTGACAGCGATAGAACAGTGAACTGGCAAAGGGCAGAGGGGTGGTGGTGAGCATGTTGGACTCTGGCAGGAGAGACCTGAGACTGCATGAGAAAGCAAAAGAGAAGGACACAACAGATCTCCAAACCGCATAAGGCCACCAGTGCAAGATTTCCCAGGAGTTTCTTTTCCCACCACCAGAAAGACCCAAAGTCAACAAGTTCTAGCCATTTTCATCCCCATCAGGAGCACATCTTGTGTAAAGCTGATGGGTCTTAATTGGCCATTCAAGACCAAGATGCTCCATAATACCCCAAAATACAGGGATTGCACACACAAATAATATTGTTACTGGGAAAATCCATTCTCTCCCCCCTCCCCCAAAGCTACTGTGCAGGTGGCAGCTAAGCTCAGAAGGAACCTGGTGGAGATGACCTCCTCCTCCTCCTTGCTCTGGCTCCACTGCACCACTGGTGAGGAGGCATTGCTACCGGATGTGGTTCAGAAGGCTTTTTTAAAGATGGCGCCAGGCCTTTCAGCCAATGGCTTTCCTGCCTTCCCACTTTTAAGAGAACATTCTATCCGTGTGAAAGAATCAGCTGTTGTTCTGTTATTTATCGGCTCAAGATTCACAATGAGGAATATTGTAAATTCTCACCCTCCACCCAAATGTGTTGGCTAGAACAACAATCTTGGTTTAGGAACTGCTGAAAAATGGGTCCCCCAAGACGGTGCTCACCGGTGTCAAAGCAACCCTGCCCCGACGTTTTTGTATTTTAAAGATGTTTTTATTTTCACCACCCCACCCAGCATTTTCCTGCTGCCGCCCACCATCTCAAATCTCTCCAGAATGTCTCTGGGCCTCACCAGCCTTTTTCTTTAGAAAACTTTGCTTTGCAGCCCAAATGCCCACAAAAAATGTGGGGGAGATCGGGAGAAGCAAAAAGGAGCCCTCTGCTGCATGTGGGAGCGGGAGAAGGAGCTGGGGGTGGGGGCAGTGCTCAAAGCACCTCCTTCTGGAGGATCTGGAGCATTGCATGTGTGTGTGTGCTTAAGGAAATGAAGAAAAGAAATGTAGCTCTTCTAGCGCAGAGCTCTCAATGGGGCAGTGAGGTGCAGATGCATTTTGTGAACATGCAAAAAAAAAAAACCACCACCCTTATTTTGGAGGTCTGGGAAGGGGAGCTTGTCACTGCATTTTCTCAATTGGTATGTACAGAGAGAAGACACTCTTCACCCCCCCTGAATGGCTTGTCCACAGAAAACCTTGCTGCAGCTGCAGGAAGCTAGGGTGGCCATGTGTC
Organism: Shinisaurus crocodilurus; assembly: GCA_021292165.1. NCBI lineage: Eukaryota > Metazoa > Chordata > Lepidosauria > Squamata > Shinisauridae > Shinisaurus > Shinisaurus crocodilurus. The sequence goes on along the minus strand of JAHFWL010000004.1, from coordinate 3,174,766 downwards.
CTACTTTACAGAAGACAGGCCTCTGTTTGAAGGGCTGGCCAGTCTAAGTCATAGAATCATAGAAAAGTAGAGTCGGAAGGGGCCTACAAGGCCATCGAGTCCAACCCCCTGCTCAGTGCAGGAATCCAGGTCAAAGCATCGCTGACAGATGGCCGTCCAGCTGCACCTTGAATGCCTCCAGTGTGGGAGAGCCCATGACCTCCCTAAATTATTGAATGTGACAAATACGTATTTAACACTTGAGACTTATCTAGTGTTTTATACTGATCAACACTTTTCACATTCACATATAAGATCATCTCAGTAATCTTTACCAGACAGTGGCTTGCCTAAGGTCCCCTGATGAATTCATGGCAGAGGTAAGATCTGGGACTTCTCTACATGGGACTTTTAACCCGCCACTTTCCTGAGGTTTCTGCTTCTGGATTCTTTGCAGGATTCTTTGCAGGATTCTTTGCAGGCTCCTTTACACGTTCCCCCCCCCCCCCCCGGGTGTGTGTGTCTTTCTCTGCCTTTCTATATGTTCCATTACACAGTCACAAGGTGGTGCTGCAGTATAGCAGAATTGTGAAAATACACGAGCCTTTCATTCCAGTTCATTCTGCCATTTTTAGATAACACTGCACTTTCCTCACTCTAAAAAAAAGCCATGGAAATGCTTGGAAAGCACGGGAGATGCCCTGGAGGATGACGATGTCATGTAAAGCACCCGAAAACTACTGTGAGTGTGGAATCATGAGCACACAATAAATGCCTTGGCCAAAAACAGGGAGGCACCAAGTAAACAAAAACCAGAAGTGACACAAAACCACAAAAGTTTCTGCTTATTCTGTGCCTGCCTGCCCAACATTTTGGTGATGAACTCTTTCCTAAGGGGCTACCTGCATCAGTCAAAAACTCCTTGTCTTTACTGGCAACATTTGAACTGAGAGCTTCCTGGTGTAGAGCTCAGTCTCTTAGCCACTACAATAGGGCTTTGTTTTCAAGCAATGACAACTCAGGTCTTAACAAAAACCTGGATTGTCATGAATGAGTCACACAGTTCAATCACTCCTGTGGCCAGCAAGAGCAGCTAAACAACCCAGGAATGCTCTGCCCCTTCGCTTGTTAAGCATGAAGACCGAACCCGGAACTCTGGCATGTCTCTCCCCCGAGAAGCCTGGGGTCCAACTCTGGCTTGACAGGTGAGAGACAAGACAGAGTTCCAGGTTCATATCTCATGCTAAACAACCCAGGGATGGAGTATCCCTGGTTTGTTTAGCCAGTCCTGCTAGCAGGAGGATCCAAGCTGGAGTTATGGTGCAGCAGTGACAAGCACACTGGCTCATTCATGAAAACTCAGGGTTTAAAAATTCCGTGGGTAGTCATTGCATGTGAACAGGGCCTAGATCTCTACCACAGTTTTAATATGATTGCCTTAAAATTTATTAGCAAATCTTAAGATTCAGTTTGTTTAAATTGTCCACCTGAGTTCTCCAAAGTGACATTTTGAAATTCAGTTTCTAGAATATAGCTGAAATTTGTGCGACATTTAGTTTCAATGCTAACATCACTCTGCCAGTGGCTCATCCCAGGGATGGGGACTCGGACTCCAGGACTCGACTCATGAGTCGGACTGAGTCCCCCCTCTGACTCGAGTCAGACTCGAGTCCCAATATTTTTAATGGGACTCGTGACTCGACTCGGGACTCGAGACCAAGGACTCGTGTTCCAAAATCGTGTTCCTCAAATGCAACGTGGATAGGTTTTAGGAAGTACAGCAAGTTTATTTTTTAAAATCATTTTCCTAAAATGCAACCTTTCAGACATTTTGGGTTTGGCTGCCTCTGCCTGCCTATTTGGGGTTCCCAGCCTCCTCTGCCTGCCTGGTCTCTTCTTAACCAGTTCCACAGTTTGAATTGTCCAAGACAAAGGCCTCTGCCTGCCTGCTTTGGGGTTCCCTGCCTCCTCTGCCTGCCTGGTTATTTTGGGTTTGTCTGCCTGGTCTGTTCTTGCCAAAATCAGTGGCAGAGTTTTGAGATAAAAGGGCACACTTGTGCCTAGAATTTATTTAAGCCACACATCTGAAATAGCCTTATTTTGTTGGGAAAAAACCCCATTGATTTTAATAGGGACTTGTGGAGTCAGCTTTGGGAGTGACTCGTGACTCGTGAGTCACCATTTTGGACCAAGGACTCGGACTCGGACTCAAGACTCGGGTCCAAAGACTCGTGACTCGAAACCAAGAACTCTTCAACATCCCTGGTTCATCCTGTCTTTGCCATCACTAGCAGGAATGTTACTCTCTCTCTCTGTACCTCCACTGTGACATGGGGCCATGCAAGATAGATTGCCAAATAGCTTGTATAGGCTGCACCAAAACAATCATTGGACAGAAAATACCATGTGTGTGTTTTCCTTAATGATCTGTCCATGGCTGTTCCAAAATACCATGAAAATAGTCCTTGTAGGGCACAATCCTATGCATGTTTAGACAGAAAAAGGTCCTACAGCTCCCAGCTTTCCCAGCCAGCATTCCCCGTGACTGGCTGGGGAATGTTGGGAGTCGTAGGACCTTTTTCTGTCTAAACATGCCTAGGATTGCGCCATTAGTGAAGCACTAACCCTTAAATCAATCTGAGCAAACATGATCCGTCCACTCTAGTGCTACAGGGGAAGATACCACATGCATCAGGTTAATTAGTACATAATAACTATACCCCCTGATCCCAAACTAATAAGGGCAAACAAATAGGTGGATGGTTTTAATTTTTTTAAAGAAAGGAACAGCCAATGTAAATAGAGGAAGAAAGGCAAAACAACATCCAACAATGGATGGAAAGAAAGGCATTGCAAAACATTTGTGTAATTCATAACCTTTATGTGTAATTAATCGTTTACAGGACAACACAGTGGATTAGTATTTGCATTACACAATACTGAAGTCCAAACTAAATGCTCTGTCTAGCACACATGGTGGAGCCATGCACGGTTTCTTTCTAAGCACACGTGGCCCCAATTTGGATCAGGATCATGGCACTCCTTTCCCCCACACCTGTTTCCGCCCCCACAAAATTCCATCCCCCTACCATGGGTTTTTTTTTTTAAAAAAAAGAAGAAAAAATCCATCTGAATTGGGGCCGCACACACAGTAAAGAAAACTAGCATGCATGGCTCCACCATGCATGCCAGACATAAGGTTTAGTTTGGCCCTGACTGCAGCAATAAAGTTAGCAAAGATCAAGGAATTACATTAGGTCTGGATACTAGAAGCTTCCAGTACTTACTGGAACAAGTCACATGAAAATCACCTGGTGCAGATAGGACACACCTGATAAGTCCCCTTTTTCCTGCTGGAGCTTGAAAAGCTGAAGAATATAAAAGGAAGGATGCCTGTCTTTTCTTATCACAAGGAAAAGGGAAAGGCTGACTAATAAGTTAATTGGGGATAGAGAAAACAACAGCAGCATCTGTCCTTTCAATGGGAAATATCAAGTGAACTTTACTTAATGACCTGTCTCATATTTTCCTGCTCATGGCTGGTCCAGAAAATAGTTTTTTTAAGTGAAGCACTGGCCCAAGGAGACTCATCAGGCAGAACATGTCAGGGAACAGTTTCACACTACTTCCTAAAGTAGATATTCTCAACCCAGTGAGCAACATGGAAAGGGACAGGAGGGCTTCTCCAAGGTCTGCCGTAGGGCCTCATCCACCTTCAGAGAGGAGGAGCAAAGACTGGCCTACTATTTTCAGGAACGAAGTACCGGTATGTAATACAGACTTCTTGGGGACTGGTTCACACGTGCATATGCATAACTGGTTCACTGTAGACATGTGTGAACTGTGAACAACCAATATGTCGGTACAATCAGGAGGCCTTTGCCTATCCCACCCAGTTGGCGACATTTCCCCTGCTGGCTGCTGCTGCTTCTGCCTGGATTGGTCCCTTGCATGGGGCAATCCTTCCTACCCGGTCAGGAATTATGTAGTGAGCAGCATGGCTGTCTAGTCACTCTGGTGCTGTTTCCACATAGCGATGGATAAATCATTAGGTTTCATTGTCTCCCACATTCGGATTTTTTAAATCTCAAGATCTTTCTCTCCCAAACTTTGAGAATTTTGGTGAATTCTTATCGAAAGGGAACTGAAACCAAATTCTCAGTCAAATTCAATAGGTGCGGCTATTCCCAGTTTGCAGGGGCCCTTGATGTACCCGTCCGCCATATAGCTGTTGAGGAGGAGGGGCCTGTTAAAAAGAGAGAAAGAGGCGACATTCAGCACTAACATGCTTGAATACACAGGGATTCAAATCCAGACTTTGAAGAGCAAAGCACTCTACTGTTGTGCCTCCGTTAGGTCAGACCGAGACCGGCCGTGCCAGAGTGTGTTTGGGGTGGGGCCGGGCACGTGCAGCCTGACCCGGCTGGGCTGCCTTACCAATCAGCGCCTGCTCAAAAGGCAGGCCCCAAACGCACATCAGACGCTGGAAGCAATTGTTTGCTGATACAGCTTCAGCCAGACGCCTTGACACCCCTGAACTCAGACTTGTGCCTTTGAACCTCAGAACGACCTCGACGGCGCTTTTGCCTGCTCCTGAACTGGTTTCTGTTTGCTGCTTTTCGGACATAAATATTTTGGCTTCGACCCTTGGACTGTGATAACGATGACGGCTTATCTTTGTACTGGACGGATTTACGACATCTACGTCGGGATGAATGAATGAATTAATCAGGGAGCCAAAAAACGAAAGAGGCAGAGGGCGGGGAGACAGGGTCTTAAGTGAGGGTCTCAGTTCCCCACCCCCGCTTAAGCCTATTGGCTTAGTTGATGTGGCTTGGCTGTGTTCTGACTCCTCATCCCTCCCCCACGCACAAACTTCTCCCCGACCCCAGAAGGCGGTGTGGTGCCGGGGGAAGTCCATTGCGTGTGTATAGGTGAGATAATGAAGAGTCAGACAGAGTATGGTTTAAAATCAGGGCCACATTTATTGAATTAAAGATCTGTGAAGGGCGAAGGGCAGTACTAATCTACGCCTGGCCATTGGCCGGGTAATTTCAAGTTCTTTTTGTCTCGAATATGGTGAACTTGGAGATTTTGGTAAATTCTTATCAAAACAAAACTGAAATAAAATTCTCTTATTCTCACCCATTTTAGTTCTACAACATCCTTTTTGAGATGTAGTGACCAGAACTGTATGCAGTATTCCAAGTGCAGCTACACCATAGATTTTTATTAGGGCATTACAATATTGGAGTTTTATTTTCCTGATTATCTTCAGCATGGAATTTGCCTTTTTCACATCTGCCACACACTGAGTCAATGTTTTCATTCAGTTCTCCGCCATTATGACCCCAAGATCTCTTTCCTGGTCAGTCGATGTCAGTTCAGACCCCATCACTGTATAGGTGAAGTTAGGATATTTTGCCCCAGTATGCACCACTTTACACTTACTTGCATTGAACTACATTTGACATTTTGATGCTCATTCAGCCAGTTTGGAGAGATACTTTTGGAACCCTTGGCAGTCATTGGGTCTTGATCATCTTAGGAAACACTGATGAGGTGAGTCCTTTTCTTAATGGCACAAGAAGGTGGGAGGAAAAGGACTCCCATGTTCCTGGGGGCTACTGCTTGGCCTGTGTACTATAAGGTTTGGCATGAAGTCCATGTCCTGAAAGAATACCTTTCACCAGTAATCTGGAAGAAGAAGCCAATGAGGTGACCTGCCATCACCACCATCTCCAGCTGCTGCTGCTGCTGCTGCACCAGCTAGGACTGGGCCCCTCCTTCCACCACAGAGGCCAAGAAAAACCAACTGCCCTGTGACCAGATTGCAGTGGCAAACTCTCTTCCTCGCCACCTCCTTAAATAGCCTAGTTTTGCTGTTTAATTGATCTAGAGTTCAATTCTGGCTGGGGCATGCTGGGAGTTGTAGGCCAAAAACATCTGGGGACCCAAGGTTGGAGAACACTGTTCTAGTTATTAGAGAGCCCAGATTCATAAATAAAAATAAAGAAATACGAGAGTGGATGTCACCATTTTTGTAGGTTTCCAGGCAAGTGGCTTCATCTCTCAGAAGGAGGTGAGTCTGCCTACCTCAATAGTTTCAATATTTACTTTATACATCAGAATTTGAAAAGGTTGTGGTTAAGATGATCTGCTAGTACCAGGTGGTCAGGCTAAAGGAACCTTTTCTAAGTTTTATCTTTTAGGATCATATGGAGTCAGACATGACTCATACAAAGCTCTTTGGACAAGAGCTGTAGAGTTTTCTGTCTCGGAAAAAGAAATGGGATGCCATGATAAAGCAATTTCTATCTGTGCTTATTTGAGAGAAGCACTAGATAGTAATTTTCAGAAGATTTGTGACACCACAAAGATTGAATGGGATCTTGCAAGTCAATACTTTCAGGTCTTGGATGTGAAATACCCAGCCTGCAGACTTATGTCTTGATTACTGCTCATCTCCATGGGCTCACATTTTCTGGAATCAACAACCAAGTACCTCAAATTATTTCACATTCAACAGGAGTAAAACTAAATATTCCCATGTATTCCAATACCAGCAATGATGAAATAGTTGTTAAAAGTTTTAGATATTTTAAAGATGGGTAGATTAACAGAATACTCCATAGAAGATGCTCCATTGAAATGGGCAGGTAAAACTTTGTTCAGAAATGACATTTATTTATTTATTGGAATGCTCATCTAGATAGTGAAGCCTTGGATATGGCCATCTTTATGTGAATTGTAAGAACCCTGTGTGTTTTATGTCCTCCATGTTATCATTCTTGTGTTGTTGTTTTTTCAATTGACCCACTCCATTTGACTCTACAAACCACACCACAGATGAATTGTCTGTACACAGTAAACTCCCCCAGCCCTTCTCGGAGTTCTGCGGAGTCAAAACAGCCAAGTGCAGGACCAAATACCTAGATTGCAGCAGTATTCCAGTTCCACTCCACAGTAATGAAGGTCATTCAGAAAAAGCTCTCAAGACTCAACAAAACTGCTGGTGTGTTTTCAGTTCAAATGTAATGAAGAAGAAAAAAAAATCTACAATACAGTTTCTGACCATTTCTTTCCGTTAGCCCACCCAGTAATAGTCTCGAAGGAAAAAGCATTGGCACTCAAGTACCTGCTTCTTTCAAAATGTACAAGGGAGGCAGTTGCCAAAATGTCGCAGCACTCTAACTGCAGAGATTTTTTAAGGATTTGATATATGATTAGGTTGTTTCTGGAAGTTCTTGATTCAGTCTACTTGGCCCAGCCTGCAAACCGACAAAGTGCTATTGTGATTTTTTTTTTTTTTTTTTTTTTTAAAGCAGCATAGGCCTCTCCTTCTTCGCCCTTCTACTCACCACTGGCTGAGTTCCTAAATTCTTCCACCACCTGCTTTGTTTTCACCAGGTAGTGCAGGTCCAGCTGATTCTGCCACTTCACCTGTCACCCTTTTCAGGCTACTCTGCAAGGTGCAGAGTAGCATCTCTTCTGTGCCATCCTTGCCTTCAGCCATCTAATCAGTAGCCTGAGTCATGACAGATGCTGCAGAGTCTTCTGGCTTTCAAGGCAATGAATTGTCTCTGATTTATTCATTTTTTAAAAAAAATCTGTTTCGAATCCCCCTTTTTACAAAAAGGCAACTCATGATAAAACAGCTAGCACTCATAAAATGTAAAATTATGAATAAAACCCAACAATAACATGGAAAAAGCAGCAGTTTAAAAAAAGAGGCCCACTCACTGGAATACAATTGTTTTCCACGCCCACCCAAAGTGAGAAAGTGAGGGGTCAAGTACAAGGCAAGCTGTTCTGCAGTCTGAATGCCATGGCTGAGAAGGCCCTCTCCTTAGCACCCACTTGCTATGTGACAAAGGAACATGCAGGAAGGCCCTCATAGCGGAATGGAGTTCTTGGGCAGATTCAGATGGGAGGAGGTAATTCCAGAGGTATCCTTGCCCCAGGCCATTTAGGGTTTTGGAAGTCAAAACCCTAAATGGGTTGCACTTGGAATTGAAGTGGGAAACAATCTGGTAACCAGTGCATTTGGTAAAGGATTGGTGTAATGTGATCTGATATTTTCATGCCAGAATCCTGATGGCCATAGCATGGACCAGCTTACTTTTCTGGACTCTCTTCATCAAAGGTAGTCCTATGTAGAGTGCATTGCAGTAACCCAACCTGGAGGTGACGAGGGCATGAATGACCAGACTAAGGCTAGTGTTGACTTCTCCTGGTAAGGGCACAGTGGCATACTACCAGTGGTGACTCCTATTTTGGTGGGGCTCCAAATCCATTGCAGCTTTTATTTGGAGCTTTATAGGATCTATCCATGGTGCTCCGTGGTGGTGAACCTAAAGTGGTATGGAGATGGTATCTAACTCCAGTAAGATTAAATCGGATAACTAACAATTGCTCTGCATTGTGCTGGAGAGGGTGTAATGAAAAAGGTACATATGCCCATATGTGGTGGAGCTGCAAAAATGTTCTGGAATTTTGGCAGAAAGTGTTTGCAGAAATATCAGAAATAATTGGAATGGAATTAGTGGTCTGCCCAAAATTAGCATTGTTAACAATAACAGAAAAATTAGTTTGTTTAAAAAATACTAAAGAACTGATTGTGAATTTGTTAACTGCAGCTAAATTAATGATAGCTAGGAAATGGAAAGTTCAACATGTATTTTCAATTACTGAGTGGTATAAAGAGGTATGGGATATCGTGCTAAATGATAAATTAACTTGTAATATTAAGTGTCAAAAAGGACAATTGGAGAAAGACACTTTTGTGAACATTTGGGGTAAATTTTTGGATTATGTGTTGGTGAAGGGGAAGGGGAACGAACCTTGTCAAGATTTGTTACATTTTTGGAATATAGAATATATCTTATATTTATATATAAATATTTTGGGGGAGAAATATAACCTGGTCTCAAGAGGTGGGGGGTGCATAATGTTTATGTTGTATTTTTGTTTTATTCATTATTAGTTGTATGAATGGTAAAATTCAATAAAACATTTTTTTTAAATACATTGTCAGAGTCCCAAATTAACAGTATTGTAGATTAAGCTTCAGTTTGTTCACTTGCATTCATTCATTTCATTTCATTCATTTATTTCATTTATATACCGCCCCACAGCCGAAGCTCTCTGGGCAGTTCACAACACTCTATACATAAAAACAACAATAAAAAACATACAAAATAGTTTAAAAAATTAAAAACCAAATTTAAAAACACAGTTTAAAATAACAATACAAAAGCCAATAAAACTGAGCCTACAGGTGACAATCCCCTCCGTGCTATTCCAAGCTCCTAACTAAATGCCTTGGCAAAGAGGGAAGTCTTAACCTGGCGCCGAAAAGATAGTAAGGTTGGCGCCAGCCGCCAGGCGGGTCTCAGTGGGGAGCTGATTCCATAATTGGGGGGCTACCACCGAGAAGGCCCTCCTCCTCGTTGCCACCAACCGAGCCTCTCTTGGAGGTGGCAGTCGGAGGAGGGCCCCAGATGTTGAGCGTAGTGTCCGAGTAGATAGCGGTTGGGAGAGACGTTCTGTCAGGTATTGTGGTCCTAAGCCATGTAGGGCTTTATAGGTTAAAACCAGCACCTTGAATTCGGCTCGGAAGCATATTGGCAGCCAGTGCAAGCGGGCCAGAACTGGTGTAATATGCTTGGACCTTCCGGTCCCCGCAATAAGCCTGGCTGCCGCATTTTGCACAAGCTGCAGCTTCCGAACAGTCTTCAAAGGCAGCCCCACATAGAGTGCATTGCAGTAGTCTAGTTTAGAGATCACCAGAGCGTAGATTAGAGTCTAAAACTGCCCAAACACCCGTTTAGAACTGTGCTAGACACACAGCCTGTACCACAGACAGCTTCAGAAAACCTGGCTTAGCTCAGTCCAGGAGACAGGTGCACTGCACAAAAGGTATTGTGGACCCGCATAGTCCTTCATATGGTGTGTTGGGATAAGATCCAGAAGGGGGAGAAAAAGAGAGGTGGGATGGCTTACAATAAAAAGTTTAAACCAGCAAATATGCAAATAAAACCATAAAACCTAAAACCAGCATAAAACCAGCAACAGAAGGTAAACAGTGGTGCAGCTAGGGCTGAACCTTGGGGCCAAAGTCCAGGGGCCCACCACCCACAGGGCCCCCAAATGCCCACCCAGAGAAGGGCAGATGATGCGGGCACTATGGCAGCAAAAACAAACAACATTTTATTCCTCTTAGGCATGATGGTGCTATGATTTAAGTGATCTTAAAATGCAAAAGTTTAACATGCTCAGAGTATTATTTTTTCTTATCAGGGTTGGAAAACATTCTAACATATATGGAAAGTAGAACTGGTTGTACAGCATGAAAGAGTGGGAGGTTTGGTGGGAGGAAGAGAAATGTTAGTTGCGTGCTTCACAGCTGAATTAATACACGAGGCTGTCGAAAGGGCCCCCCGATAAGACCATTAAGTCCAGGATCTTAAATTACCTAGCTGCACCACTGAGGGCAAAATCATAGAATCATAGAATCATAGAAAAGTAGAGTTGGAAGGGGCCTACAAGGCTATCGAGTCCAACCCCCTGCTCAATGCAGGAATCCAGGTCAAAGCATCCCCGACAGATGGCTGTCCAGCTGCACCTTGAATGCCTCCAGAGTGGGAGAGCCCACGACCTCCCTAGGTAGTTGGTTCCATTGTCTTATTGCTCTGACAGTCAGGAAATGTTTCCTGATGTTTAGGTGGAATCTAGGTTCCTGTAACCAGGGATGGGGACTCGGACTCGACGACTCGACTCGCGAGTCCGACTGAGTCCCCCCTCTGACTCGAGTCCCACTCGAGTCCCATTTTTTTCAATGGGACTCGAGACTCGACTCGAGACTCGAGCCCAAGGACTCTGCCACCGCTGCCCGCCGCCGCCACCGCCACCACCACCACCGCTGCTCACGTCACCACCGCCGCTGCCGTCTCCCTCGCCGCCAGCTCGCAGCCATCGCATGCCACACCGCCATCGCATGCCACGCCGCCATCATGCCGCCGCCATCGCACGCAGCCGCCTGCACCGGTCCCGTCATCACTTCCAGCGCAGCGGACCCTGCCGGGACCCTGCTCCGGCGCACTTGGCCGCCGCCGCTCTAAACAGAGCGGCGGCGGCCAAGCGCGCCGGAGCAGGGTCCCGGCGCGTCACTTCCGCCGCGCCGGAAGTGATGACGGGACCGGCGCGGGTGGCTGCATGCGATGGCGGCGGCACGGCATGCGGCGGCATGGCGTGCGATGGCGGTGGCGGCGAGCGGGTGGCGGCGAGGGAGACGGCGGTGACGTGAGCGGCGGCGAGGCGGCGGTGGCGAGGCAGCGGCAGGCGGCGGCGGTGACTCGAGCAGCGCGGAGAACGCTCTCCGCGCCACTCAGAAGAGTGAGATCGGGTCGTGCTGCTGCCGCCGCGGAGAACTACGAACCCAGGGAGGGCTCGTAATGCATCCCTGGTGCGGCAGCAGCGGTGGCAGGAGCAGGGACGAGGGAAGGACCCGCCGATGGTAAGTGGGGGCGGCGGCGGCGGCAGCCCATGGAGGGAGCGGGAAGGTCTCCACGGGAGGAAGGGCAGCTCTTCTTCCTCTCGTGGAGACCCTCCCGCTCCCTCCATGGGCCGCCGCTTTGGGAGTGACTCGGGACTCGAGTCACCATTTTGGACCTTGGACTCGAGACTCGACTCGAGACTCGGGTCCAAAGACCCGTGACTCGACGCGTGACTCGAGGCCAAGGACTCTTCAACATCCCTGTCTGTAACTTGAATATCAATATAGCAAGCTCACAACAGAACTGGAAATTTCACAGATCTTAAAATGTCAATAAATATATGTAATTCGTAAAATATATTTTTAAAGATTAGAATTAAAACTCCTGGGAAAGTAAAAAGTTCTTCACGTGGTGCCAAAGTGATCATCAATGCAGGCTCCAGGTGAACTTCTCTGGAGAGAGGACATGACATAACCAGGGTGCTACCACTGAAAAGGTCTAAAGCAGGAGGGGAAAAGGAGGGGGGGGAAGCAGTTATATCCATGTGAAAGAAATGGGACGGCATTCCTCCACCACCACCCCTGCCACACAACCTGTGAGCGTTGGTTGGCTGGGATCCTTAACTGTGTCGTGCTCTGACCTAAGTTGGGCTTCACTAGTGATACCATCACCATTTTTGTTCATTTGTTTAGCTTTTTAAAAATATAAGGAGAAAAAAGGAAGGAGACGGGTAGGAAAAAGTGAGAGGAAGGAGACAGGACTAACGTGGACATATACAGTTGAAGTGGGTCTCATGCTGAAAATGGGGGTGGGGCAAATAAAGCCCTTGCACACTAAAAAAAACAACAACTACTACTAGCACAGCAGGTAGTAGGCTGGCTAGAATCCTTATCCTTGACACAGGCGTTCCAAGTGCAGGAAGATTTTTTAAACATATATGCTTAAAAATGATGAAGAAAAGGAGTTGCAGCCCAAGCTGGGCAAAAAGGTGGCACAGGAGCACCTGGCCTCTCCAAATGAATTCAAGCCTTCCAAGCCAGATGAATTTCACCCCAAGGCACTAAAGGAACATGCAGGTGTAATCTCAGAGCCTCAGTGTAGAATATGAAAAGTCTTGGAGAACAGGTGATGTGCCATGAGACTGGGGGCAGGCATATGTTGTCCACATCTTCGGAAAGGAGGGGAGAGGATTCAGCAAACTAGTGCCAGCTTGATTGATGTTAGCACCTGGGAAGGTGCTAGGACAGTCTGTGAACATTTAGAAAAGAATGTTGTGATCATAAAGACCCAGTACAGGTTTCAGTGAGACTTTCTGCAAAGTCCCCCACAATATTCTTGTTGGCAAGCTAGTAAAATGTGGGCTAGATCATGCTATTGCTAGGTGCATTTGTGCCTGATTGATGGACCATACTCAAAGCACTCGTCAATGGTTCCTTGTCAACCTGAAGAGAAGTGACAAGTGTCCTGGGCCCAGCATTGCTCAACATCTTTATAAATGACTTGGATGAAAGAGTAGAGGGGATCGGATGCTCAACAAATCTGTAGATGGCACCAAACTGGGAGGGGTAAATAATGCCTTAGAAGACAGAAATAGGATTCAAGATTATGTTGATAGGATGGAGAACTGGGCTAAAATTAAACAGCAGAGATGAATGTAAAGTTCTGCATTTAGGTAGGCACAATCAGATGCACAAACTGCAGAATGGGTGACATCTGGGCTCATAGCAATATATGTGGAAAGGATCCACATACCTATTGGAGCCCCACCTCCCAGCCATGGTCAGTTCTTATCTCCCAGGCTTTGGAAATTTAACCAAGAATTACTCACATGCTTTAAAGATCAACTTTATATCCTTGAGGCAGGGCAGGGATGTTGAAGAGTCCTTGGTCTCGAGTCTCGAGTCGAGTCACGAGTCTTTGGACCCGAGTCTCGAGTCGAGTCTCGAGTCCAAGGTCCAAAATGGTGACTCGAGTCCCAAGTCACTCCCAAAGCGGCGGCCCATGGAGGGAGCGGGAGGGTCTCCGCGAGAGGAAGAAGAGCTGCCCTTCCTCCCGCGGAGACCCTCCCGCTCCCTCCATGGGCCGCCGCTGCCGCCGCCCCCACTTACCATCGGCGGGTCCTTCCCTCGTCCCTGCTCCTGCCACCGCTGCTGCCGCACCAGGGATGCATTACGAGCCCTCCCTGGGTTCGTAGTTCTCCGCGGCGGCGGCAGCAGTGGCGCAGCCCGATCTCACTCTTCTGAGCTGCGCGGAGATCGTTCTCCGCGCCGCTCGAGTCGCCGCCACCGCCTGCTGCTGCCTCACCGCCGCCGCCTCGCTGCCTCGCCGCTGCTTACGTCACCGCCGTCGCCGTTTCACCTCGCCACCACCCGCTCACAGCCACCACCATCGCGCTCCACGCCGCCGCCATCGCACGCCACGCCGCCGTCATCGCACGCCACGCCGCCGCCATCGCACGCAGCCGCCCACGCCAGTCCTGTCATCACTTCTGGCGCGGCGGAAGTGATGCGCCGGGACCCTGCTCCAGCGTGCTTGGCCGCCGCCTTTCTGTTTAGCGGCTCTGTTGGCCGCGCTGGAAGTGATGACGGGACCGGCACGGGTGGCTGCGTGCAATGGTGGCGGCATGATGGCGGCTGCGTGCGATGGCGGCAGCGGCTGTGTGTGGGTGGCAGCGAGGGAGACGGCGATGGTGGCGACGTGAGCGGCGGCAGTGACGTGAGCGGCGGCGGTGACGTGAGCGGCGGCGGTGACGTGAGCGGCGGCGGTGACGTGAGGGGCGGGGGTGGCAGAGTCCTTGGGCTCGAGTCCCGAGTCGAGTCTCGAGTCCCATTGAAAAAATTGGGACTCGGGTGGGACTCGAGTCAGAGGGGGGACTCAGTCGGACTCACGAGTCGAGTCGTCGAGTCCGAGTCCCCATCCCTGCCTTGAGGGCTAGAAACTTTCTTTTTAAAAAAATGAAAGCTGGGAAACTTGCAGTGTAGAATTCTGCACCTGGTGCCATTGAGAGTGATCATAGACTTGCAGAATGTGCCTGTGTATTCCAGCTGGATAAGCCACCTTTTCCCAGTCTCCAGCCGCTCAGGAGTGGAATGGAATTATTTCACTACAACAGAAAAGAAAGCAAAACACTCAAGGACACCAGTAATTAACTCTCCCAGGTAACAGAACTAATTTCAGGGAATTAAGGTGCTAGAGGTGGTCTCTAATGTGCGTGTGTGGTCCCCAAGGCTATTGGGACTTCAACATACATTCGGAGGCTGCCATCATGGGGGCACCTCGGGACTTCATGGAGACCATGGCTTCCTGGGAGCTGCACCCTGTATTAACTGGGCCTACCCATGTAGCCGGTCATGCGCTGGACTTGGTTTTCGTTTCCGGGGAGGGAGGAAATGATCTGGAAATCGGGGGTATTTCCACCACCCCCTTGTCATGTTCCGGAGCCTGGTTGGTCCAGTTGCTCCGGATCCATTGGAACAGTCTAAAGCCTCCTGTGAGACTTTAGCAAAGCACTTTGCAGATAAAATTGATCGGATTAGGAGTGGGATTCCGTGCGTCGTGGACACAGTGGGTGAATGGGAGGAGGCCAGTGGCAGTCCGGTTTTGTGGAGTCAATTCCAGCTTCTTCCTTCTGGTGAAGTGGACAAGGTGCTTTCTTCTGTTAAACTGACCACCTGCTTGCTTGCTTGATCCTTGCCCGTCCTGGCTTGTTATGAGCTGCAGGGAGAGACTGGGTGAAGGGATCAGGGTGGTGGTGAATGCCTCCCTCGACGAGGGAGTGATCCCATCAGCCCTTACGGAGGTAAGACCGCTTTTAAGAAGCCCTCCTTGGATCCCCAAGATCTGAACAACTTTTGCCCAGTCTCCGATTTGCCATTTCTGGGCAAGCTAATTGAGCGAGTGGTGGGGGCTCAGTTGAAGGCACATTTGGATGAAGCCAATTATTTAGATCCATCCATGCCAGTCGGGCTTCAGGCCTGCTGGAAATAGGACGGAAAACAGCCTTGGTCACCTTGGTGGATGATATGAGGAGGGCTTTGGATAGGGGTTAATGCTCTTTTCTAGTCCTCCTCGATCTCTCAGCGGCTTTTGATACCGTTGACCATGGTATCCTCCTGGACTGTCTGGAGGGGTTGGGCACTGTATTGCAGTGGTTCCGGTCCTTCCTCTCTGGAAGGTACCAGAGGGTGGTTCTCGGGGAGGAGGCTTCAGACCCTCGGCCGCTCACTTGTGGGGTGCCGCAGGGTTCCATCCTCTCCCCGATGTTATTTAACATCTACCTAAAGCCACTGGGAGCTATCATCAGGAGGTTTGGGGTGCGCTGTCATCAATATGCGGATGACACGCAGCTCTACCTCCCCTTCAAGTCCTCACCAAGGTTGGCTGTTGAAACCCTGTCCAAGTGCGTGGAGGCAGTGGCTGGCTGGATGGGAAGGAACATGCTGAAAGTTTCTGAAACTGAACCGCAACAAGACCGAGGTACTTCTGGTGGGGGACAAGGGAAGGTTAGGGGATTTTGACCTGGTGCTGAATGGGGTACATCTACCCCTGAAGGTTCAGGTCCGCAGCTTGGGAGTCATTCTAGACTCCCAGCTGTCCATGGAGGCTCAGGTGGCAGTTGTGAGCCGGGCGGCGCTGTATCAGCTCCATCTGATGCGGCAGTTGCGCCCCTACCTTCCTAATCACCTGCTCCCATCAGTGGTTCATGCCTTGGTCTCCTCTCGCCTAGACTACTGTAATGCGCTCTTCATAACCCTGTAATGCCCAGGGTTACCCTGGAAGACAGTTCGGAAGTTGCAGCTGGTACAGAACGCGGCGGTTCGCCTGGTTAAAGGCAGCCACTGGCGTGATCACATCACTCCAGTGGTCAAATAGTTGCACTGGCTACCAGTTGTTTGCCAAGCCAAATTCAAGGTGTTGGCATTGACCTTTAAAACCCTGTACAGCTCTGGTCCAGTATATCTCAAGGAGCGCCTCCAGCAACATCAAGTAGGCCACTCAACAAGATCTGCCACAGATGGCTTTCTCCCTGCCCCATCAGCCAGAGAAACCAGGCTAGGAAACCAGGGACTAGGCATTCCCTGCCTTTTCTGTGGCAGCCCCCAATTTATGGAACTCTCTCCCCAGTGATCTCCGCCATTCCCCTTCCTTGATTAGCTTCCACCGGGCATTAAAAACGTGGCTTTTCAGGCGGGAATATGGGGTGGGTTACGATTTTTAAGTTTTTTACTGTTTTTAATTGTGTTTTATACTGTGTGTGTGTGTGTGTGTCCCCCTCCTGTGTTTTATTGGACTGTACATCGCTCAGAGTGGCCGGATGTCTGGCCAGATGGGCGATTCATAAATATAATAAATGAATAATAAATAAATAAACTTGGAAACAAGAAGCTTTTGATCAAAGGCACAGTAACTCTTAAAAGCTTCAACAGCATTTTGCCTGCCCACACTGGGCAGACTGGTGCCGCAATTGCATTTTTTAAACAAAAATGGCCACAGATCAGGCTGGAAATAAACATGGTAGGACAACACTGGAATGCAATGACTTGGCAATCATGTGTGGATTCACTGTGCAGAGTGAGAGCAGTTAACACCCTGACCAGTTTATCATTTTTCTAGGCAACGCCCCAAAGAAATCATAGTAATTTGGGATGTCTGCAGATTCTAATTAGCTAGCATGTGGGATGATTATCACACCAAATGTAACTGAATCTTATCATTAAGTTCCTCTTCTTCCTATCTACTGGCATTGAGAGAGATGGCAAACTGCCCTAAGATGGGTTTGTAGGGCAGTGTTGTTGGTTTTGGTCTTTCTCCAAATGTCATCTGTTCTGGTGTACAGAGCTTATCAGATGATTATGAAAATGCTTCCAGGAATTTACATGGAATAGAATGGAGGACGAAATCTCATTTGACACAAAACATGTTCTGTGTCTTCAATCTAAATTCTGGCTGTGGGAGGAAAAGTTATTTGTGTAGGTGAGGGGAAAAGGGAAGTCACTCCCATGTCTCTCCCCATCACTCCACTAGCAAACATCTACTCCTTGTCTTCAGTTGGTCAAAGGGGGTGGGGGTCACTGTCTGGCTAGAACAGTGTTCTCCAACCTTGGGTCCCCAGATGTTTTTGGCCGACAACTCCCAGCATGCCCCAGCCAGCGTAGCTGGCTGGGGCATGCTGGGAGTTGTAGGCCAAAAACATCTGGGGACCCAAGGTTGGAGAACACTTGGCTAGAAGAAACAAGTTTTGAGCTGCCACACAAACTCTAGAAGGGCAATTTCACCTGTAACAAGAGAGCTGGTCGGGTTGTCAGATCCCTGTCGGCCCATTAATCATTCACTCAAAACAGAGACTGGAGCCCAAGAGCTGCCGGAGAGTGAGGATCCTCTATGATTTACTTTTCAGAGAGCTACCTACTTGTGTCTCCATCACCAGCCAACAGTCATATGATGCCCAAGGGGCCTTTCAAACAATTCCTCCCTTGCTTGGAAATGACCCTTTTTTATTTTCTTTCACTGCTATGTAAGCTGGAGCTGCACACAAGAGGATGCTGGCTTGTTTCCGTTGCTGCTTTCTATCAATGCCAGACTTTAGACCAGTGGTCTGAAGGGATGTTCCAATTTCCATTTTGAATACTTCAGTTTGTGCCAGCCTCATGCCATCCAGACCACCTGGCAGTTTCCAGCCAGTTTATGTGCCTGGTACACGTTAGGTGCTCTAGAAACAATAAATGTCGAGGAGGCGGCACTATATAACTCAGAGGTGGTTGCTTTGCTTGCAGAAAGACCCATGTTCAGGGCCGGTGCTACCATTAGGCCAACTAGGCAGCTGCCTAGGGTGCAGGGCTAAAGAGGGCGCCAGAAACGCCTTGAAAAAAAATACAGCGCTCTCAAGTGGGAAGGGGGGGCGCTAAATATCTGATCTTGCCTAGGGCACCAAACTGCCTTGCACCGGTCCTGCCCATGTTCAATCCCTGGTATCTCCAGCTGAAGGATCTAAGGCAGCTCCAAGCACCTTGGAAAGCTGCTGCCTGTTGGAGGAGACCATTCTCTGGCCTAGCTGGGCCAAGGCTGAGACTGGACAAAGCAGCTTCATATGCTCAATTTGAGGTGCAGGTTTGACATATAAGGGCCTCTACAGCCCAGGTCCTGCACTCCCAAAGGATGCCTTGCTTCTTTAAGGTTCAGATCAATGGTGTATAAAAACTGCTGATGCACCTAACATGGCACCCTCATTTCCTACTGCCTTGGGAGGCCTTCTGCCCTGAAAGGCAGCCTAGAAATATTTTAAATGAATAAAATAAATTACCACCCTTTGGGAAATGGAATCTTTTTAGACACAGCTCTGGTGGCACTTAACTGAAGTCATGGCCACTTTGTAGGTGGCTTTATACTTACTTATTTCATAGATTTATAGGTCACTCTTCAATTCAAGACTCCCAGGGCACTGTACAATAAAAAACATTATACAATAAAACAGTATATAAACTCAACACAAATCTCACAAGCAGCAGCCAAGGACCAGTCAAACCAGGAGATTAATAAGAAGATCCAGTAAGCCATGTAGAACACAACTACAGCTATAAAACATAGCATGCCCATGGAAAGCATGAGCAAATTAAAAAGTCTTCTCCTGATGCTCTGGGGAGAGAAGTCCAAATGAGGTACCATGGCTGAGAAAGCCTTTTCCCTGGTCCCCTCCCACTTAATTTCAGATGGTAAGGGAATCTAGAGAGGTTTCTCAAATTGTTTTAGATTTCTGCATGCTGAAAAGAAAACATGGCATTATTTCATAGACCATTACATGGGCTTTGGTGCTTATTTTGTGCCCCTGTAGAGATTACTCCCAAAACAGGGGTCTCTATGGCCCCATCCTAATTATACTGCAAATGGTCTGGCACGTGCACTCCAAAGAAACATCTGAAGAACCACCACAATTAATGGGGAGATATCCCTCTGGCATAACGATGGAGTGCTTTACTGCTGTTCTTCCACAAAGTACACATAGTAACCAAAAGCAGTCTTACTGGACTTCCTTCTTCAACAGTGTCCATTTTGAACATGGACAAATTGGTTTCATCACCAAGACTCTTGGACATGATCAACTATACCACTCATTAGAGCATCTATCTATCTATCTATCTATCTATCAATCATCTATGACAGTGTTCTCCAACCTTGGGTCCCCAGATGTTTTTGGTCTACAACTCCCAGCATGCCCCAGCCAGCTACGCTGGCTGGGGCATGATGGGAGTTGTAGGCCAAAAACATCTGGGGACCCAAGGTTGGAGAACACTGATCTATGACTATGCAGACATCAAGACTTCAACATCCAGTCAGCCTTTTTTCTTCTCCTATCTCCATCACCCCCACCAACTTGCTTTTTGTAACATCTTGCCTGAGGAAGAGATCTGGAGGTCTCAACATCTCTGAGTTGGCCTAATAAGGTCATTACACTAATATGAATAATATCATGAGGGACAGGTGAAGTGCCAGATGACTGGAGGAGGGCAAATGTTGTTCCTATCTTCAAAAAGGGCAAGAAGGAGGAACCTGGGAACTATACACCAGTCAGTCTGACATCAATCCCTGGGAAAATTCTGGCGCAGATTATAAAGAAGTCAGTCTGCAAGCACCTTGAAAACAATGCAGTGATTACTAGAAGCCAGCATGGATTTGTCAAGAACAAATCCTGCCGGACCAATCTGATCTCATTTTTTGATCGGGTAACCTCCCTTGTGGACTGTGGGAATGCTGTGGACATTATATATCTGGACTTCAGCAAAGCTTTCGACAAAGTGCCTCATGATATCCTGATTAGCAAGCTAGCTAAAAGTGGGCTAGATGGAACAACTATCAGGTGGATCCACAATTGGCTACAGAATCAGACTCAAAGAGTGCTTATCAATGGTTCCTTCTCAAACTGGGGAGAGGTAACGAGCGGGGTACCACAGGACTCGGTCCTGGGCCCAGTGCTCTTCAACATTTTTATTAATGACTTGGATGAGGAAGTGCAGGGAATGCTTATCAAGTTTGCAGATGACACAAAGTTGGGTGGAACAGCTAATACTCTGGAAGACAGAAACAAAATTCAAAGCAATCTCGATAGGCTGGAGCGCTAGGCCGAAAACAACAGAATGAAATTTAATAGGTAGAAATGCCAAGTGCTGCACCTAGGGAGAGGAAACCAAATGCACAGTTACAGAATGGGGGACACGTGGCTCAACAATACTACAAGTGAGAAGGATCTTGGAATTGTGGTAGATCACAAACTGAATATGAGCCAGCAATGCGATGTGGCTGCAAAGAAGGCAGATGCTATTTTGGGCTGCATTAATAGAATTATAGCTTCCAAATCGCGGGAAGTGATAATTCCCCTTTACTCGGCACTGGTCAGGCCTCATCTTGAGTACTGCGTCCAGTTCTGGGCACCACACTTTGAGAAGGATGTAGACAAACTGGAGAAGGTTCAGAGGAGGGCAACAAAGATGATAAAAGGACTAGAAACAAGGCTCTACGAGGAGAGACTGAAAGAATTGGGCATGTTTAGCCTTCAGAAGAGGAGACTAAGGGGAGATATGATCGCACTCTTCCAGTACTTGAAGGGTTGTCACACAGAGGAGGGCCAGGACCTCTTCTTCATCATCCCAGTTTGCAGGACACGGAATAATGGGCTCAAGTTACAGGAACCTAGATTCCACCTGAACATCAGGAAAAATTTCCTGACTGTCAGAGCAATAAGACAATGGAACCAACTACCTAGGGAGGTGGTGGGCTCTCCCACTCTGGAGGCATTCAAGGTGCAGCTGGACAGCCATCTGTCAGGGATGCTTTGACCTGGATTCCTGCATTGAGCAGGGGGTTGGACTCAATGGCCTTGTAGGCCCCTTCCAACTCTACTTTTCTATGATTCTATGAATTCTGAGAATTTTTGTATGGCCAACATGCATTATGGAATTCATTAGCCTATGCCACTTTTTAAAAAGATGAGACAAATTCATGGAGGATAGATCTGCCAGGGGCTACCAGCTATGACAGCCAAATGGAACCTTCCTATACAGAGACAGTTTATCCTTGAATACCAAATGCTGGAGGTAACGGAGGAGGGTGGTGGCCTCTGTGTCCTGCTTTTGAGGTCCTCAGGCCAGCTGCACTTGGGAAGTCACTGCTGGAGTGACTGGATCTTGGTCGAATTCATGGAAGCAACCCTTCTTATGCTGAAAGTGAGCTACTAATATAGAAATAGACATAAACACAATTTATTTATTTATTCATTCATTCGTTTTAGAATACTTATATACCACTTTTCATTTTTAAAATCCCAAAGCAGTTTACAACAAATTATAAAACAATGCATCATTATAAAAGCACAACAACATTTAGATGAGTTTTTTGGTTGGGAAAAGCCAGCGTAAACAACTATCATAGAATCATAGAATCATAGAAAAGTAGAGTTGGAAGGGGCCTACAAGGCCATCGAGTCCAACCCCCTGCTCAATGCAGGAATCCAGGTCAAAGCATCTCTGACAGATGTCTGTCCAGCTGCACCTTGAATGCCTCCAGACTGGGAGAGCCCACCACCTCCCTAGGTAGTTGATTCCATTGTCTTATTGCTCTGACAGTCAGGAAATTTTTCCTGATGTTTAGGTGGAATCTAGGTTCCTGTAACTTGAGCCCATTATTCCGTGTCCTGCAAACTGGGATGAACGAGAAGAGATCTTTGCCCTCCTCTGTGTGACATCCCTTCAAATACTGGAAGAGTGCGATCATATCTCCCCTCAGTCTCCTCTTCTGAAGGCTAAACATGCCCAGTTCTTTCAGTCTCTCCTCATAGGGCCTTGTTTCCAGTCCCTTTATCATCCTTGTTGCCCTCCTCTGAACCCTCTCCAGTTTGTCTATGTCCTTCTTAAAGTGAGGTGCCCAGAACTGGACGCAGTACTCAAGATGAGGCCTAACCAGTGCCGAGTAAAGGGGAATTATCACTTCCCGCGATTTGGAAGCTATACTTCTATTAATACAGCCCAAAATAGCATTTGCCTTCTTTGCAGCCACATCGCATTGCTGGCTCATATTCAGTTTGTGATCTACCACAATTCCAAGATCCTTCTCACTTGTAGTATTGTTGAGCCAAGTGTCCCCCATTCTGTAACTCTGCATTTGGTTTCCTCTCCCTAGGTGCAGCACTTGGCATTTATCCCTATTAAATTTCATTCTGTTGTTTTCGGCCCAGCGCTCCAGCCTATCGAGGTCACTTTGAATTTTGTTTCTGTCTTCCAGAGTATTAGCTGTTCCACCCAACTTTGTGTCATCTGCAAATTTGATAAGCATTCCCTGTACCTCCTCATCCAAGTCATTAATAAAAATGTTGAAGAGCACCGGGCCCAGGACCGAGCCCTGTGGTACCCCGCTCGTTACCTCTCCCCAGTTTGAGAAGGAACCATTGATAAGCACTCTTTGAGTCCGATTTGTTAGCCAATTGTGGATCCACCTGATAGTTGTTCCATCTAGCCCACTCTTAGCTAGCTTACTAATCAGGATATCATGAGGCACTTTGTCGAAAGCTTTGCTGAAGTCCAGATATATAATGTCCACAGCATCCCCACAGTCCACAAGGGAGGTTACCCGATCAAAAAATGAGATCAGATTAGTCTGACAGGATTTGTTCTTGACAAATCCATGCTGGCTTCTAGTAATCACTGCATTGTTTTCAAGGTGCTTGCAGACTGACTTCTTTATAATCTGCTCAAAAATCTTCCCAGGGATTGATGTCAGACTGACTGGCCTATAGTTCCCAGGTTCCTCCTTCTTGCCCTTTTTGAAGATGGGAACAACATTTGCCCTCCTCCAGTCGTCTGGCACTTCACCTGTCCTCCATGATTTCTCAAAGATAATAGACAGTGGTTCTGAGAGTTCTTCTGCCAGTTCCTTTATTACTCTAGGATGCAGCTCATCAGGCCCTGGAGATTTAAACTCGTTCAGAGTAATCAGGTGCTCCTTGACCATTTGCCTATCAATCTCAAGCTGCAATTTTGCCCCTTCAGTCTGCACTTCAGGTTTGCCAGGGGGGTCATAGACCCTCTTTTGGGAGAAGACCGAGCCGAAGTAGGAATTGAACACTTCTGCCTTTTCTTTGTCTTCTGTTATCAATTTGCCATCCTCATCGCGTAGTTGAACCACCAGTTCTTTCTTCTGTCTTTTACTGTGCATGTATCTGAAGAAAGCTTTTTTGTTGCTTTTAGCATTCCTCGCTAACCTTAGCTCATTCTCAGCTTTAGCCTTCCTGACACTATTCCTGCAGTTCTGTGCTACCTGCCTGTACTCTTCCCCTGTAGCCTGTCCTTCCTTCCACTTCCTATACGTGTCCTTTTTTGTTTTCAGGTCATCTTTGAGTTTATTGTGAAGCCACATTGGCTTTTTCTGTTGCCCTCTGCCTTTTTTCCTTGTGGGAATTGTTTGCAATTGTGCCTTTAAAATTTCCTTCTTTAAAAACTCCCACCCCTCCTGGGCTCCCTTTCTCGTGAGAGTCACTTGCCATGGGATCTTACTAATCATTGTTCTGAGTTTGTTAAAATTGGCTTTCCTAAAATCCAGGGTACGTGTTTGGCTACACTCAGCTTTTGCTTCTGTTAGAATCAAGAACTCTAGTATAACATGGTCACTTTCCCCCAGAGTTCCCGAAACTGCCACTTTATCCACTAACTCGTCTCTGTTGGTTAGAATCAGGTCAAGGATAGCCAATCCTCTAGTTCCTTCCTCCACTTTCTGTAGGAGGAAGTTATCAGCAACACAGGTCAGGAATTTCTTGGAGGGGCCATGTTTGGCTGAATAAGTCTCCCAACAGATATCAGGGAAATTGAAGTCTCCCATTACTACCACTTGAAGTCTCCCATTACTACCACTATGTTTTTTTTATATTCATCAAAAGCACATGAGTAGTGGTGGTGCCAGATGTACTGCAGAGGGGAGGTCATTCATTCAATTGGAGGTCAGTGGCTGGCCTCTTTGGTCACACTGGGCTGCCAAAGGAAGAGAGGCCATCTCACCCCACAGAACACCATTTGTGAAGCTAAACCGCTTGTAAAGAAGACCGTTATACTTGAGGGAGGGAGCAATGTACCAACACCATTTGGGTTCAAATTCCTGTGCTCAGCACACAACTGTAAACATGAGGCAAACCTTCAAATTGCCACTGGTTCTGCTCGGTTTCTGGCAGCTTTAAGACATGTGGTTTTTGGAGGAAGCTCAAATCAATGGTTTGCAAACTCCTTAAAGCAGGGGTCTTCAAACTAAAGCCCGCCTTGCCTTTTTATCCGGCCCAGCAGCTGATCGGCGGAAGCAGACTTTTTTTTAACTCTTTCGCTTCAAGCGCCGATTCCTTTAATTCATTTCCATAATATGGGAAAATTAGTGGTGGTGTTTTACCTCTTATGTATGAGCTGATGTAGCTAAGTCAGATTTCTAATGTTTACTTTGCGTATGCTCATTTGTGTGATGGCAAAAACAAAAGTATATTCATGTTAGGCATGAAACAATTGTGCAACTATATACCGTATTTTTCCGTGTATAAGACGCCCCCATGTATAAGACGCCCCCCACTGGGCAGTTTCGCAACCACGCGGTTCTCTCCTCGGCTTACTTCCGTGTATAAGACAACCCTCAATTTTTAGTCTAACGATTTTAGGAAAAAGTATAATCTTATACATGGAAAAATACTGTATGTAAATACCACCAGCCCTGCCAGGAGTATTCATTAATATTTCCTCTTCTTCCCTCCTCATTCCTTTTTCCTTGTGCGTCGTGTCTTTTTAGATTGTAAGCCTGCGGGCAGGGACTGTCTTGCTAATTGCTGTAAACCGCCCAGAGAGCTTCAGCTATTGGGCAGTAGAAAAATTAAATAAATAAATAAATAAATAAAATAACTTTCCATTTAAGGGGGGGAAATTCACCCCTATCAAGTAAAAAAAAAGGACCCGGGTCCTTTTTTTTTTTATTTGATCCATTCGCTCATATTTTTTTCAAACTATAGTCTGGCCCCCCAACAGTCTGAGGGACAATGAACTGGCCCCCTGTTTAAAAGTTTGAGGACCCCTGCCTTAAAGGAAGGAACATTTCCTTAATCCAAAACCACTGTGCTAGGCAAGGGAAAGAGATGCCAGGGGAGACAGATGTTGTAACTACAAAAGGCCGGGTGGGGTGGGGTGGGGGTGGACTAACATGCATATTTGAAGGTTAAGCATGGTCTGAAAGACAGGGAAGTAACTGCTTTCCCTGCAGAGTAACTTGCTACTCCACCCCTGCCAAGGTAGAAGGACTTATTCCTTTCTGGAAAGCAGAGCACAAGGGAATCCTGGGATCATCTCAGATGCCTTCATTGTTCTCCACCATCCTCCTTGTGAGAAAAAAATGGGGACTGAACTCCTGTATGTAAAGCCAGTGAGAACAGCATGGCCGGGAGACAGTACTTTGGAGGAGCTCCTACAGAAATACCTGATGCTGTTGAACTTCATTCACGTGAATGCAGGCTGAAATTGCTTCTGGGTTCAATAAAACCTGAGGGCAGGGGGTGGGTGGGTGGGTTATTATAAGGCTCAGTTGAAAGGAAATTTAACTACAGGTTGCTTGCCCAAGGTGAACTGAGCAGTCCTTGGCCTTAGATTCTGCACCATTGTGTCTGACTGCAAATAACTGAATTAAGGGGTCCCAGCATGGCGTAGTGGTGAGAGTGTTGGACCGGGACTTGGGAGATCTGGGTTCTAGTCCCCGCTCGGCCATGAAACTCACTGGGTGACTTTGGGCCAGTCACTGGCTCTCAGCCTAACCTACCACACAGGGTTGTTGCGAGGATAAAATGGAGAGGAGGAGGAGGAGGAGGATTATGCAAACTGCATTGGGTTCCTAGCAGGAAAAAAAGGTGGGATATAAATATAATAAAGGGTGAGAGAGGATGGTGCATCTGTGTGAATGTGAAAAACAGCTTCTGTATGTTTGGGTGAGTACATTTGGGTTAGAGCGGCCTGGGATTCCTGGATCTGCTATGACTTGAAATCCCCGCGTCCCAGGAGCCAGCAATCGATTCCGGGAACCACGTCCACGTCGTGTAGTACAGGCCTCGCTCCAGTCTTCACCGCAGGCTCCCCAATCTGAGCCAACAGCAGTGGCGGCTTCCCAGCCCAACTGTCGGTAGTTTAGCTGTCCTCCTCGCTGCTGCAGCCAGACACATGGTGGTTTGAAGCTGCGGCATGCTTCAGCTCTGAGTCCAGATTGCCAGGTCTGATCCTTTTATATCTCTTTGCCTCCCCCACATTCCAGACATCTTCAGTGGCAGGGAAATTTTGCAAGGAGAAACCCTTCTGGGACAATTTGTCCTATGCCAAAAGCATTTCTGCAAGTTAGCAAAAAAAAACAAACCAAAAAACAAACCCTAAAACCAAAAGCCCCAAATGTTATAAGGCTATTAAGGTAATATGGATACACCTGAATTGATTATTCATTGTTCATAATGCAGGCATGGGGAGCCCAACGGACACGGTAGCC
Source organism: Shinisaurus crocodilurus (assembly GCA_021292165.1). Classification (NCBI taxonomy): domain Eukaryota; kingdom Metazoa; phylum Chordata; class Lepidosauria; order Squamata; family Shinisauridae; genus Shinisaurus; species Shinisaurus crocodilurus. The sequence goes on along the minus strand of JAHFWL010000004.1, from coordinate 3,147,764 downwards.
CCTTTCTGGCTTTCCTGGAAACAAAACTGCATGTCAGTATTCTTCCTTTCTTTTTAATATGGTATTGTTGTGCCACACAGTTTTCCTATATCACTGACATGCAATCCAATGAAAGGAAACGGGAAAAAGACATTTATGCGGCTTTATCATATTCATTACAGTTAATAAGATGCAGAATTTTCAGACACACAAACAAAATGTACAGATTTGTTTTTTAACTGTGAATCTTCTTTGCAACAGCTTTAAATGATCTTCATTGAAACGAAAAAGCATGATTCAAAACCATCTCAGAGCTCAACACTCATAGAAAACTGTTGTTATGTAACACAAGGGTTCAAATTTTAATTCAGAGTTATACATAGTATGCTTTTAATAATATTTAAATTGTAATATTTGTTATAGCCTCTCATTGAATACAAACATTTCACATTGGCACAGGATGCTATTGACTGGTCATTATTGCTTACTTTTTTGAGGACTTTGTGCTACAGCGGAAGGCCTCATCATCTACTGCAGTGTTCTCCAACCTTGGGTCCCCAGATGTTTTTGGCCTACAACTCCCAGCGTAGCTGGCTGGGGCATGCTGGGAGTTATAGGCCAAAAACATCTGGGGACCCAAGGTTGGAGAACACTGATCTACTGGTTCCTTCCCAGGGTGCATCTGCCATGTTCCCACATCACCATAAATGATCATGGTGACCATCAAGTGCAGCGGGCTAGAGAAGGACAGTGCAGATGCCCCAGCTCAGCTGGCAACTCCAGGTGTGCAGCGAGGGGGAGCGGGCCCTGCTGTGCCATGGTGCCCAGTGAGGGCAGCATTCTCCAGCAGCACGCCAGGTTCCCCCGACCTTGCTTCCTGAAGTGGCTCAGCTAGGGACAGACTAACCTGTCAATCTCCGTTTCTCTCAATTTCTCATTTCCCCCCAATCTTAAATTCAGTTCATCTCAAACACTGAGAATTTCTCCAGTCTTAACTTTGGTTCATCCCAAACTTGGAGAATTTTTTTAAGTTTGCATGAAAGTTCATAAGTATTTTTGTGCATATTTCTCCTGACGCGTGCATTTTGTATCCATTTTTTGCCTAAAATACACATTTTCTTCAAGTAATTTCCATGTTAACATTATTTCCCCTAATATATGCATTTTTGCATGCATTTTTTTCATTGAGAACTCCCTTGCAAAATTTGGAGAAATCCAAATTTCAAAGGATCATTATCCATTATGTGAGTTTCAGTTCACATAGTGGTTTGAAAGTGCAAAGTTAGGTAAGTTGGTATTGAAATATGGACTGAATTAATCCACCCCCCATCCCTAGGCTCAGCCAGTCATCCTAGGCAGCCTATGGTGAAGGCCCTGACGCAGAGCTCTGTTTTGCCACAGGATCCCCAAAAGGGATTGGCAAAGGTTCTTTGAGGGATTTTCTGACCATAATAAATACTCCTCCAGGAAGTCAGAGCCAAACATGTTTATTGTAAAGTCAAGCCACAAGTACAACAATGCTCTTCTCCCCCCAGTTCCCTGGTGGAAATCCCACCCCTTAGCAGCACAGTCACTGTTCAACCAACCCGAATGCTAAGTCCAGCAGCTCTCTGCCTGGGTATTGGGTTTCAACATTGGGCTTCTGCAAGGCTCCCTGCACAGCGCCCTCTGCTCCTCCTCGCTCCTTCCAGTTCTTCAGTACTTCACACACAACCGCCACTAACGGCCACCCTCTCTGTCTGCACTTGCTTGTCTTATATACCACCAAGCTTCTTGGATTGCAGATCTCGTGCTTAACTGTTAGCACCTGTGCTGTCCTTCTGGCCAGCAGCCAGATCACCTGCTGGTGAGTTGCTCTTGATTGCATCAGGCTGGCAAGCAGCCAAGTAGCCAAGGCCGTTTGCTGATTAGCTTTCTTAAAGCAAACCCGGAGCATAGAGGCAGAACTCTGTACAACACTCCTGTACTCCTCGGCATCTTCCGCGACTCCCAGTACAAGCTCCCCCGCTGAATTCCTCCTCCTCCTCCTGCCTGCCGCATCTGCCCTGCCTCTCCATCCTACCTACCCGCTCCTTGGCGTGCTTCACAACTCCTGCCTCTCCCTTGCTACAACAATCCCCACCTGCACATTCTGCTCAGTAATTGTTCCAGGATTCTGACATCTAGTTGATTCTGCACAGGTTAATTCTGGTGGGAAATCCAGATTTTGGAACATAGGTGGTAGAATTCTGTGCATCTGCCATTTTCTTAGCTTTGGCTACTTCCCAGAAAATGCTAACAAAGGCAGGGGGGGCAATACACTGCCAAAGGCCCTCTTGCCCTAAGGACCTTCAGTGGTGAGTTGCTTTTTGTACCCCACCAGGTATTTCTCAGCTGCAGCCTGTTTCAATGTCTGCAATGAAATCAAGTGCACCATTGTACAATTTCATCTCTGCACCATTGCACAGAGGGCCGGTGCTACCATTAGGCCAGCTAGGCAGCTGCCTAGGGCGCAGGGCTAAAGGGGGTGCCAGAAATAGGGAGGGAGGGCTCAAGTGGGAAGAGGGGGTGCTAAATATCTGATCTTGCCTAGGGCACCAAACTGCCTTGCACCGGCCCTGATTGCACAATGTGTTTTGTTTTGTTGTGTGTGTTTTGTTTGTTTGTTTTAAAATGGGGTGGGGGGCACCAAACTTTTCTTTTATAATTGTATATGTTCATTTTTCCCTGGAAAATTTTGGAACATATTTCACCGGAATCTGTCCAAAACCGATTCTGCCTTGCTGAATTCTGATCTGGAACATGTTCCAGGGCACCTCCCTGTTGAGGTGGATTCCCTAAGAAGCTCTACTTAAAACCTGACTACTTAATTTATATGGTCACAGATGTCAGTGTCTGGCGTACATGAAATGTGAGGAAATGGACAATCCCGCTATATTTTGCCTTCATAAAAGAAGAATGAGGAGCAATATGAAACAATGCCTGCTTTCAAATATTTAAAAGCCTGACACAGCACAGATGGAGGAGCAATTGTTTTTTTGTGCTTCTGAGTGCACAGAAAATGATAATGTATTTGAGGTGCAGAGAGGCAAATTTAGGCTATGTATTTGGGGGGGGGGATCTTGTCTCAGAATCACTGGGCAACGTAATGTTTCACACACAGTCCGTGGAACCATTTGCAAGCAGATGCGCCTATCCAAAGGTTCTTCAACTGTGCAGAGTCTCTAACACACTGGCCGAGCCCACCCCTACTGAAATCAATGAAGAAGGCAGACCCTTGAGTAAACTAAAAGCACATGTGTGTGCTGACCTGTGGTCTCCCTGATGAACTGAATGGGGCAAGATTATTTGCACCCTGACTGTAACCAGGGCTTCTAATCTTAAGGTAATAGTGATTCTTCTGCATGATGTGTTACATGATGTTGTGAAAATAAACAACACTTCCTGGATAAATATGCAGAATATCCTATGAAAACCATATCTAGATACATAGTAATATGCAATTTTCACATATGCCAGGGGTCGGTGGAGGTGTTACTGTGCAGAAACACACTGGAAAACCACGGGCAATTGCAGCTTCATAGAGTATGGACATGGAACAAGAAATCCATATGTTTGATCACCACATCAGGGTTTCATGATAATTTTTCCAGCAAAGTTTATTCTGTATAAAAATCTGGTAACATGTGAAACAGCCTTAAATTTAGTCAATTCAGATAAACCAGGGGGCACCTCAAACATTGTCATCATGAGCTCCTCAAAGGTAATACGAATGGCAAAAAAGACAGATGTTGGCTAATTTGGCTGTCGGTGCGGGATCAAGACTTTTTGCTGCCCAAAGCAGAACCCAAACAGTACCACACCACCCAAGGCCAACACTTCAATTAAAATCTTAATAATAACCATACTACTAATAATATTATAATTATATATATAATATATTAATAACATATAATAATATAATTATATAATAAGTATACAGTCATGCCTTGGATTGAGAGCATAATTCGTTCCGGAAACGTGCTTGTAATCCAAAACACTCTTATATCAAAACGAAATTCCCCCAAAAAAAATTTGTACGGAGATTTTTAATTTAAGCCATACTACAGTACTTGTATTGCAAGACGTCGCTTGTATAAGTAAAAAATAAATAAATAAATATTTAAAAATTTGCTTGTCTTGCAAAATGCTCTCAAACCAAGTTACTTGCAATCCAAGGTATTACTGTATTATTAATAAAATAATATTATATAATATATAATAAGATTATTTAATAATAATAAATAAATAAATAAATAAATAAATAAAATAATAATAATAATAATAGTAATAATAATAATAATTCAATTTTAAAAACCATCCAATTAAAAAACACACCATTCAATTAAAAAAAAACATCCGGACACCAATTCCTCCCTTCATCTACCCCCCTACCCCCTCTCATGGTGCAGCCTGAAGTGGTCACTTATAGATTTCACAGATTTCATAGATCACAGAGTTGGAAGGAGCCTACAAGGCCATCGAGCCCAACCCCCTGCTCAATGCAGGAACCTAGAGGAGGGGTCTCCCATCCAAGTAATAACCAGGCCTGACCCTGCTTAGCTTTTCACGCTCAGACAAGCTGAGCCAGCGTAACACTTCCCTGCTGCTGCATGCCAGGGCTGGCCCTGTTGGCTCTTTATAACATACTCTGTAGAAAGACAATTTGTTCTGCCTGAGGAGGTGCCTCCAGATTGGCTTCAATTTTCACTCTATGTGAAATCTCATGGCAACCATGGGATGTGTTGACCCCACCACACACACTCCAGTAATTTTGCGGTTGAAACTCTTTTGACTTCCTTTGAAATCCCACATGTTGCACCTGAGGGGAAGGGACCAATTCACTGCAGGTGAATCTCTCCAGTGAACCAGTCAGAGCTCTTTGAATAAACTGGGTTGTAAAATGGTAAATGATGAAACCAGTAGCTCTCAGTCCATTCAAAATGTGCTATGCTTATTCAGCCCGTTTCCTGTGTGTTTGTTTCTAGTACAGCATTTCCTTCTCCTTCTGGCCAACACAATACTGCCGTGTTGGTGTCTAATGAACCATGCAGTGTTTCAACCTATATGCCATTGATAATGACCTTGTGCCCACAGACTTTCTGGTCACCTCATTTCCATTCCTCTTTAGATACATGTTGTCTTAGAGGAAAAACAAGATTTGGGACTTGGGAGGAAATAACAGGTCTCTCACTTAAAGGAATCATCAAACCACAGCAAGGATATTTTTAGTGATGGGCAAATTCCTTTTGGTTCCACTCAGCATCAGGTCAGTAATTACAAGGTTTTTTGGTGAGATTTTGGGGGGAAATAATCTGTTTTCTGAGATTTCTGTTCTGTCTTATAAAGGTGGGTTTATATGCATTGATGGTGCAACATGTACCATATATCATATTGCCCCCTGGAAATTGTAGTTCCCAGTAGCTGCCATGACCACGAGTTGTTTGGAAACTTAATTTCCCCACTCCAGAAACAAACACAGAGTGGCTTCCAGACTGAAGACTCCTAGTGTTACCAATCAAAAGACCTTGTGCAGCTAGTCCATCTTTTCCTCCTTAACTGATTTTTGGTGGTAAGAAAAAACTGGAAGAAATTGTGGGGAAACACAGGAGAATTACAAGTGGAAGACATCTGGACCCCAGTATTTGCAGGATAAAAAGGTTCATCAGGAAGTACCCATAGCTTAAGATACAGTTTAAATCTAGGTGGAGAGGTAGTAAACATGTAAAGAAACAGTGGTGAGAACTGACAAAAACAGAGAGCATATTATTCACCAAACAAAAGAGCAAATCCAGGAGCATTTATGTGGGAGGGAAAGGTTTTTAAGGTTAAAGGACATCAAATCCCAGCTGGCTTTGAATAACTGGTCTGATGAATGCTGACCATGCATGTATAAAGCCTCACAAAATCTCATTTACATTCCCAGTCAGGGAAATAACACTCAGTTCATAACGCAACTAAGCATTTATGGGCTGGGCAGATTTGTATTCTCTGAACCAGGTAACTACAGATTCTAGTGTGTTCAGTAATTCCCAATGACGTGTGAAAGGACAAGAGCAGCGGCGAGACTGCGGGAAGCAGGATAACTGGGCATAGCTGTTTTGTCTAAAGTAACTTACTATTTCCTGAAGACATGGAGGCCATTACAAGATTGCAGCTCCTGGGCTGAGATTTTATATATATATAAAATCAGATAGATAGATAGATATATGAAGGCTAAGATTTACTGGGATAACAAGCAAAACAAAGGCATCAAGAACCATCATATAATTTTACCTGCTGATCCCCAGCTGTGAAGGCTGCGCACTCTGAGCTGAAGCTGCTGGTTCCGGTGGTTGTTTGTTTTGTTGGCCTTTGCCACCCCAGATATTAATAAATTCAAGATGAAATCAGCTTTATTTATTATTGAAATAGCCAGAGCTTGCAATTCCAAGAAGCAGACTTTATAAAGCATGGCAAAAATGTTATTTTTGTTTTGTTTTGTAAAAAGTAAAAATCAAAATCTCCTTAGAAACTTGAGTGGCTGAAAAATATGTACTGGTTTTAAAAAAACAAACAGGCAAGATAATGATATTACTATTTAGCAATGCGATCCCAGAGGTGACCAAATCGGTGTGCCCATCTCTCTATCTTTCCCAAGCCACTGTTTGTACCTCCTTAGGAGATGCCATAACTCCAGCAGAGATATGCAGAGAGTCCTGCTGATAAATTTCACTAGGCTTCTTGAAACACTTTTGGCTTCCCTCAAAATTTCTCAGATATTTCTCCAAAGCAGGAACTTCCAAATTCATCCAGCAATTTCACTTGGGGGAAAATTTTGGTGGCAACTGTTGTCCCAGGTTTTATTTCTCACCTTTTATTCTGGTGTATTTTCACCTTGATTTTCTATACAAGATATTCAATACAATATTCAGCTTTGCCCTGATCTCCCATCTAGGTGTTGCTGAAAGACCCACAGTATATCATAACTGACAACCAGAACTGACGTTTTCTGTGGGTCCCAGGAAGAGAGGTATAGTAAAATCCCCCTGAGAAATGTCTCTGATATTATTGAAATCTCTCTCTCTCTCTCTCTCTCCTGATTTTCCTTTGCTGTTTCTCCCAAGCAAGAGCTTCCCATTTTGCCTCAAAATTGTGGTCTAGATAAAATGTGGTAGCAAATCTACTCCTAGCACACTGATCTGTCCCTCTTTTTTGCCTAATTTCTACTTTCCCACTCCAAACAGACACATATGTGTTCCTTCCTCAAGCCTGACTCTATAACCATCATAAAATACGATTGTTCAATATGACATTAAGTTTTAAAAAGGATCCTTTTTATGGATGTGTGAGTTCATGTTAATTAGGAAGGTTGACATATTAGCCCGATTTCTGTGTTCCCGTCACATGATTATAATCACATGGAGTGGGAACCCTTTTGTCTTGGTTCAATGGGTTGAAGTAGACCAGTCTTCCCCAACCTGGTGCCTTCCAGATGTGTTGGACTACAATTCTCATCATCCCCAGCCAGCATAGCCAATGGCTATGCTAGCTGGGCATGTTGGGTGGAGGCTAGACTAGACAATCCTCACATTGCATCCAGGCCCGCACCACTACATGTCTGTGATGTAGAAGCAGTGTTCGCCAGAACCCCTGAGGTGCGTGACAAAGCCAGCAGCTTGCTGCAGCTACAGGGAGGAAGGGAAGGAAGGAAGCCTACAGATGGTTGGTCACAGCAATGGAAATGGCAGGAAATGCTCACTAGCAAGAAGGCTCTTAGGAGAAAGACATGAGTTTGGCAACTGAAGCGAAATATTAAAAGGAGCTCTCCCACAAAATGTGAACATGGATGAGGAAATGATCACCATTTTGGAAACTTGGAAAAGGACATGTTTCCAGCAGCTGTTGCAGGAATGGAAAAGCCATATTCTTGAGAAGACACAAAAGAGAAGGAGAAGGAGGAGAAGGAAAGCAAATTTGTTGGCAAAATCTACCCATTTTACAACGTTTCAAAAGAACGAGTCATCTGCCTATGATTTACAAGCACAACAGGATTCTTCAGAGCAACAGCTTGCCAAAAAGACCAGTGACCTCACTATGCATGCTAGCACTGGTTCAGGAATCAGGTGTGGTTCAAGTTTTTACATGCAATGATTTATGAGCCCCCTCTTCTGTTTTATGTGGTGGATGAAGTAAAGGGGGGGGGAAGCAAGAGTTGGAAGAGAGACCTCACCTCTCTTCACGTACACTTTGTTGTCCACAAAAGACAGGTGGACTAAAAAGCTATAAAGTTTGATCCTACAGTGGTCAACATTTGGGGCAAAAGTGTCAATAAGCAAGCCCAAAGTATGCCATTGTGCCACTTGGGTGTACAGCACCACACATATCATATACAATCCCTTCACCCCCCACAAAGTGCCTTTGAGTAATTTTACTTCTCAACCTATCGAGCAGCCGCAGCCTAGCCTTCGAGAGAGAGAGAGAGAGAGAGAGGCAGTCGTGCATTTATTTATTCATTAGAGATTTATATCCTGCCCTATCCTAAGTGGATAACAGCAGTTTACGAATATACATGGGTCCTCGTGCCTTAAAGCAACTTCCCAGGCTGCTGGTCTGTTTCTGAGCACAATTCAAAGAGTTGATTTTAACCCTTGAAGCAGTGTTCTCCAACCTTGGGTCCCCAGATGTTTTTGGCCTACAACTCCCAGCATGCCCCAGCCAGCATAGCTGGGGCATGCTGGGAGTTGTAGGCCAAAAACATCTGGGGACCCAAGGTTGGAGAACACTGCCTTAAAGCCTTGAATGGCTTGCGATGTGAATACCTGAAGGATTCCCTTCTTTTCCCTGCCCATACTGAGATCATCCTCAAAGGTCCTTCTCCAAGCCTCCCCCAACCACCTTTGGAAGTAAGATGGATAGTGACCGGGGCAGGGCCTTTTCTCTGCTGGCACCCCAATTGTGGAATGGTCAGGTCACTCACCTGGCACTTAGTCTGAGTCTTTTTTGTTTTAATTTGACCAGGCCTTTTAGATAGTTGCTTCATATCTGTTTCACGCTTGGACCATTGTTGGTGCTTCTAGTTTTTAATTTTGTGTTGATGTTATTGTATGTTTTAATTATTGCAAGCTGTTGTTAATATCTAATGCCTGAAGAGTGGGGTATTAAATCCTTGTAAATAACAAAAAGAAAGAAAGAAAGAAGATACCAATTGACTCTCCTAAAGCTTGCAGCCCTAAGTAAGATCCATATTGAGGCCAGCATCTTTAAGGAATCATACCTGTTGGCTCTTCCCAGGTGCCTGCTGAATGAAGTATATCTGTCAAAAGGAAATATTGATTTGGTTCTTTCATTCAAATGCGTCTTGATCCATGCATCCAACATTTCGTTCAACTCCCGGCATGTCACCATAAATGGCTGGTGTGTTGTCTTCAGCTTGGTGGGTCACAATTTATACAAGACTTTATAGTTCGCGTGTGAGTCCCGGGGAGTTACAGATAGAATTCTCATAACTCTGGTCCATTTATGAAAAACAGGTGGGAGAGAAGCTCAAAGATTATGCAGACTAGCATTCTTTCTGTATGTATACAACACACAGACACACAGAGAGAGAAGAAGGTGCTGCTGCTGCCTGGATTCCTCGGAAGCTGGTGGTGCCTTGTGCCTCCCCTTCCTGCCCACGGGAACGCCCCTCCCCTACGCAGGGGAACCAGACTGTCTTCTGTTCCCCGCCAGCACAGAAAGAACCGCTCCAGCTACCGGGGGGGGGGGGTGCTCTGCGCTCAGACTGCGCACTGCAACCTCGGAAAGAATTTCCAGGGCCATAGCGGCTTCTATGCCATATTTGATGGCCCCCCCCCCGGCAAGGTCAGAAGACCACAGGATGGCACCCTCATTAAAGTTACATGTAATGCCTTAGTTTGCTTCCAGAATGTGGCTTTTTCTATGAATTTTGCTATTTGTTGAAGAAAATGGGTGCTAGAAGGCAAGCAAGGAGGAGAACGGGAGTGGAGAATGCTAAGGGGAAGATTAGGTGACCAGTGAGGATGGCTGACCCATAATAGTAACCCTGTGAGAAAAATATGAGAGTCATCCTCTAAAGACCAGGGCTGTCTCCTGCTTTCAATAATGTACACCCCCCCAGACACAGCACATACACACGGATTCTGAAGCGTAATTGCAGTGACTGTACCATGAGCCCTTGACAAAATAGGCACAGCCCTGCAGGAGAGTGTAGAATTATGACTTTTTGCAAGGATATGTGACAAAACATGAGGATTCTATCCTGGGTCAGTAACTGCTGCCCTTGAAAAGGGCTTGGTGTCAACTGATGTAGGAAACACTGACACCACATTGACATGGAAAACAAGCTTAGTCGTCAGCTGCCAATTGTCACACTTTTTTCTGGCCTGGCCAGATTTTTCACAGGCTATTGGAATTTTTGTTTGTTGTCTTGAGAAGTCAGTTTCACAAAAGAAGACCCTTAATTCTCCAAGGGCATTAATTCTTCAAGGGCCCTTAATTCTATATGAGGCATTTAACAGCCACTTTACCAAGGCGCCGTCTTCCATTTTCTTAGTGGGAGGAAGAGCGCACCTTTTTCAGGTGTGTGGTTTTTTTCCTGGGGTTTTTCTTCCTCTGCCTTCCTGTATGTTCCATTACACAACCACAAGGTGGCGCTAAGGTACAGTGCAATTGCAAAAAAATACACAGCCATTTTATAGCGCTTCCTAGCATGATGGGAAATAATCGCTGACTTTCCTCACTCCAACAACAACAACAAAAAGCCACAGAAATGGCTGGAAAACACAAGAGAGCCCCTGGAGGATGACAACATCATGTGAAGGACCTGCAAACTTCTGTAAGTGAGGGATCACGAGCGCACAATAATAAATGCCTCATGTAGAGAAGCCCTAAATGTTTAGGGAAGGGCCATAGGTCACTGGTAGAGCGCTTGCTTTGCATACAAAAGGTCCCAGGTTCAATCCCTGAAATATTCAGGGAGGACCGGGAAAGACCTCTGTGAAACCTGGGAGAGTGACTGCCATTCATTGCATACTGACCTAAATAGACCAATGGTCTAAGGCAGCTTCACATGTTTAATGCACATATGGTTGTGGGATACATGTGAACTAAGGCGCTTCATTTTAGTAGGATCTTTGCACCATTCTTTGGTTACTGCACCTGGATTCAGATGGACGGTGTGTGTTACCAAAGAATCGTGTGGTGTGCCCAGCCTTTATAAGGGGAACGGCAAGAGAGCTGGTGCCATTTCACAGTGCATCCTCCGTGTGTGTGTGTGTGTGTGTGTGTGTGTCTCGGGGGGGTGTTCATTGCTATGGGTGCAGATGCAGAATAGGCCAGGCCAATTCCAGGACCGGTGCAAGGCAGTTTGGCGCCCTAGGCAAAATCAGATATTTAGCGCCCTTCCCACTTGACTCAGACCTGTACGGTTAAGCACAGCTGGAACTGCTGGAGGCGAAGCGAGGCACCCCGGCTGATCCGGAGCCGTTTTGGAGCGTGGGTGAAGGAGGGAGGGCGGAAGGAAGAAAGAAGGGGAAGGCGGCGAAAGAAGGGAGGAAAGGAAGAGGAAAGCGGCGCGCATGTGCGCGAAAGAGAAAGAAAACCACAGAAAGATTATTTTAAAAAAAAGATTAAGGGGGGAGAGGGGGGAGACTGATGAAAAAGGAAAGAAAGACAGACAGACAGAAAGAAAGAGGAACACAAAATGAACTGAAGTAGACCATTGGAGAAGGGGAAACGACAAAACAGATTAAGAGGAAGGAAGAAAAATTAGACTGGCTGGAAGGAAGGGGAGATTTTAGGGAAGGAAAGCCAAGCGCGGTGTGGACCCGCGGCTTGCTCTTCCTTCCCTCCTGCGGTTTTGCTGATGCCCTGCCCGAACTGCGCGGGACCGGCCGACCAGGCCAGCCTCTCCCACTCCGCTCCCATTTGCCTGATTGCATTTACCGTAAACACGTCATTATCCAGAGCGAGGGCTCTCGCGGTGCGGGCAGGAGGGGGCGCGTGCGAAGGGCTGCTTGGCTGTTCCAATCCTCTTCGATTCATAGAATCATAGAATCATAGAAAAGTAGAGTTGGAAGGGGCCTACAAGGCCATCGAGTCCAACCCCCTGCTCAATGCAGGAATCCAGGTCAAAGCATCCCCGACAGATGGCCGTCCAGCTGCACCTGGAATGCCTCCAGAGTGGGAGAGCCCACCACCTCCCTAGGTAGTTGGTTCCATTGTCTTATTGCTCTGACAGTCAGGACATTTTTCCTGATGTTTAGGTGGAATCTGGGTTCCTGTAACTTGAGCCCATTATTCCGTGTCCTGCAAACTGGGATGATGAAGAAGAGGTCCTGGCCCTCCTCTGTGTGACAACCCTTCAAGTACTGGAAGAGTGCGATCGTATCTCCCCTCAGTCTCCTCTTCTGAAGGCTAAACATGCCCAGTTCTTTCAGTCTCTCCTCATAGGGCCTTGTTTCCAGTCCCTTTATCATCCTTGTTGCCCTCCTCTGAACCCTCTCCAGTTTGTCTATGTCCTTCTTAAAGTGTGGTGCCCAGAACTGGACGCAGTACTCAAGATGAGGCCTGACCAGTGCCTGACCAGTGCCGAGTAAAGGGGAATTATCACTTCCCGCGATTTGGAAGCTATACTTCTATTAATGCAGCCCAAAATAGCATTTGCCTTCTTTGCAGCCACATCGCATTGCTGGCTCATATTCAGTTTGTGATCTACCACAATTCCAAGATCCTTCTCACTTGTAGTATTGTTGAGCCAAGTGTCCCCCATTTTGTAACTCTGCATTTGGTTTCCTCTCCCTAGATGCAGTACTTGGCATTTATCCCTATTAAATTTCATTCTGTTGCGAGCCCTAATTCATCACCGCCTCCCCACCCCTACGCCGGATCAATTCATTCATCCCTGAGTGGAGTGTTTCTGCGCCCTCTTTAGCCATGCGCCCTAGGCAGCCACCTAGTTCGCCTAGTGGTAGCGCCGCTGGCCCTGGCCAATTCTCAGTCAGAGATTATGCCCTCAAGTGTGTGTGTGTGTTTGTGTGTGTGTGATTCTGCTCAGCTCTGACCCCTGACCCTGCAAGAGTCTTAGATTTTTTTTTCAGATAAAAAGATGGAAACACTCAGAGGAAGCTTGCTCCTACCCACTGGAATATGTTAAAGCCTATTGCAGTGTTCTCCAACCTTGGGTCCCCAGATGTTTTTGGCCTACAACTCCCAGCATGCCCCAGCCAGCTACGCTGGCTGCGGCATGCTGGGAGTTGTAGGCCAAAAACATCTGGGGACCCAAGGTTGGAGAACACTGGCCTATTGCCATAAACTTCCCCGGTTCCCCCACACAAAAATGAACACAAAATACTTGAAGCCACCACCATGAATGGCTCTGTTGTCAGATGCTTTGGACAAGCTGGCTGGGTGCTTAAGTGCCCAAGAGGGGCTACCCGGTGCCCCTATCTGAGTTCTGTTTGCACCTGAAAATCAGGCTCTAATTTTAAAAGGAAGGAACATTGTTTATGGAGCTGACAGCGCTCAAAGTTTCCTAAATGACCAGACAAATTGAGCACTTTGTAATGATTCCAGAAAAAAATATCAAACAGCTGCTGTGATTGGTGTCAACTAAGCTAAAGGATGAACATTTGATTCCATAAGAAAATGTGCTTGTAAAGGGGCTTAAAGGCTGTCATGAGGGTCTGCGATCCCCCCCCCACCACTGTAGTTTTATACATTTTTCCTGGTTGCTAGGTGACCAGGCATTCCCCCCCCCCACAGAACCTCCCCCCCTGCCAGGCTGCCCATCTGCATTATATGACAACAACAGTAGTGAAAGGGGCCACAAGATCTTGCTTGAGAGAAGATGCCGCCGCCACCGCCTTCAGACCTCCTGCAGATGGAATCTGAAATGGCGCTGAGCGTTTGGTCCACAGGTGAGGTTGGCTGACTAAGTCCTTGCCAATGTCTGGTTTCAAAAATCCATCCAACTCAGAACCCTGGTGGGTTAGGCCAGGAGAAACAGAACAGGGTGGGGTGGAAGCAGGGCAGAATCTACTGGATCCGGAGCAACAACTGGAAGAGCATGGCTGACACCTGGCAGAATGACACCTTTTCGGTCCTGAATCCTGCGACACAACACACAGTTTTATTGCTCAGAAGAACTAGAGCTGAGCGAAACAGGGGAGGGAGGCATGTTTGCACCAACAACACTTCACCCCCATGAAATGCCCCACGATCCCCCATTTCTGTAACTCGTGCGTGCGGGTGCAAAATAGGGAGAAAAATTCCAGCCATTCACAGTGAGGGCAGGAAGACTTGTGCTCAGTCTGATTTATCTTGTGATTTATCATCACATAGCCAAATCTGACTGGCTACATGGTGTTGCCAGGAGTCCTGTTCTGAGTGAAGGCCTGCTTCCTGCCATGGCTCTGATGTATGTACAGTCATGCCTTGGACTGAGAGCATAATTCGTTCCGGAAACGTGCTTGTAATCCAAAACACTCTTATATCAAAACGAAATCCCCCCAAAAAAATTTGTACAGAGATTTTTAATTTAAGCCGTACTACAGTACTTGTATTGCAAGACGTCGCTTGTATATCAAGTAAAAAAAATATATTAAATAAATATTTAAAAATTTGCTTGTCTTGCAAAACGCTCTCAAACCAAGTTACTTGTAATCCAAGGTACTACTGTATTTCTTTTTTTTCTTTTTTATGATAGTTTCTATCCCACTGTTATAATGCTCAAGGAGGCTAATAACATAATGCCCCCCCAAGAATAAACAATTATTAAAATAAACAAAAATAAACACAAAAATAAACACATAAACTCAATAATAATAATTAAAACAATTGAAAAGAGACCAAAAAATCAGAAGAAGAGACAGCATAACAGATAATTAAAACATCAGACACGGCATAATAAGCTACCGTAATAAAAAGTCCACCTAAACAAAACTGTCTTCACTAGGTGGCAGAAGCTGAAAAAAACCTAGGGTGCCAGAAGAATGGCTCGGAGAGAATTCCTGAACTGGGGCACAGAGGGGGCCCTCTCACATAGCATCAGCCAGTGCCAGGATGTCAAGAGAATAGTCCTGGAGGAGGGGATCGCCCTTTAGATCCCCTGGGCCCAAGCCATAGAGTGCTGTATAGGTAATAGCCAGCATTTTGAATTGTACTTGGAAACGTATTGGTAACTAGTGCAACTGTTCTAAAGTGGACGTAATATGCTCACACAGTTGCGTTCCTGTGGGCATCATAGCTGTTGCATTCTGGATCAACTGAAACTTCTAGAGCCTTTTTAGAGCCAACCCTATAGAACTTGTGTTGCCACCATAGTCCAGTCTTGCTGTGCGCCACTCCGGCTAGGTCCGACCCAATGCTGCTGCAAGATGTCCTGCCACCTCAGGCAGGAGGACGTACTTCTGCTGCCTCCTCCCTCTCCCCTTCATGCAGGGCTTTTTTTTTTTTTTTGAGGGGGGCAGCAATATGGGTGATCTAGGCCCACCGATATCTATTTCTCAGGGGGCTTTCCCCAAAGCAAGGCATTGTAGGCAAAGTGACCACAGAGATCACATGTGCTGCTGCAGGGCCACCCCACCCACAATGACTTGCTCTAAGGAAGGAGAAGGACCTCAGAGTGAGACATTATTTAGGCAGGGCCGGATTAACATAGGGGCGATTGGAGCGCCCGCTCCAGGCCCAAAGCAGACAATAGGCCCACAATATAGGGACACGCGGCAAAGTACGGGCTCGAAAACGGTAAGTGGTTGGAGCAGGGAATCGGGTAGCTTACTGCACGCATGCACGCACACCCCCAACGAAGTGCCGTGCAAGGAATTACCTGGGAGGGCTAGCCTAAATGACGGGACAGCGCTGAAAGGGAGGCAGAAGCAGGCAGAGTGTGCAGCGCGACCGAGCCCACCTCAACGGAGGCAAAGTGCGTCGGCGCGTCTCACCTCTATGCTACTGCGAAGAGCTATGCTCCTCTCGGGAAGCAGACGCTGCAGCGTCCCGCGGCGAGAGAGCAAAGGCAGAAACAAAAGCAAGGAAAACAAAGGTAGGATCACAAAACAAGCATCACTCCCCAGCGAGCCCAAAGAAAAGATATACAGGGAAGGCAAGGTTGTTGCTGCAGACTCCCTCCTCCAGACCGCAGAGGGACCCACGGAGCAGGCGCTACCCGGCGAGAGCCGCAGGCACCGAACACGCCGCCGCGGCCGCCGCAAACACACACCTCACCAAAACAAAAGTAAGCCAAAAGCGCGCCCTTAACAAAAAAAACAAACTCCCGAAGCCCCCCTAATCAAGGCAACTTCGCAAGCAAGCCACCCCCAGAAGCCCCCCAAACCATGCGAAGGCACAGGACGCAGTCCAAGACGAAGGAGATCTGAGGCTCCGGTCTTCTCCCTGCAGCTGCACGATTTGAGTTAGCTCTGATCGTTATCATTCAGCATAATTAATGATTTTTTCAAGATTAGAAAGGTGTTCTAAGCACATCTGCATTACAGGCTTGAGGCAAGACCTAGCAAGAACTGTTGTTCTCAAATTAGCATGGTAGGTTTTTGCATTTCAATCACTGTTACTACATTTCTTTGAAGCACATGGGGGCTTGCTAGGGTCTGTAATATTCAGATTTAGAAGGGACCTCTCTCTCCAGCCTCGAGCAAAAGATCTTTCTGATTCGCAGCTCAATTGTTCAAATGCTAGTTTAACAAAAAAACAAAAACAAAGCAACAAGAACAACACAATTATTCTTGGTCAAGCAAAGCTTCCTGGCTGCTTTTTCTTTTTTAATAAATAAATTTGGGGGAAATTGGGAAGACCCTTACTGATGAGCTGCAGGACTTTTTGAAGTTTTGGCACTTTAATGGTAATTAAAATATTTAATTTGTTTTAATATAAAATTGCATCTTCATTTTATTTATTTCCATAAAAAGGCCCACCAAAATCCTCAGCACCAGGCCCATAATGCTCTTAATCCGGCCCTGTATTTAGGCATGGCCGGTGCTCTGAAGAGCTGCACCAGCTGCTTTCTTGCTGCAGTGTTTGCCACAGCAGGAAAGTGACTAGCAGGGTTTTCTGGAGTGCCCACCACCCCAATGCCTTGCTCTGAAGAATACTTCCTCAGAGCAAGGCATTGGGCCTGCCTGCCGGCTGCTCTGAAGAGCCATGCCAGACACTGTCCTGCTGCAGTATTTTCCACAGTAGGATAATGACAGGCAAGGCTCTGTGGTTCACTCTGAGGAAAGATTTGACAGAGCAAGGCACTGGAGCTGCCAGCCGGTGCAGGGTGCTAAGTGGGACACTTTCCTGCTGCAGCATTTGCCACAGTAGGAAAATGGCTGCTGGGGCTCTCTGGAGCACCCACCTGTCCAATGCCTCACTCTTAGGAAGAATACTTCCTCAGAGCAATGCATTGGACTCAGCTGCCAATGATGCTTGGTGGTGAGTAAAGGGGAGTAGTCACAGCAGGCAGACACTTCCCAGTGGTGGAGTCCTGTGCAATCCTTCGCCCCTCCCAATCTGCCACCTGAGGCAAGGATTTCACCTTGCCTCATGAGAGGGCCAGCCCTGCCATAACCAATATCTGGGCATCCGGAAGCAAGGCCAGGTCCAGGAGAATCCTCAAACTATGTACTATGAGTAGGTCCTCATTCAGCCTACTACTGCCACCAGGTACCAGTTCAGGACTTCAGGCAGCTTGCATATTGATGATAACACACACCAAATTTTCAAAGCCATCCTTCAGTGGTTTCAAGAAGGCATTAAATAGCATAGGAGACAAGATGGAAATTAGCAGACACCCAAGGTCAGAGGCCAAGGTGTCAAGCAGATGTCCCCCAGCACCACCTTCTGAACCAACTTTTCAGGAAAGACTGGATCCATCTTAAAACGATGGCCCCAAGACCCATCTCTGCCAGTTGATCTAGAACAATATCATATTGATGGTATCAAAAACCACTGAGAGGTCCAGCACAACCAACACACTTGCCCTGCCCAGTTCCTGGCATAAGTTGTCTATCAGGGCAATCAAAGCCATCACCCTGAAACCAGATTGAAATGGGACTAGGTAATCCACTTCATCTAGAAACCTTTGAATTAGTTTCATCACACTGTGATGTAGCCAGACCTGACTGGCTGTTTGATTATTTTATATCATTACACTGCCTATGTGATTCCTGATTGGCTGGGATCATCTTGTGGAGGAATCCATGTGGAAAACTTTATGTTGGAAAGGCAAGCCCGCATGGATTTTCCATGAAAATTTAAGGACTGAAGCTAACCAAAATCCAGTAACCTCATTGCTGATCTTCTTTGAGAATGCCTCGTTCTGATGAAGGATTTTCCACATTTATTCTTCGATTTGAATAATTCCAGAACAATTCCTTGGAGGAATTAACCCAGTGATGTTTTGTTTTGTTCGGTTCTTTAAAAACATGTATCACCGTTTGCAAAAACAAATGAGAAAAAATATGGTTTGTGTTTTTTACATAAGCAAACACCAAATTGAGATAAGTGAAGATATTTGATACAGCCTTCTATCTCCATCTCTCAGTCTCTCTAAGGCATTTCAAATGGTATGATAGACATGTGTCACATTTCATTGATCCACAGAAGCTATTATCCACAACCCAGAGTATGGGTTGAGTATGGGTTGTCATTGAATCAAGGGTTGTTGTTCAATCATGAATTGTCCTTGCATGCAAACCCTGCACTGTGGTTTAACTATGGGTTGTTAACCACAAACAACCCAGGAAGAGAACCCATGGTTTGTGGTTAGGTTCTGAATCCTGGGTTGTTCATGGTTAACAATCCATAGTTAAACCATAGTGCAGGGGTTCACATGTAATGACAACTCATGATTCAACAACCCACGATTCAATTGACAACCCATACTTAGCCCATAATGCGGGTTTTGTTACATGCGAAACAGGTCAATGCTTGCTAAGATGTCAGAAGCCAGAAGGGAGATGAGCAGGATATCCATACCCATAGTTCCTTGCCTCTTCCATGACTGGTTGAACTTATTCTATTATTCTGTCTTTTAAGTAGGTCTTGTGGGGTTTTGGAGTTCTTCAACAACCTGTCCACCATGCTGATTATATCCCATACCACCTGCAACTCTCTTAGAGACTCATGTATCTCTAATCCTAGCCCAGTGTTCTCCAACCTTGGGTCCCCAGATGTTTTTGGCCTACAACTCCCAGCATGCCCCAGCCAGCGTAGCTGGGAGTTGTAGCCCAAAAACATCTGGGGACCCAAGGTTGGAGAACACTGCCCTAGCCATTTGAAGAAGAGCGCTCTCTCTCTCTCTCTCTCTCTCTCTGTCGCTCTCGTCCTCACTGCACCTTTGAAAGACGGACACAGCTCATCCTCTATAAAAAAATGGTGCGTTGCATCCCGCACCAGAGCATCTGCAATTACTGTCAGCAGGCTTACTTTTCAGAATTAATGATCTTTTTACACGTGCCTCAGGAGGAATGTCATGTCACACTAGCTGTGTCGGCTGTCCAGGCTGTCTGGCAGCAAACAGAAAAGGGCCTTTTATTATTTCTTGTTAAAAGGAACTTAACACTGAAGATAAATTACTGGGAAAAGACTCTCAGCATTACCACAGATTCATCCCGTGCTACAAGGCTGTCTGCAACACATAGCCAAAGAATAAGCCATGAATTTCTTCTACTGTTCTCAGCACTGATCATCATAGAATCATAGAAAAGTAGAGTTGGAAGGGGCCTACAAGGCCATCGAGTCCAACCCCCTGCTCAGTGCAGGAATCCAGGTCAAAGCATCCCTGACAGATGGCCGTCCAGCTGCACCTTGAATGCCTCCAGAGTGGGAGAGCCCACCACCTCCCTAGGTAGTTGGTTCCATTGTCTTATTGCTCTGACAGTCAGGAAATTTTTCCTGATGTTCAGGCGGAATCTGGGTTCCTGTAACTTGAGCCCATTATTCCGTGTCCTGCAAACTGGGATGATCGAGAAGAGGTCCTGGCCCTCCTCTCTGTGACATCCTTTCAAGTACTGGAAGAGTGCGATCATATCTCCCCTCAGTCTCCTCTTCTGAAGGCTAAACATGCCCAGCTCTTTCAGTCTCTCCTCATAGGGTCTTGTTTCCAGTCCCTTCATCATCCTTGTTGCCCACCTCTGAACCCTCTCCAGTTTGTCTACGTCCTCCTTAAACTGTGGTGCCCAGAACTGGACATAGTACTCAAGTGGGAAGAGGCGGGTGTGCAGCAAACTAGGCCGCCACCACGGCACACCACAGTGGTGGCATCGGCATGTGTGGCAGGCCTGTGGCAACCCCCCATCACACCTGCAGCGGTGGTGCCTCCTCCCTCCTCCAGCCCCCTTTTCCTGCTGCGGTGTGGCGCCCACGGGTGCCATACCACAGCAGAAGGGGGCCCGGTGGGGAGAGGTGCTTCTCTCTGTCTCTGGTGCACGCCACAGAGAGAGAGAGAGACCGACAGACAGACACTCAGTGCCTCCCGCACAGGACTCCTGAGAGCCCTGTGGTTGGGGGGGGGGGGCACTGAGTCTCTCTGTTGCCAGGGGGCACGGGTGCAGAATTTCCTCCCCCTCCTGACCAGTCCAGTTGGGAGGGGCCATTTTCACTCGTTCCCTCCGCCCCACCCCCCTTCTCCCTGGTGGGCCAGGGGGAAGGGCAGCAGAGGGAACCAGAACCAGCCCCACGCTCCTGCCCATGCCAGGAGAGCAATCCCTGTGCTCAACAGGAGGAGCACAGGGCAGGGAAGTGGATGATGCCCACAGAAAGGGCCGACTGGGCACTTTGGGGCAGGCAGCTGAGCTGTCATCCCGGCTCCCCTCAGTGCTCTCACGGTGTCCTCTGGGATACCAGCAGGAGGACTGAGGGGAGAGGGGGGTGTCAGGACCCTCGCTGTGAGCAATCCAGCAGCCCCCCCCCCCCGAGACAACTTTAAATCCACAGAGGCTACAGAGCCTCTGTGGGTTTACTAAGTATCATCTGAACCCAGCCATTGTCTAAAAACCATTCGTGGTATGGGGGGAGTGGAGAGAGAGAGAGAGAGAGAGAGAACTAGAGTTTGAGGTTGCCCAGTGAAATCACTCAATAGTCATTCAGAACAATCAAAAGGAATTCACCACCCCAAAACATGGTGACAACCACCACTAGCATCCGTGGCTGTTTGCCATAATAGCTAAATGGAGTCTCTGTTTTCAAAGAAGGCATCAAGACAGCCTTGAATGGGGGCAGAGGGTGCTGCCTTCATGTCCCACTTGTGGGCTTCTCAGAAGCATTTGGCTGCCACTGCTGGAAGCAGGATGCTAGCCTCAGTACCCCCTTGGCCTGATCCGGGAGCCAGGTTCTTCTTACGTCCTCAAGCCACATTTATTGGAAAGCTTTTGCACCTGCTGCAGTTACAATCAACACCTGGCATGATTAAGGCCCATAATCTACAAGTGAAATAAATTAGCTGGGAAACAATAGATGCTCTTCTCTTGCCTCTATAGTCCCATCTGTTCCCTTAAAATATCCAGTTGGGCACCAGTCCAGCAAAGCTCTTAAGCACGTGCTTAAGTTTCAGCCTGTGAGGAATCCCACTGATTTCCAAATGGGAAAGTGGTTTTTCTTTTTCTCTGGCAAATCCTCTGGTTTTATAATGTCTCAGCTGAATGAAACATCCGCCTCTGATTTACAAGCCCTGCCGGACGGACTCCCCTGTTTGAGGCAAAGACTGGTGACTTCATGCAACAGGCTGCAGTTGGTTTGGTGGAGGAGGTGTTCTGCCGCCCGCAGCAGGATCCCAGAGATGGTGACATCTTAAGAACGTGATATTTTCAGTCTGTGTCTTTCCTTCTGAATGAAGCAGCGGCTGGCAACGCAGAGGCAGCGGCCAGAGAATCTTACTGTGTTGCGCTTCCATATGAAGCCTCCTGCATTTTGCATGCTCTGCAGCACATACCTGTCCCTTAACACTGACAGTGCTCTAACCCTGGGGCAGCTGACCTAACTGGCAAGTCAAGTCTTCAGTATGAGAAAGTGTGGCTTCCTGTGCCTTGGTGTAGTTTTGCCTGTGGTCTGCTGAACCAGGGCAGTAAAGTACAGTGGGTGTGCAGGCCTGACTCTGCACCATGGCTAGACTCACAGGCCCCCTTCTCCTGCCCGGGTATGCATCAGTCAGTCAACACCAGCGCTTTGAATTGTGCCAAGAGACAGGCCAATAGCCAGTAAAGGTGTTGCAACATGGTGGGGGGACGGGACGGGATGGGACGGGACATGCTCCCTATAACTAGCCTGAGTCCATAACCTGGCTGCAGCATTCTGAACCCACTGAAGTTGCCAAACACTCTCCAAAGGCTGCCCCACAACAGGCTATTCAGTGTTCCCCATTGAAATGTTGTGCACCAGGACGCAACTGGACGACTCTGTGGAGACACAATGGTGGCAGAAAAGTGGGATTGGTTGGTTCACACTGCCACGGAGTAGGCCTTAAACATGGATTCTAGCTCATAATAGGTCAGACTTGTTCTGAGCCTTCTACCAACATCACACTAGCCATGGCACCACTCATTTCATCACTCCGTCCCCCCAAAAATCAAGGGGCTCCTTTGGCTCTGCTAAGCAGGAGAGGACACTTGGGAGAGACTGGGCGGGCGGGCACGACACAACAAGCCACACCTTGGGACAAGCCACGCAGTGTGGCTTGTTTGCCCAGGGCCCGCAATGTGCCTGACAGATGATCGGGCACATCATGGCTCCAGAGACTCCTCCCCACTCCCCCTCCTCAGTTCTCCCGCAGATATCCCAGGGGACATTGCAGGAGCACGGAGTCTGGAGATAGTCTAAAAGCTTTATTCTGCAGAATAGGGAGGCACAGGTGCTCACGCAGAGAAAGAACAGTGTCCCTCAGAACAATAGAATCTGCTTTTATTTATACATTTTTTTCTGGCACACGCGCTTCACTAACAGGAGTTTCTAGCTGCAAGGGAAAAACACTACCAGAGAAGAAACAAAGGTATGAATGTATGGTAATGTTTGTGTGTGTGCACGCACTCTAGGGTTTGATTGTGTGTGTGTGTGTGTGTGTGTGTGCGCGCGCGTGCGTGTGTGTGCGCGCTCCAAAGGCTGCTTTTCTGTGTGGCTCTGAGAATATTACGTCTTATTTTAATTATCGTCATGACCATTGTTATTCTGGCTGTCTGGATTCTCCCCTCCTAGTCATCATCTACGAGTCACTTGATTCTCTTCCGAACGGGAGCCGTTGCTGGAACAGGAGAATTATGGGAGTCCCAAGGAGTACTTTTGTGTGGCTGTGCGGTTTTTCCACCCCACTTTGCATCATTTTGTGCCTCAGTTTTCTCTTTCTGTGGTACGGGTTGCTGACTGTTGGGGGTTCAAAGGCTGCTCTGCCTCTTGTCACCCCCTGGCTCCACTTCTCACCCCTCCAATCTCAGAAGGTGGTGCTGGGGGATTCCTGTTTGACACCTGGGGTGTCCCTCGGGGTTCCCGCTTATCCCCCATGCTCCTTAACATATACATGAAACTGCTTGGACAGATTGTCCAGAGGTTTGGGGTTCAGTGCCACCAGTACGCTGATGGCACCCAACTCTCTCTCTTTCCATCCGAATCCAAGGAAGTTGCTCTGGTTCTAAATTAGTTAGTGTCTGATGTCAGTAACGGACGGGATGCGGGCGAACAAATGGAAGCTTAATCCAGGCAAGACAGAGGTGCTCCTGGTTAGTCAGGGAACAGAGATTCAGTTTGTGCTGGATGGAGTTACACTCCCCTTGAAGACTCAGTTGCACCCAGGGCCGGCGCTACCGCTAGGCAGACTAGGCGGTTGCCTAGGGCGCGTAGCTGAAGAGGGCGCAGAAACGCTGCACTCCTCTTCGCTGCCGGCGCGCTCCTGCCCCGCCCGGCCGCCTCGCCGACAAAGGCACCACCAGGTCAGTGCGGGGGGATTGCGCCTGGAGGTAGTGGTGGGGCCGAGCCTGGGCGCTGCCTCCGCCCCCTCGCTGCCACCCCCCGCAGCTGCCGGACCCCCCACCACCCCCCGCCGCTGCCGGACCCCCCCTGCCACCTACCTTCTCCACGCCGCTTCCGGAGCCCCGCCCGCACTCTGTTTTGGCAGGAGGAACCAGGGCAACAGGGCTTAAACAGCCCTGTTGCCCTGGTTTCCCCGGCCAAAAACATAGCGCGGGGGTCCCGTTGCGTCACTTCCTCCTCGGAGGCGGCGGCGGCCAGGGCGGGGGGAAGGTAGGTGGCGGGGGGGAAGGTAGGTGGCGGGGGGGAGGTAGGGGGGCTGCGGGGGTCCGGCAGCTGCGGGGGGTGGTGGTTTGCAGAGCAGGGCTGCTTTGCTCCAGAGCCCCCCCCCACAGCACGAGGGGGGGCGCTAAATATAATTTCGCCTAGGGCGCCAAACTGCCCTGCACCGGTCCTGGTTGCACCGTTTTGGTTCCTCTTGGACTTGGCCCTGGACCTGGAAGCCCAGATCTCGGGGGCAGTCAGGAACACATTTGTGCAGCTGAGGCAAGTGCTCCAACTGCACCCGTTCCTAGATGTCTGATCTGACCATAGTCGTGCATGCCTTAGTTACATCCCATTTGGACAACTATAATGCGCTTTACATGGCGCTGCCTTCGAAAACTGTTCAGAAATTTCAGCTGGTCCAGAATGCTGCGGCCAGACTGTTGACCAAGGCCAGTTACAGGGAGCACATGACTCCCTTGTTACAGCAACTTCACTGGCTACTGGTCTGTTTCCAGGCAGAATTCAAAAAGTGCTGGTTATGACTTATAAAGCCCTATAAAGCAGGGCTCTCCAACCTTGGGTCCCCAGATGTTGCTAGCTTACAGCTCCCAGCATACCCAGCCAGCATGGCTAATGGCAAGGAATTCTGGGAGCTGTAGTCCAGCAACATCTGGGGACTCAAGGTTGCAAAGTCCTGCTATACAGCTTAGGACCCGATTACCTCTTGAAAGACTGCATTTTCCCACATGAGCCTGCCCACTCATTAAGATCCTCTGGAGAGGCCCTTCTTTCAAGACCGCTGCCTTCAGAGGCATGGCGATGCAAGAGGGCCTTCTCGGTGGCTGCTCCCTGTCTGTGGAACTCCCTGCCAAGGACAGGTTTGCTCCCTCTCTGCTCTCTTTCCACCATCAGGCAAAGACCACTTTATTCAAGTGAGCCTTTGGTGTGTAAGTGGGTCCGTTGGGCTGGAGGTGATTTTTATTCTGTTACTGTTGTGTGTTGGTTTTTTTTAATTGTTTTTATTTGTTTTGAATGTATCTGTTTTATTATTAGTTTTAGCAAATTTTATTAGTGATTGTAAGGCACTTTGAGTGCCATTTTCAGTGGAAAGGTGGGGTACAAATCCAATCAATCAATAATATAAGCTCATCTGGAATGTATACCATAGAGTAGGAAAGTTACCACTAGGTCTCAGAGGATGGCAGCATGGTTAGTGAGCAGGGTCAAGGAAATTGTAGTAAAATGGACGTCTTGCTCAAATGAGGAGAACAAAAAGGATCACAAACTCTTCAAAAGAAATGAAAGCTGACATAAACATTATTTAAATACATCAGAACAGGAAACTGGCAAGGGAAGGACATAAATTCAGGAACATGAGGTGGGGCACACTTCTCCAAACACCTTGTTTTGGCCTCAGCAACCAAAGTCCATCCACCAGCAACAGGGCAGATGGAACTCTGGACACCTGCAAAGATGGCTATAACAATAATATAAAAGAAACCATTAAGTACCTCAGATGGTCTCCACCAAAGAGCTCGCAAGAGTTCAACGGCCAGGTGGAAGCTGCTGTCCTCATCCTATCTTTGCCCTTGAAGTTGGGACCCCAAGGGGCATATCCATTTGGTGTTACCCCTGTGCCCCCCTGCCAATAAAGAGTGCAGCCTGCCTGCAGTGAGGGGCTTCTTCCTTTTTCTGGTTAAGACTATCCCTCTTATGCAACAGAATCAGAGGCAGGTAAGAATTGTAGGCCAGTTTATTTACCTTACATTTTGCCACGGAATCGAGTGTTTGGCAAGTCTTTTCCCCCTGGTGTGGATGGCTTCATTCTGCTGGTAGGTGTATGCTCACTCATATACAGTATATTTTTAAACCTGCATCTAAGAAGAGTAGCATCTGAGGGGTAAGTGTTCAACCTAAACTTTGCTATGGATTTCCCCATACGTGACATGGATTTTCTAGGTCCATTTCAATTGGGGGTTTAGGCCTGAAACTACCTAGTTGGTCACCCTGTGGCCATACAGGCCTGTGGCTCACGCTGGCTCAGCTTGTCCGAGCGTGGAAAGCTAAGCAGGGCCAGGCCTGGTTATTACTTGGATGGGACACCCCTCCTCTAGATTCCTGCATTGAGCAGGGGGTTGGACTCGATAGCCTTGTAGGCTCCTTCCAACTCTATGATCTAAGAAATCTATGAAACCCTGTGGGATGACCTTTGCCAGGAGAGAGACCGGGGAAGCAAGACTGTATTCATTCTCCTGGACTCTCAGCAGCTTTTAGTGCCATCAACCACGGTATCCTTCTGAAGAGGTGGTCTGAGCTGGGGGCGGATGGTACAGCATTGCAGTGGTTCTGCTCAAAGTTAGATGGCCATTTCCAGAAAGTGGTTCTGGGGGGTTTCTGTCCAACCCCATGGCATTTACTATGCTTTGAGATCTACAAGGTTCTATCCTATTTGACATCTGCATGAAACCAGTAAGACCATCCAGAGATAGTTAAGAGTGCAGCACCCTCAGTATGCTGTTGACACACAGTTCTAGCTCCCTTTTTCTTCAGATCCAGGTGAAGCTGTGGAAGTGCTGCTGCATCAGTGCCTGGCCACAGCAATGGAACCTTTGGTGTGTAAGTGGGTCCGTTGGGCTGGAGGTGATTTTTATTCTGTTACTGTTGTGTGTTGTTTTTTTTTTAAAAAAAACAATTGGATGAGGGCCAATAAGCAGAAGCTCAACTGAATTGAGATAAGACAGAAGTACTGTTACTGGGTAGTTGTGGCCTTCACTTTGCTTTGTAGCTATCCCAGCTGCTGCTAAGAAAATTTGTTAATAAAAAAGGGGTGAGGTGGGGGGGGGGTGGGGCACCTTTGTCACGTGCCAAGAAAGGTGTCTGGGGACCAATTGGTGCCCCATGGGCACCACATCGCCTGCCCTCGCTGTTTTTAGAGGACACTGTGGCATGAGAGCACCTTTCACCAGTTTAGGCTGGTATGCCAGCTCTGACCCTACTTGGGAGAGACAGCTTGGCTTCAGTGATCCATGCCCTGGTAAACTCCCGTTTAGATTACTGCAATATGTTGTATGTGGAGCTGCCCTTGAAGACAGTCCAGAAACTTCAGCGAGTACAAAACGTGGTGGCAAGGGTACCAACTGGAAGGGCCATTATGATATTATGCCAGTGTTGTATAATCTCCACTGGCTTCTCGTTAGGTTCCAGACCCCATTCAAAAAGCCCTTCACAGCTTGGGCCGTACGGCACCTCTGCCTGTTTATTATTCATGTGCATCAGTGTCCAGTGGAGACCAGGTCCTTTTCTTTGCTAACCAGAAAAATCTTTTATGACAGGTGACTTTTGAATCTTCATTTCCTCCTGGTGCTGTTTTGTTTTTTAAAGGTGCAGATATCCTTCCGTGAATGGGAGACATGATGTTTCTTTTACTTGGTGAAATTAGAGTGTGTAGGATTGTTACAAAATCTGAGACACTGCTGAACGTGCTTTCATGTTTGTGATGGCTTGGCTCCTTTCCACATGCACCCCATCAAATGTGTGCTGTTTAAGCATCTCATTTATAAAAATTGTATGCAGGATGCACCTGACACTTGAAACCTGTCTTCATTTGTCTGAGAGAGACAAAACAGGCTAGATAATACCTTTGATTGGACCAACGTCTAGCACTGTAGCTGGACCAGCTTTGGAGAACCTCAGTCAGAACAGTTTCCCCCAACTCTTTCCCAGCTGCATTGATCAGGCTGTAACTGCGGTCAGGGAAAAGAGCGGAGGTGCGGCGTGTGTGCAGTCCAATCCAGGTCCCGTGGAAATGGATGGTGATCCTTTTATCCTTTGATGTGGTTTTGATTTGGTCTCAGAAGCAGTGAGAAGGGAAATGAAAAGGACACCCACCCACAGCCACCAAAAAGGTAAAAAGATAAGAAAAAAAGCTGCCCCACACACCTTCTGCCCTGACTGGCATGAGCCAACAGGGCTTGGGATTTGTTGGTTCTTCTGTCACAGGTTCCCGTCCACACTCCCATAGGATTGCTCTGCCCCACTTGCTTGAGGATATGGGGATGAAAATATCTCAAATACAATAAAAATGGCTGCAGGCCTTTTCTAGAGCAAACAGTGCTTAGCGTGGACTTAAAACTGAACACCTCCTGCACTCCAGTACAGCTGCAGTGACCACACAGGGAGAATGGAAAGGGGAAGGAGCAGCCCGGGCTGGCATCGCCTGACCAAATCACTTGTGTGGGTTTGATCAGCGTGCCGGGTGGGTTTGGCTGACATAGACCCGAGTCTGCTCTGGGAGCATGGGTCGGCAGGCGCTTTTAGTACCCTTTAAATACCACATTCCTGACATGATCAGTTCTCTGAGATCCTGAAAAAAAAAATCTACACTTTGAGGAAAAAACAGTTTGGTCCATATAACAATGACGCCGACTGAATTTACAACGAGCACGCACAGGAAAGGCAGACACGAATTAATTGTCTTGAAGCCACTCCACTTCCGTGAGATGTGGGAAGAATTTCATATCGGAATGACTTTGCAATTCCAACTTGTATGATTATGTGCAATAAAGTTTACTGTCTGTGGTAAGACTGTAAAAAGGCAAAGGAGATGTGCTAATTTTCTATGTTATTTGCATTCAGGAGGGGGGAAATATTCTTGAATTTATTGTGAACTACACTTACCCCCAGACAAAACAATTTCTTTTTCCTGTCTGCCTTTGGTTCTTATGCATTGGTTATCATAAGAATCTACCCTTGCAAGACAGAAATCCCTGGAGGTATGAATTGGAAAGTCTAGTGCAAACCGCTCCAACTCAGGATGAAGATTTTTTTTTAGAATCTCTGTATTTTGATCAACTAAATGCAGGCTTTTTTTGTTTTACTAACTAAACTCTTGTAGGCCTTGTACCCGTGTTGGAAAGGCTAAAAGGACCTTGTTTAGGAGAAAACAAGAATTGACTATTTAAACTGGAGAAACAAAAAACAAAGAGCCCTTTAATATTTACAGACTACCCAATGTGTCAAAGATGGAGAAGGCCTTTCATCTTTTGTGTCCTTGTATGCACCCTGATGGCCATTCCTGAAGATCAAAGGAATGGGAGCAGCAAGAGATAAGCAGAGCAAATTGGCCTTTTACACTGATGACATGACACTTATATTGGTCAGCAGGCAAAATTCTTGGGGAAAACACTGGAGGATGCTATTATTAGTAGTAGTATTAATCCATTAGTAGGGCTGTTTTTCTGTCCTTATCAACACAGTCATGGAAGAAAGATGTATATCAGTGATTGTCAGGGAAGGGCTGTAGCTCTTGGTAGAGCACATGATGCAGTCAGTCCCTCTGGGGCAGTGTTCTCCAACCTTGGGTCCCCAGATGTTTTTGGCCTACAACTCCCAGCATGCCCCAGCCAGCGGATCCAAGGTTGGAGAACACTGCTCTGGTGAAATCTGTTAGGGGCCACACAGCAATGTGTCAGCAAGATCACTGGAGGCAAAAGTAGATGGTGCCAGAGCCGCTCTTCACAGTCTCTCTCTCTCTCTCTCTCTCTCTCTCACACACACACACACACACACACCGATTCACACCTTTAGCCACACATACACATTTTTCTCTCTCCCCTTCCCTTTTCTCCAAATGATTGATCTCCCTCCCTCCTCCATTTTCATTGTTCTCATAATTCCTGCTTACCCTGGAATTGCCCAGTGTTTGGTGGACATTCATGACGGGTGAGATCAAAATGCACAATGGAGAGGTCTTTCAGTGGCTATTAGACATAATAGCCAGCAGCAAACTACCAGGAAACATGTGGAGGCCGCGTGGCTCTGTGGCTCCTCCAGTACCATGTAGGGCAGTGTTCTCCAACCTTGGGTGTGTCCCCCCCTCGATGTAGCCGCATAGCTGGCTGGGGTATGCTGGGAGTTGTAGGCCAAAAACATCTGGGGACCCAAGGTTGGAGAACACTGATGTAAGGGGTTTTTGGGGGGGGGGTTGTGTGACATGACCTCATATTAGTGTATCTCCACTCCCACTCTACTTCATTGGCTGCCACATACAAGGGTGGGGGAGTGTTAATATGATGACGTGACACCACTTTCCCACCATTGCGGGTTAAGAGCACCCCCACAGCGCTCTTCAGGCATTCTCCAAACAGGGCTTTACTATAAACATGGAGGGGGCTGGGGATGTGTGCTCCTCCACCCCACCACCTCCCCATGACCTCCCCATGTTGACAGGGAAGGTGGGCAAAGGGCGTTGCGACCGTGTTCAGCTGAGATTTACAATGTGAAAACCAATGGGAAAAAACAGTATAAAATGATAAATACATTTAAAATGTTAGGCAAACAGTTAAACGGGGCAGTGTGATTACAAGTCAGGAATGCTTGAGTAAATAGATACTTCTTCAAGAGGTGTCTAAAGCTCTCCACAGTTTCTGCCTTATCTTGTTTATCTTGTTTAAGTCCTGCTTTAACTAACAATATACACAAATTGGGTGGTTTTCTGAATGTGATGCATGGTGAATTAATGGGTTCCATTAAACAAACACAATAGGATATAATAGGGTAACTACCTTTCATTATCTGGTGGTAATTAGGGGCAGCAGGATGGTAGTCCACGGCAAGCATTAGAATCATAGAATCATAGAAAAGTAGAGTTGGAAGGGGCCTACAAGGCCATCGAGTCCAACCCCCTGCTCAGTGCAGGAATCCAGGTCAAAGCATCCCTGACAGATGATTGTCCAGTTGCACCTTGAATGCCTCCAGAGTGGGAGAGCCCATCACCTCCCTAGGTAGTTGATTCCATTGTCTTATTGCTCTGACAGTCAGGAAATTTTTCCTGATGTTTAGGTGGAATCTGGGTTCCTGTAACTTGAGCCCATTATTCCGTGTCCTGCAAACTGGGATGATGGAGAAGAGATCCTGGCCCTCCTCTGTGTGACATCCCTTCAAGTACTGGAAGAGTGCGGACATATCTCTCCTCAGTCTCCTCTTCTGAAGGCTAAACATGCCCAGTTCTTTCAGTCTCTCCTCATAGGGCCTTGTTTCCAGTCCCTCTATCATCTTTGTTGCCCTCCTCTGAACCCTCTCCAGTTTGTTTATGTCCTTGTTAAAGTGAGGTGCCCAGAACTGGACGCAGTACTCAAGATGAGGCCTAACCAGTGCTGAGTAAAGGGGAATTATCACTTCACGCGATTTGGAAGCTATACTTCTATTAATGCAGCCCCAAATAGCATTTGCCTTCTTTGCAGCCACATCACATTGCTGGCTCATATTCAGTTTGTGATCCACCACAATTCCAAGATCCTTCTCACTCGTAGTATTGTTGAGCTAAGTGTCCCCCATTCTGTAACTCTGCATTTGGTTTCCTTTCCCTAGGTGCAGCACTTGGCATTTATCCCTATTAAATTTCATTCTGTTGTTTTCGGCCCAGCGCTCCAGCCTATCGAGGTCGCTTTGAATTTTGTTTCTGTCTTCCAGAGTATTAGCTGTTCCACCCAACTTTGTGTCATCTGCAAATTTGATAAGCATTCCCTGTACCTCCTCATCCAAGTCATTAATAAAAATGTTGAAGAGCACTGGGCCCAGGACCGAGCCCTGTGGTACCCCGCTCGTTACCTCTCCCCAGTTTGAGAAGGAACCATTGATAAGCACTCTTTGAGTCCGATTCTGTAGCCAGTTGTGGATCCACCTGATAGTTGTTCCATCTAGCCCACTTTTAGCTAGCTTGCTAATCAGGATATCATGAGGCACTTTGTCGAAAGCTTTGCTGAAGTCCAGATAAATTAGCCTTTGCTTCATAAAGGAGGGTATCCCTGGATATTACTGATGCTAGATTGATATTGCATCTGAATTGTTGGAGATGTTCTTTACATTCATTATATCTTTTTGAGAAGTTTTCTTCATTATTGCAAACACGTTTTATCCTAAGAGCCAAACTATGTACGTTCTTCGTTAGATGGTTTGGATGACATGACTTGTACAGGTGGGTAATATAAGTCTGTGACAATTGGATAGTTTTCAGTGATTAAGAGGATATCCAGGAAGGGTGATTTTGGGTTTTCAATTGTAGTGTTACACACTGCTGTACCTTGGAGTTGTAAATAGTGATTGCTGTTGAACATGAAATTGCTGCACCCTGCAGGTGAGTACCAACTTAGCCAGGGAGGTTAAGACTCCAGTATTGGGTTCTGTTGCTTAAGAAGCATGTTAAGGCTGAAAGGCCTCTTTGTGGGGCACGTTAGTGTATAAAGAGGCAATGACAAAGGTTGCAATGATGGTATGATTGTTAAATCGACGATTTAGTCTTTCAATCTTCATAAGGAAATCTGTAGTGTCCTTAATATATGAAGGAGGTTTATAGACTAGTGGTTGAATTATGGAGTCAATATATAGTGAAATTCTTTCAGTGACAGGATCATTGCATGAAACAATAGGTCATCCTGGCTTGTTGTTTTTATGGATCTTTGGTAGCATGTAAAATCTTCCTGCTGTAGCAGCATGGCTGTGAAACCTAGACACCTGAAAGTTGGCATACGTACTAAGAGGAAGGACTAGGGAGATGCATGTCCAGGTTATTTTTATTTTAAAAATGTTTTAATTGATTTGAATTAATTTATATGTGTCCACGTGATTGAAACCTGTAGTAACATCTTCAGCTGTAGTCAATAGTTTGAAGCCAAGGGATATTAGTGGGCCAAGGGACAGTTATAATATGCCCACCCCCTCCCTCCTGCTGCGGGGCAGCCCCCCTCAGGGGAATGTAGACAGACCCCTCCCTGGAGGTGCCGTACAGGTCATTGTGACGACACAGTCCTTTCACTCTAGGCCCAGTCGCATAAACCCTTCTCAGGCTAAGCACAAACACCTAAAAACCTGAGGGGAGGGTTGAATGAAATCCTTTCCCTACAGATGAGGGGAAAGAACGATATAGTTTACCAAGGTTCTATTTTGAATATATTCTACTGTGGGTATAAATGTGTGTGTGCGCGCAGGTTTGACAGTAATGCAGGTTAATAACGCCAAGCTGACACGTAGGATTTGGGTAGCAAACAAAATAAAAATAAGTTTATTTTAATTCCCCAAATCTTAGTTCCCGAAAAAACCCCTTCAAACCTGCCTACCCCAACCACCAACAGACAAGACAAGACTACAACAAGAACCATCATCATCACCATCATCATCAAAACTGACATCACTCCTCCCCCACCCTTTCTAAGACATCACTTACCACACCCACTCTTTCAACATTCTGTGCTCACCAAACATACTAACACAGGCGTGGGCGTGGCTTCACTCAGACAGGGTGGTATGATGTGTCTAAGTCTAACCACTGTGTTCATCTGCTTGAAGGTATCACAGTATCAAACTAAGGGCTATTCCAACCCGCGCGAAGCCAGGTCTGTTTGCTAGCGTATGTATGTGTGTATACAAACACTATATACAAAGCTCCGGCAGTTGCGCAATGTCAACAGGCATCTAATATCGCAGTTTCCAAATAATTTTTGCAAGAGTAAGATGCCTATCATAGAAATAGCAGCAGTCCACAGGTGTAGCATCCAGGTCATCAAAGGAGCAAGGGAGACTGACTGATACTTTCCATTCGACTGGGTTTGAATTGAAGGAGCACGGTGGGTTTACAGCTCTCCAGCAAGATTTAAATAGCCCTAAGTGAGAGCTTGGGACAGGAACGGAGAGCTGGGGTGTGTGTTTTTAAAACATTGATTATATCTTCTATACTCTCTCTGTACAATATTTTTGATTAGTTTTGTATTAGGAGGGAGACGAGAGGGAGCGCAGGGCCATTCCACCAGCCCTGCTGAAAGGCCGCCCTCCTGAAGGCTCCTCCTCCCTCAACTGCCGCCACCACCAGCCATTCCAGCAGGCTGAGAGGAGGGAGAAGAGAGGGCGCGCAGGGCCATTCCACCAGCCCTGCCAGGAGTATTAATTGATATCCCCCCTTCTTCCCTCCCCATTCCTTTTTCCTTGTGTGTCGTGTCTTTTTAGATGGTAAGCCTGCGGGCAGGGACTGTCTGGTTAATTGCTGTAAACCGCCCAGAGAGCTTCGGCTCTCTGGGCGGTATAAAAATGAAATAAATAAATAAATAATAAATTATGTGTCTCGGGTCCTTTGGGGAAAATGCCTGGGGGAGGGGGAGGAGCCACAATATCACAGGCAGAGGGAGATAAACATCAACCATGCATGATTTGATCATGGATGAGGCTGACCGGATCTTGGTCACCAAGACCTGGAAGGGCGGAGGTGGAGTTGCTCTCTCTCGTCTGTTAAGGTACTGTACTTCTTAACCCCAGGGTACACAATTATTCGGGGCACTATTGGTTTTATTTCAGTTCCTTTCTTAAATATTATTCGGGGCACTATTGGTTTTATTTCAGTTCCTTTCTTAAATATTTTGTTTTGAGTACTGCGTCCAGTTCTGGGCACCACACTTTAAGAAGGACATAGACAAACTGGAGAGGGTTCAGAGGAGGGCAACAAGGATGATAAAGGGACTGGAAACAAGGCCCTATGAGGAGAGACTGAAAGAACTGGGCATGTTTAGCCTTCAGAAGAGGAGACTGAGGGGAGATATGATCGCACTCTTCCAATACTTGAAGGGATGTCACACAGAGGAGGGCAAAGATCTCTTCTCGTTCATCCCAGTTTGCAGGACACGGAATAATGGGCTCAAATTACAGGAACCCAGATTCCACCTAAACATCAGGAAAAATTTCCTGACTGTCAGAGCAATAAGACAATGGAATCAACTACCTAGGGAGGTGGTGGGCTCTCCCAGTCTGGAGGCATTCAAGGTGCAGCTGGACAGCCATCTGTCAGGGATGCTTTGACCTGGATTCCTGCATTGAGCAGGGGGTTGGACTCGATGGCCTGGTAGGCCCCTTCCAACTCTACTTTTCTATGATTCTATGATTTGGGGAGTTTCTGGCTGGTATGGGTGGCATTCCTGTTATAACTTGGTAACTTCGTGGAACACAGGGATTGACTCAGTTGCTCCTATGCATCCTCTCCCATACTCTCAAGCCCATTTGACTCCTTGGTTTATTGGGGAGCCAAGGACAATGAAACAGGTTGTGAGATGACTAGACTGGAAGTGACTAAAAACTTGATCCAACAATTAACTTTTAACTGTTCAAAAAAAAAAAAATTGCACCACTCTCCAGCGCTCCAGTTTCCCTGGCTAGCATGCTTCCTGGAATGCCTATGTATGTTACGCTATGACATCCTCCCGAAGACATTGCAGGAATTATAGCATCTGGGAAAGCTGCCTGTGGAGCTGGAGCACTAGAGTGTGCCATTCGGATTTTTTAAAAAGTTGAAAGGACTTCCCAAGGACTTCCTTTGCTGGGATCATGAGTGGGGGGAGGTTCACTCCTAGATCAAAGCCATAATAAAACCACTCCTAAAGAAAGCTTCCTTGGAACAAGAGGATTATAATAACTACTGGCCTGTTACACATGCTCCTTTCTTGGGCAAGGTGTGATAATGAGTGATTGCTGGCCAACTCCAAGCACTGTTGGATGGAATTGATCATCTTGATTTATTTCCATCTGGATCCCAGTCCGGTTTTGGAACTGAAATGCCTTGGTCACCCTGATGTGAGGTATCTACCAGGAGAGAGACAGCGGAAACACACCTGTTAATTTTACTGGATCTCTCGGAGACATTACAATGGTATCCTATTATTATCATCATCATGATCATCAATTTGATTGTAAATTTCAAGAAAACAAAACCATTAAAAGGGGTGGGGGGAAGAAACAACAAATATACCTGTAACTACATACATTTGGATATATCAATATCAATTAATACACGTGAAATGTGTATATGCGTGCGTGCGTGCAAATACAACTTTCTAAAAAAGAATCATATATAAACTTCAACAAAGGAAACCTTCTGGACAGGCTCCCTGGGTTGGGGGCTGGAGGTACCATTTGTGTGTGTGTGTGTGGTTCTGCTCCTACTGGGAGTGCCGAGTACGGCTGGTGGTACTGGGGACCTTTACTTCAGCCCTGTGGCATTTATGCTATGGGATGATCCCTCAGGGTGGATATTAAAATGGGGGGGGGGGAAGGGCCCCTGGGTCAGAAGAAGTCTCTTCTATTGGTCCCCGTACACAATTTTAAAAACCTTGGGAACTAATTCTCTGGAGTGGGTATCCCACACCGCCATTATTATGACTGATACGAGTATTTTTACAAAGGGTCATTTTACACATTGCACTGAGGCATGGCCAGGTCAACAACATTCAACCAGGAGGTCGTCAGGCCACGTTCAGTCTGCTGATCCCCTGGCAAGTGGACCTGTACAAGACACTTTTCACTGCAAGCATGCGATTCTCACATTCATTCTTCATATCTTCATCGAAAACATCTAAGCTGCCATTTTCTTGGTAGAAAGGTGGGCTACAAATCAAATAAATAATACTTGAATAAATGTCTAATGGGTAGAGTATATGCTTTGCCTGCGGAACGTCCCAGCTTAAATCTCTGGCTTGGGACGTCATGGGAAATTGATCGGGGGAGCTCACAAGTGCAACATCCCTTCATTGGTAACTTGTGAGTGGCCTTGGGACAAACGCAGCTCTGACTGTGCTCACCTGGATCCTCAAACCACCTCCATCACTGCCATCTCCTTTCCCCTGCCCGACAGAACAGAGGCGGTGGGAGGCAGAGGTGGAAGGAACTCTGTGTACCGGCAATGCAGAAGACGGCCCTGGGGGCCTTTTCCAGTGTCTTTGCTGCACAGAGCCTTTTCTTCTCTCACTGGGGTGTGGCTGGGCCTCCTCAGCATTGCTCGTAGTCAGGGCTTTTTTTCTGGTGGAACTCACCGGAACTGAGTTCCAGCACCTTTTCTTCTATTAATTGCATTACAATTTAATCGCCATCTAATCCCGAGGAAATGTAATCCAAGAGTTCCGGTACCTTTTTCTCCAGAAAAAAAGCACTGCTCGTAGTACACAGAGTGTCTTTTCTCACCTGGGATGTTGGGGCTTGTAGTCCCAGCTCACTTTCTCGTGATTTTCTGATGCAAACTGATTTTTTTTTTTTTTCAAATTTGTTTTTTGGCAGGAAAGTATGCAGGTATATAGACTCTATACCAGGGCTCTCCAACCTTGGGTCCCCAGATGTTGCTGGACTACAGCTCCCAGAATCCCTTGCCATTACCTATGCTGGCTGGGTATGCTGGGAGCTGTGGGCCAGCAACAACTGGGGACCCAAGGTTGGAGAGCCCTGCTCTACACCTTCCTACCAAAAAAAAGAAAAAAAGAAAATGTTTTTTACAGTTTCTTAATCCCACTTGAAAAATGGAACTTTACCTTTGACAGCTGTCTCCAGTAAATTGGGGAGGCTTGCACTTTTGCATGTGGCCAAGGTGGTAGAATCTCAGAAACAAGTGCAAAAGTGAGGGCATCCTTGGGACACCTGAGTCCCACCTGCCCATAGGGTCTTGCTGCAAAGAGGGTGAATGACATGCCACCCCCTTTTCACAACCTAAGATCATTCGCACCTTTCGTTACATTTGACAGTGCGCCTTTTGACAGCTGTCGGATGTAATGTAACCAAAAGGGAAAATAAAATTACCTGCTGCCTCTGTGGGGCAATGCCCAGGGTGGGTACATGCTGGACTTTGCCAATAGTCACACACCCCTGCATGTTGCCCACCCGAGGCTCCCCATTCCCACACCTGTGCAACTGTGAGTGTCCGCAGTCGCGCAAGTGGAGGTAAAAAATATATTTTTCGCAAGAATTTGTGAAAATTAAGAGGATCAAATGTTTTTAAAGAAATGCTTGGCAACCATGTGCTGCCCCTCCATGGTGAAGGGACTGTCTGCAGCCATCAAAATGGGGATCATGAAATCTGAAGAAAACAAAAAGTTTAAAGGGGAAAAAAGCTGTGGTGAGCCCGAAATGGCTCATGATCGCGGCAGGGGAGACAACTTAGTCCTCCTGTGGTGTCCCCCTGGGAGAACCACGGGAGAACCAAGGCAGGAGGGGGCCTACAACCCACGGCGAGCCTGATTGTCTGTAGGTCATTCATAGGACAACCAACCCACTGTGGCTTATTGCCAGGGTGGGTCAGTGTGATGTGTGAATGTGCCCACTGTGGTTTATTAACCACCCTCAAGTCATGCAAACCTGGGGCCGGTTCACATGACACGGTAACCGCGGGGGAGTGGAAGTCCCCCGCGGTTTCCCTGTTGTGCGAACGCCGGCCGGGGGCGCCCCCGCGGGACGGCCGCGCGCGCGAAGCATGGAAAGTCACCATGGGCGGTAGAGGGGTAAGCCCTACTGTGTGTGGCGGCCCTGTTGTGCGAACAGCGGGCGGCCATCCCGTGGAGGCCTCCCGTGGCCGCACAGAGGCGGCAGCCCAGAGTGGCCGCTCCAGCCTGTAGGGGCAAACGGCCCTCCTGGGCATCCTGAGCTGCTGCCCCCAACCTTTTCAAATTCTGATGTATAAAATAAATATTGAAACTACTGAGGTAGGCAGACTCACCTCCTTCTGAGAGATGAAGCCACTTGGCTGGAAACCTACAAAAGTGGTGACATCCACTCTCATATTTGTTTATTTTTATTTATGAATCTGGGCTCTCTAATAACTAACAGTATTCTCCAACCTTGGGTCCCCAGATGTTTTTGGCCTTCAACTCCCAGCATGCCCCAGCCAGAATAGCTGGCTGGGGCATGCTGGGAGTTGTAGGCCAAAAACATCTGGGGACCCGAGGTTGGAGAACACTGAGTTAGACCATACCTGTTGAATGCAGTCCCAGGTTCAGAGGCCTCTCCAGTTACATAAGGTAGCAAATCTAAGGCTGTCCTGCTTCTGAACTTGCTGCCAATTAAAATCAGTAGTTGTAGGCTAGATGCCTGAACCCCCTCTAGAAAGGAAGACTGCTTGTATGTTTTTCTTCGAAGACCTCGATGGGCACCCCACTCCTAAAAGAGCTCAGGAGGCATTGTGGAAGGTTGCTCACCTGTAAAGAAAAAAACATCAATCTTAAAGTTGTGTCACTTGTTAAACCACATGCTAAATTTGCAGTTGATGTGTGGGAAGAGAACGGGGTGGGGAGAATGGCACTGGCTCTTTTCTAGGAACAAGATGTTGCAGTGCTGCAAAGGCAGTGATAACCCTGGAGGGAAAGGCCTGCTGTATCCCAAGTTGGGACAAGTCAGTGCCTGAAAAGGCCCTCGGGGTGTGGAGCGATGAATGGTACAGGCGCTGTAGCAGTTACTTACTACTTCTAGCACTGCTGCTTCTATGACCGAGCGCCAGCAGCGTCCGGAACAAGGCATCATTGAGAGCAATCTCTAGATAAGCATCTCATAATGGTTGGCTTTTGTTCCTCCTGCATACAGACACTGTGCTGCGTGCGTGTTTGTAGAGCCCGCGCTCCCTCGTGTGCACGATTCTGCCAGGTCTGCCTTCGGGCACGTGTAGTTGGGCGTGCGTATGCAGAGTAGCAGCGCCGGGTTGCCTGAGAATCGGTACATAAGCCCAAGCCCTTCCCGGCTTCGCACGCATCGGAAAAGCCCTCTGCGTGGATTCGCGCCGGCGGGGAGCCTCGGAGTCGGACTCGGAGCCTCGCGCCAGCACCCGTCCCGCGGCGGAGCAGACGCGCCTCGCCTCGCCTCGCCGCCCTTCCCTCCCGCTCCGCGGCTCCGAGCCAAGGCGAGGGGCAGACGGGAGCAGCGCAGCAGAACCTCCCGCGGCCGCCGAGCCGTCTGCGGAAAGTCGGGCAGGGACCACCGCGGCAGGGTCGGAAAGGGAAAGCCGCTTCCCGGCAGAGAGGAGCCGTCCCCCTCCCACCGCGAACCGGATTTGGAAGCGCGGCGGCTCCAGATTCCAGCAGGGCGGAAGAGGGCGGCGGCGGCGACTCGTGTCCCGCGCGAGAGCCGGGCGGGCGGCGCGGCTGCCACGCGAGGGACTCCCCCGCGCCCCGGGCTCTCCCCGCTGCCGTGCTGCTGCTGCCGCCACTTGTTGCCTCTCTCTCCGCCCCGGATCCCGGGGATCTCCTCGGCTGAGCGGCAGCCCCGCCGGGCGCTGATTGGACTGCCGGCCGCGCCGCTCCTCCCCGGCCGGACAGCCTCCTCTCGCTCCGCTTCCCCGGGCGGGGGCAAAAGGGGAGGGTCGGCCGCGCTGCCTCCAAGAGTCCAAAGTGTCCCGCTCGCGCGGCTCTCCAGCGGCTCCGACTCGCTTCCGCGGCCGGCCAAGCAGCGGCGTGAGACGCGGCGCGGCGACAGGGCCGGCCGGGGGGCCGCTGGGCAGAGGCGCTCGCCCCGTGGCGCGCTCCCGCGCTCTCCTCAGGCCCGCCGCGCCCGCCTTAACCTTGGCTCACCCCGGCGGCTGCCTGGCTGCAAGAGACGTCAGTTTGCGGTCGCAGCAGCGGCGGCGGCGGCAGCTAGAGCAGCCCGGCCGCCTCCGTTCTCTTTCCGTTCTGAAAGTTGCCGAGTTACTCACTGCAAAATCCCCGGCGGGAGTCCCAGGGTGAGACCGGCTCCTTGGCTGCCGCCTCCTCTTCCCGTCGCTTTTCCCAGGCCGCCGCGGCATCACACGCTTCCGACAGGCCGACCTCCGGGCAGACCTTCCCCCAGCCCCGCCGCACCTGCAAGGTCCGAGCTGCGAGTTTCTCGCGTGCGCCCCGACGGCCCTTCGCCCCGCGCGCCCTCGGAAGGGATGGCCCCGCTCGTCGGCCACAGCCGCCGCCGCTGGTAGAGGCGCTCGTTCGGATCCTCAGCCCCCCCCCCCCCCGCCGCCAAGGAACCAACGGACGCTTTGCGGGAACCTCCGGGCGCAGAAGCTGCCCCGCGCCAGCTCGAACGACGAACGCTGCCTGATCCCGCGACCTTTCCAGCGAGGGCATGGAGGTGCACGTCGGGCTCGGTAGGGTCTATGGCCGGCCGGCGGGCAAGACTTTCCGAGGAGCTTTCCAGAGCCTCTTCCAGAGCGTCCGCGAGGCGTTCCAGAGTCCCGGGGCCGGCGGATCGCGAGAGGAGGAGGCCGGGGCCAGCCACCCGGCGGCCTTGGCGGGCTCCTCTTCCTCCGCCCAGTGCCAGCCCGGCGCCCGCTTGCAAGAGTCCAGCCCGCGGCGGCAGCAGAGGCCGCCGCCTGCTCCCGGGTCGCCTTCTTACCTGCCCCTGGACGAGCAGTCCCCGGCGAGCAAAGGGCTGCAGCCCGACGAGCGCGAGTCTCGCGCGGCCGCCTCCTCCTCGGCCGCCTCGCCCTCCCTGGCCCTGCTGGACCCCTCTTTCCAAAGCTGCCCCGGGGACCTCAAAGACATCCTGGGCGAGGGCAGCCTCCTGCAGGCGCCGGGAGGCGAGCCGCGCGGCGGCGGCGGCGGGGGCGGCGCTGCTGCCGCTGCTGAAGCCCCGCCGGATAAGGAGGACTACTTGGGCGAGAGCGCCAAGGAGCTGTGCAAAGCCGTCTCCGCCTCCATGGGCCTGGCCGTCGAGGCGCTCGACGTCCCCGGCGGCAGCGAGCTGGCGACGACCCGCGGCGACTGCATGTTCGCCCAGCCTGGCGCGCACGCCCGGGCCATGACAATGGGCGGCTGCAAGATCGTGGAAGCCGAGCAGGAGGGCGGCGGCGGCGGCGGCGGCGGCGGCGGCGAGGGCGCGCTGGCCATGGACGTGCCCGGCCACCTGAGCCTCTACAAGGGCTCGCCGGAGCTGGACGAGCCGTCGGCAGCCGCCTTCCAGAGCCGCGACTACTACAACTTCCAGCTGGCGCTCGCCTCGCACGGCCGCATCAAGCTGGAGAGCCCCCTGGAGTACGCGGCGGCGGCCGGCGGCGTCTGGGGCGCGCAGTGTCGGCGCGCCGGGGAAATGCCCGCCTTGGCGCCCCACTACGGCGGACCTCCGGGCCCGGGCTGGCACCCCTTCTTCGCCGAGGAAGGGCAGATCTACGGGCCGTGCGCGGCCGCCGAGGGCGCGGCTCCAGTCCCCTTTGGCTACGGCAGAAGCCAAGGGCCGGCGGGGCAGGAAGGAGGCGACCTCCCGTCCGAGGTGTGGTACCCGGGGGGCGTGGTGGGCAGGATG
Source organism: Shinisaurus crocodilurus (assembly GCA_021292165.1). Classification (NCBI taxonomy): domain Eukaryota; kingdom Metazoa; phylum Chordata; class Lepidosauria; order Squamata; family Shinisauridae; genus Shinisaurus; species Shinisaurus crocodilurus. Next base: position 3,105,500 of record JAHFWL010000004.1, on the reverse strand, counting down.
CCGTTCGCTCCTGCCCCCGGCTGCATCAAGACGGAGCTCACCCCTTGGATGGAGGGCTACGCGGGGGCCTACGGAGACATGAGGTAAAGATCTAAGACCTTCCGCACCCCCAACCCCAATACCGCCAGCGTCGTCACGCCCCCCCCCCCGCCCGCATCTTACTAACAGCTCACTGAACGGCACGGGCGGGGGGGGGGGGTAGCGGGAGGCGAAGTCTTCCGGTTTGTAACAAGTGGCTCGATCAATCTTTTTCAAGCCTGAATTATAATTTAGGGTCAGTGGTTGGAGGATGAATTGGATGACCTCTTGAGATCCCTTCCTCCCCCAACTCCCTTGGGTGTTGTTAATTCTCTCGTACGGAGGCTGGATAGGCCAGTGGTCAGAACGAGAATTGATATCCCAGTGCAACCCAATCCTGATACATGTTTGCTTGGAAGAAAGCTTCAACTGAGTGATTAACAAGTAAGTCTGCATTAGATTGCAGCCTGTCTGTTGAACTTGCTAAATCCTTGCTTTAATCAGGTGTTAACCCCCCCCCCCAACCCACCCTCTTACCCCAGTTTATTGGCAAATGGTTTGAAAATCTGATCAGCCTTGACTTCCTATGTATTTTTTCTTCAATCTGGCTCCAAACTGGAGGATTTTGACTTTTGGAATTTTTGTTTTCATTGGATAGGGGTAACATTCTGAATTCCTAATACAGTTTGGATCATCTGCTGCTGAAAATGGAGCAGTAGTTTTTATTTTGTTTTGTTTGGTTGGAGATTCTGGCTAACTGCACAACATTGCTTCTTATGACTCATTAAGGAAGGTGTTTGCTCCAGAATTTCCGTACTGAAATTTAAGACACTGGAAGGTGATTTAGCGATCCATTAGAGATGCGTAGCTGTGATGATTCATATTTCAACTAGCTCGGCATCTTTTATTTTTCTTTTTGTATATCAAAGTGCAGATCAGAGTCTTCATAATGATTTAGTATTCTGTGTGTGTGTGTTTTTGTTTTTTTTTAAATGTTTATTTTAGGTGGTTTTGAGAGTTTCTGGAACTGCTGACAACTGCACGGAGAGATGTTAAACTGAGTAAATTTGGGTACATAAGGATGGATGCATAGTCCTTCCTGAATTTCAGCTCATTTAGATGTTGAATTAAGACTCCAGATTTAATTAAATAGTATACAATTACATAACATTCTCTTCATACTCAACAAGAGATCCAAAATTTCATTGACAAATTTAACAACTAGAAATAGATTGTAGCATAGTGTCAAAAAAACACTATTTGGCTGCAATCCTACACAGATTTACCAGGGAGTAAATCCCACTGAACTCAGTAGTACTTCCTTCTGAATCGACACCCATAGGATTGCACTGTTAATGTAAACACTTAAGTGACTAGTGGGTGACACTTAACAACAACAACAAATACTGCCCTTTTTTTTAAATTACTGAGACTAAATGATACATCAGTTACTCACATGTAGCAGCACTGATGTGCAACATGAGTGCGTTTAATCAGAATAAGTCCCACAGTATTGGATAGGGCTTACTTTCGAATAAACATGTTTAGGATTGCAGTCTCTGTTGTATTTTATTTGTCTTAATGGGCGGTGAACGCTCAGCTTTTATCCTTCCCACAAAATGTATTTTGTGCATTTCCCCCACAGCAGGCTGACGCAGCTGGCGATAACCACTGGTGATAGCTTATAGGTTCTTTATATATCTCTTGAAATCTTATGTGCTGATTTGTAATCTTTCCTTACAAGCGTTTAGCTTGGCTTCCGAATTAGTCTGGTTATTGTCGGCATACTTCTTAGTTACCCAGTCTCCATGTTGCTAGTGGTGCCTGCATTGACTTTCTTCGCAGCAAGGCCATGGTTTAAAATGGAGGCGAGGGAGGGCAAGTCCCTTCCCAGAATCTAATTGTAAGGAACTCAAGAGTTTATCGCTCCCCGAGTACCCCCATGCTGGTTCTCCTGATGTAAAGATGGTATCATTTATTCAGGCAATAAAGCTTCTGTTCTGTTACTAGCAGTAGATTATCTTATCAGCATTGTATTTATTTATTTATTTGCAAGGTATGACGAGCAACAATTAAAAGCAAGGTATGTCTGAAACAGTGATGGCTTACCTGATTTTGGATTTGGACCTTTGCCACTGGCTTATTAAAAAAAAAGGGAAGGCATTGCACTTCAGTCTTTGATTCAGTTATATATCCCATGGACTGCAGTGTGGCTGGTACTATGATCCTAAAATATATTACATGGGAGGAAATCCCACCAGTTTCATTATAACATTTCTAGTGACTGTGTGTGCTTAGGATCACATTCTAAAGTGACCTAAAATTCTAGCTTTTAAGTTTAACCAGGGTGTGGTTTGGGTTACTGTATACACCTCTTTGTTTACTATTTATTTAGTTTGATAATTAACTCATTAGATTGGTAATCCATCTGATTCAGAGGTTGGGGGGGGGGGAGACCAATTGAGCCAGCCCTGAAGACTCATAACCAGGAATGGCCCAGTGGGAATGCCCAAACCCAAATATCTAGGAACATAAAATTGCACAGAGATGTTGTAGTGATAACATTAAAACATAGACTCCTTATCAATCCTTGCAAAAACGTAAAAATATATTTCATTATTATAATATGGTACACTCTGCATGTACTAAACTCAGGCATGTTTGCGCCGCAAACTAGAAGTGGTAGAATGGTGTACAGCCCAGCAGCTAAATCTGACATTGCTTTTGCCTGATTGTATCTGTACGATCCATGTTGGGAAGCAGGGAGAATATTATACTTGGAGAGGACAAGGAGGCTCCATAACACCTAAGCAGCTAAATGTACAGTTGACACACAAAAATAACAAACAATTATTTTTAAAGATAATGTGCGTGTGTGAAGTTCACTGTTGACTCTTCTCAATTCAAGAGCTCGAGCCATCCGCCATTTTCCCCTGACTTCTCTTAAATGCAACTCAGTGATGTAAGTAAAAAGTCATGCCAGCCTCTGCCTTATCTTGTGGTCCATGCGTTGGCCTGCAGCCCCTATTTGTCTAGTAGGGCACAATTTGCAATACTTAAACTATTGCTAAGTATTGCAGATGGGATTTATCTGGTGCCAACAAATGTCTACAGAAAGTATATTAGGTGATGCATTGAGACTAGAAGTGAGTAGCCATTGTCTCCTAAAAAATGGGAATTGTAACCCAGGTCTTGGGTTAGTACTAATTTAAATGCATCTTAAAGTTTATATATTTTGTTAGCCTATTCATACGCATGTTGGTTGCAAGAATCAATACTGCGTGGAGATGGGATGCAAAGTGAACATAGATTAGAATAGGGGAATTACCTGCATGAAGTTTGAACTAAAATCTTTCAGTCACTTCCCAGGAAGTCAGTTTGAATTAGATTGGGCTTTTATGGAGTAGGTTTCTAGATATCTAAAGTATTTAAATTGCCCGGAGAGTGTCACACCCGAGAGCTGGACACACAGAATTTTGATAGATTCTTGTTGAGAATCAAACTCTTGTCTACCCGAGTTGTTGTTTTTTAAAAGGTGCATCATGTAAGTGATTGAGTATCCTTTCCCTTGTTAACATTTATCTTGGGCCTAATCTAGCTCTCCATGAAATCTAATGGAAAACCTCCCATTGATGTCAGGATTAGCTCTTTACATTTTATGATCTTAGGTTCCGCTGCAGTTTTAGAGTGCTGCAGTCCGAATGGTTGAATACCATTTATTTATGCATTTATGATGTGTCACTTTCCGTAGGCCAATTTGTATCAAAATGGAACAGCAGCTCTTGCTTGTGTGTCCTGTGGTCTAATGGGTTGCCTTTGGTGCAGTGTACCTCACATTGTGATTCATGGCAAAGCTCCTTTTGCTTTCACTGGAACTGGATTACAGTTCCATTTTACCAGATGGTTTATAATGTCCCCCGCCCGAATCATGATGTGACTTGGCTACTCCAGCAGAGGCCTGTAGTCAGAACTTCGGAGGTGCGTGTGGCATCATATGTCTATGCGAAACATTTAAAAAACCTAAATGCAAGAAGCCAAATATGTTCAAAGTTATTTATTAAATAATTTTAATAAAGATTAAAGATGCTCTAGCATTTGTCAATCATCCCTTCTCTAATACTGGAAGCCAGAGCAAGTTTATTTCTTGCTAAGTACTTGGGTAGAATACTGCCTGCATGTTTTTCCTGATGATCATATAATTAAAAGGGCTGTAGACATAGGCTAGCTTGTGATCCAGCTGAAGTTCCTGTGCTTCTAAGTCCCATTCGTTAGAAGGGAGAATTAAGTAAATCTTTAATGTTTCACATTGAAACTAATGTGACTTAAAAGTTTTGATGTTGGCTGGATCATATAATGCTGACGACAATAAACAAAAGCAGAAAAGGAACCCAGCATATTTTTATTTACTATTTATAAATAAAAATAAATAGGTTTATATCCTGTCTCGTTCCAAGAAGGTCAAGGCATTGTATATTGTTCTTCCTCCCCCACCCCTCCACCACCAATTTTATCTTCACAATCACAATAACCCTGTGAGGGAGATTAGGCTGTGATTGACCCTAGGTCACCAAGTGAGCTTCATTCATGACTGCATGGGATTTGAAACGGTGTCTCCCCAGACGTAGTCCAATGCTCTGGCCCACACCACTCTGGATCATGCGCTGGAATATTGGATCTCCTGTCATGATATGTAGCAGAATGCTCATCTGAGTCAATAGGGTAGACTGTGCAAAGTTAAAGGTGCACCTGACTTTGATCTGCCTTGCTCCCTTGCCCTGACTTCTGCTGGTATGAATTGGTTTAGGCTGCAGTTCTATACACATTTACTAGGGAGTAAATCGAGCCCCCGAGACTTGTTTCTGAAGAACTCACATCGGATTGTGCTGCATATTCTGTTGCATTCTCTGAATCAAGTTTATAATTGTTTGCTTTTACTGATCTTTCATCCTTTATTACCTCTAATGCTTTATTTCCCGACGATGGTAATGGGAGCATTGTTGGCCCACATGTTGGCCTTCAGGACTGGAGTCGGCCCGAGTGTAGATTCAGGTTGTAGCGAAGCAATGAGGTCAGTTATTGCTTAAGCGCCTTTGTTCTTTGTAATGTTTAAAACTCATCTGACAGCAAGTGACACTAACGGCTGCTTCATATTTAGCTTTTTCACTCTCCAACTTTTTAAGTAAAGAGCAGAGAAAATTGTGTGTGGTCCCTTTCCTCGTTGCTGTTATACAGATCGATCTCCTTAGAGGCTATTTATTCTCTTAGGAACGTAGTAGTCGCTGTGTAACATTAGCTGCCTGGTGAGTGGCTTTTGATTTCCTCTGATGGGAGGAGATAACAAGGAATAAATGGCTGGTGCTGAGATAAGGATTTTTGATTTATATGTGCGGTCCCTCTTTTAAGCAAGTAACTACAGTGAAGGCAACATTTGCAGGGGTTAAGGCAGTTTTCCGTTGGCAAGGCCGGAGTGATTTCATAGGTTTTCTTAATGTGTATAGTCCAGGACTGTCAGATATTCTTTAGTGTGGAATATTCTGTGGGGCTTGCTTGCCTTAGACCCTGGTTGGTAAATTGGCTTATCTCCCCAGCTTCTTAGACTTGGTACGGATCAAGTCATTAACCAGTCCAGGAGGCCTGCATAGCGATGTTCTGCACGGCCAGCTCTAAAGCAGAAGTCGGGCAGGCCATCACGTACACGGCTTTTCTTCAGGGCTCACCAGAGATGAGGACCGGATTTTCAGTGTCAGGGCGAAGCCCCAGAACATATCATATATATGGGTGAGAATTTCATTCGGTTTGGGTTTTTTCATAAGAACTTTCCAAAACAAAAATTCATAAATGGAACAGAAAGAACTTAAAATTAAAAAAAAAAAAAGTGGGAGAAACCGAAACTGACTGATTTGACCATTCCAGACCAAGTCTTAGAGTGCTTAACTCTTAGAAGTCTGAGTTTGAATCTCTCTGTATTCAACCATGTTTGTGGTGCTTAACTAGGGTTGCCACCTCTTTTTTTTCAATTCATTTTCAGTTTAACAAAATAAGCAAACTTCTTCATATACTGAATGGAAAGAATTTGAGATTTTTTAAATTTTTGAATGCAGGAGAAAGAGAAACTGATAGATTTGTCCATCCTGGTGGAATTGTAAGTATAGGGCTCATACAAACCCAGATGCTTAAGAAATCAATGCTGGTGCTGAAGGATGTTTTGGCTTGCCCCCTTTTTCCCAGTAGGATTATATATGGTGCCTGTATATTTGGTGCAGGCTCTCAAAAATTTTGATCATGCCACTGATGAGTTTGAAATATATTAATCGAGCTACATGTAATTAGGAGAGTGCCCTAGGCCATATAAAAAGTGCTTTTCCCTCACAGCGTCTAGCTTCTCTTCCTGGGGCTAAGGGGTTAGTGTGCCTGGAAGGCATACAGTGCGACTTCCCAGCATCTGTCCTTTTAGAGGGTATCTCCCCCCCCCCCCCGCGAAACCATCTCAGATGCCCTCTGTTCCGCACTTTGGGTTCCTTCTTTGTCATTACAACTGCTCTAATTCGGGACATTAAAACTGGACACACGCACCACTTCCATTTTTGGAAACTGTTGTCTTTGCTTCCTCTCTGCCATCCAGTCCTGAAAGTGTTTTGTGTCTCTACTTTTGAGGGCACTGCATTGCCCCGCCCCACCTTGGCTCACATCCTGCTTCATTTTAGCTGCTTCTTTATTTATCAGAAAATAAGTTGTCAGTCCAGTTTTTGTGCCTCTGGGGACTACAGGAGTGGTTGGCTGAAGGGGTGGTTAATGGCTAGTTCCTGGGGATTCTTGCGCCTGAAGGTCGTGGTTGTCACTTTCTGTCTGTGGTGCCCGCAGAACGCAGAACACACTCCCAGGAACGGCTGTAGCAGTTGGGACGTCCTCCACTGCACCACAAAAGAGTGCCTCACCGTCTGATGCTGCTGCTGAACTTTTCCTTATTTTTGAAGGTGGAAAGGTTTAGTGATAGAGAGGCAGGAAGGGAGCAAATTTTCCTCTGCGCTGTGTATTATTTAAAGTTTCAGGTTTGCATACCTTGGTGCTGCTTGCCCAGTTTCCCATCAGTAGCTTAAGAGGATTTCTGTTTGCAAGGCTGAAATTTTCCTGCTAATTTCACTTAACTTAATGAAGGGAAAGTGGAGAAGGAAGGGCAGGGGAGAAAAACCCAAGCACATCTGGATTTGTTTCGAGGCTTGTTATATGACACAGCACATCGTTTTTCAGAAGTATGCTAGCTTGTAGCTTGTTTTTGTTTTTTTAGTAGCATCGCTCACAGTTATATTACTGTACTTTCATTGGAATGTTATCAACAGCATTTCAGCTTGTTCAGTAATAGAAATGTTCAAATCCAGAACTGAAATGGTTCGCAGGAGATAATCTTATAGACAGACAATCAAAAAATAAATAGGGGATTTGGTCATAGTTGCTTCAAACAGTTTATTTTTTAATGATAGAATGAGCCAGCTGCTAAATTTAAGTGGATTTGGGAGGGAACTCCTAAGTGGATTAAATAAATTGAGAGAGAGAAGCTGAAAACATCTAGGCGGGCGCATATGGCTAGTCTCTGTAATCATATCTTTTCCAGCCCTTTTATCCTGCTCCGCTCCTGTTCTCTGCCATTTATTTGTTAATTATACTCTGACTTGTTTCATTGTAAAATAGAGATTGTGATCTTTCAAGAGTGGGTGCCATCTCAATGTGATTTTACCAACATAATATTGTTGGGTTTGATCATGTAACTAATACTTATGCCTCATAAGTTTATTTTAATGTTTCTAGAAAAAGGTATCTTGGTGCATTGTAAAATAATATTAATTATAATATAATAATATTTATTACTATTATTATTATTGATGATGATGATCATGATGATGATGATCATGATAGTAGTAGTAGTAGTAGTAGTAGTAATGTAGTAGAAATAAGAAGCAAACAAAATAAACAAAGTAAGGCCATTTGCCTGGAGCAAATCTCTATTAAAAACGAAAAACTAAACACCAACCCCAGTATGAACAGCTAAGGTATTTCAGGGTTTGCCTGCTGGGTTTTGCTAGTTTAAGTTGTTTGTGGATCACAGAGTCACCTATTCTGGGATGATACCTTACTGTTTACTGTTTAGTTTAATCCAGGTTGCCTGGTCATATCTGTAGTATTTAATGCTTAAATCCATGCTTAAATTTCATTGACAATTAAATATTTGTGACTGATTGATTTCAGTGGGCTTAAGCATGTCTAAGTTTCTTCCTGGATTGGGGCTTTAGAGTTCTGTAATATTTACCCAAACTGCAGAATATGTACTAGTGAACCCCTTCCTTACCATCTTTAATAATGTTTTTTGGGGCCCAATCTGTCATTAGGATTAATTAGGCTTGCTTCAGTGTTTGGATTCTGTTATTGAGAATTGTGTTTATGGTCCAACTAAATTACTTTTCTATTTTTAAAAACAATAATTCTGGAGATTTGGAATATTTTACTCTAATGTTATATAAATCCTGTGAATACTTGGATAAGTTTTTAAAAATCACTTTTGGATTCCTGTTTTTCAGAACTTTTAATTTTCATATAGAGGTGTGTGTTTGTGAGTGTGCAAAAGGTGGCACGGGGAGTGAAATTAGATAAGTAGGAATTCCGGAGAACCAACATTCATATGACGATTATGTTTTTTTCAGACATGTTCCTGTTGGCATCTAAAAGGGTAGGATCAGGCCCCTGTTTTCTGCTGGGTGCCTCTGACCTTTCCACTTCACTTTAATGGCAATAGTATGTAGATATTTCTTTTGAAGGCAAATTGTGCGTGGAGGAATGCTGTTTCTGAAACCTGCCCTTCTGGCTGGCTTTCTGAAATACTCTCAACAGTCCATAGTTGGTAGAACCAATTTTATGTACTGTAAATTCCAGATAATTTATCACTGCTGTGATAAATCCTATCTTTTGTTACAGAAAACATTTTTATTCTTTTCTCCTGTCTCTCCATTTTTGGTGGGTTTTTTTTTTTTTTAATGTTTCTCTCTCTTCACCTTTGTTTAAACTTTATCTTTATTAACTTGAGTTAAAAAGCCGAGAGTCTGGGTCACATTATCTCTCCAGCTACAAGTACCCCTTCCCTCTTCCTTGCCCCGAACAGGTCTCAAAGTCATGAACTTTGGAGTCTGATACAGTGAGCTGCCGCATATGTGAATGAGCCGGTTATCTGTCTTAATTCGTTCAGGCATACTTTCCCCGCAGGCCAGAAAACATCGCGCACTGCAGTGTGCTTTAAGTAGGGCTGCCCTTGATGGCAGTTTGGAAGCTTCAACCATTACAAAATGCCCCAGTCGCCCTCCTCGTGTGGGTGGGTCCCAGTGTCCGCTCTGGCTCCCTATTGCCTTGGTTCGAGGCTCAGTTCAAGGGGCTGGTGATGACTTGTTGAAGTCTTATAGGGTCTGGGTATGCCTAAAGGACCACCTCCATATCTTCCAGCATAATGTTGGACCGGCCAGATGGGCAATTTAAATTTTAAAATATAATAAATAAATAAAATGTCAACTAGGAATATTCTCTTAACTCTGTTATCTGTAGCCACATCAGGTCTGCAAGAGGAATTCTTGGTGGTTGCCCCTCATGAATGGTGTGTCCCCCCCCCCCTGAGCCTATGCTTCTTAGAATCATAGAATCATAGAAAAGTAGAGTTGGAAGGGGCCTAAAGCATCCCTGACAGATGTCTGTCCAGCTGCACCTTGAATGCCTCCAGAGTGGGAGAGCCCACGACCTCCCTAGGTAGTTGATTCCATTGTCTTATTGCTCTGACAGTCAGGAAATTTTTCCTGATGTTTAGGTGGAATCTAGGTTCCTGTAACTTGAGCCCATTATTCCGTGTCCTGCAAACTGGGATGAACGAGAAGAGATCTTTGCCCTCCTCTGTGTGACATCCCTTCAAATACTGGAAGAGTGCGATCATATCTCCCCTCAGTCTCCTCTTCTGAAGGCTAAACATGCCCAGTTCTTTCAGTCTCTCCTCATAGGGCCTTGTTTCCAGTCCCTTTATCATCCTTGTTGCCCTCCTCTGAACCCTCTCAAAGAAGTAGTGCCAGACATTTCTGTTCAAACTGGCTTGGGTGGTCAACAGCAGGGAAGGCGCAGGTAAGAAAATAGGAACACAAACATGATTGCCTTATTTTTCATTTTAGATCACTTTTAGTAGACAACTATAGGCTTAGAGTCCATATCTAGCAGAAGGTTCATAATTATTATCAACATTATTAATAATATTATTCATCATTAATATTCCCATACTACCAACTTCAGTCTGAGGTGCCTAAGAAATGACGAATTGTTTGCCAAAAGTGAACCCTTCCAAGGTTTCTCTTTAAGACGTAAGCCACTCTGGGAGCATTGTTATGCCGTGGGTGTGGCATACAAATGTAGAAAATAAATAAAATAGGTTGTCGTTGTTGAATTTATATGGGCACCTATCAGCATATCTTATCTGAGTGGCTACAGAAGAAAACAATAAACTACAACAACAGAAACGATAAAACGAAGCATAAAAATTGTCATTGTGACATTGGAGAATAAAACCAAAAATTAGTAGCTTGGAATATATAATGAAGCACTACTTAAACATTGAGAGTCCATTTCCCCCCTCCTTAATGCAAGTCGTTTAAAAGGCCTGGGTAAATAAATAGATATTTATTTATTTATTTATTGTGAGCCTTTCTGAGGAGGCTATTCAACCACCAAGAAGGCCCTCTATTCACTTTGCAGAGTGGTCTTACAAGTTCAGCCCAAACTAAACTGTACCGGTCCTTGTTTGATCTGCTGCCTGGTTCACTACCATTATCTTTTTAAAAGAGATTCTCAGAATTTTAAAGTCCTCTTAAGTAATGGCATAGTGGCGGAGGGAAGCCTCTAAATTGAAGCTGAGCCTCCGCTGATTAGAGCCATGACTAGAAGCTGATGCTATTGTAAAAGGAGCGCACCACTTCAGAATGAATGTGCATGCTTTGGGGGAGGCATTAGATGTTTGAATCCCTGCACATAGAGAACTAGGCGTGAGGGAGGATGTCTTTAATGACCCTTCTCCCTGGCACTTTTCGATAATTATGGGGAGCTCCCACGATTCCCAGCCAGAATAGCCATTATGAGAGTTGTTGTCCAACACAGTGTTCCCCGAGCTGGGGTCCAGTTGTGGTCCAACAGAGCTGGAGGACCCCAGGTTGGGGAACACTGGTCCAACATGTCTTGAAGGCACCAGGCTGAGGAGGACGGGGTGTAGGGATCCATCCTGTTCATGGAGGTGCATTTAGTCAGGCAGTTCACCTACATGCAGGTTGAAGTCCAAGAACAATTTTTTTCACATGATGTACGGTGCATCTATGCTGGGGCATCTAATATTTAACTGCACACTGCCTGACACAAAGAGCATTTGAAAGCACCCCAGAAACAATTTATGGGACACTAAAGTTAGGAGGCGGGTCTCTCCCAGGGTTTAAAATCTGTCTGTGACAAAGTGCTGAACTTGTTGCTAGGCTTGAAGGAAGTGGAGAAAGAGGAAAGGAATGGGGCTAAAGAAGGCCCTTCAGTGCGCCCATGGAAACCTAAAGCCCAGGGCAGGCTGCGGACTCCCGTGTCGGTGGGGCTCCTTATCCACTGCATGTTTCTGTTTGAGCTTGATAGGAGCTATCCATGGTGCTCCATGGTGGTGAACCTACCGGTACTTTGGGGATGGAGTTAAGCACCATGGATAGCTCCTATGAGGCTCAAACAAAAATATGCAATGGATAAGGAGCCCCACTGACCCAGGAGTCACCACCAGCCTCGCCCACACAAGGTTCACATGTCCTGCTGGTGGCCTGATTCAGAAAGCCATCTGGCCTTGATGTGCTGCAGAATTCTTCCGCACCCGCCCTCCGTTCAAAGAAGGCTGGGGCTAAAGGCCACACATCTCCCACTCATTGAACGGGCAGAAGGTCGACCTCATTGTGGCCGTGGGCTAGGACTGGGGTCTCTTAACGTGGTGACCGCAGGCACCTCTCTTGGCACCCGTCGAACTCCCGGCCCCTCCTAATTTTTATTTTATGTTAAAGATCTTTTTCAAATTAAAACATTTTCTTTCACTGGGAGGCTGGCAAGCTGCAAAGTGAAATCTTGCCCTGTAGTACCAATCTTCATTTGGGTAGAACAAAGTTGAAACTAGACTACAGTAGTCGCGTTGGAAGGGGCCTATAAGGCCATCGAGTACAACCCCCCGCTCAGTGCGGGAGGACAGATGTGAGCAGCCCCGGCAGTCGCCCCTCCAAGCCCCAACCCGGCTCCTGCCTGCTCAGCCTCAGCACGGGTTTGTGTTTTGGAGATTAGACCCCACCTCTGCCTTGTTCTTGGACAAGTTACTTTTCTTTTTCTCTCACCTGTTTGTCTTCTGGGAAATACGTATTTTGTGACAGACCATGACCCCCATGGCAGCCATTTTATGAATGGGCTAGCCCCACCCCATGGCAGCCATTTTGTGAGAGCACCCACGGCCCTCTCAAAATTCCAGATGTGCCCACTGACCCAAAAGGTTTGGGGACCCTGGGCTTGGAAGAAGGAGCACTTACGTAATCCTTACAGCAACTCTGTAAGGTAGGGCCGTGTTACATATCCCTGTATTGCAGATACTGGTCTGAAGTTCTTTTTTTAAAAGAAAAAGGACCGTTTTTTAAAAGATCGCACTACATATGTTAATTGGCTCACCACTACTATGTGCTGCTATCACCCAACAATGTTTTGTGAACAGCAGCTGTTGAAGGCTTAACTCCTTTACTGTGTGGTGTGACCCCCGTGGGGTGCTTTAGTAGCCAGCCTGGGCCGGCTTCTAAACCACCCTGTGAAGCCATCGTTTGCGGTAGGGTTACGGTAACCCTAGTAGGTTTAGTGTATTGTCCTCACCCAGACAACACACTAGCCCTATCGCAGCTGTGTCCATGTAACTCAGGTGAGATAGAGACAGTTTCACATGTCCTTTTATATTGTTCATTCTACTTAGATGCCCGGTCAAGCTTGATCCATCCCTTGTTACATTATCTTCCTGGTAATTCTGATGAATTTTACACCAAGCATCTTCTAGCGGACAGAGACCCTTCTATAACCTATAAAGTTGCCAAATTTTGTTTTTTGTCTACAAGAACACGCCATCATCTTATAACTTCTTAGGCCTTGTTTAAAACAGTGGGAGAGGGCCAGAACCTTGTTACTGTATAAAGTTAGTGTGTCTGTTGTCTGTAGACTTACTGCTGGTCTTGGACCGTAATAAAGATTTGAATGATATGAGCCCAATTGCAAATCAAAAAGAGCATAGAGCCCCCTGCCCAGAGTGGCAGACAATGGCTGCCGCTCTGGGCATGGGGCTCTGGCCTATGACAGCCGGCCAAGCGGCACTTGGCCAGCTGTCATCGGCTTCCCCACATGCCACGGCCGATGCCAGAAGAGCAGGATTGCTTGCGAGGATTGGCCGCGACACGGGGATCCAGGCAGCCTGGCCTGGCTCGCTCTCGAGAGTAAGCCCGGCCGGGGCTGCCTGGTTCCCCCATGCCGCTGCAGTCACCTCTGCTGCCGAGCTGCCCCCCCCCCCTCACCTGGGCATTTCCTCCAGGATTTACCTGATTCTCCCGCGACGGGGCAGTGAGGTGGGGTGGTGGGCGGCGCAGCAGCAGGCTCTGCCGGGAGCCCCCTCCCCATGCTCGCGCCGCCAGTTGGACGAAGCACTTTGCCCCACTGCTGCTGCTGGCTGACGCTGACAGTCCGTGGTCACAGCGGGACAAGGCGGGGCTCTGCTGAGGCACCTCCTCCTGCATGGGGAGGGGCCGCCCAGCAGCGCCTGCCACTGCCGCCAAGCAAGGTAAGTCGGGGGGCGGGGGCGGGCAAGGCGAAGGCGAGGTGGGATGGGGAGGGACCTTTCTTGGGGTGAACACTGACTGCGGCGGCTGTGCCCAGAAAGGCCTGGGGACAAGCTCCGTGGTGCTGCGTTTGCTCTCAAGGAAACACAACACCATGGGGCTTGTTGCCATTGCTCGGGGCGGGGGGTGAGTAGCGGCCCCACCAAGGAAGGGCAAATGGCTGCTGGTGAGCGTGCTGCGTGGGCGCTTTTTGTCAGCTGCCATCTTCCTTCAGTGCCCTCGGTGCTCTCACGCGGTGCCCCCCGAGGGGGGACGAGGGGGGAGGGGGAGCCTCTGGACCCCTGCTGTGCCCCGGTACAGCCGGGGCCCAGGGCCACTTAAACCCAGAGAGGTTCCAGAACCTCTCTGGGTTTAAAGCAGTGTTTCTCAACCTTGGGTCCCCAGATGTTTTTGGCCTACAACTCCCAGCATGCCCCAGCCAGCGTAGCTGGCTGGGGCATGCTGGGAGTTGTAGGCCAAAAACATCTGGGGACCCAAGGTTGAGAAACACTGGTTTAAAGTGACCCGCGAACCCCGCCACTGTCTGTACTTCCTTGCATTTCCGTTCCCTCTGGCAATCCAGTCTGCCTTTCTCACCTGTCCCTGCATCTGTATCTGCCAGGTTGAAGTTAACACGTGACATCATGTGTCTGATGTTATTCTTTAAGGTGCCACAAACCTCTTCGTTGTTTTTGCCGCAACAGACTAACAGGGTTACGCTCTGGATTTTTTTTTTAAAAAAACTGCTTTTGTTTTGCAAAATGCAGGCACTGAGGAGGTTCCCTTCCACAGTGGGGTGGGGGGGGTGGATTTTCAGCAGGAAAATGTCTCGGGGAGAATGGTCGAAGAAGCGCTTCTCCCCCGAGCCTGTCTCCTCTGTCAAATTCAGCCTCAGAGGCTACATGATGTTTAAAAAAAGGAAACCTGCCCCTAGAAAAGCATCATGAAACTCTGCAGAACACGTTGTTCCCCCCTTGGTGAGTTCATGGCCGCGGTGAGAGAGGGGCCCCTCTTCTCTTCTGTATATCCCGTGTTTTAAGGGCTGTCAACTCTGCAGCCCTTAAAACTGCTGCCAGCTAAACACTTTGTTCATCCTTGTACTATTGAGGCCGTGAAGCCGCTTCTTGTTGACAGGTTGATCTGCCCAGAGGCTCTGGCCAGGCGTCTTTGCATCCCGTGTCCCTCTCACACCACACCTGGAAGTCTGAGTAAACATGCACGGCAAAAGGAGGCGCAGGGTAGCTGGGTGCGGGGGGCGGGCGGGGGGGAAAAATGGGAAAGAACAAAGCCCTGCTTGATTTGGTGTGAACAGGTCTGGATTTGCAAGAGCCTCTTCTTGTGGAGGCCACCCTAACCTTAATGGAAACGGGGCTGGACATGGGCCCTGGAGGTTTCCTTAAACCCTGCGTAGCATGTTTACTTTTAAAAAGACATACACACATGCTCTCTTGAGAGTCACATTTGACTCTTAAAAACATTATTTTTGAAGGGTTATCTACACAGTTATTTGGGAGGGAATGCAGCATGTAAACTCGGCTTCCAGAAGCTTCTATCTCAAACAGATTACAGCCGCATTCAGACAAAACGTCATACCATAGTTTGCTGTTACGAGCACAGTTGGCCTTAAACTCTTGTACTCGATTCCCATTTTCTCCATCTGTGAGGGGAGGGAGCAGAAGCTTCCAATACCGGGCTGCAGGAAACTATAATTCTCTGTTTCGCGGCGGTCTCGCCAGAACCCAGCAGACTGCAAACCTTTTGCTGTATCCAGCTGTTCTATCCCTTGTGTGATTAGAATCACGTTGAGAAGGTAGCAGGGTCGTGCTGGCTTCCCTGCCCCCTCTGTCACATCCCTGTCATCCCTGCCCCATGTTGGATGCGGGACTGCCTCTGAAGAGTGTTTGGAAACTTCAGCTGGTTGAAAGAGCTGCTGCCAGACTGCTGACTGGGGCTGGCTACAAGGAGCACACAACTCCTCTGTTACAACAGCTTCACTGGCTCCCAGTCTGTTTCCGGGCACAATTCAAAGTGCTGGTCATGACCTATAATAAAGCCCTATAAGGCTCGGGTCCAGGTTATCTGAAAGACCGTATTCTCCCTTATGAGTCTGACCGTACCCTGAGAACCCTTCTCTTGGTTCCACCACCATCTCAGGCACGCCTGGCAGGAACCCGGCAGTGGGCCTTCTCGGTGGCTGCCCCAACACTCTGGAATTCCCTTCCCAGGGAGGCTAGAATGGCGCCCTCCTTGGTATGCTTCCGGAGACAGGCAAAAACTTTTTTGTTCCGAAAGGCCTTTGGGACTACCCTGGACCTGTGAGGATGTGAGGGATGCCACTGTTTATATTGTTACTGTTTTAACTTTGATATTTTTATATAATTTTAATATTGTAGCTAATTTAATTATATTTTTAACTTTTGTATATTCCTATTTATATGTTTTCTTTGTACCAGTTTTAACGTTGTAATGCCACCTTGAGTCCCAGTATTGGGAAAAGGGTGGGATATAAATTAATATGATGATGATGATGATGATGATGATGATGATGATGATGATGATGATGATGATGGAATCATAGAAGTAGAGTTGGAAGGGGTCTACAAGGCCATTGAGTCCAACCCCCTGCTCAATGCAGGAATCCAGGTCAAAGCATCCCTGACAGATGGCCGTCCAGCTGCACCTTGAATGCCTCCAGATTGGGAGAGCCCACCACCTCCCTAGGTAGTTGGTTCCATTGTCTTATTGCTCAGAAATTTTTCCTGATGTTTAGGTGGAATCTAGGTTCCTGTAACTTGAGCCCATTATTCCATGTCCTGCAAACTGGGACGATCGAGAAGAGATCCTGGCCCTCCTCTGTGTGACAACTCTTCAAGTACTGGAAGAGTGAGATCATATCTCCCTTCCTCAGTCTCCTCTTCTGAAGGCTAAACATGCCCAGTTCTTTCAGTCTCTCCTCATAGGGCCTTGTTTCCAGTCCCTTTATCATCCTTGTTGCCCTCCTCTGAACCCTCTCCAGTTTGTGTACGTCCTTCTTAAAGTGTGGTGCCCAGAACTGGACGCAGTACTCAAGAAGAGGCCTAACCAGTGCCGAGTAAAGGGGAATTATCACTGTGATGATGATCTGAAGCGGGGAACGTGCTCTTTGGAGAGAGGCTCTGCACATCTCCCTGTGAGGTGAAGATTCTAAATCACGCGGGGGACCTCCATGTGTGGAAGGAGGAAGGTGGTGTGCCAGACCCAGGCAATGGGGATGTGACAGGGGGGCAGTGCGCATGGCCCTGTTCTCCCCCCCCCCATGTGATAAGGGTGAACACCCAAATAGGGCAATAGTTTGTTCTTAAAAGCAGGCCCCTGAACTTCAAGTTCAAATGAAATGACAAACCCTAGTCTGCTGCAGATCATATCAGGAGCATCTGATCTCCCCCGAGGGCCTGGAGGAAGTGGGGTGGGCAGGAGGGAGCGTGTGGGTCCAAGGCTCATGTCAGCTCGCCTTGCCCAGCCATGGCTTGCCGTTGAGTCAGAATGCACACAAGGCATTTGTCTGTCCCAGTGTGCTGCTCCTCGCACTTGATTTCGGCAGCTCCCAAAAATCCAGTGAGCTCTTCGGGGGGGGGGGGGGTTGCTAAAAAAAGCCCCTTGTGCTTAAATCCTCCAAAGAAGTATACCATGGTCGATGGTATCGAAAGCCGCCGAGATATCCAGGAGTATCAACAGGGCCGCACTCCCCCTGTCTCTCTCCCGACATAGGTCATCATACAGGGCGACCAGAGCTGTTTCCGTGCCAAAACCAGGCCTGAACCCCGACTGAAATGGATCTAGATAATCAGTAGTATCAGACAATCAGTATTAAGAAGACTTTTTTTTTTTTTTTTGCTTTGAGCTTATTAATTCTTAATTTCATCCTTCCTTCTTCTGTTTGCAGACTGGTTTAGGAGACATTTATCATAATGGCTGCTTGTATCCAGAATGTTTGTGCGTCCATCAGTCAGAGGCCGTGCTTGGCAACCTGACCACTTTAGCATTTCTTCTCCCCTGGCCTTCATGCGAGCTTTCGCACGGTCATTTTTCTACAGACAGTTACTAGCCATCGGGGCCCAAAAGGCATGGCTGCCTGGGGAATGCTGAGAGTTGTAGGACTTTTTTTCTGACTAAACATTCATAGGATTGTGCCTGCAATCCTCATATTTTCCCCTGCCTTCTCTTCCCTGCTATCTACTTTGCAGTCCTAAATAAGTGAAATAGCACCCCTTAAATTCAAAAGGACCATAGAGGTGTCTGTTACTCTTTTTGTTGTTGTTAAGTAATTCTCATGTTGGTTTGTTAAATAATTCCCATTACTTCTCGAGAGACTTGCTTCCACGGGGTGCCTACTCTCTATACATGATATGCACCTCAAGTCTGAACAGGACTTCATTCGCCAGTGCTGTGAACTTAGGGAAATGAAAGTTTTCTTCTTTTAAATCTGGCTGTCTGCTGGTATCCGTGTGGATGACTGAGATGGGTGCTAAGGGGCTTCAGGTCCCGCTTCCCCCAGAGGCAAGCGCAGTGGCATAATGTCTGCCGTTAAAGGAGGTCCCTCCTCCCAAAGGCTTTCTCCTTATTATTCTCCTTATTTCTCCTTATTTCAAAACATCCCCTCCCTCCCTTTCTGAAATGTTTAACTGGCAGTGATTGATTGTCCTATATCAGGAATTGTGATAAAGTTCATTTAACCTCTAGTCTTGTCAAGGAGGTTAAATCTGGATTCCTGGGTCATCTCCCCTCCCTGAGCAACTCTAAGCATGGCTGGGAATGGTTTCCTGTCCATATTTTGTCTTTTTAAGGAAGCTGTGTAAAGAATGAACGACAGGCTTTGAAAATGTGGCCTTTCTAACAGAGGCATCTCGGTGTAATCTTACAGCCAGATGCCTTGTAGATGGGCAAACGCAAAGTGCAATCCCCACCAGTCAGTGTTGCCCAACTGAATTGGTTGGGCTGCGGGTAGGTTTTGGTGAGTTGGCTCCTTCGGACATTATATCACCCTGGAATAAATCTGCTAACAGATGCAACTGTGCAAGGAAAGCAGTATATATCACTTTCTCCAAAATAGAAGTGCAAAAGCTTTCTTTTCTGAAGATGGTGTTTTGGGACATATGAAATCAGAATAGCTAGTTCTGGGGTGAAATGTTTTAATACGTGTTTGTTTTCTGAATCTCTAATTGAGTTCTGTTAATTTAGTGCTTCTTCTACCCCATTTTTATGTGACTAAGAGCTGGGCTACACATACCTTTTTTTCGTGTAGACCAGCTCACAGCCCCGACATGGGAGAAGGCACCAGTGTCAGGAAGGAGAGAATGAATTGCTCCTGCATATTTCAGCTTTAAAAATATGTTAAGACTTGTTGTTCCCAAGCTTTTGCAATATGGAAAATAAGTTGAGACGGTGCTCCCTGTGTTTTAGGATGCTGTACAGTTGCCAGAAAGAATAGCACTACTCAGTGTAGGAGGAAATAAACCCTGGATTCAAATGCCACCTCTGCCACAGGCACCCGGTCATTCTTGGAAGAGGCCACTCCCCTTCGGGTTCATTACTTGCTTGTATGATGGATATGAGTGACATATCTCACAGGATGGCTGTTAGGTTAATGCTACAGCAGGGATGGAAAAGTTGCTGAGCTGCTCAGATGCCTAGGAATTAGGTGTTGGTGTCTGGGAGTTTGAAATATTTCTTCCGATATGTATGAGGCCAATCCCTGTCTTGTAATGCTGGCTCTTAGGGATTTTAGATACTTTTTCCCAGTCCTAGTGGACTTGGGGAAAGATTGTAAAGTATGTTGCAAGCCAGATATGCCATATGTACATGATGAGTAGAGAGAGTAGGTTCATCTACTGACCTGGCCAATATTGGAACTGCAGTGCTGACCCACTCCTGTGAGTGACAATGTAATTCTCTGTTCCAAACAATCTCCTTTCCCAGGGTGATGGGCCGGCCTTTATCCCAAGGCAGTTGAGCCAGCTGTGAGTGAGTGCAGTCTTGATGGATTTATTGCATCCCTACTTGAGTGCCTGTTTTCCTTTGGGCCCTGACTTTTCCTGAATGGAGTGGGGAGATACTAGTGCTAAAATGGGAGGAGGAGGCTTGGGCTGGCTCTCATTTCATGGAGATATTTATTATGGCCAGTAAACATTTAAGTAACAAGATGCGGGTGTGCTGTCTCCATGCACTTCCCTAACTGATCTTGGTATGCCTTTTTTTCTCTGCACCTCTGGCTAATCATTTTGCAATATTTCACTCATTGTAACTAAGTGGTAGAGAAGAGGAACTGGGAGTCCCGCTCACTGCTGAATGATCAGTTTTATATATGCAATTGATGGAATTTTTATGAGGGTTTTTAAAGGGGGATAAAAGCAAGGAGGACCTGCTCCATAAACCTCTCCAGGGATAGCCAGTTTGCTCTGCCCTCTTTTCCTGTCCAGGGTCGCTAATGTATTGTTAACTAATATCTAGCGAAATGTGTCTGGAAGACTCGGCAGTTATTGAGACTTGGTTGTCATCAATTGTACAATGCCTAGAGCAAATAATTTATGAAGCATTTAATAAATTAAACACATACATACATAAAATTTATTTGTATTGGGGTATAGTTAGGGCTGGTACCTTTTCCTTTCCATTTCAGCATTTGCCCAGTTGTGGGCAGAGTGGGGGCAGGATGGAATTCAGGCAAAGCTCACGGTGGAGAGAAGGGTGCCTTCACTAATCACCTTGTGCCATTTTGGTGAGGAGAGGAGGGGGCTTACAGTGCAGGAGCGTGGGGCTATTTTTTAAAAAAACGTTGGTAGTGGGACAAGAGCGTCAGGGCAGCTCTGGCCATTACCAGCTTCTTTCCCAGACTACCTCTGGCAATCCAGCTAGTGCAGATATGTGAGCGTCCTTCCCAAAGACACCATGGGAGGGAAGGGTGGCGGTGGCTTGAGAGCCTCCATCACTACCACGCTGATAACAGAAGACAAAGAAAAGGCAGTAGTGTTCAATTCCTACTTTGGCTCAGTCTTCTCCCAAAAGACTGTCTATGTCCCCCCTGGCAAACCTGAAGTGCAGACTGAAGGGGCAGGATTGCAGCTTGAGATTGATAGGCAAATGGTCAAGGAGCACCTGATTACTCTGAACGAGTTTAAATCTCCAGGGCCTGATGAGCTGCATCCTAGAGTAATAAAGGAACTGGCAGAAGAACTCTCAGAACCACTGTCTATTATCTTTGAGAAATCATGGAGGACAGGTGAAGTGCCAGACGACTGGAGGAGGGCAAATGTTGTTCCCATCTTCAAAAAGGGCAAGAAGGAGGAACCTGGGAACTATAGGCCAGTCAGTCTGACATCAATCCCCGGGAAGATTTTTGAGCAGATTATAAAGAAGTCAGTCTGCAAGCACCTTGAAAACAATGCAGTGATTACTAGAAGCCAGCATGGATTTGTCAAGAACAAATCCTGCTGGACCAATCTGATCTCATTTTTGATCGGGTAACCTCCCTTGTGGACTGTGGGAATGCTGTGGACATAATATATCTGGACTTCAGCAAAGCTTTCGACAAAGTGCCTCATGATATCCTGATTAGCAAGCTAGCTAAAAGTGGGCTAGATGGAACAACTATCAGGTGGATCCACAATTGGCTACAGAATCGGACTCAAAGAGTGCTTATCAATGGTTCCTTCTCAAACTGGGGAGAGGTAACGAGTGGGGTACTGTAGGGAATTAATGACTTGGATGAGGAGGTGCAGGGAATGCTTATCAAATTTGCACCCACAAAGTTGGGTGGAACAGCTAATACTCTGGAAGACAGAAACAACATTCAAAGTGATCTCGATAGGCTAGAGCGCTGGGCTGAAAACAAGAGAATGAAATTTAATCAGGATAATGCCAAGTTCTGCACCTAGGAAAAAGAAACCAAATGCAGAATGGGGGATACTTGGCTCTACAATACTACAAGTGAGAAGGATCTTGGAATTGTTGTAGATCACAAGCTGAATATGAGCCAGCAATGTGATGTGGCTGCAAAAAAGGCAAATGCTATTTTGGGCTGCATTAATAGAAGTATAGCTTCCAAATCGCAGGAAGTACTAGTGTGGTGCATCCAGTTCTAGGCTCCACACTTTAAGAAGGATGTAGACAAACTGGAGAGGGTTCAGAGGAGGGCAACAAAGATGATAAAGGGACTGGAAACAAGGCCCTATGAGGAGAGACTGAAAGAACTGGGCATGTTTAGCCTTCAGAAGAGGAGACTGAGGGGCCTGCCGCCGTGATAGCACTCTTCAAGTCCTTGAAGGGTTGTCACAAAGAGGAGGGCCAGGATCTCTTCTTGATCATCCCAGATTGCAGGACATGGAATAATGGACTCACGCTACAGGAACCCAGATTCTGCCTGGACCTCAGGAAAAAATTCCTGCTGTTAGAGCAATACGCCAATGGAACCAATGACCTAGGGAGGTGGTGGGCTCTCTGGAGGCATTCAAGGTGCAGCTGGACAGCCATCTGTCAGGGGTGCTTTGACTTGGTTTCCTGCATTGAGCAGGGGGTTGGACTCGATGGCCTTGTAGGCTCCTTCGAACTCTACTATATTATGATTCTATTACTTTTGGCTTAGTTTAACTGCAGACTATAGCTGCAGAAGTGTGACAACTGAATGTGTTGAAGAATGTGCATCAATAAGTGTCCCTGTGGAGGTATACCCTTATTTTCCTATCTGTAAAATGGGACTGGTAAACAATTTCCCTTGCTGTGGTTTGTGTGGGCACATGAAATATTGTCAGTGAAAGAGTACAATGTAAATAGTAAATAAAAGAGAATGAAATCCATTATAAAACATTGACACAATGAACATGTCCCAAATAATCTTAGACTATTGTGAAGTATTTGAAGGTTTGCATCTGAAGTATAAACAAATGTCCAATTTTGTACGAAGTGTAACTGGGGAATAAACTTTGTACATGAATGATAGGATACAAAGTTGTTTTATCTAGCGCACTGAAGCAAAGCAGAGGGAAATATTCATTTTCTTAAAGGAGTCTTGTCATTTTGGGATATAACAAAAAGCAATATTTTGGCTATCGATAATTCAGTGAAAACAGGATTTGTGCTGGAGGCCATTCCTGTGTTTCCAGTTAAAAGGGAGCCCTGTGTGAGTGTGTTTTATTGTACCTTTAGCTGCAGCCAAATTGGCGCACTACAGTTATTACCTCTTATTAAAATTGCTTCAAGGGAAATGAGGAGAATTGTGCATTCTTGTTCTGCATTTAAAATACAAGGCAGAAGCTTCAGTTTAGGCAAGAGAATGCTGCTGGTGATTTGATTTCTTTAAAGTAGCATAGCAGTCATGGGTTGTTGTTGTTCCTCTTGCATTTCAAGAAGAAATTGCTTACCATTTACTCTGCTTTCGGTTCACAAGCAGGGCTAGTGAGGTTTTGCTTGCTAACTTTTAATAATAAGAAGAATAACACTTAACATTTATATAGCGCTTCTGAGTGTTCAGAATGCGTTCTATGCATAATCTTGTTGTAATCTTTACAAAGACCCTTGTAAGGCAACCTGGTGTCCTTCAGATATTTTAGACTAAAATTCCCTTCAGACCCAGCCAGGTTGGTCAATGATTGGGGATTATGGGAGTTGTAGTCTAAAAAAATCTGGCGAGCACCTCGTTTTATTTATTCATTTCATTTCTACACCGCCCAATTGTGGAAGCTCTCTGGGCGGCTCACAACAATTGCCTACTCCTACTATAAAGTATTAAAAGTATTATTACTCATTATATTGAAGATGGGGTAGATTTTCATAGATTTCATAGATCATAGAGTTGGAAGGATCCTACAAGGCTATCGAGTCCAACCCGCTGCTCCATGCAGGAAACGGTGGCGGCGGCGATACTGAGGCACAACTAGTGGCCTGTTGGGGGAGCTGACATTGGCATTTTTGTTTAATTTTGACCAGGGATGGGAAGACTTCATTCAGGCTTGTGGGATGTCCTTTGCTTCTTACTGGAACCTTAAGACCCACCAATTGTATGCAGAAGGCATACAGTTAGAAATAAATAATTCCGAGCCCAGGAATTTCTTTTGAGTACTAGAACTGAATGAAGATCACAGCACTTTCGCATAAAAAACCACTCCTGGTTATCCGCTCTCAAAGCTCCCTTCATTTCAGCAGTGTAATTTAGGGGTGGGGTGGGGGCAGTCAATTTGTTGTTACTATTGTTGAACAACTGAGAGCCAGAAACCCGACTGCAAATCACCTAGAGACCTACAGTAGGGTGACTTTGGGCCAGTCACTGACTCTCAGCCTAACCTACCTCGCAGGGTTGTTGTGAGGATAAAATGGAGAGGAGGCGGAGGATTGTGTAAGCCGCCTTGGGTTCCTTGCAGGAAAAAAGGCAGGGTATAAATATCATAAATAAAACAGAGGAGGAACTGGGATGAAAGAAATGTGTATACAACATGTCTTGGGAAGCAGTGCAAGCCCCCAGCCGCATCCAGCCCTCTCTGTTGTCAGCCTCATGTGCTTTGTCCCACTTGGCCCATTTGAACTTGCTCTCTCCTACTGGCCCGGTTCTGCTTTTGGTGGGAGCTCGGACTGGAGTTGCACAGCTCTATGCTGGGGTGGTTGGAAGACTCAGAGCAAGCTGGCAAATAAGGCCTCCAATGTTCCTGGCCCACACAAAAAAGTCCACCTGCACATTTATATACCTGTGTGAGGAGGATGATTATGTAAGCCGCCTTGGGTTCCTTGCAGGAAAAAGGCGGGGTATAAATATAATAAATAAATAAATAAATAGTGTTACTTATTATTTAAATTTATATCATTATCATTTTATCATTATCATCTGATCATTTATATTTATCACTTATATTTACTTTCATATACATGAAGTGATTTGCATTCTCTACCTCAGCAAATCCTTACAAGTCTGTAAGGTAGATCAATATTATCCTCAAACAGGTGGAGCCTGCAACAAAATGTTGCAGTGTGGAGTGCTGCTCTTTAGGATTTCAGCAACTCCATTCCATCCACCCTTGCTCAGTTTTCCATTTTCTTTCCATTAGTCAGCGTTCTGCAGCCATTGAGCAAACCCTGTCCTCATTGGGCTATTTGGGGGTGGGGGTGGTTCCTCCCCCCCCCCGCCCCGGATTTGTTCCGAATATTTTTTGTACTTTTGCAATAGCTGGGGTTTCACCAAGCCTTTTGCATATGGGTGGTGCATTTTGCTTACGTAAGCAGCGACACTCATGCCAGGACATTGGGAGAGGAGGGACTTGCTCCTGAAAGGAGAACGGGTGGAAGGAAGCAGGTCATGCCCTCTTAGCTATCTCCTAGTTTCTTTAACTACAGTTCATTGGGAGCCAACTTTACTTCTGGCCCGGTGCGTCCATGGCTGAGGTGAGAGTTGTACCAGGGACTTCCCTGCTCACCCTCGCTTGCTCTTATCTGTGGCACGTTGGCAAGCAGCCTGGAAAAAAAAGAGAGAGCCAATTCTCTTTCCCTTTACTGTATGTTAAAGCTTCCCTTCTGGAAGTAACTCTTAATTGCCGGAGGCCTATACCAGCCTGGCAAGTAGCCGAACACTCCTGGCCTTGCTCAGCAACTGCTGTTCTTGTTGTGAATTGCCCCTTTTCCAATCCTCATGAGGCTCTTCAAGGCGCCACTGCTGTCGTTTAATATTCTTAGTCTGGCCTTTGGTTGCCACTTCTCTTGGTGCGGGCTATAATAGCATTTCTCGGCCGTGTCTTCAAAAATGGCTTGACATTAATAGGATCAGGATGAGAGCGGATGCTATTGAAATTTGCTTGTGGTTAATGGGAAAGCGGACAGATGTTAACAAAATTTAAGACCTCTGAATTTCAGTTCACACAGAAATTTACTGCTTACTCATTAAGGATCAGCTGTCATCCTTATTTATGTCCTCCATAAACATTCTGGACTCTATGATCTTTCCCCTGGTATATATAGCTTGGCACAATTTACAGCCCGATGTTGTAAAATAAGTAATGGAGCTGTTAAAATGTAAAAAATGAAAAAAAATATCTTTTTCTTTTTACATCAATTTGTCTGGCTCGTTGTGTAAGTGTGTGAGACTTTCTGTGTACCTGTGTGTGATGTATGACTTAGGAAAGTGTGAAACCTTCTAAGAAGACTTGCTGGTCCGGTGAGCATTATCTTAGAGCAGTGTTCTCCAACCTTGAGTCCCCAGATGTTTTTGGCCTACAACTCCCAGCATGCCCCAGCCAGCTACACTGTGCTGTCTGGGGCATGCTGGGAGTTGTAGGCCAAAAACATCTGGGGACCCAAGGTTGGAGAATATTGTCTTAGAGGGTCACTGTAGGACAATGGCTAAGATATGATTCAAGAACTCCTAAGTTTGAATCTCATCTGTGTCATGAACTCTCTAGGTAGGCCAGTGTTTCTCAAATAGTGGGGCGCGCCCCCCGGGGGGGGCGCGAGGCTCCGTAAAGGGGGGCGCGCCTGATTGGCCAAACCAATTGGTAGGCCCGCGTGAGGCAGCGTCATGCTGCGCGCCAGGGCTCAGGCCACTGATGCGGCGGACGGGGACGACGGGCCTACCTGCTGCCTCCGTGCCGGCCACGCTGGACCCGCCGCTGCCCGTCGCATCATGTCCTGCACGCCGGATCCGCCGCCCGTCACGTCATGTCCTGCGCGCTGGATCCCCGCGCTCTGTTTTTGGCGGGGGGGAACCAGGGCAACAGGGCTGTTTAAGTCCTGTTGCTGCCCTGGTTCCCCCCCCCGCCGCCAAAAACAGAGCGCGGGGATCCAGCGCACAGGGCATGACGCGACGGGCTGCGACGGCGGAGCCGGCTTCAGCAGCGCGGAGAACACGCCGCTCAGAAGAGCGACGGACGGCAGCAGCAGCTTGAGCGGCGTGGAGAATGCTCCACGCTGCTCAGAAGAGTGAGATCGGGCGCCGCAGGAACGATCGGAAGAGCCCAGGTAAGGCTCGTATTACATCCCTGCCCGTGCGTTCCCATGGAGCCGCCTCATTCTTGCCCCCCAGCCGCCTCATTCCCTCCTAGCCAGCACCTCCTCCTCCTTTCCCCACATTCTCCCTGGCTTCTTCACAATCCCCCCCTCTTTCCCCCTAAATTACCTTCAGGCTATGTGTACAATGTAGTACTATTTAAAAAAATTGAGTTGATGTTTTTTTCAATAAAAAACTGTATCATTGAAAGCCCTGTTATTGTGTTTTTCTTTTAAGACAAAATATGTTAATTAGTTCAGACAACTGTATGAGTTGTTTTTACTAAACTAAAACCCCAGTATTCAGGTTTAATTGCAGTGTTGGCACTTTGAAATAAATAAGTTGGTTTTGTGTTGCAGTTTGGGCACTCGGGCTCAAAAAGGTTTGCCATCACTGCTTTACAGTCGCGCGGGGGGGGGGGGGGGCGCGAAATGTTTTCTTCTTCCTAGGGGGGGCATGACAGAAAATAATTGAGAAGCACTGAGGTAGGCTGAGGCAAGCCCATCTCTCAGCCTCACACCTTCTGCAATAAGGGGATGATTTTGTTTATTTATTTATTTATTTGTTATATTTATGAATCGTCCATCTGGCCAGACATCTGGCCACTCTGAGCGATATACAATCCAATAAAATACAGGGGAGGGGGGGAGACACACAGTATAAAACACAATTAAAAACAGTACAAAACTTAAAAATCCTAACCCACCCATTATTCCCGCCTGAAAAGCCACGTTTTTAATGCACGGCAGAAGCTAATCAAGGAAGGGGCATGGCGGAGGTCACTGGGGAGAGAGTTCCATAAATTGGGGGCTGCCACAGAAAAGGCCCTCCTCCTAGTCCCCACCAGCCTGGTTTCTCTGGCTGTTGGGACAGGGAGAAGGCCATCTGTGGCAGATCTTGTTGAGCGGCCTACTTGATGTTGCTGGAGGCGCTCCTTGAGATAAACTGGACCGGAGCCGTACAGGGTTTTAAAGGTCAACGCCAACACCTTTAATTCGGGTTGGCAAACAACTGGTAACCAGTGCAACTCTTTGAGCACTGGAGTGATGTGATCACGCCGGCAGCGGCCTTTAACCAGGCAAGTTGCTGCATTCTGTACCAGCTGCAACTTCCGAACTGTCTTCCAGGGTAACCCCACGTAGAGCGCATTATAGTAGTCTAGGCGAGAGGAGACCAAGGCATGAACCACTGATGGGAGCAGATGATTAGGAAGGTAGGGGCGCAACTGCCGTATCAGATGGATAATACTGATCTACATTGCAGGATTGTTGTAAGGATCACAGCATGGTAATTTATATGAAGTCCTTTAAACACTTCAAAATGCTATATAAAATTTATTTATTTATTATTTAGAAGCTTACTACACTGCCCTTCAGCAAAGCTTCAAGTGTATTTTACAAAAAGTATGATAAAATATAAAATAAACTATAATAGACAGCATGTATAAAAAGTAATATTACAATACATCAAAAGAGCTGCGAGAATAAAAACATCAATTGCCTGGCACTGAAAGAATAACAGTGTTGGCCCCAGGTGGTCCTTCCTGGGGAAGGAATTCCACAAATGGGGAGCCACCACTGAGAAGTCTCTGAGTGGGTTTGAACGACATGCTGCAGCTTGTTGTGAGTTATTTAACCCATGATGAACCGCAGCACCCATAAGTGCCAAGTTCCGTATGCAATCCCTGCTCAGGGGTTGTCGTGTCATGCGAGTGAGTATTGGTTATGCAACCCTCACATAACCCATGGCCTGTTTGTCGATCCCTCACATAACGCGCACTCACCAGGTTCGCGCAACACAACAACTCCCAAGCGGGGCTTACATATTCAAAATGGTGGCCGCACATGCCCTGCACATGCTACAGCTTCACTGTGTGTGTGGCTGCGGTGCATGCGGGGTGCATGTAGCCACCATTTTGAACGTCGGTTAAATTATCCACGGTGGGCTGTTGTATCTTGCAAGCAGCCGTTCTGTCTCTGGTCACCACCTGCCTCACCTTAGATCAGTGTTCTCCAACCTTGGGTCCCCAGATGTTTTTGGCCTACAACTCCCAGCATGTAGGCCAAAAACATCTGGGGACCCAAGGTTGGAGAACACTGCCTTAGATGGCAGGGCCAAGATAACCTCAATACTGGTTGGAATGGGAACAAGGGTACCTTCAGGACCCTGGGTCCTAAGTCATGTAGGGCTTTAAAGGCAAGCATCAGATCTTTGAATAGCGGTCATAGGGATGGGCGAGAATTTGTTTGGCTCCTATTTTGATTTAATTTTACCAAATCTACACTTCCTGAAACTAAACACAAACTGGAACACAGTTTCCCCCTGAAATGCATGCATTTCCAAAATTTGTGATGCAGCTCACACAAAATAATATGTGCAAAAAAGGTGTATTTTTCAAAAATAATGCACACAAAACTGCTTCATTCAACTGGGTGGAAATGTATACATGTGTGGTGCTAGCTGGGCTTCTAGTGACAAGCCTGGATTTAGGAGCATCCCCAGACTGCAAAGATGATATTTTAGGAGGAGTGCAACTCCACCCAGTATACAGGAAAACCGCCTACCCACCAAGCATTCATCCTGTTGGGGTTGAGTCTCCATCCTTTCAGGGTTGAGTTTCAGTTTATTGGCCCTCATCCACCCCATTACTGATTCTAGGTAGTGATTCAGTACTTCAACTGCCACACCTGAATCTGATGAGAAAGAGACAGAGCTGGATGTCATCAGTGTACTGATGGCACCTCATCCTAAATCCCTGAATGAGCAGTTTTAAAAAGCATTGGGGAGGCAGGATAGATTCCTCTGGAACCCCACAGTATAAATGCCATGTGGCCCAGCCATAGTTCCCCAGCACCACATTTTGGAATTGGCGCTCCACATGGTGTGCTCAAACATAAATCATCATCATGCTCAACCCATTATTATTATTATTATTATTATTATTATTATTATTATTATTATTATTATGCTTGAACCTTACTTATTACGGTCAGCCCTTATTATTAGCCAGACTTTTTGGCTTCCCTTGAAACTCCTCAGGAGTTTTATCTGAGCAGATTCCTCCATATGTACCTTGACATTTGAGGTGGCTACATTTGGTAGTTTCATGTATTGTAAGTGCTGTAAAATCTCTTTAAGTGTTCACCATCAATGTGGATTTTTCAGAAAATTTTGAATCAAAATTTTTCCCATTGCCCTAGATCAGTGCTTCTCAATTATTTTCTGTCATGCCCCCCCTAGGAAGAAGAAAACATTTCGCCCCCCCCCCCCCCCCGCGCGACTGTAAAGCAGTGATGGCAAACCTTTTTGAGCCCGAGTGCCCAAACTGCAACACAAAACCAACTTATTTATTTCAAAGTGCCAACACTGCAATTAAACCTGAATACTGGGGTTTTAGTTTAGTAAAAACAACTCATACAGTTGTCTGAACTAATTAACATATTTTGTCTTAAAAGAAAAACACAATAACAGGGCTTTCAATGATACAGTTTTTTATTGAAAAAAACATCAACTCAATTTTTTTAAATAGTACTACATTGTACACATAGCCTGAAGGTAATTTAGGGGGAAAGAGGGGGGGATTGTGAAGAAGCCAGGGAGAATGTGGGGAAAGGAGGAGGAGGTGCTGGCTAGGAGGGAATGAGGCGGCTGGGGGGCAAGAATGAGGCGGCTCCATGGGAACGCACGGGCAGGGATGTAATACGAGCCTTACCTGGGCTCTTCCGATCGTTCCTGCGGCGCCCGATCTCACTCTTCTGAGCAGCGTGGAGCATTCTCCACGCCGCTCAAGCTGCTGCTGCCGTCCGTCGCTCTTCTGAGCGGCGTGTTCTCCGCGCTGCTGAAGCCGGCTCCGCCGTCGCAGCCCGTCGCGTCATGCCCTGTGCGCTGGATCCCCGCGCTCTGTTTTTGGCGGCGGGGGGGGGAACCAGGGCAGCAACAGGACTTAAACAGCCCTGTTGCCCTGGTTCCCCCCCGCCAAAAACAGAGCGCGGGGATCCAGCGCGCAGGACATGACGTGACGGGCGGCGGATCCGGCGTGCAGGACATGATGCGACGGGCAGCGGCGGGTCCAGCGTGGCCGGCACGGAGGCAGCAGGTAGGCCCGTCGTCCCCGTCCGCCGCATCAGTGGCCTGAGCCCTGGCGCGCAGCATGACGCTGCCTCACGCGGGCCTACCAATTGGTTTGGCCAATCAGGCGCGCCCCCCTTTACGGAGCCTCGCGCCCCCCCAGGGGGGCGCGCCCCACTATTTGAGAAACACTGCCCTAGATCAACAGGAATCTGATTTCGCATGTTTATTTGACTTACATTTAGTTAATAAAACTAAAGACGTATGTCATGTTTAGAGATGTGAAGGCCTGGGAAAAGACAGATATATTCAGAAAAAAAGGCTTTCCCCATTTCCCCCCCAAGACCTGTCTCCCCCCCCCCCAGCAGCCGTTATGTTCCTAAAGTTATGTTATATGTAACTTGGTTTGCTCATAAAATCATCAGTATACTTAAAATAATTTAAAAGTAAACTCAGTTGGTAATTTTTTTTATTATTTTCTGAATAAACCATACTTTTAAATTTAATATACCAAACACGATAATTTCATGAGGGTAATTCTGCCATGTTTCTCCATCAGACACCACCAGATCAGTGGGTTACGACGACTGGTGCAGAAATGCCGCCAAACTCCCAGTCATCCGAGGAGGCTGTTTGTCGCCTCTTTACAAGAGTTGCTGCTAATGGTTTGCGTTCTTCTAGCCAGGATACACCACTGGGACGACAGTGATTATTTCAATACTGTTTAACATTGGTGACATCCTTTTAGTTTCGGCGTTATACACTCAAAAAGAAGATTTGGGGTTTGTGCGCAAGAGTGTTCAGGATGTGCAAGGTGAAAGCGAAGCAAGAGTTCCAGGCACCTTCAGGAAAGAACAATTCCCAGCCCATCTGGGAACGGTCATGGGGGTTAAATGATTCAAAAGCTGTTCTGTTGTGCCATGTAGATATTGCAGAAGGAACCTTTACCTGAAGCTCTTCAAGGGTCAATATGATTGCCGTGCTGCATTTGGCAAGGCTGAGTGATGGGGTGGTGAAATGGCTTGCTGTTTAGGGCTGAGCATCCAAATATGGATCAGACTCTCCAGACGTTCAGGCACGAGCCCAACACAGTGGGTAGGGTTTGTCAGTCACTTTACATGCAAGCCAGACAGTACATCTATAGTATATGCAAGCCCTACTTTTGAGCTAGTACCATTGAAATGAAGGGAAATTTGCACGGCAGTGCTGCTTGGTCAATTGTGTCACAGTATGATGGGTAGGCTGCAAAGAAATACCTCGGCCCACCCAGGTCTGCCAGTGGCAGATTTAATAATAGAGGTTTCTAATCCATCAGCTTATGTTCCCTTCCTTTCTATTCTCCTTTCATAATAAAATACACTTTCCCCATTCTGGTATGACTATGAAGGGATAATCCACATGAGGAAAAATAATTATCTTTGAATACAACCCTAGTTCTCATGTGTTGACTTGATCTTCTTTGTTGGGCACGCCAGCTTTATGACTCCCTTGGGATTCCCTGTCTATTTAACATAGTTGAATGATAACACAGACATCTTCAGCGTAACAACAACAACAACAACAGTGTTGTCCTTATTCAAGCCACAGGAGATAGAATTGAACCTCTTGATGAATTGCAGTTCAACTGTTTCATGTCAAAATCTATCTTTGTTCAAGAATGGTCACCTTATGGTCATTGAAGAAGTGTCAGGGGAGGCTGAAGGGTTCCCCCCACTGTTTCTTTTATGTCAGGTTTGTGTCCATTACTTTTTTGTGAATAGACTGGCCTGTTTGTCCTATGTAGGATTAGGTTGCTTTGCTTAAAATGCAGACCAAATGACATTATTCCCCATTCCTAATAGCGAGCTAATAGTCATTGTTAGATCTGTTCTCCACGAATCCACCCAATCGTTTTAGCAAGCAACCCCAGCTAGTGGTTCTCACCATATCTTTGGTTAATGAATGTTCAGGGGTGGATTGCCCCTGTGCTGGGTGTAAATGGAGCATGGCCATCTCCATTGTGCCCTGCTTGGGAACTTCCTGAGGAAATCTGGCTCAACAGTGTCGGCTAGAAATGAACATAAGAACATAAGAAAAGCCCTGCTGGATCAGACCACGGGTCCATCTAGTCCAGCATTCTGTTCACACAGTGGCCAACCAGCTTTGTGCCAGCTAGATGGACTGATGGTCTTGACCCATCATGGCAGCCCTTGAAAGTACAGCTTTGCCCCTGCACACGGACAGAATAGCTTTATAGCAGTTTAAATGTTAACAGTGGGCAAGGATGCCTAAAGCTCTCCTTCAGCTGAATCACAGATTTAGAATTGGTCTCTGGTTTTTTCCTGGGTTTCTGTGGATGTGTGAAGTTCCTTTCTTTGATAATAGTGCTTCCTCCCTTCCCTGGATGGGGCAGCTGAGTGGGATGAGAACTGGCCAGGTGGCTTTCCACTAGCAAAAAGTTTACCATTTCTGTCTTTAAAACTTTTTTTCTTCTTCTAATGATGTCAGCAACCAGTGCAGAATGTTAGTCAGACTTGCTGGGTTACAAGGAAAATGAAAGCAAAGCAAACTGAATTTTGATTAGATTCTTCTTCTAATTGCCTTTTTATTTGGTGAGAAAAGGGCACAGGTAGATATTAATTATAAACACTAGGTTATAGCCAGCTCTTTCTTTCACACACTGGGGGCGCCAGTCCCATGAGTGTCCTGAGATGAGGATTCTCACACTGTCTAGTTCCTGCAAATTGGTGTAAAGAGAGATCTTACACATATACATTTCTTCGATGAGAGATGAATCCAGTGATGGAAATGAGAAGGTGGACAAGTGGTTTTTAGCAAACTCTATGTCTGTCCTGCTTGTTGAAGGAAGGCTACTGCGAAAAAGCAGGATATCGCTGGCTTAGGCTGGTTGCCCATCATCTCCTTTGGAGTCCTGCAGGGTTCTATCTTGTCATGCTCAGCATATACTTGAGATGCAAGACTGTGCAGAGAACTTGAGGTGACATGTCCTCAGTATATCCCATCTCTGCCTCTTATTCTCATTTAACCACTGCCCTGCAGACTTGTGTCTTGGTTACCGTCTAGCCCAGTGCAGGGACAGAATGTAGATGAGCCATCTATAGATGAGCCTGTTTCCTGGTGGGAGTGGGAGCACCTTGACTGGGTCTGTCTCCCCTACTTGCTGTGATTCATAGCACTGGAGTATTCCTGGACTTTCAGGTAGCACCTAGGAGTACTTTCTGCCAGTGTTAGAAGATTGCACTTCTTTTTTTGCAAATTGAGAACTAGTAGCTGCCATCCAACCAATGATGGACCACAGCAGACTTGCTTCTGAAGAGTATGAAGGTCATGCAGAACATCATGGTCAGACTCCTCATTCAGGAGCAGTTCAGTAGTCTTTCCTTCTTCTCTGCTTCTTTTCCACTTCCTCGATGGCCCAGTGTTGGTGATGCTGAAACTGCAAGCTCAAGGTTTGGGGTTTTAGGTACCCGCACTCATCTATATTGGCAGAGATGCAAAACATGTAACCCACCAAGCCAAAGGAAGTCCACTAGCCATGAATTATGGACTGCCAGGTGCTGCTTGGCATTTCTGCAAGTCCAGGCAGGCAGGTTCATTGCACTCCTTCTGGGAAGGTTGTTTGAGAAATGAATTTCAGTTTGTTTTTGACCAGGGTTTTACCCAGTTCACACCTTCTGGGCCGAACACAGACTTGGCCCCAATCTGCGGTTGAAGTCCATGCATTTCCAAACTTGCAGTGTGATTTGCAGACCAAAAAAAATGAAAGTGTTCGACGGCATGTGTACGTTTCAGAAATGTGCACATATATGCTTTAATCGTGGGAGAAGAATGCCTAAGTTTAAAAAATGTGCACAATTGATGTGCACTTTTGGAAAAAGATGCATAGGAATGCACATGGATTTTCATTCATTCAGAAAGAAACAAAGCTCACAGTCGGAGACAGACTCAAGTCAGAGCGAGCTTCGAGATGGAATTCAGGGAACTTCAGCTAGTTTGAGTCTTGCTGATTCTCAGGTCCCTGCTGGTGGGACGAGCGGATTAATGGAGACCTCTGCAGCAGCCATGGGGGAGAGGTGGCTCGCTGCCCCTCCTTCGGGACAGTGGTCGTCTACAGAAGCAGGTCCCAAAAAATCCTGTACAGAAAAGCGCTTTAATAACAGCAACCTTCAGCGCTTCACAGGGAACTTGCACGTTCTTAGGGCTCTGGTGCTGTGGGGGAAATATTTCTCTCCCTAAACTTCTCCTTGCTTTCATTCTCTGTGGGAGTTCCTCTCCCTAGCTGTTTCCATTCCCTTAGTGGAATGGCAAAATTTTAATGTTATCTGAAGTGTTATAGCTAGCGGAGATTCCAGCTATGCTTTGCAGTATTACAGCTGCACTGTGTGCTTTTTACAGGCCAGAATGCCAGAGTTAAATGGCATGACCTTGTCTCCTTTACTTGTGTGTGTGCATGTGTGTTATCTACTGCAAAATATTTTCTTCCACGCTTCTTATATCTGGAACAAAAGTTGCACACTGTTGGAGTTTGGAGTTTTGCCTTTGGAGTTTGCCTTTGCACGTAGCATATTCTTGCTAGTTCTGTATTGTCAAAGGGGAACCCACTTCCCCTGAAAAAACCAAACGTGTAAAAGTTTAATGCCAAAATTACTCTATTTCTTTATACCTATGTAATTTAGAAAGGAAATCTTAGCATATCTCCGATGAGCTCGCCTGCCTGCCCCCAAACATTATTTTTATTTATTTTATTTCTAAATAAGAAAATCAATTTCTCTACCACCCTTCAGTTCAACATTTCCAAATGAACAGATTTGTTTTGCATTATGTGTTTCAGTGTTCTTTCCCCCTCTTAATCTAAGAAAAACTACAAAAGTAGCTTGAAGCCAAGAAAAGAAAATGGTCCGTTATTCAGTCACTTACAGTTGAAATGGCTGGAGGAGGGTCCTGTCATTTCTTACACATAGAAAAGTGAAAGAGATTATCCTGTTTAAGCAACTAGTCGGACTTCTTTATTAAATATTACCTACATGTACCCATTCAAGGGAGATGCACAACAGTTTGATCTTCAAAGTGTAGCTGTGAGTTGCTTGAGGCATGGCTTAAAATATCCCAGGGCCCAGGCGCTAGATTGTATTAAGCCTAAACAGTTGATGATCCTTAAGAATCGGAAAGAAGTCCCGTCCCCCCCCATTAGGTCCAGGATAAACCACTGGCTTTCCTCAGCCATGATTTTGTTGAAGAGACCCCAGGGAATCCAGCAAATTACTGATCTGTCAACCTGGTCCTTATTCCAGGGCATTGGTGAAAACCATAATTACAGCTGTAGTTATCAGAGATATGGAAAGACAAGCCTTGCTGAGGAAAAATCAGCATGATTCTTGCTTCAAGCACTTTTTTAGAATTACCGTTCTGCAAAGAACATTGGCATCACCAGATAGGTAGACAGGCCTGACTGACACATATACTGAGCCTTTGAAACAACTTTTGACAAAGTCTCTTACAGAAGGCTGTGGAAGAAACCTAAATGCATTTGGATCACTGTGTACAGTTCTGGTTGTCCCATCTCAAAAAGGTTATTGTAGAACTGGAAAATGTGCAGAAGATGGTAGCGACAATCATCCAGGAGTTGGAGTTGGATCACG
This sequence comes from Shinisaurus crocodilurus, assembly GCA_021292165.1. Classification (NCBI taxonomy): domain Eukaryota; kingdom Metazoa; phylum Chordata; class Lepidosauria; order Squamata; family Shinisauridae; genus Shinisaurus; species Shinisaurus crocodilurus. The sequence goes on along the minus strand of JAHFWL010000004.1, from coordinate 3,068,865 downwards.
TTCCCTGTAAGGAAAGGCTAGTGTGTGCTTGGGGCTTTTTCGTTTAGGGGGGAAAAAATGTCATGGGGGACATGATCGAGCTTAATAGAATTATGCGTGGTTTAAATAATGAGAAATTATTCTCTTTCTCAGGCTGGAACTGCATGTGCTTTCCCTCAGTCCTTCCATACGCACCATGCCAGCCTCAAGGACTTTCTTTCATCACACGAAGCCTCAGAGGTGGCGGCTTCAGGTCAAGCAGAAAACCTATCAGGGTGGGGTGGGGGGAGCTGTTTCACCCTTTATTTGAGTTGTTTGTTTAAAATTGCCCCTCTCACCTGCTTTCTTCTTTTATTTACAATAGTGTAAATATGTATTTACAATAAAAAGAAATAAGGCATAAAACATGGAATCTTAAACAGTATATAATCAGCAACAGCATAAAACCAGAGAAAAATCAGCAACAGAGAATAACATTAGTACAAAAGATCGTTAAGATTATAAGCCTGGGAAAATAAAAAGGCCATCACTTGGTGCCAAGAAGACTACAATGTGCTAGGCGAGCTTTTCTGGGGAGAGCATTCCCCAAATAGGGTGCCACCACTGAAAAGGCCCTGTCTCTGGTAGCCACCTGTCATGCTTCATGGGGGGGGCGAGCACCTGGAGAAAGGCCTCAGAAGATGATCTTAAGGCTTGGGTAGGTACATGTGGGTGGAGGTGATCCTTCAGGTAACTGGGCCCAAGCCATAATGGCTTTAAAAGTTAATAACGGCACTTTGAATTGGGCCCAGAAATGGAAGCCAGTGCAGATGGCAAAGTACTTGTGTAATATGATTGTATACTGGCCAATCTCAGTTAACAATCTTGCTTCCTGCCCTATTTTGAACCAACTGAAGTTCCTGGATCATTTTTAAGGTAGCCCCACATATAATGCATTGAGCCAGTGTGGCGTAGTGGTGAGAGTGTTGGACTGGGACTCGGGAGATCCAGGTTCTAGTCCCCGCTTGGCCATGAAACTCACTGGGTGACTTTGGGCCAGTCACTGACTCTCAGCCTAACCTACCTCACAGGGTTGTTGTGAGGGTAAAATGGAGAGGAGGAGGATTATGTAAGCTGCCTTGGGTTCCTTGCAGGAAAAAAGGCAGGGTATAAATATAATAATAAAATAAAAAAGTAATCCAAGCATTACTAGGGCATGGATAATCCAAATAAGGTTGCAGTGGGTATATCGGCTTAAACTGATAAAAGGTGCTGTAGCCCAAGGCCACTTGTCCCTCCAGTGATGATGCTGGATCCAAAAACACCTCCAAATTGTGAACCTAATCCTTTACCAGGCGTGCAAACTGCTCAAAAATGGACTGAACATCACTTTGCTGGGCAGACAAGCCACCTCATAACAGCACCTCTGCCTTGCCTGGATTGAGTCTTAGTTTAGTGACCCTCATGCACTACTGTGCCCAGGCACTCTCTGGGATTCAATGAAATGGAGAGAGAGAGAATTGGGTGTCATCTATGTATTGGTGATGCCTCAGTTTACATCTCTGGATAACCTCTCCCAGTGGTTTCACATGCAGATGTTAAACCTCTCTGTTTCATCAGGATGTTATGTAGATAGGGGATAAAATACATTTCTGTGGAACCCTGTGGTAATGGCTGCCAAGGAGTCAAGCAGTAATCTCCCAGCTCAATTTTCTGAAATGGACTCCTCAAATAGAAGAGGAACCACTGCAGCACAGTACCCAACCCAGACAGCCTATCAAGAAGGTTACCGTGGTTGATGATTTTGAAAGCTGCTGAGGGGTCCACGAGAATCAACAAGGTGGCATTCTCCTTGTCCCTCTCCCACCAAAGGTCATCCCATAGGCCAGTGTTCTCCAACCTTGAGTCCCCAGATGTTTTTGGCCTACAACTCCCAGCATGCCCCAGGAGTTGTAGGCCAAAAACATCTGGGGACTCAAGGTTGGAGAACACTGCCATAGGCAACCAAGGCAGTTCAGTTCAAAACCAGGTAGGAGACCTAGTTGAAATCGATCCAAAAAGATCCGTTTTGTTCAGCAGTGCCTGGGATTGACTGATGACTACTTGGCTGGGCACCTTTCCCAAGAAGAAGATATTGGCAACCGGCCTATAGTTGATATGAGGAACTGAATCTTTTACATATAGGGGGAAAGCAGACTTTAAGGGGATGAGGTACTTTTGAGAGGATAGTATACAGTGCTGTAAAAGAAAGGTTTAAGCACCTCTCTCCCACTCAGCTTCTGGTTTCTCTGCTCAACATGAAGTGCCCTCTAGCTGCTTTACATAGCAAAAGAAAGCCGCTGAGAAGAAGTTTCTTGGAGTACTCATAATGCGTAGCTCCACCCTCAGAATTCCAGAGCTTAGAGCCATATAATGAAACTGATTGACAAAACACAGAACAGATACAGTAGGCGCTTGTTAACAGCAGCAAAATTAATGATAGCTAGGAATTGGAAGGTTCAACATGTGTTTTCAATTAATGAATGGTATACAGAGGTATGGGATATCGCGTTAAATGATAAATTAACTTGTAATATTAAGTGTCAAAAAGGACAATTGGAGAAAGACACCTTTGTGAACATTTGGGGTAAATTTTTGGATTATGTGTTGGTAAAGGGGAGGGGGAACAAACCTTGTCAAGATTTGTTATATTTTTGGAATATAGAATAATATTTTGTATATATACAAAAAAAAAAAAAAAAATTGGGGTGAGAAATATAACTTGGTCCCAAGAGGGGGTGGTGGTGGTACACAATGTTTATGTTGTATTTTTTTGTTGTTGTATTCATTAGTAGTTGTAAGATGTGAAAAATAAAAAAATTAAATTAAAAAAAAAACACAAAACAGTAGGCGCTTTTCCAGAGAGGGCGTAATAGCCCCATAGGAGCAGATTCTACCTGCCAAATTTCAGAAAATAGATGCAGTATAGGTATCTTGTGCTATGTATCTTTATATTTTGATTGTTTTTCAAAGGGAACTGCTGATTACTTTTTTATTTCTTGGCAGAATTGGATGAGATTTGCAGGGCTTGTTGCACCTTCTGAGGGGATTGTGCCTACCCAGTTTCAGATTAATAGGTGCAGCGATTGTTGTGCAAGTGCAGCCATTACATTTTGAGGGTATAAAAATAAAAGCTGTGCTTATCCCCCTATTTTCAGACCATTCTTCTGAAAATAGTGAAGGCCCTAAGTAAGAAAACTGGAAAATTTCAGAAAAATAGGTGCAGCGATTTATATAGAAGGGAAGTCCTCGATTTTGGGGGGTGTGGTGGGTGATTCACTTCCCATTCCCTACCCTTCTGGCTTTTGTGGCAATTTGTGTGAAAACAGCATACATCAGGGGTGTATCTCCAGATGTATGGAGATACACCCTGATGGTAGATCTCCAGATGTTTTGGACTTCAACTCCCAGAAGCCCCTACCAGCATGGGCAGTGGTCAGGAATGCTGGGAGTTGTTCAAAACATCTGGAGATCTACTTTCTGTGCACACCTCTCGCATATGTCATAGAGGTGTCTCCAGGCAAGAAACCTGCCAAGTACTGTATCATAAGGATATGCTCAAGGGCTAGGAAGTAATGACATTTGGAAACCAGTTTAAGGTGACTTTGGAAGAATGGTCATCTCACACCCCCATTTTTGCCCTCCTCGGAAAGCACAGTGATTGGCGAGTCCCCGGTAAAATGTGCCCTATGCTTAGAAGGTGGACCTGTCAGTCATTCAACCTTTCTCCCACCCCCCATCAGCATTTAGAGAAACAAAAGCAAAGGATGCTGTTTTTGGAGACAAACTGTCTTTCTAAAGCTGAATTGGGAACAAAGCCTCACGGAAGGTCCAGCTTTGGAGGGAAGCAGCCCACTGTGCCGTGGGAAGCACAAAAAATGGGCGGAAGGGGCCTGATTCAGCTTGGGCTTCAGCTGAATCTGATGCACATTTTAAAAAATAAAAAGAATTTACAAAGTTTATGGAAGTAGCTCTGCTAGTTGCTGTTGCACTAAAAATGGAACCTTATTTAGTTCAGTGGCAGTGCACATCTTCTTATAAGATCCTAGAGAAGAGGAACAGGGATGCCCTTCTCCCACATGCCCTTTGTGAAGTTTTTGGGGGAATCTGTCTGGCTATTGGTGGAAAGAGCTTGGTGTAGCATTGGGTCTCTCATCTAACAAGGACATTCTTACGTTTTCCAGGCCTGCGTGAAGCAAATGAGTAAAAATTATGCATTTCTTGAGGAAAAAACGTTTTGCCTTGGAAGACAGCTAGTGTTGCTTGTTTAAATGCTCTATGAATTTGTTACTTCCCTGTACCAGTTCTAGGATCAAGTAGCCATATTCAGTAACATTCGGAACCCAAGAAATAATAGGCATTTAGTAACATTCCATGTTCTGAGTACAGTTGTATTTGCAGATGTGAGGAACCCAGATTCACATCTCTGCCCAACCATGAAACTCGAATAGAAGTAGATGTTACTAAAACATTTTATGGGTTCTGTTTTTTTTCTGGATCTTATTGTTGATTTCTGTATTAGGTTTTCTGTTTCCTGTTAGTTGCCTCGAGCATGGCAGGATAAAAATAGTTTTACTAACTAACTAGGAGTGGGTGGGGAAATTGTAGGTGTGATGGCAGCTTGTTGCATATTTGTACTTATTAGGAACTCATGGGAGAGGAAGGGATGCACCGGGGCTGCTGTTTTTGCCGGTCGCCACATCTCTTCTGCAGTGCGTTCCAGCGTGGCAAGAGTGGTCTTGGGAAGATGTAACCACAGTTAGCCTAACAATCATTTTGTCAGGTTAAATGCACATGATAGTTATGCAAAAACGGGCCTTATTTATAATGCATTAGGAATCACAACATTCAAAATGAAATACAGCTGTATCATTTGTATGTTCTGTGTGTTCTGTCTTCTAAGCTCCATATATGAGATCAGTATAGCATTTTCTCTGGTGGCATTGCTGATTTTCCTTCTATCTTGCTCTGTCTCCGTATGTGTGATGTTCATTTGTTAGTTTTAGGCTGCCATCCTATATACCTCACTTACCTGGGTGTAAGCCCCATTGAATTCAGTGGGGCTTACTTCTGAGTAGACATGTATAGGACTGCATTGTTAATTTGTATTATGTGCTTTATCATTTTAAATGCTAGCCATATTAAGTGGCTCAGTTCCGAACTAGAAAGTTGATATAAATATTCTTATTAAATACATAATAATAAGCTGCTTCCATCCAAATGAAAAAGCATTCTTGACTTTAATCTCCCCAGCCCTGGCAAATAAGAATGGGGAAACCCTGCATTTATTTTAAAGGCCCAACCTTTCAGTCAAATTATTCTCAAGGCAGTTTACAAGCAACAGGTAAATAATACCAAAACAACAATGCTACTCTCTTACTTACACACACACACACCACGTTCAACAACAGCAATCAACCAACCCCACTTACAATGACAACACAAGCATTATGAGCTGCAACAAGCTGCTTGCACCGCCTAAGATCTCAAGCCCATCTGCGGTCTTGACTGCTTGGACAGGCTGCTCTCTGCGGTGTTTCCAACGCACTGTGGGCTTTGAACTAGAGATGCCAGGCCTCATACCCTTAAAACCACATGCTTTTAAAAGGTGCCATAGAAATGAACAAGGGCTAATAATGATATGCTGTCACTCACCAAGCCTACTTTTGAGATTGACTTTCATGAGTAAGGGCTGAATAGTTTTAACCTATTTGTAAATTCTCCTCTTGTTCCTTTGGAGAATAGCCTTTTGCCTGAAGGACATCCAGTTCCCACTCAGAGGCAATTATGGAGTTAAGAGCATTTAATTGTAACTAAAGATTTTCTCCAGCAAAGTATTATACTGCCCTCTCTCTTTTTCTTTCTTTTTCTCCTGTGAGCATGTGTGGTGTGCATGTGCGCACACATGCCTCAGTAGCTGAGGGGTTATGTCGGCTTCAGGCTGCATTGCAGGCTGTTGAGCCAGCCTGAAGGGCCCTATGAATTCACCTCAAATTTCACTTGGGCAGAGGAGGCTTCCTCTTCCTTTGCAGCTGTTTAGCTTAGGGGTTCCCACAACTGTTTGTCCATGTGTGATTCTGTATCTAGATACACAACTGTGAAGATGATGATGATGATGAAGAAGAAGAAGAAGAAGGCGCAGAAAGGTGCAGCCACCATGTCCTCCTCTGCAGCTGTTTGTACCTATGCGCTGGCCCATAGTTTCATATGCGTTTTTTTTAACCCCCGGAAGCTGCTGGAATGAAGGGAGAACCCTTGTGTGGTGCACAACAGGCAGGGAAGCGGCAGGCCGACACAAAATCCGCAGTCAGGCAATACCTTTATTAGGACCTGCCAAAAATGAACAAAACTATGGGCAACATTCAAAATCTCCATAACAGTTAATCAGGCAAATTGTTAAAAAAGGAGGGGGGGGTGTATGTAGTGGGAGATATTAGAAGAAAAAGGCTGACTTGATGTTGAAGGGTCTGAAAATGGAATGGAGGAAGAGACTTAAGGGTTGAGCTCTGCTAGGTGTCACAGTGGCTGATTTCCCCCATTTTGGAATAATATGAAATCCAGTAATTACTCAGATTTCTCTCCAATCTTAGTTGAAACACACAGGTTCCTTGGGAGCCAGTGAGCAAGTATAACAAGAATGATAGCAGGTTTTAATATTAGTTTTGAGTAATGCAGCACTAGCTAAAAAAAAAACCCCAATAGAAGCCACTGTGACTCCATTCCATCTTAAGACTGTGACCGTGCAGATGTCATAACTTCAACTCAAGACACACACTTTTGTGTCCCCGCCCCCGCTCCTCAAACCTGCTTTTGCATTAAGAGATCTCAAAACTTTGCCCACAATTTTCTGCATTTTTAGTTGGTCCTAATACAGATGCTACCTGACCATGGATTTTGGAATTTTGCTTATCTACCAGCATGACTTACCGTACTTTTGTTCTATGTGTCAGTTGGTGGACTGATAGGTAAAGAGTGAATTCAGGTTGCCGTGTGGCAACCATGCTGATGTGGGGTGATGATAGTGAAAATATCACAGTAAAAACAAACAGCAGAACATGATGTAAACAGCAGAAGCTTTATGCCAAATGTCTGTTGAAATAAAGGGATTTCAAAGTCCATTTGCACAGAACCTTTTCAGTAGCAGCCTCAAGCAGCCTCAAAGTATCATCATTTGGGAAGCTATGTTGCCTCACTCTCTTTTAGCCTTAGGCAAATTGTCAAGACATTGACCTGGTTCGCATGATCAAAATAAGCCATTGTGCCTCATTTAAATCATGGTGCATGCCAGATGTGATTTCCATTCAGCTTGTCATGTCTTCCGAACCTGGGTGACACAACTTGTTGGAGGGGGAAACAACCCTACAACAGCCCATGGATTATTGGAGGGTTGTTTCCCCCTCCAACAAGCCATGAGATGAATTTGGGGGACTCTGTTCAGGCAAAAATGGAGCAACTTCAAGAAAAACTAAAAATTGTTTCTACAAGACTAGCAATATTTCTTGGGGTTGGGGGAGGTTTCTCATATTTACTATTAGATGGGAGTTTAATCATGAGATCATGACATATGTCGAGAAGAGATCGTTCTTCTTTGCAGTTGGTGGTCACACTCCACAGAGTTCTTTGCACTAATTTGTTTCTTGGTGGGACATAGCATGAATGCCTGTTCCTGAACTGATGTTTTTAGGAAGGGAGTCTGGAGAACTGAGGCAAATAGTGGGGACAAAAGATGTTCTCAACCGTATTGACAAATTGAAAGTTAATAAATCACTGGGCCCAGATGGTATCCATCCTAGAGTTCTGAAAGAACTCAAATATGAAATTGCTGATCTTCTAACAAAAACATGTAACATGTCCCTAAGATCAGCCTCTGTACCAGAGGATTGGAGAATGGCCAAAGTAACACCAGTGTTTACAAAGGGATCCGGGGGGGATCCAGGAAGTTACAGGCCAGTTAACTCAACGTCTGTTCCAGGTAAATTGGTTGAAAGCATTATTAAAAATAAAATTAGTAAGCATATAGAAGGATAACCCCTGCTGAAAAAGAATCAACATGGCTTCCTGTCTCACTAACCTTTTAGAGTTCTTTGAGAATTTCAATAAACATGTGGACAGGGGTGTTCTAGTAGATGTTATTTATGTGGACCTACAAAAGGCTTTTGACAAAGTCCCTCACCAAAGACTCCTGAGCAAACTTTGCAGTCATGGAATAAGAGGGGAGGTCCCCTTATGGATCAGTAACTGGTTAAAGAACAGGAAGCAGAGGGTAGGAATAAATGGTAAATTCTCCCAATGGAGGGATGTAAACAATGGGGTCCCATAGTGATCTGTATTGAGACCAATACTTTTCAACTTATTCATAAATGATCTGGAATCAGGAGTGAGCAGTGAAGTGGTCAAGCTTGCTGATGACACCAAATTATTTAGGGTGGTTAAAACAAAAAGGGATTGCGAGGAGCTCCAAAAGGATCTCTCTGAACTGGGAGAATGGGCATCAAAATGGCAAATGCAGTTCAATGTAAGCAAATGTAAAGTGATGCACGTTGGGGTGAAAAATTCCAACTTCAAGTATAAGCTGATGGGATCTGAGGTAGCAGTGACTGACCAAGAAAGAAATCTTGGGGTTGTGGCAGACAGCTTGATTAAAATGTCGACCCAGTGTGCAGCTGCTGTGAAAAAGGCAAATTCCATGTCAGGCATAATTAAGAAAGGAACTGAAAAATTAAAACTGCCACGATCATCCTGCCCTTATAAAAATCTATGGTGCGACCGCACTTAGAATACTGTGTACAATTCTGGTCACTGCACCTAAAGAAGGATATTGTAGAGTTGGAAAAAGGGCAGAAAAGGGCAACTAAAATGATCGAGGGGGCTGGAGCAACTCCCCTAGTAGGAAAGGTTACAGCAGCTGGGATTGTTTAGCTTAGAAAAAAGGCGAGTCGGGAGACATTACAGAGGTGTACAAAATCATGCATGGTGGATTGGGAGACATTTTTCTCCCTCTCTCATAATGCTAGAACTCGGGGTCATCCCATAAAATTGATTGCTGGGAGATTCAGGACAGATAAAAGCAAGTTCTTCTTCACACAGTGCATAGTTAAACTATGGAATTCACTTCCACAAGATGTAGTGTTGGCCGCCAATTTGGAGGGCTTTAAAAGGGGATTAGTCAAATTCATTGAGGATAAGGCTATTAATAGCCAGGGATGTTTAAGAGTCCTTGGTCTCGAGTCACGAGTCGAGTCACGAGTCTTTAGACCCGAGTCTCGAGTCCGAGTCCGAGTCCTTGGTCCAAAATGGTGACTCTCGAGTCACGAGTCGAGTCACGAGTCTTTAGACCCGAGTCTCGAGTCCGAGTCCTTGGTCCAAAATGGTGACTCACGAGTCTCGAGTCACTCCCAAAGCTGACTCCACGAGTCCCTATTAAAATCAATGGGGTTTTTTCCCAACAAAATAAGGCTACTTCAGATGTGTGGTTTAAATAAATTCTAGGCACAAGTGTGCCTTTTTATTTCAAAACTCTGCAACTGATTTTGGCAAGAACAGACCAGGCAGAAAAACCCAAAATAACCAGGCAGGCAGAGGAGGCAGGGAACCGCAAAGCAGGCAGGCAGAGGCCTTTGTCTTGGACAATTCAACTGTTGAACTGGTCAAGAAGAGACCAGGCAGGCAGAGGAGGCTGGGAACCCCAGACAGGCAGGCAGAGGCAGCCAAACCCAAAATGTCTGAAAGGTTGCATTTTAGAAAAATGATTTTAAAAAATAAACTTGCTGTACTTCCTAAAACTTATCCATGTTGCATTTGAGGAACATGATTTTTTCTAAATGTTTGGCCCCCATTCTGGAACGGTGAGATCTCATCACAATTCCATCCTCACTGAACACCCGCTCCACTGGTGATGAACTTGCTGGAACCAGAAACACACTCAGAGCAGCCATACAGAGTAATCTCAGGTCCTTCTTCTGCCTCTCCCAAGTACGCAACACATCAATCAAAATAAATCTTGACACACTGTTGGGGCTGCACTCCTGGTAGCCGTCCATAGTGGCCGAGCAGCGGCACACCTCGCTTCCATGCGCTCTTCGCCGGCAATCACGCTCCTCTCCACTCCTTCTGGCACAGCCCTGGGATGTTGAAGAGTCCTTGGTCTCGAGTCCCGAGTCGAGTCTCGAGTCCCATTAAAAATATTGGGACTCGAGTCCGAGTCGAGTCAGAGAGGGGACTCAGTCCGACTCACGAGTCGAGTCCTCGAGTCCGAGTCCCCATCCCTGTTAATAGCTACTATCATAAGGCTATCCTGATGGCTATATGCTACCTCCAGTATCAGAGGCAGTATGTCTCTATACGCCAGTTGCCAGGGAACATGGGCGGGAGGGTGCTGTTGCACTCATGACCTACTTATGGGTTTCCTGTGGGCAGCTGGTTGGCCACTGTGTGATCAGAATGCTGGACTAGATGAAGCTTTGGTCTGATCCAGCACAGCTCTTCTTATGTTCTTATTAATATTCTTGCTCTAATTCTCCAGTACTATAAAAATATTCCATAGAGAACAGCTCTTCTCCCAAAAAAAGTGAAGGAAAGTTCGGGTCAGGTGCTAACCTTTGTGCCTTTGATCTAGCTCCCACTGCACCTAAAGCAAGTTTTTTCTTCCAAGATGGCTGCTTTTCTCAATGGTAGCACAGAATTAAGAAAACCCTCTCCAAGCATTGATTTTATGATGCTAAGTCTAAAATTCTATGATAAAATTCTATGATTCTATGATTCTAAGTCTAAAATTAGATTAACGCAGCTGTGTTTTGATTTGTTAAGCAGGCCTCTGAGAAAAGGTTTCCCAAAGAATTCAGTACTACTCTGTTTTCTCTGAAGTATGACGTAGGCAGAGAGAGAATGTTTCTATACAGATAGCTAAAGCCTGCAGTGTGTTGTGATGTTTAATCATTGGATCTAGATCAGTGTTCTCCAACCTCGGGTCCCCAGATGTTTTTGGCTGGGGCATGCTGGGAGTTGTAGGCAGTGCTTTTTTTCTGGAGAAAAGGGTACCGGAACTCTTGGATTACATTTCCTCGGGAGTAGATGGCGATTAAATTGTAATGCAATTAATAGAAGAAAAGGTGCTGGAACTCAGTTCCGGTGAGTTCCACCAGAAAAAAAGCCCTGGTTGTAGGCCAAAAACATCTGGGGACTCAAGGTTGGAGAACACTGATCTAGATGATAGTTGTTGAGATTGCGCTACTTGTCTGTAGATTCGAAACTACAAGGCACAGAAGTCATTGGCATGAATAAACTTCCTGCAAATGAAGGGGAGCTGAAACCTATTTTTCTTTTTTCACCCTAGTTTTACATAATTTTTAACAAGTGACCATGCTGCTTTCCCCAGCTTTTGAATACACCACCCCGAGAGTTGGTTTAAAATGTTGTAAAAGGTCTTGTGCGGAATTGCAATTGAGAGGCGCATATATATATATATATATAGTCAGCCCATCCAGAACAATAATAGCCAAGCTGTTTTTGTTTCTGAGGGGGGAAAGACAGGGAGACTGCTAATAGGGGAGGCAGCAGACTTTGGGTAGTCCTTACATGAACAAAATAGTGTCCGTCAATTGATTGGTCAAATATGAGAAAACAAAAAGATAACGATCAGTACAGTTGATGCTTATTCTAATGACAAAAGATCCCCAATTAGATAGCTGCAATTGTGAAACAATGACATTAACCTAAATAAACAATTCATTGCATTTTATTTGGTCTTCTCTTTATTCTGCCCTCTTCCCAAGTGGGGATGTCCATAATCCCCTCAACACACTGTGATGTGTTCATCCTCACAACCACTCTGTATGCTAGGTTAGACTGAAGCTGTGTCCTTGGCCCATGGTCACCTAATGAGGTTCATGGCTGAATGAGGACTTGGACGTGGGTTTCCTTGGTCCTAGTGCAACCTCAGTAGGCATGGGCCTTTCCCATGGATGACTGTTTGTATCCCTGCTTGGCTGTGCCTGCAGTTATAGCAAGTAGCCAGTGGGAGTGGGAGAAGCTTTGCTGTGCTTCTGGATTCGCCCCCTGACCGCTGCAGGAAAGGGGGCAAGCTGCCCTCACTGCTGCCGTTGCTAACAAATGACGGCATAAACAAGTAAGCTGCCCTCACTGTAATGGCATTTCTGAAACATTTGGCAGTATTTGACCACGATCATAATAGGTAGTCAGCTGACCTGTCAGTAAACAACTGTAAATAATATTTGGAGCATTGCCAAGGGTCAAATAAAATTGCTTTGTGAGCCAATCATGGGCTATAGGTTGGCAGTTGTTCAAATATTTATTCTTTTATCTGTTTTTATCTTTTTATTGTTCCCTGCTCCGGAATCTGCGTAGATATGGAACAGTATACAAATACTGTAAATAAAATAATAAATAAATGAATAATAAATATTAGAACTGGAATATTCTAGGAATACTCTAGATTTAAATATTAGAATTAGAACGAGGGGGGTCACTTCATGGGGCTTGGACAGATTCCCTGGTGGTTTTGTGTGTTTCACATGGATTCTTTACAAAAGCCAAATAGTGGGCCAAAGTTAGCCAGCCATACCATATACTAGCCATACAATGGCCTGGTCTGGACCTAATGAGAAGCCAGTGTTCCAGGGGAAGCCACAGTTCCTGGTTTGCATGTAATGCTAAATCAGCCATGGACAGAAGGTTTGTACTTTGTTTAGCTGGCCCCGTTTGCAGCGGTGCAGCGGGAGCCATTAGGCAGCGTGAACAAGCATGCTGCTCCATACATTGGGGTTCCCCCAGAACCCCAGGTTATTGTTGTGTCCGAACTGGGCCAATGATCAAAGTTTCCACTGGGGCAACCAAGTACTGAGAGCCATTTCCCACAAGATGCAATCTCTGGCATTGAAGTGGCGTCTGCATAGGAAATGTGTTTGTTGTTACATGGTTTAGTGTAATGGTGGGTTACTTCAAGATCCAATTAGCGCGGTGCGACCGAGTGGTGAAATGCTACGGTGCAATCTTATTGTGCTGTCGCTCAGGCAAAAGTACTATGCTCACCATAATTGATAACACAGTTTGCTTAAAGTGTGTTTTGCCTTGAGGGGCTAAAATGTTGATGTTGTGTAAACGGCCTGTAAGACGCAAATAGAAGGTCTCTTGGCAGCCATGTGCCTCGGCAGCTCCCAGAGTTTGGTCTTAAGGACTGAAAGCTGCCAAACGCCGCTAGATCATGGTTTCAAAATGGTACATCAGGATACTGCCATTGGTCTTGGGAGATCTGCAGGAAGCTCACCAGGCTGCTGATGGTTCTGACCCAGAATTAAGGAACTGGGGAAGCTGGCATAGGGGAGCAGAGGCAACTTGCTTGAGGTGTGGTGGGACAGCAGCTTGTTCTTAAAACAAAGGGTGGGCGCACGCACACACACTGCCTGATTCTCTGATACCTGTGGGAGCTCATGAACGAGTCTCGACAATGTTGCAGTTATCAAGTGATGAGAATACATGTGTGAACTAGCTTTCAGAAGACTGGAAGGATACTCAGGTATCTTCTGCCCAGAAAAGGACAATCCAGTCCACCAAGCCCAGTAAATAGAAGGGCCCTGGTTCTAAACCTAGCTCAGCAATGCTGACTCACTGGGTGGTCTCTGTCAGGTTTACTGTCTCTCAGGCTTAGTTTGCCCGTCTGTAAATGTGGAAATACTGATACCTGCCTCGCAGAGTTGTAAGCCTTGTAACAGGATGAAGAAAGGTTGCTCCTTTAATGTGAAGTGTGTTGTGGAAACTGTAGCTGAAGGTGTATTAACGGGAGGCAACCTGACGCCCCGATGCTCTCCAGCTGCCACCGCACAGGCGGGGGGCTCCTCCACCCATCGCCATCCCGTGATCCTTCCTTCCATTGTTGGTGGAACCCCCTTCTCCCAGTTCCACAGAGCAGAAGGTGTGACATTACCTAATAATCCTTTTCCGAAATCCTGGATCTCTTTTGTATAGCGTCTGTAGGCCATTTCACAGATTAGGTGGGTTTCTCCACTGACTGTACACTGAACCAAGAACTGCACCTAATCTTAACTCTCTGAGTAGTATACGATACATGTGATTGCAAACATGTATTTGTCACATTCATACTTTGTTTTCAAGTATACACTTAAAATAATTAAAAACTTTAATGTGTGAAGCAGCCCAAAGTAAAAAATATATATACTTTGTATACATCTGGCCCAACTTCTTCGTGATTTGCAATATTCTCCAAATATATTTATATGGAGGGGGAAGTCCTAACATTTGTATTAAAATGCCTCTGTTGTGCCTCCATCCTTTCATAATGTCCATTTAAGCAATGTACTTTCTTTAAATCGGGCAGAACTCTGTGTAGTTGATAGGAAATCTCATAAAGGTTTTATTTTCTTTAGTGTCAAGCTGACTTCCCACACTGATACAATTTTGGAGAACGTTTAATGTTTCTGTTTATGCAGCAAGTAGCTGTGTCAGTTAGGAACAGTGTTGTTGCTGTTTTGTTTTATTTTATTAACTTGAATAACCACAGGAATAAGAATAACAAAACAAAACCTAGGGCGGTGGTGAGCTCTCCCACTCTGGAGGCATTCAAGGTGAAGCTGGACAGCCATCTGTCAGGGATGCTTTGACCTGGATTCCTGCATTGAGCAGGGGGTTGGACTCGATGGCCTTGTAGGCCCCTTCCAACTCTACTTTTCTATGATTCTATGAAACCAAAAACTTGGATGGCTCCATTGTCTGAGTATCAATCGAGGCCTGATTTCCCCTGTCTAAAGCAATTCTCGCATTCTGCTGCGGGCAGGTAACATGACATCTCTCCTTGGTGGCCATCTCGGTGTGGCCAACTATTTCTTTGCTTTTGTTTACACTTAAGGCACACGGAGTAACGTGTGATAGTCTGCCTGACCTTTGGCTGCCCTGTTTAACAGCACCAAAATAGCTGTGTTTCTGTTTGAAGCTCCCACTCTTTGACCTGGCTTTAAAGTCCAACCCTCCCAGATTCCAGTGTACATCTTGTTACAGCTGCTGCTGCTGCTGGTGGTGGTTTTTGCCTTTAAAAAAAAATGGCACTTGTTCTTAACTTGAACCAGCCTCCTTCTCAGAGCCTGAAGACTTCCCTGTTTATTTATTCCGTTTATTTGCTGCCTTTCTTCTAAGGAGCTCAAGGTGGCTTACATGGCTCTTCCTTCCCCATTTTATCCTCACAACACCCCTAAAAGATACAGGCCTGTGGCTCACGCTGGCTCAGCTTGTCTGAGCGTGGAAAGCTAAGCAGGGTCAGGCCTGGTTACTACTTGGATGGGAGACCCCTCCTCTAGTTTCCTGCACTGAGCAGGTGGTTGGACTCGATAGCCTTGTAGGCTCCTTCCAACTCTATGATCTATGAAATCTATAAGTAGAATAGACTGATAGTGATTGGCCCAAGGAAACCCACCAAGCTAAATATATAGCATTCATTTCAGCAGTAAGATGAGGAGCCATTTTATACATTCATTAGAATCAATAAAATGTTTACAGGACTCTACCGTTTCCCTTGGAAGATGTCCTTATGTAGATAACCAGCCTGTGAGGGAGGAGGTTTGATATGTTAGTTTTCTATGTGCATGGTGGGTTTTTATATGGAGAAGCATTCAGACATGTGATCCTTCACCTGCAGGTTAAAGTGGTACAGCCCCGGTTAAAGTAGAAATTGAAGGATCCCTGTGAGTGTATGGGGATCTCTATGCTTAGAAATCAACCCTGGCACCCACTCTTCTTTGAGGATCCCTGAAATCACATCTCATTTTTTGGGATTTCCAGTTGGCATTATGTGGGCAATACATCTGCTTTGGGAGTTGCACATAATTGGTCCAGTTCTGCAGATTTCGGTTGGAGCCTGTTTAATTAAAGTTGGGTGGTGCTGCATTCTTCTTGATCAACAGAGAGTTGGACTGTATTTCAACTAAGAATTAGAGCTGATGAAGCTGTAGCCAGAATTACCACAGACTAGTCTGTCCAGTTAAAGGATCTAAATGTTCAGGCATACTGGAAAGAGGGCGTGGGACCACATGCGCAAGCCCCACTGCCTGTGCCCCATTGGCTCTGCTCTTGACCTTTGCATGATGAGCGTGCCGTGGAGGTCTGAAGGAAGATTCTGAGGGCCAAAACAGGCATTACTTAAAATCTATACCTAGCAGCGATGTCTTTTTTCCATTTTTACTGAGGGGTCTGATCTGTGTCTTAAAAGGCCTCCTAGCTCCCATGCTAGGATCCCAATCTAGATGGGTCCCCATGCACCTACTCTGGAGTAGAAGGGGGGCAAAAAAAAGACGTAGCTTCTAGATATACAGTAATACCTTGGATTGCAAGTAACTTGGTTTGAGAGCATTTTGCAAGGCAAGCACATTTTTAAATATTTATTTAATATTTTTTTAAACTTGATATACAAGCGACGTCTTGCAATACAAGTACTGTAGTACGGCTTAAATTAAAAATCTCTGTACACATTTTTTTGGGGGAATTTCGTTTTGATATAAGAGTGTTTTGGCTTACAAGCACGTTTCCGGAACCAATTATGCTCTCAATCCAAGGCATGACTGTAGATTTAAAGCAATGTCTGTTTTGGCTCCTTATGTTTGGGAACCGTGTGTAATGAGTGGGGAGGCTTCTGCATATATTATATTCAGATGAATTTTTTCAGAAGAACATGGGTAAATGCCAAGTTCACGGCAGGGGAGCTTTGGAGAGCTCACCCATATCTAAACAGGAGTTTATTGCGCTTTCTATGGGATGGTTGGAAGAGGCAGCAAAGACACTTCTTGAATAGAATAAAACAGGGTTGTGTAAACAGCAACTTTCCTGGCCACCAGTGGCAAGTAAAAGCACCCGCACAGAGTAAGGGTCAGGTGGTACAGATTAACAAAATTCTTTTCTTCTTTAGGGTCACCTATAATTAAAACAGGCATATGTTGTCAGGTGACTTAAGGTGGAATCCTATGCATGTTTAGACAGAAAAAAGTCCTACAACTCCCAGCATTCCCCAGCCAGCATGGCTGGCTGGGGAATGCTGGGAGTTATAGGACTTTTTTCTGTCTAAACATGCATAAGATTGTGCCCTTAGTAACTCTTGTGGACTTATTTGCAAGGCTGGCATATAGCGAGTAGAGATGAGACAAAACAAAGGATAATGTATCCCAACAAAAAACAAGGCTGGCTAGAAGAAGTAGGAAAACCTTAACCAGTGAATGTAAAATAATACATAAAGTGTTCCAAACAATATGATGTATATTAATGCATTTATTTATTTATTTATTTATTTATTTTTATTATATTTATACCCTGCCTTTTTTTTCCTGCAAGGAACCCAAGGCGGCTTACATAATCCTCCTCTTCTCCATTTTATCCCCACAACAACCCTGTGAGGTAGGTTAGGCTGAGAGTCAGTGACTGGCCCAAAGTCACCCAGTGAGTTTCATGGCCGAGCAGGGACTAGAACCCGGATCTCCCGAGTTCCAGTCCAACAATTTCACCACTACACCATACCAAACATATACTGTGCTATAATTCCAACAACATAAAAACTACATAAGCATGATGGCCTTCACCGGGTCAAACCTCGCTATGTGCTCTTGCAGCACTGTTCTGGGTGACCCTATCTGAGCGCCATCCTCTTCTGAGCTTACATACATACGGTGGAACTCTTGGCTGCACCTGCTGTGAGTATATTTAACTGTGCATCTATTTTGGTATGCACTTTTAAGTCTTCACTGGCCAGTTATGATTCACCTTTTGGTGTTTAACCTGGTGGGTACACCATGGGTTTATTTTATGTCGTAGCTGTTTGTGTGAGGCTTGGATCACTTTTATACTTTTTTGATATACGTGTATATTAGCCCTTACATCTTAATCAACTAGACCCCTGAAGAAGACCATATGGTTGAAACACATTGGGTAGTGGTTTTTATGTTTTTATGTTGTTGGAATTATAGCACGGTATATATTTGGTTGTATTTTATTCACAAGCCTATGTATAAATGCATTAATATACATCATATTGTTTGGAGCACTTTATGTATTAATTTACATTCACTTGTTAAGTTGTCCCACTTCTTTTAGCCAGTCATATAACGAGTAGAGATCCACAGTCTTCCATTGGGTTATGGCCAAGGGAAGGAGGAGACCCTACCTTGCTCCAGCTCTCCCGAATCAGATGGCTAGGATTCCTGGGCTCCAGGAGTAATGTAGTGACACAAGTCCTTGCCAGGTCCACCTGTGAGCTGAGCCAAGGTAGGCCCTGCAGATGCTGCCACCACTGCAAGCTTAGCAGGCCTGAGAGCTCTCCAAGCCCAATGGCCTCATGGCAGCCGGCTCCCACGGCAATCCACCTCTGCTGCAGGAGATGGTTGGAGGATATTTCATTCCCGAAGTCACCTGCCATCACACTGATTGCAGTGTGATTCATACTGCAGAAGGGGGTATGCTGAAGGGTCATTTGTTGCAGACAAAATGGGAAGAGCATGTTCAGGAAGAGAAATCTGTTATCTACAGATCTGGTTATTTCATTCATTCCTTCATTTTGAGACATTGGACCTGCTACATGAGCTCCACAGGCCCCCTCGGGCAGCTTACCACGTATCACAAAAGCAGCAATAGGTGCATCAGTAAGATGAGAAAACTGCTAAAAATAAAATAAGCTGAATCAGTTTAAACAATTGCACATGAGGCAGAAATTAAAACTGCATATAAAACAGTACTATGTTGGCTATTTATTTAATAGGAAATTGTGATCATTTTTCTGGGAAAATTCTCCATAGAATCTGACATATTTTCACAGAATTTTTATTTTTGATCATTAAAGCTGTTTTAACCTAAAGGAAAATTTCCTCTGAAATTTCTAGCATCTATGGTTGTGGACATTTCTTTGGAAACTTGTAGCAAACTTGTACGTTCAGCACTGTACACTTGATGTATGCTTGAAGTGTGTGTGTGTATGTGTGAGCATGCACCTGTGCACAGTGTAATTCAACCAATACATTGAGCATGCACAACTCTGGTCCTTCCATGGAAATGAACTGGATGCTGTGGCTTTGTGGGAGGGAGGCCTGGTCCAGAGTGCAATTAATTCAGGAAGTTTTCAGCAGTCAAGGAACAGCTCCTCAGTGTCTTGCTGAAGGCCCTTTCCTCTTTGAAGTCACCCCCTCATATGTTCCCCATTCATAAACTATCAGTGACCTTTTCCTCATTATCCATACATTTCCATCTGCCCACTCACAACCTTCTGCTAAACATTTACAAAATCTGCAAAAAATTATATAAAAACATATATGATGGTCAGAAGAACAAAGCATGCAGATTGAAAATGCAGCACAGCAGTGAAAGAAACCCATGATGATTGAACAATTGGTTTCCTAGAATTTGGACTCAGATTTTTTTAATGGCATCAAATATAAACGGTCTGTATTTTGAGTTAACAAAGGTCAGAACTGAAAATGATAGGCTACTGTTTTGGCTGGTGGAGCGGGCTGGGTGCAGCAAACTTCCTAGCTGTTCCTCTAACAAAAAACGGCCAGTAATTCGCTTCCTTGGGCATGCCACCAAAGCTGTTCTCTTTGGCACAGACTCTTGCAAGGTGTGAGGCTGGCTGCTTTATCCTGGCTGAGTTTTGGACCCCCTGCATATTGAAAGGGTGGCAGAGTGTCCTTGTTAGTGGCTGACTTTTCAACCGTGTGAACATGACTGAACAAATTCTGTTTATTTAACACACAGTAATTATGGTTTTGTGCAAGCGTTTAGCCTGCTGCTGGTGCTATAAAAAAAGTTAATAATGATGCAATTAATTAAGCTTTTATTACTTAGGATATGCTAAGAGTATTGCATTTGTCTGGCAAGGGCATTTCCCCCATTATGTGTATCGTTTATGTTTTCCTGGTTTTAAGTATGTAAATTATCTTCTTACATGTGCAGCCAATTCTTATTTTCTTTCCAATTTCTCCATTTGAGGACTGGATTAGCTCAGTTTTTTAACCTTTTAGGCTACACCTAACCACACACTGTTTTCCCGAATAAAGCCATCTGGTATAATCCATAGCTGAATTGTCATCGTCGTCCCCCCTTTGGAGTCTGGAGGAGCATAGAAAGACAAAAGTGATTACAGTCTTTTGAAACATAATTAATTTGAGAAGGGCCTGCTTGGAGAGAAGAGTGCATTTGACCAGTGTGTCCTGAAATGTTAGTCTTGTTTATTTGCATATATTTTAAATTCTCTTTATCTGTAGGGAGATTTTCAGCAGGCTAATATGAGCTATTCTTTAGAGCAGAGTTCTCCAGCCTTGGGTCCGCAGATGTTGCTGGCCTACAGCTCCCAGCAAAGGTGAGCTCGTAAGTAACACACACACACCCCATTCAGGCCTGACTCATAATGGGCTTGACCCATTTCTAGCCCTCTTTGACAGAGCTGATGTCTTTAATTTTCTAGCCAAAGTTACTGTGGCTATGAGGTGGGGACGACACTCTCCATTAGTGTTCAGAGCAGCCACAGCAGAAGCCTGGGCACCAGATCCATGGAAGATGTAGTTCTCATGTATCTTGAAGAATGTCTAACTTGAATGTCACAATCCACGGGAACTACATTTCCCATGGATCTCGGCACCTGGGACACTGCCAAAGCGCTGGAAGTCTAATGGGGACTACTGTCAGGTACCACCACTCCCACCACCTGTCAGGCCCTCCTCACTTTGATTCGTACCCGAAGCTGTACTACGGTCAAATCCCAACGCTGCCACCACCTCCTGTCACCACCTCCCTCCGCCTTGCTCCTTTGCCCAGCCCCCCACCTCTGCAAACGCTTCAAAAATCAACACTCTTAATATCCTCCGCTTCCACCAACACCTTCAGGGTAATTTATTCAGACCACTCCTTTTAAGTTTTAAAAAGGAAACAAGTTTATTGAATTACAATGAAGGATAATTGTAATTATTGAATTACAATTAAGGAAATGGATAATGTTAATAGATTCTAAAACGTTGAACACCCCCCCACTCAGACTCCACCCAGACTTCTCACAAAAAAAACCCTCTCTCCCCCTCTCTCTTTCTCTCTCTCCCCCCTTCCCTCAGACTCCCCTCTAGAGCAGCCCCGCCCACAGTTTTTATAACACAGGCTCCACCCCCCCTTCTCACTCTCTCAGCCAATCAGCAGACATCTCAACATTCCCTCACACTCCCCCCTCCCAGGACCGGTGCAAGGCAGTTTGGTGCCCTAGGCAAGAGCAGATATTTAGCGCCCCCCCTTCCCACTTGAGAGCGCTGCATTTTTTTTCAAGGCGTTTCTGGCGCCCTCTTTAGCCCTGCGCCCTAGGCGGCTGCCTAGTTGGCCTAATGGTAGCACCGGCCCTGCCCCCTCCCCTCACATACTTACCGCTATAACACTTTGCCCATGGGCAGGGGCATGACTGGGACCTACAGTTGGGCTTCCAGTTGTGCACGTCCCATTGCTAGGCACCCTTTATTGGAAGAAGGGGGGGTTCAGGCGACATGGGGTGGATGTGTGGATAAACAAAATCTACCACTCATTGCTGGGAATTGCAGGCCAAAAACATCTGGGGAGAACACTGCTTTAGTTGGTCGACCAACTCATGAAACTGATTCTGGCATGCAGCCCTACAATACTGTGATGCAATGGGAATAGTTTAGACCTGGCTGTCCATTTGCGATGCTACATCTGGTCCAAATGTGTTGATTTCTCATCCATTGGCCTACAAATTCTGACCACATGTAAGATGCAAGTTCTTCATATTTAACTCAAGCCTCTTCAACACATTTGTGTTGTTACAGCTGGATCTGGCTATCACAGAGAAAATTTGATTACTTTTGGCTAATTTATGGATGAAGCTTTGCTTCTGTATGACATCCATGTTGTACAACAGAAACAGATAACAATAATATTGGCATCTTAGATTACGGTGTCTCCAGAAGTCACCTCTGAGTGCATCCTTCAATACAAGCTTGAATTGACTAGTACACATGCACACAGGCTCCATCAGGCCTGTGGCTCACGCTGGCTCAGCTTGTCTGAGTTTGGAAAGCTAAGCAGGGTCAGGCCTGGTTATTACTTGGATGGGAGATCCCACCTCTAGTTTCCTGCATTGAGCAGGGGGTTGGACTCGATGGCCTTGTAGGCCCCTTCCAACTCTATGATCTATGAATCTATGAATCTTTGGCACAGGCAGGGAATGTTTGCGGAGCATTTTTGAAGAAACATTGGTGAATGTCCACTGTTTAATTGTAAATGGTAGATACATATCATTTGGACATTTAGTGCATTGACCTGAAATCAACAGCAGGCAGTTCACATTTCTGCATTTCTTCCCTTCCTCATTTCTAGCAGCACTTTCATGTTCGAGAGAGGAGATGCTGGGTGGCCAAATAATGGTTTAGATTTGCAAGCTGGAGGCTCCTAAATCCAAAGATAGTACTTCTTCCAGTTTCCCCCCGCAATATGCCGCCAAAGGGGAGTGGTAGGTGCACTCTCAGTTTATGCAAGGTGACAGGGAGGCCTAGGCAGCACCCTGCATAAATTGAGCATGTGTGCTAGAATTTTCTGCAATGTATGGTGGACATACAGGGGTTCCTCAGCAGACAAGTCAACATAGGGCCAAAAACAGACATAACTTTAAATGCCCCAGGGCCCTGATCTGAATTGGGGCTCTAGTGTGGGGGTTAGCGGAGCTTTTAGATCTGGATCAAGGCCTCGGCAGCTACTCTAGAGTAAAAATGGAAAGAGGACATAGCCGCTAGACACATATTTAAAGTAATGTCTGGTTTGGCCCATAGAAAAGGTTCCTCCAAGGGAGAAAGCCTTACGCCAGTTGAAAAAAATACATTTTCATTTATTGTATTTTACTGTTTTATTGAAATTTATTGAAACAAAAAAGATGGTAGCTAAGCTAAAGGCAAACCTGGTTAGACAGAATTTACTTTCTGGAACAGCTTCCAAATAAATGCATGGATTTGGGATGAAGTTTTCCAAACTGCATGCCTGCAACAGAGTGTTCTTGGAGTCAGTGATGTCTTTGGTTGTGAAGAGATGCTTTGAAGGCATGGACAGGTCTAGCAATTTGCTCAATTTGCCACTTCCATAAACCAAGTCTTTGTGTGGCTTCTCACAGGCTGCTCTTTGTCCTCTACTAGGATCATTCAGTAAATATTATCAGGCCTAATGATTTAATAGGCGGAGAGTAACTATGTTCTCTCCCATAAGAAAAGCATGCTGTTAAGCAATAATATAATCCTTTTTGCAGCATGCGACATAAAATAACACCCTGCTAATGGTTTTTGTCTGATCTTTAGCAAATGCTCCTTCTGTCATTCTGGCAAGGCCTCTCCAGGGCATGGAACGCTGGGATTAAAACTATCTTGTTACTTCTGATCTCTCTTTACAGCCACACTCCCTTTTCATTGCCAGCAGGGAACTGAGCTTATAGAATTGGAAGACTGCAGTTGAACTTAAATGAAATTAGAAAAGATTACACAGGACAGGTTGTTTCCTTGGGAACTGGTTAGGGCTCTGAGAGCAGCGGCGGCAGCACCAAGGCCCTCACCTTGGAGTGGAGTCCAGGTAACTCTTCAGTCGCTGGGATAACAACAGCCTCAGTGAAGGTTGCTCTTCAGCCCCTCCCCGCCCGCCGTCGCCCCCCCACCACACCACACACTTTTTTCCTGCTTTGCTGTCCTACGGCTTAAATAATTTTATCTAAAACTCAGAACCAGGGTCAGATATTTGTGAACCATTGCACAAAATTATGGGTTGTCGTTTTTAAACTACAACGTGCATATACAATTGGTGTTGTTGTGGATATATATTCCCACCTCTACACTGTGAAAATAAATGCTTTGGGTAGTCATAATTGGCCACAGGTCCCCAATATGCACAGCACATACAAGCCGGAGGTGGTTAGCACTTGACAGCACACCCTATATCTGTACTCGGACGGAGGGAAGCCCCATTAAATTCAGTGGGACTTACTAAGCAAGTGTGTATGGGATTGCAGCCTTAGACTGCCATCCGATGCCCATTTCCTGGGAGTGAGCTGCATTGATTTCAAGAGGGCTTACTTTTGAGTGGATGTTACATGAGGTTGCAAGGTTAATCTGTCAAAGAAACTGTCAATTAAAGCTCACTAGCTCAAATTCTGTGGGTAACAAAGAGTTATCCAATTAAAATATTATTATGATTATTTAAAAATAGTTATTCAAAACATTCCATGTAATAGAGCAGTGTTCTCCAACCTTGGGTCCCCAGTGCCTGGCTGGGGCATGCTGGGAGTTGTAGGCCAAAAACATCTGGGGACCCAAGGTTGGAGAACACTGTAATAGAGGCTTCTTTTCAGACACTTCCAGAAATATTTTACTTGAAAAAGATACTAGGAGAGGATATATTGTGGAGTAATATCCTTCCTATCTCACGTTAGTGAGATCAGCAGAGTAGAGCCTTTCCAGTTTAAAAGAAGCTTAGATTTGGCTAGTGTTAGCCAGTTAGCATTTGGTAATCCAGGATGCTTTAAGGCAGACTGGATTTCCCTGGTTTTGCCCCCTTTTCTCTCCCTCAGAACAATAATCAGAGACACAGTCTTGTAAAAGTTAAAAGTAACATTTACTTTACTGTACTGTATTGTTATTTTAAACTGTGTTTTTAAATTTGGTTTTTAATTTTTTAAACTATTTTGTATGTTTTTTATTGTTGTTTTTATGTATAGAGTGTTGTGAACCGCCCAGAGAGCTTCGGCTGTGGGGCGGTATATAAATGAAATAAATGAATGAATGAAACGAACATTTACTCACTCAGATTATGCAGTTTCATTCAGGCAGGCCTAAAAGCGTTTCTTACAGTTGGTTACAAGTTCATTTGGAAATACTTGGGGTCTGAACTTGTGGAGTTCAGACCAGCAACTCTGGCTACATGCTGTTACAAGGACCACGTGGAGACAACAACCTGGTGGTGCCACGCTCACTAGAGTCTGAACAGAAAGGAGGAAGAAGCTGGGAGCAATGCCCACTTCCTGTTCAGGCTGTTAATAATTCAATGAGTACCTTCGAGGAAAACCACCCTAGAAGGTATCAGTGATCTTAACCATTTCACCCAATTACCTGGTGAAACATTAGCCATAGCTTTTGACTGCAATTTTAATTATCCAACATAGGCCAAAAACATCTGGGGACCCAAGGTTGGAGAACACTGTAATAGAGGCTTCTTTTCAGACACTTCCAGAAATATTTTTGTGTGAACAATTCAAGAAGGTATAAGCTGAGGAGGGCTACTCTGCCCAATGGCAGTGAGCTACCAATGTTTCTCAACAGCTGTCAGCAGCAACCACATGGAGCTGGCGCAGAATGCACGTATTCCTACTGAGATGTTGCCTGGTTAGGCAGAAGGATCTCGGATTTGTTATGAGCCTGCTTACCCAGTCAGAGATACCTAAAGTTGTTTTAGAGATTATTAATGCACAGTTTCATGTCATTTTAATAAGTGCAGTTGGGTTTGTCACCTTGTTTGCTCTTTGTGTCATAATCTCAGGTAACTATTATTTTGATGAGGAATATGAAATACCAACTCTGCATTATTTGTATAATCATGAAGTCAAGGAAAGAGCAGCTAATTCAGCAAGAAGTCTTTCCCTCCATTTAAGTCACTTAAATCTCAGATTATCCTCTTGGTAGTATAAACTAATGCAAAGCTTAAGCAAAGAGGCAGTAATTTCTGGATAAGTGATGGTGAAAGGAAAGCGAGCTTTAAAAATTACAGTGATATTCGCTGGCATGATACTCCTTTTGTAACACAGAAGGCCCGTCATTACAATTATTCCTAATCTGTTTGATCCCATTTCTTACTATTAGCACTAGCTGAAACATCACTAGTAGCCCTACCAGTATTTATCAGGGACAACATGGGAAAACCCAGTTTCTGTCCATGTGTTTGCCACAACCCTGTTGATCCCAGCAAAGTTTCTCTCTCCCGGAGTCACTGTCTTCTACACACAAGCAAGTGACCGTCAGCTTGGAAACATACTCAAGGCTGTTTCAGGGAAGAGAAACAAAATTCAGCGTCTTTGCTGATTTAACACAGCGTGGTTGGAAGAACAGGAAGGCAAGAAAAGAAAAGGGGGGGGGAAAGCAGACTGGTCCTACATTATCGAGGCAGCCCTCCTCCTCCCTAAAACAATGGCAATTGATGGTCACCCTCTCCCCCGCCTGACATTTCAGAGCTGCAAGCGTTCCATACCTGAACAAGATGATGTGGTATAAAAGGAAGAGCATGCACATGTCCCCTTGGCTGGCCACACTTGTACTGCAGCCCACCTGGAGCTTGATAAACTCATGGGTCCAGACTCCAGTGGCACATCTAGGGCCGGTTCACACGACCCAGGCTGCCAGCGGGGGAGGAACCGCGGGGCCGTCCGCGGGGTCCGGAGGGGCGCCGCACACGACCGGCGCCCCGCCCGCGTGGGCAGACCCCGTAGTCCCCGCACCGCAGTGCAGGCCTCCCGGCGCTAGGGGGTGGGGCCCCGGGATGCCCGGAGCGGCTGTTAGTCCCTGCAGGCTGGAGCGGCGGCGGCTCCGGCCGCTCTGGGCTGCCATCTCTGTGGGGACCCCGCGGGACGGCCGCCCGCTGTTCCGACGGCACGGTGACCGCGTGCGGTAGGGGCTTACCCCGCTACCGACCGTGGTCAGTTTCCGTGGGTCCCGCCCGCGGCTGTCCCGCGGGGGCACCTCCAGTCGGCGTGCACACGACACGGGAACCGCGGGGGAGCAGTGCTCCCCCGCGGTTCCCGTGTCGTGTGAACCGGCCCCTAGTCTCCTCACAGGTAGAGAGGGTCTGCGGCTCAGGTTCAGTCCCGGGCATTTCCTAAGGTAGGGCTGAAAAAAAAAACAAAAAAAAACCCTGCCGGAAACCCTGGAGGAACAGCCATTGCTGCCAGTGTTGACATGCTGGGCTAGATGGACCCAGGGTCTCACTCAGTATAAGGTGGCTTCTGATGTTCCTATGTGGCTTGCTTTAGGGAGAGATGGGGGGGGGGAAGTGTGTGTGTATAGAGGAAGCCACACATAGCACCCATACAGATGACCAGCTTGCCCTGGGTGAGTCACCCTGGAGCATCTTGGTCATCTGTATCATCCTTGTAAGTAGTACAGAGTTTTCCCCCACATGCCAGGTCCAGATGTGTGGTGAAATGTGTAGTAGAACAGACTGAATGGTAAATTGTTCATCTATATGAGTTCATAGACATGTGTGATTGAGCAAAGTCTAAGACCTCCTTCACACATACCTTTTATGTCATGGTTGCCACCACTTCCACAATTTGTTTCTCCCATGCTGGTCTGGGTATACATGAAGACTACCTTGTATGTGGTTCAGCTTCCTGGTGTGTTTACAAACCACAGAGATGCCCGGCCTTACACCTGTAAACATGTCAGAGAGCCAAAGCACAGGGGTGGGAGTCCTTACCTCTACCCATGTGCCTAATATGCTTGCAAACCAGACAAGTGTGACGCTTGGCTCCCTATGATGGGGGCAGTCTGTGGCTTGCATGGAGTATAAGCACAACAAGAAGTTGAATCATAAGTGCAGAAATCTTCACACTTGCCTGGACTGACCTGGCAGCAACTGTGGAAGCAGCAGCAACCATGCCAAAAAGCAGACTGAAGTCTGGATTCTGTCTAAGCCTGCATACCTTGGCATTATTCGTATCACGAATGCCGAAATGTGTTGATCAGCCCAGCCTGCCTTCTGGCTCACTGTTCAGGGGTCACTGTCTTCCCCACGTACTTGTTTCTCCCAGCGGCCACAGGAAACGCCGCTCCAACTTTCCTCTGTTCTACAGTATTGCTGCTTGTAAGGAGACGTGGTCCTGCAGTTGATGGATGATGGGTAGGATTGGAGTGCCAGTGGCCACTGGGAACAGTAGAAGAAAGTGCAAGGGTACTGGTGATAGAACTGGGGAGGAAGGGGAAGAAGCAGAGGCTTGGAAGCCCACTCAGAGAAGGTCAATCAGGCCTGACTTGGCCCAGAAGCCATATATTAAATCCAAATCCAATGTATTTTGTTAGCTTGTGATGTCAAATAAACATGCAGTCCAGATGCAACATAAAAATATAGCACATGGCACTCCATTAGAAAAGAAAGCGGGCAGGGGGTGAGGGGAGAACAGAACAGAAGTGAATTCAAGCAAACAGAACGTACGATTCCAGTTTGGCAACCACCACCCTGTTTTTATAGAAGGTGCTCTCATATTGTATAACAGTGTCTGCAAATGGTAACGAGGCCAATGGCTATTCTTGCTGTAGAACAATGTTGGCCAAATGGGCAACCGTAGACATTAAGTGAATCATCTTCATGCATTTATTACCCAGTAAAAATGTCAGTTTCTGAGAAATGGGTAGAGAATGAAAAGATTCATTCTAATGAAGAGGGATGAAAGACCAACAATCTCTTTGCCAGTTGGATCTTCAGCTCTGATCTACAAGGTCTTCACAGATGTGGCTTGTTGGATGTTGGACCGAGAATTGGCTTCAGCAGTGAAACCTACCTCTCTGGGGAACTTAGTTCTCATACATATGCAAAATAATGGGCAACTTCTGGATCCTTGTGAAGAGTCACTTTATTCTCCAAAAATGGCTCCAGGGCTGTATTTTGTTGCACAAATTGACTCCCCCTCCCCCCGAGTGGTCAAGTTCCATCATAAAGCAGGTGCCCCACAGTTATTGTAACACAGATGTAAAACATTTAGGGTGCATGGCAGGACATATAAATGCGTACTCAAAATTGTATGTGTTGTATTCAAAAGAAAGAATCTATTATTTTATTTTTAAGATTTCTTTGCTGTCTTTCAGGGTAATGGCAGTGCACATCAAAATGCTATCTATCGATCATCACTACAAACATAAAAATATCAGAGCAACAGTAACAAACCAAACAATAAAATTTAGCAGAACAGATAAAACTGTAGTTAAAACCAGCTCACACTACACACTGAAAAGCCTGGGCAATTTTTCTAAAAAAAAGGTTTTGCCTGGCTCCAGAATGACGCCAACATGGTTGCTAGATGAGCTTCCCTGGGGGGTTTATTCCCTAAACAGAGCCCCCATGTCAAGGAGGCCTTCTCCTGATCACTTCAGACAGCATGGGTTCTCTTGTGGTAAGAGGCACTTCTTCAGGTGCCCAGGTTCCAACCAATTTAAGCCTTTATAAGTAATCACCAATGATCTGAATGTGGCTTTGGGATGTCACAAAGTCTATAATATTTCTGTTTCTTACAACTTGTAAATAATTTTCTGTATAAATATTATAAATAAATGAAACTGTAGGTCATTCTTTTCCAGTATCTAGACGAGGGGTGGGGCATCCTGGTGTCCTCCAGTTGTTTTAGACTACAACTCCAACCAGCATGGCCAATTATCAAAAATGAAGGGAGTTGTAGTCCAAAACCTCTGGAGGGCATGAGGTTGCCCACCCCTGACCTAGACTGATGTTTGGTAGCACTAGATGGGGCCATATTGAATGACTTCAGACCTGCACGATACCACATATCCCTAATTTAGTAGGATGGTGTCCCAAATTTTTGGACCATTATTCAGGGATAGTGTTGCAGAAAAAGTACCTGAATATCTGGCCACCTTAAGCGATATATGTCAACTCCTGACAATGCCAAATTCAAGAAGGAAAGGGGTTTGTTGCTTGCAGTTCAAATAGAATATAGTTGAGAAAATGTTGTATTCGTATTTTGTGGTACTTCAATAGCATGCTTGGTATATTATATGCCCAGGTCATCAGAAACAAAGTACTTGTGAAACGTGTCATCTAACTGGAAATGTCCTGTGGCAGGTGGAAAAGCCAATGTGCCTTTTCTCCTAACCCCCCCCCCCCCCGTCTACTGTGAGGATCCCAAGTGCAGGAAGGAGAGCTGCTTTTTGGAGCTTTGAAACCCCATGCATGAATAAATGAATTACAGATCTCTGTGACTTGGCGCCATTTGAAAAGGATGTCTCTTGTCTGTCTCTCCCTCTCTCCCATAGCTCAGATGGAAATTTTTAGCACAAACAATGGCAAGATGGAGGAGCAGAGGGAGGGAGTGGTTGAAATTTCTTCTTATTCAAGGTTGCCCTCAGCCCATTGAGTGTGCCGTGAAAGCCGGGCTGATTGCTGAAATGAACTATTGACACACACATGATGATTACCTGGCTAGCAGAGTGATGCTTGGCTCTTGCAAAATGCCTATATTTTGCACATGCTTTCATGTCCCTAGAGAGCGGCGGGAAGCATTCTAATCGTACTCTCCCATCTTGCACCAAGGAGAAAGACTGCAAAC
Organism: Shinisaurus crocodilurus; assembly: GCA_021292165.1. Lineage (NCBI taxonomy): Eukaryota > Metazoa > Chordata > Lepidosauria > Squamata > Shinisauridae > Shinisaurus > Shinisaurus crocodilurus. The sequence goes on along the minus strand of JAHFWL010000004.1, from coordinate 3,038,525 downwards.
GTTTGTTTCTTTCTCCTCTTCCAAAAGCCATGCGAATGCTTCCAACCTTGACCTTCCAGTCATGAACTCTGCGTGGAATCTTGGGCCCACGTCATTCCTACACAAGTTGTGTCTGCTTTGCTCTGCCTTATCTTGGTTTTCTGGGTTTCCAAGCTTTGCCATGACACTTGGCTTGCATTTTTCAAATTGCATTTGTGCTGGAAAACTCTGCAGTAGAGTGGAGGAACTGAGCCCAGTTCACATGGCTGCAGATGGTGGTTTCTTTTCTTTTCTTTTCTTTCTCTCTCCCCACCTTATCTCCAATTTCTGCAGGGTTCCCTCCCTCGACTGGCTTGGATAAAATAAAACAAAACAAAGCTTGCCCAGGCTGAATTTTGAGAGCTCGTGGGCTTCAGCAGACTGAGAATTGGTCTTCTTGAATCATAGGAGATCTGGATTCAAATCCCACCTGTGCCACAAACTTACAGTGTGGACTTGGATAAATCACCAGCCCCAGCCCCAATTCCTCATAAGATAATGGAAAATACACTGAGTTGTTGAGAGGAGGTTTGCAATAAACCAGAGGTCAGCAGCAAACCAACTGGCAGCAGAGAATAGGCTGAGTCTCCCTCTTATTTCCTTGTGGCATACTCAAGCTAGCCAGCTTTCCTGGGTGAGGAGGGAGACTTCAGGAAACGTACGTATGTGTGGAGCCAGGTCCCCAGGATGTAGTTGTTATGATTTTGGCTGGGGGCTAAAAGACTCCTTTTATGCACTAGGGGAGAAAGGCTGGGCTTATCATGAAGCAATGTGAAGCATCTGCTCCAGGCCCCAGGCTCCTCAGCGGGTGCCCTTCTCTGCCTTCATGATCCACCTCTCTGTGTTGGGAACGCCGAGCAGGTGTTCTGACAGCCAGGTGTGAAATTCTCAAAGGTCAGCAATTGATGGGTGAGGTGCAGGGCAAGCCGTCACCGGTGAGACTGCTTGTTGCCTGCTGCTGCAGCAGTGAAGATTACACATACATGGATTACTTGCAGTTAGTTTATGGACCCATTTAGTCTATAGTCCCCTTGAAGGAGCAGGTTCAAGCTATGAACCTGCTCCTTCAAGGGGAGTGCAACCCTCCCGCTCCACACACATGCACAAATATATGCTCATGACAATTTAGGGACAGCAATTGCATACACTTACACTGACATTGCCAGAATAAAAAAATCACCATTTTCAAACATCTTTGTTCTGATTTTTAAGACTTTATTTTAAAACATTGGAACTTTCTGGGTAATACTGACATTATGCCCCTCCAGACATATTAAAAGTAACAACATATCTGAGCGACCAGGATAGGATGAATAAAATTTGCTCTAACCCCTTGATAAAAGTTAGAATAAAACATCATATGTACCAATGTTTTGATAGCCACAGAATCAGAAGGACAGAGTCTTAAGGCAATAGGTATTCCTCTATATCAACCTTTCATCACCTAGAATTGCATTACATTAAATCTTGCCAATGGGAAAGCCACACGGTACTTTGGAATATTGAAATTCTGTTAATAATGAGCACTTCACGACATGTTAGAAAATGTCAGCTGATGAAATAGAGGTGAAGAAACATGGTTAGCTTGTGCTAACTGGTTATTTCTGTCTATATCCTGAATTTTCCACTTAATTAAACATATGGCTTGTGATTACTCCATTGTAATAGAGGGATGGCGGGTGCTCAACCTGTTCTGGATGGGGTTGCACTCCCCTTGAAGGAGCAGGTCCATAGCTTGAGAGTCCTCCTGGAGCCATCTTTGTCACTTGAGGCTCAGGTGACCTTAGTGGCACGAAGTGGCGTCTACCAGCTTTGACTGGTGGCCCAGCTATGCTGCTATCTGGATAGGGATAGCCTGGGTTCAGTAATTTCATCGATTTTATAGAGTTGGGAGGAGCCTACAAGGCTATCGAGTCCAACCCCCTGCTCAATGCAGGAAACTAGAGGAGGGGTCTCCCATCCAAGTAATAACCACGCCTGACCCTGCTTAGCTTTCCACGCTCAGACAAGCTTAACCTAGCATAAGCCACAGGCCTTATGTGCTGGTAACCTCCAAGTTAGATTACTTCAATGCACTCTACATGGGGCTGTCCTTGAAGACTTTTCAGAAGCTGCAGCTTGTGGAAAATGCAGCAGTGAGACTAATTGGGACCAGAAGGTCTGAGCATATAACATCAATTCTGGCCCACTTGTATTGGCTGCTTATATGCTTCTGAGCCTATAAGGTGCTGGCTCAAGGTGCTGGTTTTAACCTATAAAGCCTTATGTGGCTTGGGACTGCAATATCTGATGGAGCGCCTCTCCTGACCTGAATCTACCCGGACACTGTGATCAACATCTGAAGCCTTCCCCTGAGTGCCTCCTCCAGGGGAGGCTCAGAGGGTGTCAACAAGGGAGAGGGCATTCTCAGTCGTGGCCCCCCAATTATGGAATGATGTCCTCACTGAGGCCTGCCTGGCGCCAACTCTGTTAACTTTTCGGCGCCAGGTTAAGACTGCCCTTTTCTTCCAGGCATTTAATAGCATTTAATAGCATTTAATTTAATCGCATTGGGGAGTAGCAGTTATTATCCCAATCTACAAAAAAGGTGATAGAAATGATCCAGCTACTTATAGACCCATAAGCCTTCTAAACATTATTGACAAACTACTATATGCGAGACACTTGTATTGGAAGCTATGTGAATGGATTGAAGAAGAGAGCATTCTTGAGGATGAACAAGCAGGTTTTCGGGCAGGAAAATCTACCTTAGATCACTGCCTGATCCTGCAACACTTAGCAGAAAAATATACCCGCAGTACCAGCTCCTGGCTATATGCAGCCTTCGTAGACTTCAGAGCGGCATTTGATTCAATCTCAAGACCATTTCTATGGGACAAATTTTAAAACTCCACAATTGACAAATGCTTTCTTTTGCTGATGTTCTAACTGTATAACAACACAAGACTCAGAGTGAGATGTAACCGTGATGGCCAGCTGTCTAACCCAATTGCAGTAAACAAGGGAGTCAAGCAAGGCTTGACTGGCCCCTCATCTGTTTTTTTGTTGTTTTTTTTTTAATATATATATACACACACACCTTAATTAAGCGGCTTCAAGGACTAGATATACATATTCCAAATATGGCAAATAAAAGACTACCTATACTGCTTTACACAGACGATGCCGTTATCCTATCCTTGACCCAAATAGGTCTTAAAGGCTCTAGCCCAACACTGCAAGGAGGAACGATTACAAATCAATTATTCTAAAACTAAGATCTTGATTTTGGCCAATAGTATTGAGACTCACAGCAGGTGGTGCATAGATAACAATGATATAGAACAAGTCACCTGTTTTAAATATCTAGGTGTCGTTTTCCAAGCTTCTAGAAGGAAGACTGCCCAGGCTAACTATGCTTCCACACTTGCCAAGAAAAGCACAGCGGCAATCCTGAGGTTTTACTGGTCGTGGGAAGGGGATTTTATTCCAGCTGCAATTAAACTATTTATGGCAAAACTGAGAGTGCAACTGCTATATGGAGCACAATTAGGTCCCTTCTCAAATTTAGATACTTAGGAAAAATTCCTTCGGCTTTTCTAAGGTCACTATTTTTGACACCCAGCTGCATCTCAAATGTGGCTCTGCGAATGGAGAGTGGATTACTCAGAATCAAAGCTATTGTGTGGCAAACCACCCTACTTGACTTAGATTTAATTTGGCTCCAACTGGGTTGCTTTCTTTAATCTTACAAGATAATTACCAAGCAAAATGGTGGAATACCATAGTTAGCAAATAGCTCTCGTATGGTCTCTCACCTGAATATTTGCTAAATTTAGGACTGGAGAAAGCTAAAGATACTATTAAGCAGCGGATCTGGGATATAGAGCTTCAGAATGATCTAAGCCAAATCTTATATATTTACCACTCCCCTCGAGATATACAGAGTATAGGTCCAGCGGCTTACTTAAGTTCTCTTACTTAATATAAATATAGATGGGCATTTACTAGGGCTTGCTTTAATGCTCTCCCCTCAAAGATTCTAGAAGGTATTTATTTATTATATTTATACCCCGCCTTTTTTCCTGCAAGGAACCCAAGGCAGCTTACATAATCCTCCTCCTCTCCATTTTATCCTCACAACAACCCTGTGAGATAGGTTAGGCCAGTGCTTCTCAATTATTTTCTGTCATGCCCCCCCTAGGAAGAAGAAAACATTTCGTGCCCCCCGCGCGACTGTAAATAGTATCATTTGTCTATAAAATTGTTATAAGTACACCTCTGCATAACACTGTATCCTTATTAACGTATAAGAGAATAAAAAAAGAAAGAAATGTGGATCAATTTACAACAAAGAATAGCTTTATTAACTGTAGCAGAAAAGATTTAAAGGAGCACAGGATTTGGAACACAATATTAAAAAAAACTTTAACCTGCAAAACAAAAATATATAAAATAATTTGAGCTTATTTTTTAATCAGAGGTGATGTCTGGATTAATGGCTACAATGAGCACGTTTTGCAATACATAGCTTTTCGAAGCGGGGTTTGAAGCAGGACACAGCAACTCTCAGCTCCTTCTCAATGTGTAGCCGAGACCTGTATTTGCTTTTCAGAGCAGCAACAGCAGAGAAGCCAATCTCACACAAGTAAGAAGTTGCAAAGATTAAAAGCATAAAAATGAGCCACAGCAGAGGACCGATTTCCGGGTCTAAAAGTCACACGGGCTGGTTTGGCCAATCACGATAGAGCATCATGTCTATCCAATCGGGTCTGTTCTCCTCGAAAGGGAGTTGCTAGGCAACCGCCGTGTGGGACGCCGCTTGCGAGTGAGTCGGATAATCCAATCTGACAGTGTTTGCCGAGGTCAAACGCGCCCCCCTTTACGGAGCCTCGCACCCCCCTTGGGGAAGCACTGGGTTAGGCTGAGAGTCAGTGACTGGCCCAAAGTCACCCAGTGAGTTTCATGGCCGAGCGGGGACTAGAACCCGGATCTCCCGAGTCCCAGTCCAACACTCTAGCCACTATGCCACACTGGCTTAGATATCAACATATACCAGTCTCTCAGAGGCTGTGTCCATGTGATTCAGGTGAGACAGAGACAATTACACATGTCCTTTTATATTGCTTGTTCTACTTAGATGCCCAATCAAGCCTGATTCAACCCTTGTTGCACGATCTTCCAGGTAATTCTGATGAATTTTACACTAAGTCTCTTCTAGCAGACAGAGACCCCTCTATAACCTATAACATTGCCAAGTTCTGTTTTTTGGCTACAAGAACACGCCATAGCCTTATAACTTTTTAGGCCTAGTTTAAATCAGTGAAGAAGGGCCAGAACCTTGGTATTGTATAAATTTTGTGCATCTGAAGTCTGTTGACTTACTGTTTATGCTGGTCTTGGACTGTAATAAAGATTTGATTCGATTTGATTATGGTGAGTTATCCTTGCTGTAATGTAAGGGAGTTGTGGTGACTTGGGCTTGAATGGGCAGTTAAGTCCCATATCCCATTAGCTGCACACAAGCCATGCCCCTGATGGAGATGAAAATGGCTAGAACTGGTTTGTTGTCACTGAGATAAAATGCTTCTTTCTGGTGGTGGGAAAAGGAACTCCTGGGAAATTTTACGCTTGTGGCGTTATGCGGTTTGGAGATCTTTTGTGTCCTTCTCTTTTGCTTTCTCATGCAGTCTCAGGTCTCTCCATCTAGGGTCCAACATGCTCACCACCCCTCTGCCTTTTGCCAGTTCACTGTTCTATTGCTGTCAACTGATCCTAATGAATTACTGTAAGAGCTATGTACTACTGCTCTATGGGGGGGTGCGTCTACACACACACACACAGAGAGAGAGAGAGAGAGAGAGAGAGAGAATAGATCAACACAGTTGCCTGCATTTTCTCCTTGGGGGTGTGGAAATGGGAACTGGCATGATGAGCGGCTGCACTTCAGAATTTACCACTAGACCAGCAGTGGGAAGAGCCCTCATCTGTGGGGCTGCTTGTGTTGCCTCCTCTTGGTGCTGCAGTGGAGATTATAAAGTACTTTGCAAAATTGAAAATGGCACCACAGTTGTATCTCATCATAATCTGGCTCTGTAACTGATGCTATTCTTACTTCCAGCCAATGTGTGTGATGGCAAAACCTGGAATTCCAGCAGGGCTAGCAACGGTTATTTGAGAGAGACAGAGACAGAGAAGCTAAGATCTCCCACAGCACCAATCTCTGTCATTGCCAGCTCCATCAATTAATCTTTCAGAGGGGAAAGGGCTGTGAGTCCCCTTGGACAGTCAGGGCCTTGCTGCTGGTTCCGCCTGCTCAGAACAACTTCCAGCGGAGCTGAAGACACCCTGCCTCTGTGCAGAGGGCAAGGCTGCACGAAAGCTCACTGGCACTGCAGAGGCCGAGCTGACCCACAGTTTTACTCCCCTGACGTTCTGTTTCCTGCCGTGCCGAGATTCCTGGAACTGTTCCATACAGGCATGTTCCTCATTTGAAGACTACAGCAGCACTTGTTGGTGGCTTGCATGTATGAAAGGGTCACAAGAGATCTAGCAGCAGAGGCAGGGCTTTCATATCCCTTCCCATCACCTGGCACACAGCGCTCTTCAACAGAGCCCATTTTCACTGGGGGTAGGCAACCAGGTGACCTCCAGATGCTTTGGATTACAACTCCCACCATCCCTGACCACTGGCCATGCTGGCTGGGGGCTGATAAGAGTTGTAGTCCAAAACATCTCAAGGTCACCAGGTTGTGTACCCCAGATGTGCACATTCACTTGACAGTCCTCAAGTGGCAAACAAGAGAAGAGAGCTGGGCTGGTCACAGGAACTGCTCAGTGCCGCAGTTTAGCCGTAGAATGTGTGAACTGACAAGTATGGAGAAGAGGCCATACTTCCAGGATTAAAGGTTTTGGTCTGAACTTAATAAATAAGGAAGGAAGGAGGGAAGGGTGCAAATGGGAAGAGAGAGCAGCTCCCAGGGACGCATGTCTGTTTAGAAATCAGTCCCAATACACATGCGCGGCCGTATGAATGCACTGCCCAGCCACTGGAAGTAGCTTCTCCAGACGGGTTGAATTTCTGGTAGCGTCTTTCTCCACCTGCCCGTCCCAGCTCTCCACCCCCTCTTTCCCCCACCATTACTTGCAGGACACGAATAATGGGCTCAAATTACAGGAACCCAGATTCCACCTAAACATCATGAAATATTTCCTGACTGTTAGAGCAATACGACAATGGAACCAACTACCTAGGGAGGTGGTGGGCTCTCCCACTCTGGAGGCATTCAAGGTGCAGCTGGACGGCCATCTGTCAGGGATGCTTTGACCTGGATTCCTGCATTGAGCAGGGGGTTGGACTCGATGACCTTGTAGGCCCCTTCCAACTCTACTTTTCTATGATTCAGCAGGTACATTCATCCATTTGACTGACTTTTTCTTCCTGTTGATAGCCAGCAAAGCAATTCTGCAAAGGCAAGAAAGAAAGAAAGAAAGAAAGAAAGAAAGAAAGCTGTATTTGTCTCTTAGAGTAAGACTTCAAGCCAAACTTCATGTTATGTTAAACACACTTAAAAAAAAAAAAAAAAAAAAAGCATGCCTAAGATGGCTGTTTTTATTCTGAAGAGAAAGCAGCCATGCGGGGGCCCAACTTGGATTGGGGCCTCTCACCTGTTTCCTGCTGAACTCCCCCCCCCCAGCTGCTGTTTGGAGCAAATAGCAGCTGGAGAGGTGGGCCTGGTAGGAGGCTAATGTCAGCTCCTAATCCAGATCGAGATCTCGCATGGCTGCTTTCCCTTCAAAACGAGTATGGCTGTCTTAATCACGTTTTTTATACAGTGTGTTTAACATGAAGCTGTGCTCCTGAAGTGGCTGGCCCTGACGTGTTCCTGGTTGGGTCGCACAATGAAGGGGCTCGCTCAGCCCTTGGGAGAGGCAGGCTGCCTCCCTGTCTCTAGGCCAGTGTTAAAACTTCTGCAAAGCACTGGCAGAATGTGGTGTTTGGCTCTTGTCTTGCCTGACTTCCGGGGAGCCTCCCCTACCACATTTCTGCAGGAGTTGCTGACCGGGGTGTGACTCTTCTGAAGAAGCCTCTTCTGCGTGTGCCGTACTTTGGGCTCACAGGAACCCTCCATTATTCAGTTTCTTCTTTATTAATTTAGCCTGAGATCCTGTCCACGCTTTCCTGGGAGCAAGCCACAGTGAAGACAGTGGAGCTGATTAGATGCATGTCATCTCACATGCATAAGATTATGCTGTTGGTTCCCCTGCAGTGCACACAAATGAACCTGCACTCTGTTTGGGAGTTTCTGTCCTAGCTGGAGGTGCACAGCAGGGTGATATCATGGGAGAAGAAGAAGAGTAATTCACCCTCTCCAAAGCAGGGCTGGAGTGGAAAGAAGAAAGACAAACTCGAGGAAAGCTTTGGGTGCCTTCTTAAATCCATTTGCTGCGGATTAGCTGACTGTGGACACCCTATTGAAGCACGCACTTCTGTTTGTACAGCGATATTTAAATGTGATTTTTAAAAAAGGGATGTGTGCGTATACACATTCTACAGAGGAGCAGTTTCTAATCATTAATAACTTGAAGATTTTGCAGTTTAGACTTCTAAATATCTACCTGCAGAGTGATCAAACAAACCGGGAAACCTGGGCCGATCAAGATGATATTTAATATGTAACAACAAATTCAATAAGTACTCGTGATCACATGGAATTTGACCAACCTCCTGATTCTGTATCATGGTCACAAGTTCAGCCAAAGCCAACATTAGAACAGTGGCAAAATTACTTAAAAGCAGGCTGTGTTACATTAAAGGGACCAATGAATAAATTTGATACATTACACCGTGACATAAGTATTGCTATCAGAGCTGGGGAATGACAGCCACTCAACTGAGATTGCTCGATTCAACCAAGAAAGGCCAAGGGTAAGCCATCTATCAATCCTGATGTTTTTAAGGGTGAGTTGTCTTTAAGCCCGATGGGGGAAATTGTTCCCCCTGTTTCTGAAGTTAATCTGAGTAACCGAAGGAAGCCTTTGCCCTCTAGGAACTGACCAAGAGTTAATGGGCATAAATTTAATATAAAACACCCTTTGCCATATTTAGCCCAAAGGTCGCAGTTAGAGCCCCCTGTTGAATCACTAAAATTATTGTAATGGAACATTTCTGGATGGGGGAACAAGATGAGGGACCTGGGTTTCTTAAGAGTATCTGTCTCACTTTCATATATTTAGTTTACAAGAAACCTGGACCCAAAAAATTGAGCTAGAAGGCTTTCAAATATTTTCAGTTCCGGCAAAAAAGGACCAAGAGAAAGGGAGAAGCAGGGGTGGCTTTGCTTTTGGGGTGTCTACCAATTTGAACATTGAGATCCAGGTAATTGAAGTTGACTCACCATGCCTATTATTCTCTTGATTAGTTTATTGAGGCCCAGGATGATATGTATAAATGTGTATATACCCCCAAAAGGATCAAAAAATTATGATTTTAATATATGGGATATTGTAGAGTCTCACTTGGATGTAGTTAATCAGCAGTTTCCTATGTGTCCAATTATTGTAATGGGAGATTTTAACGCAATAATAGGTAATGAATATATAATAGCAACGCAAAAGCTGGCCTTATGCATGGAGGATATAGCATATCTACCAAATAGGAAATCCAAGGACAAGGTCATGGAACTTTACTTTTATATATGATAACGGCAGCGAGATTACTGTATGTGCAAAAATGGAAATGTCCAACTATACCTTCAACAGAAGAATGCATGGTGAAGATGCTGGAGTTAGCGGAGATGGCTAAACTTATGTTTTTAATTAGAGAAAAGTCAACATCTAGGTTTACAGTTGAGTGGAAACCTCTAATAGACTTTTTGCAGGGTCTAGAAAATAATGATTTGTTTATTTGTGGGTTTGATTAATAAGAACAAAAATTTGGGTTAATGGAAAAAAGAGTGCCTTCTTTGTAATTATAGAGTAAGAAAAAGTCTTCCCCCCCTTTTCTTAAACTTAAGCTTTGCTGTGGAGAAAATCGGAAGTCCATTTTATGTTTTGTTTGTTATATGTATTTCTGTTGTTTGTTTTCTTTGTTTTCCCCCTGTTAATAAATAATAATAATAATAATAATAATAATAATAATAATAGGAAATCCAAGAACGAGTTAATAAATAAAGCTGGAATCTGCCTATTTAAGCTGGTGTATAAGTTTACAATGATCATATGTAATGGTACTGGTCCTGATGAATCAACAGGAAACCTTACATATAGCACCCTAAAAGGGGGAAGTGTTATAGATTACCGGTACTTTTTGTTAAATAACTTATGTACCGTAAATAAATTCTCAATTGGAGATCAACCCACGAGTGACCATCAACCATTGCTCCTGGAGCTCGTAGGGTTTCAGGAGATTGAGAAGGGAATGCAGCAAGATCCCCCCTAGGTACAGGAAGGGAAACATAGGCTGAGATGGGATTCTAATCTTCAGCTAAAGATAAATGATACCTTATTAAGCAAAGAAATGCTGATGATAAAAGCTAGATTCCTTGGGGCAGATACTGAGGGTCTTTCCCCCATGTATCATACCATCATAAAGCATTTAGGTACCATTTGTTCAACCAACCTGCCCTCTAAGCTAAGGCACCACCCTTCTGGCTGGTTTGACTGGGAGTGTAGGCTAGCGAGAGGGGGGCCCTGCTCTTTGAGCAGGCGGATTCACAGTGGAGCCTCCAGCCCGCTGCTGAGGGAGCTGACGGTGAAGCGTTACTTATATAAGAAATTGCTGAAACAAAAGCAAGCCGTGGGCAGATATAGAACTGGCTGCAACTACTAATGACTCAGCAAGATTTTGGCAATTGGTTGCTTGCAAATTAAAAGAATATAAATATGGATTAGATGCATATATTATACCTAAAACATGGGAAACTTATTTTAAGCAAGCTTTTAACTTCGATGCTGGCTTTGATCTAGGCACGAATTACTTGCCACCTTTTCAGCTTCCTGATATTATAGAAACTGATATATAGCCGACAGTATCAGTAAGTGAGGTGAAGCAACTAATTTTAAGCCTACACAGGCAAAAGGCACCTGGGGAGGATATGCTTTCCCCAGAGATATTTTTGGACAATCTGCATTGGTGCGCCCCTATATTAGCAAAGCTTTTTACCTATATCAACTCGGTTGGGAAATTTCCCAATGGTTGGAGACAAAGTATTGTGGTCCCCATTTTTAAGAAGGGGGACAAATCCTTACCAGCCAATTATCATCCCATTAGTTTGCTGGATGTCTCCTCTAAATTATACACACAATATCTTTTATCTAAGGCTGAAGTCTGGGCAGATCAAAATAATATTATTGGTGAGGAACAGGCTGGCTTTCGTCATGGTAAATCAGCTACTGGTCAGTGTTTCATACTAAACCATTTGAAAGAGAAATATGCAAGTTCCCCAAAGAAGTATCTAATCTATATGCTATTTTTGTAGATCTGTCTTCAGTCTTTGATAGAATAAATAGAGGCAGGCTGTGGCACAAATTATGGAGTCTGGGGATGGATAGGCGCCTGCTGATTTTGATCATGAATTTATATTCTGAGACTACAATCCAAGTAAGAGCAGGCAAAGATGGACAACTATCAGAAGAGATTAAAATAACAAAGACAAGGCTGTTTGTTGGCCCCATTTTTGTTTAACATTTATGTAAATGATATAATCACACAACTGTCCAGTGACTCTAATTTCCCTGTATCTTTGCGGGGGTCGGAAAATTAACATATTATTATATGCAGATGATATGGTTCTCTTGTCACAGAACCTAATAGGCATGAGAAGACTGCTGAAAGTCTTTGGGGAAGTCTGCAATAAGGAACAACTATGTGTGAACTATTAAAAAACCAAAGCCATGGTTTTTGGCAAACACCTCCCCCAAACATAAATGGTTATTGAATGAATACCAACTGGAACAGGTCAAACAATTCAATTATTTGGAAGTCTGCTTTTCCCAGAATGGATCGTGGAATAGTCATCTGTTAGCTACTAATCTGAAAGCACAAAATTCTCTGCAGACTGTTTTAAAATTTGCCAGGGTGAAAGGAGGAAATGCAGTTGTACCAGCGGTCAAGGTTTTTCTTGCAAAGATTATACCACAGATTATATATGCAGTTGAGATATGGGGTACCACACAGATAAATAAATTAGAGTCTCTACAGAATAAGTTTTTAAGAATTGTACTGGGTCTACCACCAGGTACACCTGCTAGTTATATACAGGCAGAAGTTGGATTGTTTTTTTGTTTTTTTATTTATTACATTTATACCCCGCCTTTTTTCCTGCAAGGAACTCAAGGTGGCTTACATAATCCTCCTCCTCCTCCTCTCCATTTTATCCTCACAACAACCCTGTGAGGTAGGTTAGGCTGAGAGGCAGTGACTGGCCCAAAGTCACCCAGTGAGCTTCATGGCTGAGTGGGGACTCGATTAATGCCAACAACCTATTTTATTCTGCATGCGGTGTTCCTCTACTTTGTAAAAATGAAGTGTTTACCCAATGAATTGATAACCCGTTGTGTAGCTGAACAGAGAAGTTCTACTTATAAAAATACATGGCTAACAAGATGTGAGGCAAATCTGAGGAAACTTGGCTTTGACCCTATAGCCTTAGAATCTAGTGATATACAGTGTAGTAGGACATTTATTAAAGAACAGATGCAAGAATACTACGCTACACAGGATATTGAAGCAATTGGAGCATCTGGGTTCCCTTCTAGTTTCCCTCTTCTAAACACATACTATAGAGAGGAGAAATATTTGCCTGAAATTACCCAACCCTTCCTTTGCAAGGTTTTTACAGCCCTGCGATTTCAGACAATGAAAACTAATTTCACGGAAGGGAGATACAAGAATATCCCTAGGGAGTAGCGCCTCTGTATCTGTGGAAGTGCGGCGATGAAGGATACTACACCAGTGTTCTCCAACCTCGGGTCCCCAGATGGCTGGGGCATGCTGGGAGTTGTAGGCCAAAAACATCTGGGGACCCAAGGTTGGAGAACACTATATGCTGCACTGTAGGTTAAAATCCCAAGAGATAAACATCTGAGAAGTTTAGAGCCCATAGCTAACTATAATGACTTGTATAAAATTATATATCTGTTATCAAATACAGCCAAGTCTGTTACGTTTAATACAGCTAGATTCGCGGTGGAAGCAGCCAAATTTAGAACAGACTACGAGGACAATGGTTCTCTTTAGAAACGGTGATGCCAACGTATATATAACTCTGTACTGTATTGCGGCTACTACCAAACATTTTTTGTAGCCTCTGCCTTGTGGGTAAATAGTTTAACAAGTTTTAAGAATGTTTTATAGTTTTTAAGAGAGTTTAAATAGTTTTTAAGAATGTCTTAACTATCCCTATTTATATGTCTGTAATTTTTTGGCCATAACCTGTATATGGTTGCCATGAATAAATAAATGTAAATGTATATATTACAAAGCATGTTTATACCAGCCTTCTCATAATCTTACATTAATCCGTAATTCTTATTAAGCAATCCAGTGTGTACTCAAGAGCACTAATATGGTTTAGAAATTCTAATCCACCAATTAAACTGCCTTGGGAAACATGAAACACACACATCGCATTATTTTAACCACATTTAAACTACCCTGTTTTTGCAAACAGGAAAGCAGCTGGCGTTACATTCTGAAAAAAAATACCTAGATTTAAGTGGAATTTAGTTCCAGGTAGTAGTTCAAGATCACAAATGCTGGTTACATCATGATTGTAAATATACCTCTAATGTTACAGAATATAGAGTCCTTACCATTTAAGCCCAGAGAGAGAATGTTTTATGAGAGAAGATACAGATAGATCTAAAGAAATTAAAGTGTACCTATACATGTGCAATTATCGTGTGATTCCGGGGTGGGCTGGGGTTTAAACTGTAATTCTAGCTTTGTGGTCCCCTTCCCAGTGATTGTTATCTTGTTTTGTAGTTTTCAGCAATTAAATGATAATTAAGATTCAAATTTCCTTGTGTGTGCCCCATAAAATCAGGGCTTCCACTTCTGTGCAGATGATGAATTACTAGGCAAGAGGGTGCTGTGCTTAGTTCATTTTCACCAAACATGCTTGCAGGGCTTAATTTGAGCTCAGGCTCAGTTGGGCATAACTCCAGAAGCTGGTTTCACTGTCGAGGCCAGGCCTTGATGGAAGAAATGAAGCAACAGTAAAGAGGAGTGTGCCTTTGAGCATGTGCAGAGGATATTGTTTCCGCAGTAACTCAGTGTTTCTGTTGCTCCCCTCTTCTAAACTTACTCTGCCCCTCCCCCACATCCCTCTGCTCCACGGCAGAACATACAAAGATTCGTGCCCACCATCATAAGCAGGCAGCCCACTGCTGTATGCAAAGATCTGTGGATCTGGAAAAGGGCCATGGCTCAGTGATAGAACACATGCTTGGAATGCACAAGGTCTCGGGTTCAATGCCCGGCATCTCCAGGTAGGGCTTGAAAAATTCTTGCCTGGGAACCTGGAGAGTAGCTGCCAGTCAGTGTTGACAATACTGGGTTAGATGGACTGATGGTCTGCCCTCAGTATAAGGCCGCTTCCTATGTTGGCTGGGGCAGTAATCCAACACTGACATTAGGAAAGGGAATAATGCAGGGCATCTCGGAGCACTGTTCACACTACAGGGAAACTCCATAAGAGCCATGCGGCAACTCAGTTTGAGATGATCGGACAAATGAACATGCAAATTCGATAAAAATACTTTTGCTAGAGGGCATTCAACCCACCCATGTGTTTGATGAGGAGGAGGGGGATCCTGTCCCTCCCTGGAGATTGGCTCCCTTCTGATTCCAGGCATTACCTTAGTGCCCCCATTTGGTCCGGCCTCCAAATTTTAGAGCTACTCACGTTTGATAACCACAAGCAGAACTGATGCATCAGATGCAGGGAGAAAAACATCCTAGTCCATGCACACGCTTCCCAAGCCGACGGGGGCTCCGGCCTTCATTCTTTTGTTGAAGAATGAAGCGCACCCCAGATCAGCCCTCTTGAGGCCCGGTGTGGTAGCAGCCACCCACACAGTTGCTCTGCATAGTAGTAGCACTCCCACCTACATGTCTAGGGTGCGCTGTGTGGTCCATTATGGGCTGCACGCCCAGTGCCTACGCAGTGAACTCTAACCAAGTTGCGTAAGAAACATGGAGGCAGCCGTAATCATGTCACTCAAGGTGCCCACATGTCCCTCCTGCCGGAGGTAACTGGTGACCATGGGGACGGGCTGTAGCTCCGTGGCAGAGCACATGGGTTGCGTGCGGAAGGTCCCAGCCAGGTTCAGTCCTTTTCAGCTGCAGTTAAAAGGATTCAGTGGTGGGAGATGGGAAAAACCTCTGCCTGAGGCCCCGGGGAGCTGCGGAAGTAGCCAGGGTTGACCATACTGGGCTGGATGGATCAGTGGTCTGACTCAGAACCAGGCAGCGTCAAATGGTAACTCTAGTGCCAGTAATCGCATTGTCCTCTGAAAATGTCCATGTGCAGGTATTCGTCCATGCACAGCGTTGTAAGTTATGGGTCCGTGGCAGAGGTGACAGCCCCCGAGGAGAACTCTTAGGGGATGTGTTGGCACTTTCCACAATTTTATTATTAGCAATGGATGGAGAACATTAAACTGAGTGAGGGGGAAGTATTTTTATTGATGAGTTGTGTATGCCATGATAGTGAGGGAAAATAAACATCAAATGGTTACTGCAGAGGCGCGCTGCAACAAAGGGAAGAGTTTGCACATAGGTATATTTCTAGCGAAATGGCAGTTTTTATTCCACTGCTTCTCAAAGGTAGTTCATGTCTGAGTCTGAGACACTAAAGCCTGCAGGAAACTATCTCAGGGATATCGCTACTGCTTGTCAACCCCCAGGCTATTTAATAAATTTACCTGCCGAATAAAATCTAGCGTGAATTTGTCAGCCTAGTAAATTCAGATTTTCAGCAAAGTGTCCTTTGCCTGCCGAACAAGAAATGCACCCAACAAGGGCAGCTTCTTCTACTTTAGTTAAGATACTATGTACGACCAGCCTCTTTAGACTGTGTGAAGAGGACTGAATGGCTATGTGAGCTAAATTTGGATCCCCATAGTGCAGTGTTCTCCAACCTTGGGTCTCCAGATGTTTTTGGCCTACAACTCCCAGCATGCCCCAGCCAGCATAGCTGGCTGGGGCATGCTGGGAGTTGTAGGCCAAAAACATCTGGGGACCAAGATTGGAGAACACTGCCATAGTGAGTTTACGAAGAGGAGGCCAGTAAGAAGTACTGAGTAGTTAACAACCAAGTGTTAACAGTCAAGAGGTTGCCATAGGTGGTAATTGGTTGGGAGTGGCGTAGCCTAGGAGTCCTGCATTTGTGCGTGCAAGTCTTTCCTGGTACAGGGTCATTCCATGGCTTTCTGGGGCAAGTAAATGTTTTTACCTTGGGTGGCTTGTCCAGCGAGCAAAATGGGGTTTTCCCAGCCTCAAAATTGCACCCAGGCTTCATTACTGGAGAAATGGGACTTTCTCCCAAAGCAAACTCTTCTTTTGCTCTTTAGAATGCCAGGTGGAATGTGGATGCATGAATGTCTGGGCCTGGGGCACCTTTTGACCTTTGGACATGAAAATTTGGACATCTTTTTCTGTGCATTTCTTAATACAGGCATTTTGAAATGCATTTTTGCAAAGAATTCTCCTAATATTATGCATTTATAATGTTATTTTTTTTACTAATACACACATTTTGGTGTGCACTTTTACCTAACATAGGCATTTCTGTACACAATTTTTGATTGGATAAATCCATTGCAAGACTTGGAGAAGTGCAAATTTCAGAGGATAACTGAGTGTACTTTCACGTATTGGTTTGAAAGTGCAAAGTTCGGTAAGTTTGCATTTGAGTGCAAACCAAATGAATTTCTCCCCCTTCCCTATTGGAGGGCTCTTGGGCTTCAGGTGTAAGCAGCAGGAGAGACTGTGTGTCTCTTCAAAGCCTCGCAAGCAATTTGCATAGGAAACTGCCTTATACCGAGTCAGACCATTGGTTCATCTAGTACAGCGTTGTCCACGCTGATTGGCAGTAGCTCCCTAGGGTTTCAGACATGGGTCTTTCTCAGCCCTGCCTGATGGCGCGTGAGTGACAGCAGAGCCTCGTGTGTGCGAGATGGGAGATTAAAAATCTTGTTTGAGTGTAGAGGCCTATAAATTTACACACGGAAATTTAGATTTTTCTCCCCCCTTTTTTGCGCAGCGTGCAGCGTTTTGGATGCAATTAGCCAGCCAGCTTTTTAGCCTGTAATTTGACTTTAGTAGCCAGCTCCCTTGTTTGCAGATAGCAAGGAAAAAACTCTGTAACTTTACAGGTCTATTTTACCTGTTTATTTACTTAGTAAAGTAATATTTTACAGAGTATACATTTTTTAGTTACAGTCTATGTGTAGAGTACAATGCATAGCAAGCATTTATTCCAGTGGAGCAAGTTGAGCTTTACCCCACCTCAGCAAAGACGCTACATTGTTGCATAAGTCCAGCAAGCAATAGTTAGAAGAAAAAAGTGAAGAGTGAGAACAGTTTTGCTCCTCTCTAAAATGGCTGCAGACAGAAAAACAAGTCAGTATGTCACCAGAACATACAAACTATGTGACTAGCTTATATTGTTCTTACACACTCTAGTAACCCCTGCGGAAACATGAGATTTTAGAAAGACACAACAAACCTGTTTACTCATTATTTTGTTCTTTCTATGTTGTAAACAAATGTGCTCCGGCTTGTGAATGTGATACATATCACAACACTACCTGGACCCTTCAGTGGCCAGGGATTGAACCTGGGACTTTTTGCAGTACTCCATCACTGTGCTATGGCAGGTTTCAGTTAGGGCTCTTCTTGTTAACTCTCAGGCCCAGCTGGTCTTGGCAGCTGCCATAACGAGAGCTGGTGTCAGAGAGAGGAAAACAGGGAACAGAAACAAGCTATCAGTCCAGGGGCCTTTTTTTTAATAAAAAAATCAGTGTTGTTTTTTTTTTAAAAAAATATATGTATGAATATTCATTACATTTTTATCCCTCATGGTCTCTTAAGGAGCTCAGGATGGCAGACTTGATTCACCCCTTTTCTGCTGGCTTTGAACCAGCAACCACAGGACTACAGAACAGGAAGGAGCTGCCCATGGATACTGCAAAAAAGCAGAACAGCCCAAGTGCCGCTGAGGATGCTACTTGCAAAGAGGGCACTTTGGTGGGTCAGTTTATGCTAATTCTAATCTGGGTTCCCCTCCTGTGGCTTTCCTAATGGGTTTGGTCACTTCTTCCCTTGGTTTGGTTGTTTGTCCATTGTAGCCTCCCTAATTCCCGCTCTTTCATCTGCTTGATTTCTTCCGCCCATGATCTCTTGATCGTTAAGTTCCTCAGATGAGGCCTTGCTCTACTGCCCAGTCTCTCTGAGGTGGCAGAGATGGTGAGAGGGAGTAGGTCCTTTTTATCAGTGGCCCCCTAGAGAGATTCACAAGGCTGGTACCCCGCTGGTTTCAGGAGGATTATTTTTATTTTTATTTGTTTACAGTATTTGTATACTGCTCCACATCAAGCAGATTCCGGAGCGGTGAGCAATAAAAAGACAAAAACAGATAAAAGAAACAAAAACAGTATGTTGAAAAAAACCTAGAATTACAATGGTGGTTGGAGAGCAGAGACGGCTTCCTGGAACAAGGAGGTCTTCAGCAGGCGCCGAAAGCAGCACAATGTCAGAGTCTGCCTGACCTCCAGAGGCAGGGAGTTCCACAGAAATGGAGCCGCCACACTGGAGGCCCTTCTCCTGGTGGACTCCAATCGGAAAGCTCTGCGAGACTGAGCCTGGCTTCAATCTGGCATTTCTTGTGCTTGGTTTTAGTGAGTTGTTGTAGTCTTGGGGTTTTACTTGTAATTGTTTTTTTATATTTCATTTTTGCTTTTTGTAATTGTGGATACAAATCAATTAGATAAATAAGCACTCTCAGTCCATGGAATGAAAACTGCCTGGGTGCATCCTGAGATCCACTGAGCTTCTGCTTGCCCTGCTGGTGTTACACTTGCTCTCCAGAGTGCATGATCCCTCCTCCTCCTCCTCCCTTGCAAGGAGTCTTCATGGAACAGGCACTCCCCACCCATCCATTTCGCTTGATGGAGGCTGCTCCAGAAGTGGCTGACAGCAGGATTACTCTGGTTCGCTAAATAAAAGATGTTTCAAAGTGGTGAAGCATATACAAGAGCCAAACCACCTCTGCCCCATCTTCTTCCTCTTAAAGAGGAAGAAAGTTGAAGTTCCAAGGAAGTTGAAGGGAACCTGTCAACTGGTGGTTTATATAGAAACTTCCCATGAACTCCAGAGCTAGGTGAGGCACAAAAGAAGAAGTTTATCTTATACTCTTAGCATTCAGACTCGCCCTCTTCCTTTCTTGGAAAACCCTCTTCCTTTCTTGGCTTTGTAACTGCCATCAAGTGCTTGTTTTCACTTAAGAGTTCTGTCCTTACATTGATCTTTATTACATTGAGCATTAAGGAGTCAGTTAAGGAGTAGCCCCAAGAGAACACGCCTCCTTCCGCAGAGAGAAGCACCCCCCGCCCTTGGGCCCATGGGCGCCGCACCAAATAAGACTCCTTAATGCTGTTTGTACCGTCTATGGCTTTAGTGTAGTGGTTAGAGTGTTGGACTGGGGAGACCCAGGTTCTAGTCCCCACTCAGCCATGATGCTCACTGGGTGCCTTTGGCTCAGTCATTGACTCAGCCTGACCTACCTCACAGGGTTGTTGTGAGGATAAAATGGAGAGGAGGAGGATCATGTAAGCTTCCTTGTGTTTCTTGGAGGAAAAAAGGCAGGATATGAATTTGATAATTATAAAATAAATAAATTTTAGGGCAAAGTGACACCATTCAGGGCTAGGCACTGAGGATTCTCAGTTTGTGCTGCTCTCCTGAAGGCAATTGAAACAAGACAGTTTTGAAGCACTCCAAATAAGGTGAGGAAAGGTGTAGCATTTTAAGAACAGTTGAGGTAATTTGATGGTGTTGCCACCAGTGGCCTTCAGACAAGCAAATATTTGTCCATTGTAAGGGGAACTCTGAAAAAGGGTGTGCAAGTTTTCAGCATGGCTCAGTTTGCATTGGGGAAAAGCTGGCAGTGGTTGGTACCTATCAGCCGGCACCTGCAACATCACCGACGCATAGATCTCTTCCCTTGCCATTGCTTTTACAATATTAGTGTGTGCAGTTGTTGAGAGGAGAAATATCGTATGCATCTATGCATCTTTTTGAATTACACGTTTTTAAGAAAAGGTGGATGGCCCATCTCACGTTGAGGGAAGGCACAAGACTCCGGACGGCACACCTCCTTGGCATGGGAACTGAAGGCTCTTGTCAATCCAGTAATCACCTGGCTGGTATGTCTGCAAAATAAGTTGCAAGGCTGAATTTATGCCACAAATGAAGGACATTCTGTGAATGCCCTGAAAGTGCCACATCTGCCACCTTCACCTTTAGGTATATTAGTTCGGAACATATCTAGTTCTAAATAAGCACTGAAACAGCACAGATTGTCCTGCGATAGTGACCCAACTAGTTCAGTCATCGAAGCTGGAAATTCTTGGCTAGAGCTTCTTCGGTGGCATTTTGGTTGGTGAAATAAAGGTGAGAATTCTGGATTCTTCCCCCCCCCCCCCCCCCAATTGTGGACTGGCTCTCTTTTTTTTTTAATGTACCTTGGGAAATACTGTATTTAGCCATTCAGGGTGGAATCTGCCACCAGAGCAAGATGATTTTCTACCAACGGAAGAGGAACTTTGCACCCTAAGACTTTCATTCGCTCCAGCCACTAGGTACGGTAATAATACACAATGTGGCTTCAACTTGATTTTATTTTTTTTACCTAGTGAACCACCTAAAATTAATCCATGGCTTTGGTAATATAGAGATGGCCATGTTTCTCTTCATTTTGGTTTCTCTTCCTACCCAGGAACCTGTGTGTTTCACCCAGATCAAGAGACAGCTCTGAGTTTCAGCCAGCCCTTATTTTTTTTCAGAAATGGGGACCAGACAATGCTTTCCCCCCAGAATGCTTAGTGCAATGTGATACCTGCAATGTCGGCTAGTGGCCCAGTCTACAGTCTCCATTTTGAGACTCGGTTCTAAACTGCAAACTTCATGGCTACAACTTATTGCCTAATTTTTGGACTTTTCTACGCCTCGGTCAAGCCAAAAGGGCTATAGAGCCCTTTGGCAAGAACGGGGGAGGGGGGAAGGGTTGCCGCTCTGGCCAAGGGGCTATGGCTGATGGCAACCACCACCAAAGCGCCCAAGCGGCACTTGGCGTGGCTGTTGTTGGCTTCTCCTGCCGATGCCGGGAGAGCACGGGAGCGAGAGCAGAATTGCTTGCAAGCAATCCCGCTCTCCCAGCACTGGCAGGAGCTTGTGGGAAGCCGCCGGCGTCCGCTGCGTGCCACCTGCCCGCTCAACCCCCGTTCGGGGTCGGGGAGGCGGTGCGTGGGGGGGGGGAGGAAGTGCTGCCTGGCGGTGTCGTAAATCCGTCCAGTTCCAAGATAAGCCGTGGTCGTTATCACAGTCTGAGGGGCAAAGCCAAAATATATCATTCTGAAATACAGCGAACATAAACCAGTTCGGGATCAGGCAAAGTCGTGGTCAAGGTCGTTCCAAGGTTCCAAGGTACAGAAGTCTGAGGTCGGGAATGCCAGGAGCGTCTGGCTGTAGCTGTATTAGCAAACAATTGCTTCCAGCCTCTGAGTATGTTTGGGACCTGCCTTCTGAGCAGGCGCCGATTGGTAAGGCTGCCCAGCCGGGTCAGGCTGAACGTGCCCGGCCCCACCCCAAACACACTCCAGCCCGGCCGGTCTCTGTCTGACCTACTGGAGGCACAACAGGCGGAGGGGTCACTTTTCCTCACCGCCTCCCAGGGGGACCGAGGGGGAAAGTGCCTCCTTTCCCTCCTGCTGTGCAGCATGATCACCTTGCGATCATCACGCTGCCCCCCCCCCCGGTGGGGGTGGGGGAAGGAGGTGCTTCCCCCCCATATCCCTTGGAGGAGGCCATAGGGCAGTGTTTCTCAACCTTGGGTCCCCAGATGTTTTTGGCCTACAACTCCCAGCATGCCCCAGCCAGCTATGCTGGCTGGGGCATGCTGGGAGTTGTAGGCCAAAAACATCTGGGGACCCAAGGTTGAGAAACACTGCCATAGGGGAAAGCAAACCCCCCCCCCCCGCTGGGCAGCACAACTGTGCTGCCCAGCAGAGGGGGAGGCACATTCTCCTGGGTCTACCCAGGAGTAGCCCCAAGAGAACACGCCTCCTTCCGCAGAGAGAAGCATCCCCCCGCCCTTGGGCCCATGGGCGCCGCACCAAATAAGATCAGGGGGGTAGGCTGCTGGGGGGGGTGCTTCCCTTGGTCATCATCGCCATGGCGATGGCAGAGAGAAGCACCCGACCCACCCTCCAGCATCGGCGGCAGTGGAGGGCAGGGAACCGGATGACAGCTGCTGGAAGTGCCGACTGGGTTCTTTGGGCAGCCGTCACCCCTGCCCCCCCTCAGTGCTGCCGCGGTGTCCCCCGGGACACCTGCAGAAGGACGGAGCGCAGGGGAGGTGCCTCAGGGCCCCTGCCGCGCCCCGATCATTGGTCCGCAGAGCCACTCTGGGCTTAAAGTGCCGTCTGAACCCGTCCACTGTGTGCTTCTTGACTTCCTGATGTTTTGATCTGAACGCAGAAATGGCTTGGTAAAGATTATGCTACCAAATGCGGCTTCGTCCTTCTGCTGTGTTGGCTGAAGGATTCCATATGACTTGAAATTAGTGCTGCCTCAAAATTGCGCAACTTAGGCAAATAGAGATGTTTCACTAGGCCCAAGTATTTCTCCAGAATGACTCACGGCCGTCCTCTGAACTCTGCTGGGCATAGCCCTCTTAAAATATCCTTTTCATGCTCCAGTAACGCTCACTCCGCCTGCCACCTCTGTCTTGGCATGCTCTTGAATGCTGGTTGGCTGCCTATCGTTCTTAAAGACTCCAAGCCCCTTGCAGCACTGCCAGGGCTTTTTTTCTGGTGGAACTCACCGGAACTGAGTTCCAGCACCTTTTCTTCTATTAATTGCATTACAATTTAATTGCCATCTACTCCAGAGGAAATGTAATCCAAGAGTTCCGGTACCTTTTTCTCCAGAAAAAAAGCACTGAGCACTGCAACTTTCAGCAAATGTACATGCAATAGGTGCCGGGGCCTTCATGCAGGTATTACTGGGAAATATACCCAGTTACTTCCATCATCGACCTGAATCTTCCAGATAAATCTTTGTCCTGCTTTTAAGAAAACATGGGCTCCCACTCCAGATCTTCTGAAAAACCACTCTTGGAAATAGGAAAGTGGGCTGTTAACCACTGAGATCTGACATACTGATGTACTTGAGGAAATCTGCATTTCTCAGTACTTCCAGTATCAAGCAAAGCCAGATTGGTTATCCATTATCCACAGTGATGGGGCTGGTTGTGCCAGAGAACTTAATAGCAGGCATGTTGGACATCTGGTGGTGACCCATGAAGAGAGAAGGTTCATTTAGAAACCTGCCCGTGACCCTTGGGAAACCGATGTCTGCGCTCCTCTCAACCCTTCTCCATGACAGTGCTGTGGCAGTCCTGAGGTTTTCACGCCAGAGGGAACAGGTGGCCATACTGGCTGGGAATGATGGGAGTTGCAGTCCAACACATTTGGAGGGCACCAGGTTGAGGAAGGCTGCTGCAGAACGTAGATTAACAGTGCAATCCTATGCACATTACTTAGAAGTAATTCAATGGGACTTGTTCCCAGGCAAATATGCATAAAATTGCAGCCTCAGTGTTGTAAACTGGAGATTGTAGCTCGGTTGTAGCTCCTGTCAACCCAGCAAGATGAATTCTCTCGCTAGACAAACCTGCAAGGTTTGGCGGGCACACCATTCTTTGCCCCAGCATGCCGGGTGCCAGAGCCACAGCAGCACTTGCTATTCCAAGATCTATCCTTGTGGTGGTGGTGACCCGATCTGCCGATCAGTCTGTTTTTATTACCGTGAACCGGTTTGAGAACTGTTATGCTTGCAAAACAGCATATACAACGATGGTAAAATAAATGAATAAATGGATTTCATAGGTGGACAGCATAGGCGTGAGGTCCGATCATGTCCTGACTCCCTTGGCTGCTGGGCTGCATTCAGCTTGCGCGCGGGGGGGGGGGGGGGGGCTGGTCCAGGCTGCTCCCCCCACCAGCTCTTCTTGGCTGTCACCAACTGTGATTGCTACCGAGTCTGTGAATGTTATTATGATGAATGTCGGCCTCTGACAATGAGCTGACTTCTGTTCTTATGTATGCACCACATCTGCTGATGCTTCTCTGTCTTCCTCTTTTGCCTCCAAAGGTTGGATTCTACAAGGGACCATGTTCTGCCCATCGACTATTACTTCCCACCACAGAAGACTTGCTTGATCTGTGGGGATGAAGCTTCTGGGTGCCACTATGGGGCTCTGACCTGTGGGAGCTGCAAAGTCTTTTTCAAAAGAGCCGCTGAAGGTAATTCACTTTTTTTGAGGATGGGAGAGAATGCAAATTGGAAGATGATTCCGGGTGTCGTTGCCACTGCCAGTCCATTTCACTGAAAAGGCCATCCCTGGTAGGGTATGCATGGATTTCTTTGCTCACCTGCAGGAACAATGCAATCTCTTGGAGAATCTATTTATATTTTATTTATTTAAAATTATTTTTAGGGCACCTTTGATGGTAGAACCCTCTCATAAGGTAAGTAGGGAGGGTGAAGAGAAGAGCATGCCAAAAATAAGCTATTAGATGAGGCTGTGTGTGAACATAGGAGCACTAAAGTGGATCAATGCCCACTGCTCCCTGAATATTTCTCAATCAGAAAAAAAAATAGAGGTTTTTATAAGCGAATAACATTAAGCACTGCAGCCTTCCTCTCCTATAGCTCTAGCGCAGTGTTCTCCAACCTTGGGTCCCCAGATGTTTTTGGCCTACAACTCCCAGCATGCCGCAGCCTGCGTAGCAGGCTGCGGCATGCTGGGAGTTGTAGGCCAAAAACATCTGGGGACCCAAGGTTGGAGAACACTGACTTAGAGTGAATACAAGCAACCATTTAATGCATGTGGTAATGGACCATGGTGTGCATGTAACCAGCTGCCCGTATTGTGCTTGGAAGCGTGGAGGGCGATCTTACAGTCGCCACACTTCTGCGCTGAATCCAAGAACCAGAGATGCAGAGAAGTCATAACTTGGCAGAATGATTAATGCTGATCAGTTTACCATGTGCCTACTTGCACACAATGGTTAGTTACCACTTGGTTAATGGTTCCCTGCATTCACCCTTAGCAATGGCCACCCCTAATTAGCTGATCACAAAACCCCACCATAAAGACCATCAGTATCCAGTCCTCTCTAATGTTTGAAAATTGTCAACAGCCCTGAAATCTTTCTCTTTTCTTACCTGGGAGAGCAAGAATCTGAGGCCAGTATAGATCCTGGGGCTTGAGGATTATATCAGCTTATGGCCTACATATGTCAGTGGGTTGTCATCACAGATCTACCACCACAGGCAGAACTTTCCTGCCAACTCAAACACAATGCTTCGAAATGTAGTCTGCCTGAAATTAATTTTCCCCAGCTTTCCTTCCTCTGCAATGTCCTAGAGGAAAATGGCACTGGAGGATGAAGAAAAGGAGCAACTTCCTTCTCTGCCAGATTTCTACCTCCAAAGCCTCCCGCCCGACCTAGGGAGTCCCACAGGAGAAATGAAATGATTAAAGAAGAATTAGGAGAGTGGGCTTGAGGGAAAGGACTGGAACTCTCTTTCTCTTATCACACCCCACCCATCAAACATCATGGGCCTTTAGCTAGTTGCGTTTCTAGCAAGATCCGATCACTATCTCAAAACCGGGACACAGTGTCCTCTGTTCCACTTCCCTAGCCCCAAAGATGGCTCTTCTCCATAGGCAGCTCTTCTTGGGGCTAAAATCAATTGTTTAGTATGGTTCTCTGGCATGGTGTGATTTTTATTTCTCATTTAGAAATTACAGGGAAATGGGAAATTTCATTAGGCTGAATGGTAAGAAAAGATTCTTGGCTTTAAAGGTCCAGCAGTTCAAAGCCCATATATTTGGTAATATAAGCACCACTGTAAATCAAAGGAGCACAGCTGGGATTTTCGGAGGGCACCTAAAATGCCAATCGTAATTTTTCTGTTAACGCTAACATCTGCTAAGGGCACTGGCTTCTGGCAGTAATAAGTCATCTGCCGTTTTTATGATATCGTTTAGCAAAGAGGCACTTCTTGGTCCACCAGCCAATGCACTAGCATTTGGGAGTCAGCCATGCTGTTCCTTCTGATATATTTCCCTCTCAATCATTACAAAGGGTTTCTATGCTCTAGGCTGGTTTTTTATTATTATTTATTTTATTTATTTATTATATTTATACCCCACCTTTTTTCCTACAAGGAACCCAAGGTGGCTCACACAATCCTCCTCCTCCTCTCCATTTTATCCTCACAACAACCCTGTGAGGTATGGTAGGTTAGGCTGAGAGTCAGTGACTGGCCCAAAGTCACCCAGTGAGTTTCATGGCTGAGTGGGGACTAGAACCCAGATCTCCCAAGTCCCAGTCCAACACTCTCACCACTACACCACACTGGCTCTATTTACATTACTGCATATGGCACGCTGTAAGGTGGGAATGTATGAGAAGTTTGTTTCAGTTTGTTTTGGTCAGGATTTGCCCAGTTAGAACCTTCTGGACCGAACATGGACCTGGACGCAATCTGCAGTCAAAGTCCGTACATTTCCGAGCTTGCAATGTGATTCGGGGAACAAAAAAATGCATTTGACAGCATGTGTACATTCGAAAAATGCTCATGAAAATATGCATACTTTTGAAAAATGTACACAAAAGCTCTAATCAAAGGGAAAAGAATGCATACATTTCACAGATGCACACAATTGATGTGCATGTTTGGAAAATACGCACAAAAATACACATGGATTTTCATGTGAAAAGAAAAAAAGAAAGCTCACAATCTGATACGGACTCGAGTCGGAATGAGCTTTGAGTCGGAATTAGGAGAATTCTATCAAGCACAAGTTTTGCTGATTCGCACGTCCCTACGCATGGACAGTGTAGGAGGTGAATGGAGGGTCAGGTCACTAAGGAAGTACACAGGCAGGTAGCCCGGAATTGCAGAGATGGTGTGAGGAAGGCTAAAGCTCAGAATGAGCTGAGGTTGGCGGGGGATGCTACAAATAACAAAGTGGGCAACAAAGATGACCAGGAGACTAGAAATGAAGTCCTGCCATGAAAGATTAAAGGAATTGGCTATGTTTGCCTTGAGAAGGAATGATAGCACTTCTCAAGTACCTAAAGGGTGGTCACATAGAAGAAGACTGCAACTTCCTAATGGTCAGAGCAGTCAATCCATGGAACCAAATGCCTAGGGAGATGGTGGGCTCTCCGTCACTGGAGGTCTTCAAGCAGAGACTGGAAAGCCATCTGTCGGATGCTTTAAACTAGATTCCTGCACCAAGTAGGGGGTTGGATTCAGTGGCCTAAATGGCCCCTTCCTACTCTATGATTCTGTGTTCTATATTCTTACGTAACACCAGATTTGCAATTATGGCTCAGCCAGTCACCTGTATGTTTCTGGATCCATTCCACTGAAGTTGCTAAGAGCTGGTCTACACATTATACAAAACGAGGTGATAGAATTCTGGACTGTACCACTTCACATTGGTACTTCACATTCCACATCGGCGTGTGGATATTTCCCCCGGATGTAAAAAGCTTCTTGTATGTAGTGAAATAGCAGGGCTATACTAAACTTGCCTCTCCAATGTTTCTAGCTTATCACAAGCAGGCAGTTCATTACTTGGGGGAGCATTGAAAATATGTCCTCCCCCTACCTGCAGTCTGAAGTGGTATAGTCCAGAATTCGATCATCTCAGTCTTACCACCTCCTTCTTCGTAATGCATAGAACATCACTTAGAGATTAAATTGTGAACCTGGACATGAAAGCACACCACTCTCAATTATGGCAATCGGTCTCTAGTTTAACGGTTATATGAATAGCATTCCTTTATCTTGGGGATTAAAATAATTAACACAGTTAACTAATTAACCATTCCAACAGTAAATAAACAAAACCCCACAAATGATCCAGCCCAGTCCACTGATGGTTATTTGACAAGGGTGCCGCACCATGCCTGTTCTTCTTCTTCATTCCAATGTCCTGTCTATCTGCTTTCTTCTTTATTTTATCTTCTTCTGCTCTGTCAGATCTCTATTCAGTTACCTCTGTCCCTCTATCACAGTGTTCTCCAACCTTGGGTCCCCAGATGTTTTGGGCCTATAACTCACAGCTATGCTGGCTGGGGCATGCTGGGAGTTGTATGCCAAAAACATCAGGGGACCCAAGGTTGGAGAACACTGCTCTTCCCTATCAACCTTCCCTTCCCTTAACCTTTCCTGAAGTCTCTGCCCTCCCTTCACTTCTATGGCCATAGGAGAAGCATTACAGAAATCCCTACTGCAAACCATGCACCTCTCATTGTGAGATCACCCTGTGCTCTACCACTGAGCTAACGCCCTCTCGCATTTGACTGTGTGATGACATAACTGAGGGCAAACAAAGACAATTCAGAGTGAGGGAAGTGCTTCCTGCATAGTGGTAAACAACATTACACTTTTGGTAAATACTTAAAACTTCTTAGGTGCACATCTAAAAGGTAGCACCCCACGTGCAGTAGCCCTGAAATGCAGAAGCACACTGAGTGTGCGCATAAGAGGGAGCTGCAGGGAATCCAGCTCCCTGATGCATATTGCATGCACACACACACACACACACACACACCAATTTCAGGTACACCTAAAAAGAGTACTAGCACTGAAATGTGTAAATCACCTGGCTTGGTATGCAGATTTGCCCTGCTGATAATGCTTGACTGTGTGACGAATCGAGTGCCATTTCGCGTGCCCAATGTTTTGCCTGCCTTTGAATGCTAAACAAGATTCCGCACGGCACGTGTGGAGAATCTGGCCATTTGCACATGCACAGAATTGATTTATGTTTAGCCTCTTTTTGCCTTGTCCTGGCCAGAGTGGGACCCCAGAGGGCATAAGGGAGCATCTGAGGGTGGTGGACTGACTCAAGCAGGTAGCAGGCCGTAGTTGCCAGTGCCTGGACAGCCCCAAGTTAGCAGCTTGCTCTAACAAGGACTAGGCTGAAAACACTCTTGGGCCAGGCTATCCCTCCCTGAAAAGTGGGGAGTCTTAAAGCAGCAGCCCTTTGGCCTGGAGCCTGACACGCACCCCTCCGTCAGCTCCTGCCTTGCATGTTGCCTGTGCTGGCGAGCAGACAGGCTGGCCAGCACGGAGGCCCTTGGTGGAGGAGCCCTGCCTCGGGGGGCGCTTGTCTCTGGGGGTCCCACTTTGAGGGTCTTTGCTCAAGAGGCTTCCAGCTGACAGGCTCAGGCCCCGTGGCAGCGCCTGCAAATGGTTCCAGCCCCTCCCTGGCTTGCGGCGTTGGTCCCTTGGATCTGCTTGGCCACTCCTCGCTGCTGCCCAGGGTGGGGGCCATGATGACACGCTTGCCAAAACCCTTGTTGGTTGCTGTGGACTACGTCACCAGACCACCTGACCAAGCAGGCATAATAATCCAGTGAGAACTGTCTGCAGTTTTGTCCTCTGTCTGTCCTGCAGTTCAGATAGCTGAAGGAGTCATCATCATCAGGCGATCACTCGTGACCGAGTAAGATTGTCTTCCGGGATAAAAGGAGGAAATTCTAAAGAAGATTGTGTAGACTCTAGCGATGGGTCCGTAAGTGACTGTGGAGGCCAATTCTAGATCCACACAGCTTCCCACAGTGAGGACACAGGTTACCAGATGGAAGATGGTCCTGTAAAGGATTCATTTGACGTGCTTTTCGCTTAGCACGTTTCTCCCTTTCACCTTGCACTCGGGCTTCTTCAAAGTCCATGGAACCTTTGTGAAAGGCCAACCTCCATTTAGATCGTTCATGGGCCAGAGCTTCCCAGTTTTCGATGTTTATATTGCATTTTTTTAGATTAGCCTTATGAACAGTAGGGAATCGGTGTCTCTCCTAGTCTGAGCCCTGCCATTGCTGACTGTGATGTGGATCCGCTCTCTCACTTTGCACAGCGCACTGGAAACGTGAGAAGAGTTGAGGGGGCTTAGAACATAATTAAATTCTAATACATGAAATTTCTCACATATGAACCTCCCTCCCCGGCTGCTAAGACCTGCTGGGGATGCTTTGCTCGGTGTGCCTGTTTCCACTGCCACGGGAGCCACAGAGCACAGTGTGCCGCAGGCCCTTTTGGGTTGTACCCATCTCCTGGAACTCCTCACCCAGGAGACCCATAGGGGAGGGCCATCGCTCCGTGACAGGGCACATGCTTTGTATGCAAGAGATGCCAGGCTCGTCCCCGGCATCTCCAGGTAGGGCTGCACAAAGCTGCTGACTGAACCCTTGGAGAACCGCTTCCAGTAGTGCAGATGATACTAAACCGGATGGGCCGACGGTGTGACTGGGCGTAAGACCGCTCCTCCCTATGCTCCCCCCCCAGTTTTTAGCTTCATCTGTCATGTGGAATCCTTTGTATTTCAAGCGGCTTTTAAATGTTCCTGCTCAATGTTTGTTCTGTTACGTTAGTTGCCGGTTTTACAAATGTTTCTTGGATTCTTCTTTCTTTTCCCCCCTGTGTGCTTTTATTGTTTATTGATTGTGTATCACTTTGAATGCCTTATTTGGCAAAAATATTTGGCTAGCGCTATAATGTAAATAAAAACAATCCATATCACACCCTATCGTAGCACGCAGCCGGCAGCGGGGAGAGGCATCAGTCATATCCATATTGTATATATGCAGAAGGAAGTGCCATTGATTTCCATGGGACATGCTCCCCACTGCAGCCTTCATTGACCAATCCCAGCATAAACAAATGGGTTTTCCCATACCTCAAGAAGGAGGTACAGTGTTTATGCCTCACCAGAAAGCTCCTTGCAGAGCACTGGGGCTTTTTGTTCCTGCTGACCCCATCTCCTTATGCAAGGGGATCCAGCAGGGGTGTCGAACCTCTTTCAGCCCAAGGGCCAAATTCAGTTTTGGAGAAGCTCCCAGGGGCCCCAGTCCAGTGGTGGGTGGGGCCAAAGGCAAAGGGGCGGAGCCAAAACCCCAGCCTATTTTAGCTTAAAGCTCTTACTGTCAGTAACTCAGCCTCAGGAGGGACATTTCGGCACCAACTAGGAACCCCCCCAAACAATTGGCTGTTGTGAGAAAGGGGGTAGGGCTGTGGAGGGTGGCCCTCTGGTGAGCCCTGGCAGGCCGGATTGGGACCCCGGGTGGGCCGGATTTGAGTCCTGGGCTTGAGGGTCAGCACCCCTGCTCTAGACATTAGAATCATAGAATCATAGAAAAGTAGAGTTGGAAGGGGCCTACAAGGCCATCGAGTCCAACCCCCTGCTCAATGCAGGAATCCAGGTCAAAGCATCTCTGACAGATGTCTGTCCAGCTGCACCTTGAATGCCTCCAGACTGGGAGAGCCCACCACCTCCCTAGGTAGTTGATTCCATTGTCTTATTGCTCTGACAGTCAGGAAATTTTTCCTGATGTTTAGGTGGAATCTAGGTTCCTGTAACTTGAGCCCATTATTCCGTGTCCTGCAAACTGGGATGAACGAGAAGAGATCTTTGCCCTCCTCTGTGTGACATCCCTTCAAATACTGGAAGAGTGCGATCATATCTCCCCTCAGTCTCCTCTTCTGAAGGCTAAACATGCCCAGTTCTTTCAGTCTCTCCTCATAGGGCCTTGTTTCCAGTCCCTTTATCATCCTTGTTGCCCTCCTCTGAACCCTCTCCAGTTTGTCTATGTCCTTCTTAAAGTGAGGTGCCCAGAACTGGACGCAGTACTCAAGATGAGGCCTAACCAGTGCCGAGTAAAGGGGAATTATCACTTCCCGCGATTTGGAAGCTATACTTCTATTAATACAGCCCAAAATAGCATTTGCCTTCTTTGCAGCCACATCGCATTGCTGGCTCATATTCAGTTTGTGATCTACCACAATTCCAAGATCCTTCTCACTTGTAGTATTGTTGAGCCAAGTGTCCCCCATTCTGTAACTCTGCATTTGGTTTCCTCTCCCTAGGTGCAGCACTTGGCATTTATCCCTATTAAATTTCATTCTGTTGTTTTCGGCCCAGCGCTCCAGCCTATCGAGGTCACTTTGAATTTTGTTTCTGTCTTCCAGAGTATTAGCTGTTCCACCCAACTTTGTGTCATCTGCAAATTTGATAAGCATTCCCTGTACCTCCTCATCCAAGTCATTAATAAAAATGTTGAAGAGCACCGGGCCCAGGACCGAGCCCTGTGGTACCCCGCTCGTTACCTCTCCCCAGTTTGAGAAGGAACCATTGATAAGCACTCTTTGAGTCCGATTCTTTAGCCAATTGTGGATCCACCTGATAGTTGTTCCATCTAGCCCACTCTTAGCTAGCTTACTAATCAGGATATCATGAGGCACTTTGTCGAAAGCTTTGCTGAAGTCCAGATATATAATGTCCACAGCATTCCCACAGTCCACAAGGGAGGTTACCCGATCAAAAAATGAGATCAGATTAGTCTGACAGGATTTGTTCTTGACAATCCATGCTGGCTTCTAGTAATCACTGCATTGTTTTCAAGGTGCTTGCAGACTGACTTCTTTATAATCTGCTCAAAAATCTTCCCAGGGATTGATGTCAGACTGACTGGCCTATAGTTCCCAGGTTCCTCCTTCTTGCCCTTTTTGAAGATGGGAACAACATTTGCCCTCCTCCAGTCGTCTGGCACTTCACCTGTCCTCCATGATTTCTCAAAGATAATAGACAGTGGTTCTGAGAGTTCTTCTGCCAGTTCCTTTATTACTCTAGGATGCAGCTCATCAGGCCCTGGAGATTTAAACTCGTTCAGAGTAATCAGGTGCTCCTTGACCATTTGCCTATCTGACTGGGCTTCATAGAATCATAGAAAAGTAGAGTTGGAAGGGGCCTACAAGGCCATCGAGTCCAACCCCCTGCTCAGTGCAGGAATCCAGGTCAAAGCATCCCTGACAGATGTCTGTCCAGCTGCACCTTGAATGCCTCCAGGGTGGGAGAGCCCACCACCTCCCTAGGTAGTTGATTCCATTGTCTTATTGCTCTGACAGTCAGGAAATTTTTCCTGATGTTTAGGTGGAATCTAGGTTCCTGTAACTTGAGCCCATTATTCCGTGTCCTGCACCACTTGGCGGTGGTTTGCATGCAGAACCGCCCAGGTTCAATCTCTGGCATCCCAAGTTAACAGGACCAAGTCACAGGTGATGGGAAAGGCCCTCCCCGGCCAGAGGCCCTGGCGAGCTGCTGCCGGTCAGAGTAGGCAGTGCTGGAGCAGACGGACGTGGTCAGCAGTGGCTCATGGCAGCTTCCTGTTTTCCTATACAGGGACTCCCACAAGATGTGAAACAATCCTAAAATAGCCATGCAAAAGTTCCAGCAGTGGGAATGGATCCCAACCCCATTCTCACTACAAAGTGCAGGAGCAGCCATTTCTGGGCTTGCTTTGGTTCTTGATCTCTGCCCATTCGTGGTACGACTAATCTATGCAGCACTGTGGATCTCCTTTGGCCAAGTTGCCTGGCATGTTATGGGTCTACAGCGGCAGCCTCTTTTTGGAACCCCCTGTGAAGGCAAGCTCCCTTCAGAACTTCAGCAAACAACTTCATGTTGAGGTGGCCAGTTGTGTCCCTGTGTGTTAGTCCATTTGTGGACCCCTACTGGTTGTTTTATTGTTTTTAGTTGGGTATTGGAAACATTTGTATTGTGATTTGATTCTAAAATATACCGTAAATAATGTCATAAGCTGCTACGACAGCTCATTTGGTTTGGTAATGTAAGATAAGAATGGCAGAGATTGATCTATAGATGCAGGAGCTGCATTGGCACCAGTCACCGCTTGTGCTCTTGTTGCTAAAGTTGTTGCACAGGTCTGTGACTGCCCAAGTGGACAAAGGAAAGTAGAAAAGCAGGTTTAGCTGGTACCACTGGTCACCTACAAGCCTGAAGGCAGCCCACACATCCTGGGCTGGGCAGGAAGTAAAGACCAGGCCTTTAGCCAGCCCTTTGTGGATTGTGTTCAGCTTGGTGGGTCACACATTGTGCAGTCTTGGATGAGTGCAATCTATCCTTCAAACTTAACTCTTTGGCGATACCCAGCAGATGTTGTTGTGACAGAAAACAGTTTCCCTTTCCACTTGCTACAACAGGGCAACACAACGGAGGGCTACACAATTAAAATCTCTCTCAGGGCCACTTCTACGTTTCTATTATATTTCTAGAAGGTTGCATCATTATGTTACCCACTGAAAATAATTTTCCTTACCATTTTCATTCGGATTCTTTTCTTAACTCATTCCCTCCCTGTAAATCAGCCCTTTGTCTTCTTTCTCTGCATCATGTCCTGTTCTCCCTTCTCCCTTCTTTTCTCTCTCCATTCCACGGCACTCTCGCCTCGCTGCGCGCCTCTTTTTCCGTTTCCCCACCCACAAGGTTCTCCAGTGGCAGCTGGTGCCCACTGGTGCTGGTGGGGCAGAGGGTGGGTCACCAGAAGCTGAGCAGACTTTTGAATACCCAGCAGCCTATACCAAGGAAAGGGGAAATGAGGCACATGAACTTTACGATCATGAGTGCAAAGTGAGGGATGTCATGGGAATCCACACAGACGCACAAAGGCACTCCTTTGGATCCACGGTCTCCTATTCCAGCAACAGGAGAAGTGAACAGAGAAGTGAACACAGACACACAAGAGTACAACAACAAGAACAATCCATTGCAGCTCATTGCAGAAGGGGACACTGAGGCAGCATACCTGCAAAGCTGAGTGTGCGGGGTGGGTGGGATGATGATGATGATGGTGGTGGTGGTGGTAGTGATATCTTCACTCAGAGCCATACAGAAAAGCAGTCTTAGGAACCCAGCAGCAAGTTTTGAGAGCATCCCCTGAACCACCCTTCTGCATGTCTGTTCAGAAGAAACAGTGAGAATTAGCACAGTACAAAAATCTAGCTTCTGCATGTGTACTCAGAACTAAGAAGGACTGAATTATTCAGGAGTAAGTATGGACAATAAGTTCTGAGAGCATCCAAAATCCACCACCTTTGCAGGTGGTAGTAGTCATCAAATCATCATGCACACAGCCAAACAAAAGCACTCCTTGGAACCACATTATTCTGGTTATTATTCCCAGCAGCAGCCCACAGGCCACACTGAAGTGAGAAGGAAGGAAATGAATCAAGTGATTTTAAGCTCATGAGTGCAAAGCAGTGTGGGTGGGAGGGAAACCCAATCACTCCAGGAAGAGATCCATGCACCCGCCCCACTCACCCCCACAGCAAATACATACACACATACCAAGCCCCCCCCCCACACACACACACACTGCTCCAGCCAGCCAGTATCACAAGCCAATGTCTTTTAAGCGCAAACAAAACAAAACCCACAAGCAGATTTTTTTTTAAAAAAAAATGAACAGCAATAAAACCATTGCTGGCCGAAGCGAGCACAACGTTTAAAAAAGTGACACAAACCTTGCTCAACCAATCTCTACAGCAGTGTTTCTCAACCTTGGGTCCCCAGATGTTTTTGGCCTACAACTCCCAGCATGCCCCAGCCAGCATAGCATAGCTGGCTGGGGCATGCTGGGAGTTGTAGGCCAAAAACATCTGGGGACCCAAGGTTGAGAAACACTGCTCTACAGAGTTTAATTTTTACTCACAAGTAAGCAGGGCAAGCCTCTGCAGGACAAGCCTCAGAACTAAGCAGGACCAAATCATGCCGCAACTACTTCTCCTGGCCCACATCTCTCCGCAGCAAGGAAAAGCCCTTATCTCTCATTAGAGCTTTTCCCAGCAGGGAGAGGGAGCAGGGAACCTGAGGAAGAAGCTGGTGCTGGATGGGGGACCGCATGGGTGGTCTGTGGTCATCCCTGGCTTAAAAAACAGAATCAAGAAAGGGGGGGGGATCAGAAAGGAGATTAAAATTTAAAAAGACACCCCACCCACCCCTAAAAAAAAGCAAAAAGAAAAAAGGAAGCAATCCTAGGTACCTTTTGGGTCTAGATTAATTTGATGCACTGGGTGCCTGCCTGCTGCTTGCCGCACAGTTCTCTCTCTCCTTTTTTTGTAACAGCACTCACACACGTTTATTAGCACGCTCTCTCTATCTCTCTCTCCGCTGGACCGGTGGTCATCAGGCAAAACAAAATGCATTTTTTCTGAGCATGCACTGCTGTTGCTGTTACTCTGCTTGTTACTCACAAAATGTGCTCTGTACTCTCGAGGGAGGAGGGAGAGGAAGTGACTACGGAGGAGTTCCTGCTCTCCTAGGCATGTTTGGAAAATGTGCAAAATAACCGATTTGGCTGGGGGCGTCTACTTTCCCACCCATTTCTGGTCTTCTGCTCAGCAGCATCTAAGGCAGGGGCGTCCAAGGCCATGTACAGCATCCAGGCTGGTCGGCATTGGCGAACGCCCTGCCTGCCTGGTAGCAGTTGCTGCTTTTCAGTCTGTGTGCCTGCGCTAGCGCTACTCTGCTGCAGGCGAGAATGGAGCTTGTGCAAAGTAAAGCTCCTCTTTCGGCAAGCTCTCCTGTGCACAGGTGTCGGTCGGGAAGAGTTTGGAGAGACAGAAAAAGATTAATTTAAAGGTGCTCTGGCCAGCACAGACCAGACATAGGAAAGAGCAGCGGTTTATTTTACTTTTAAATGGGGACTTTGATGCAGGTGGGGACACAACCTGCCTGCCATCTTTCAGCTACGCCCTTTTTCAAGACACCTGAAAAATCTAATGTGTGAAGTGGCTAGACCAGCAAGCCTCTGTGGGAAACATCGGCCTCTTTGAGGGGCTGTGATTCCTCACCTCTCTCTGTAACTGTGGCTCACTGGCAAACTAGTTGCCAGTCTAGAATGTGTATCTCCAGCTGTTGTCTTTCTGATGGGCAGTCCACAATCTGTCTCCGTCAACTTGCTTCTCCTGCCTTAAGTGGAGAGTGCTAACCATGAGGCTGTTTGAGGATATGACTACATCTGGCAGTGTTCTCCAACCTTGGGTCCCCAGATGTTTTTGGCCTACAACTCCCAGCATAGCTGGCTGGGAGTTGTAGGCCAAAAACATCTGGGGACCCAAGGTTGGAGAACACTAACATGTAGGGACTAGAATGAGGGAACCTGAGGTGACTTGGGCAAAGGAGTAAATCACATAGCGATGCCTATTATTTCATAACAATTAACTAAGAAAAGGGTAATTATAGTCATGCCTTGCCATGGACATAACCTGTATCAGTATCTGACAGATTTATGATTTAGGAATCCTGTAAATCGCACCGGAGATGTTCCTTCAGCCTGAAATCCGTTGCTGCTTTGCATTTTAAAATGTATTATTCCGGGACTGCGCAGGTTTGAAAATCGTCTTCAAATGAGAATGTTTTTCATTTTAACTGTCTCAAACATTAGGAGACAGTGGGACAGGAAACATGTAAGTCTCGCTTTCACTTGTCACAGTTCTTGTTTAACGTGCAAATTGGGAACTCGCATATGATCCTAGTGGTGATGTACAAGCACTATATTCAGAAATTAGTGGTGGATGAGCTCACCCTGGCTCGCCCCGAGGTTTCCTCAAAACGTTCTCAGAAGAAGTTCAGGCTCTTACCAAGCTTTCTATCAAAATTCAGAAAGGCTCAAGGCAGGGTAGCTTGCCCCTGCACTCCCAATGGCCATAGGTCCTTCTCAGCATGTCCATTGTCCCTGGAGAGCAATGGACTCTTTTGAGTGTGCTCTGGATTATCCAGGAGTGACCAGGCCCTTACAGGTGAGCCCTGTGCAGCTGCTGAGGCTGCCACCATCTTTAGCCGAAACAGATCACACGTTACACCAGAGATATATGACAAGGTCTGCTTTCCCTCCCTGCTTCTTCCTATTAATATCTGAAGCCACCTTGAATCTTGCTGCCTGGTATGATTCATACCTCTGGTTTTGCTATTCCAATTTTTGAAAAATTGTTGGCTTCACAAAATCATACTCTATTCAATGCTAAATAACATAATAATGTGATGACCATAGAGGTTAGGTCCTTTCTTGTTTGTCTCCAATTTCTAATTCTTTACATTACATTCTCTCACTACAGTGTATTTTTTTTCTGCATGATCATGAAGCCTAACAACTTTGCCTTTTGAAAGGAGGGGAAGGTGGCTTTATCTAAACCAGTTCCTGGGCTAAAGGACTAATTCAGTTCAAGAAAAAGAAGCACAGGAATGTCTGGGTTTATTTTTTTGTTTTGTTTTTAAGTTTTAAAAAATGTGAGAGTCTTACCATGGCTCCCATGGTGGTCGTCCATATTTCCTCAGGTCCCACTTACAGATAATTGTCTACACACCTCAAAGATTTAAAACAGGGAAACTCTTGAACACTTGTAACACCCTTCTCACACATGAAGGTTCACTGCCTTATCCCAGCACACACACACACCAGTTGCACATTGCTGAAGACTCTTTTCGGCTTGCTGTACACTTCCCCAGCTGTCCTGCTGGTGGCATTAGCAGTGGGATGTGTTGATAAACTGAATCCGACATCTTTTTAACTTAAGAATCTAGAGTGCTTCAACCCACAATGGATCTAATTACACTTAGGGAAGAATTGAAATCCAACACGAAGATTTACCAACTGAGGAGAGATGTATGGAATGGTTCACCTGTGGGTGAGTGGGAAAGAAAAGAGCACAACCAAGAAATAAGCAACGTACCCCTCGGTCTGTTCACATGATATAAAGCAAAGTGGGTGTTTTTCTCTTTGGGTTAAAGATATGCTGGAGGAAAAAAACATTGTGCAGTCATCTGTTATCCAACTTAATTGTTCAGTCAGCTGCAGTGTTGCTGGAATGTCAGGCTATTCACCACGCAGTGCCTTAGTGTTCATGCATGCATATTTACATGCATGTGCACTAGAGTCAAAATTCCCCCCTCCTCCACCACCACCCTTAGAAACCTGGATGGGGAGGGAGGGCAAGGGGAGAAGGAGGCTAAACCTGGGAAACATCACCTCCAGTGCATCTTTCAAAAGGCAGCATCTCCATGGGAAAAACAGCAGAATTGGGACAGTGGTTTTGCAGGTACAGGCAATGGGGGAAATTTCCATGGTAAAATAGGGACCAGTGGAGCATCTGCAGTAGGGGTGGTTTGTTTGTTTGTTTGTTTGTTTCATTTTTATACCGCCCAATAGCCGAAGCTCTCTGGGCAGTTTGCAACAATTAACAAGACAGTCCCTGCCCGCAGGCTTACCATCTAAAAAGACACGACACACAAGGAAAAAGGAATGGGGAGGGAAGAAGGGGGGATATTAATGAATACTCCTGGCAGGGCTGGTGGAATGGCCCTGCGCTCCCTCTCTTCTCCCTCCTCTCAGCCTGCTGGCAAATGAACGTAGATCCAGAGTTCCAGTCCTCTTCTCCTCCTCCTCCTCTCACGTGGGAGGAAAATGGGATAGAAAAAGAGCTGAATTGCCATCTTCCTGGGGGGGGTGGGGGCTGCCCAGAAGGGCATTTTTCATAGAATCAATTTCATAGATCATCGAGTTGGAAGGAACCTACAAGGCTATCGCGTCCAACCCCCTGCTCAATGCAGGAAACTAGAGGAGGGGTCTCCCATCCAAGTAATAACCAGGCCTGACCCAGCTTAGCTTTCCACACTCAGACAAGCTGAGCCAGCGTGAGCCACAGGCCTGTTTCATCCTGTGGTTCTGGAGGGCTGAGTTCTTTGCATCCCGAGGCATGTCTGAGTTCTTTGCATCCCGAGGTATAGCACAGAGGAGCTCTGGGCCATGAGTTTGGCTTTCCGGTTTTCTCGAAAAGTAAGTCAGCTCTGTCCCGAATGGCTCATTCCACCATAGAACTCTTAAAAGT
The DNA here is from genome assembly GCA_021292165.1 of Shinisaurus crocodilurus. Classification (NCBI taxonomy): domain Eukaryota; kingdom Metazoa; phylum Chordata; class Lepidosauria; order Squamata; family Shinisauridae; genus Shinisaurus; species Shinisaurus crocodilurus. The sequence continues at coordinate 2,998,468 of JAHFWL010000004.1, read as the reverse complement.
GCATAAATCTCTCACTTCCATGCTGGCTAGGCTGCTTTTACTGGATTTATAGAGGCACACATAGAGACACACGTAGGGCCAGGTTAAATACAGGCCGACTCCAAAGCTTGCACAGGCAGATTCTTCAGCCCTGCTTCAGTTTTCCATCCCAAAAGCCGAGTGGGCCAAGATTTATTGTCTGTCTTGTGTTTCCAGCCCTGCAATTCCTTTTGCTGCCCGGTCTTGCACGGTGAAGAATTCAGGCAGGCTGCCTTTCAGGCCCGGCCCCTCCCGCTTTCCCACTCCCAGTTGAAGGTGCTGCTGAGAAATTCCCAGAAGGCTCAGGCTCTGCGTTCCGTGAGACACGTTCTCACTGTTAATAATAGCCAGGGAAGTGTCAGGTCCAGGTTTTGAGATCAGAATAAATTGTGCAAATTCAGTCACTTGACTTGTTCTGCATAATTTGCGCTTCTTCCAGAACTTTTCCCCAAAGAATTTGAAAGAGGGTGAGGGAAAAGCATCCAGTTCCCAGCTCCATGTCTAATAAGGGAGCTAGTGTGACCCAAGTCACAGACTCCCAGGGACCGGAGGAATGGGATGGGGGCGGGGGGGTAGTTAAACAGCTACCAGAAATCCTCACTGTGTAGCTGGTGAGTAGCTGGTGAGTCGCATGCAGCTCCATGGGCCACTAGTTGTGCAAGGCTGAGTCTGGACCCCTTTCCCTATGGGGGGGGGGCGGCTTTGTTCAGTTATAGACTATCCTGTATTTTGCTCATATAAGATGCCAGGTTCAATCTCAAGTCAGAGTTGACTAGGCCAGCTGTTGGTTTTTCAAACCACTACTTTCAAAGTCCATGTCAGAAAAAGCAACTGTGTGTGACATCATCTCAAGGAGGAGGAAGACATAATACTTGCTATGAGTATCCTCTCCAGTACTGCCCAGCTTCTCTGTACAGTCAAACGAGCTGGAAAGATGCCTTAAAATACATGCACACCAGCACTCTCAGAACGGTCCACTTTCTCAGCAGATATTGGGTTGGTTCACTTGCAATACTATAACCTTACATGAATGCATTTTGTGCTCACACATTACCTCTTTCTTCCCTTCCCTCAGACAGTTACTTCTAGAATTTAATTTCAGATTGTTTTGATAAGAATTTACCAGAATCCACAAATTTCTTCATAAATGGGATGGGAAGAAGGGTGAGATTTTTACAAACTGGAATGTGTGAGAAAGAGAACCTGACAGATTTCTCCATCCAGGCCCAGGGGTCGGAGTGCCCTGGGCCTGGATTAAAGGTCTGGCGTTGAATCTCTTTGTATTCCGCCATGTTAGTGGGGCTGAATTAGGGTTGCCACCTTTTTTTTCTGAGAGGCTCCTCATCTTAAACAGCTACATGGCAGGCAGGTACATCATACTTTATTCCCAACTCAAGGATGGAAAGCGGAATATCGGTGGTCAGTATAAGAGGTTTAAAGATGTTCTTAAGGCTAATCTAAAAAAATGCAATATAAACATGGAGAACTGGGAAGCTCTGGCCCATGAACACTCTAACTGGAGGTTGGCGTTTCACAAAGGTTCCATGGACTTTGAAGAAGCCCGAGTGCAAGGTGAAAGGGAGAAACGTGCTAAGCGAAAAGCACGTCAAATGAATCCTTTACAGGACCATCTTCCATCTGGTAACCTGTGTCCTCACTGTGGGAAGCTGTGTGGATCTAGAATTGGCCTCCACAGTAACTTACGGACCCATCGCTAGAGTCTACACAATTTTTTTACAATTTCTTCTTTTTATAATTGTATTTTTGTAATTTTATCCTGGAAGACAATCTTACTCGGTCATGAGTGATTGCCTGCTACTACTGCATCATAGTCCTTTCTAGGCTGGGAATAGTGGTACCTGTTGAATTTGGCTGGTGCAGGTGGGTGAGAATGTTGCCTCAGTTCATTTTTTATAAGAATTTACCAAAATGTGCGAATTTCTTCATATTCCGGACAGAAAGATGCAAATGCAGGAGTAAGCAAAACTGACAGATTTGTCCATCATTCTCTGTCAGAGGAACCACAGGTTGTGCGGTCCCTCCAAATCAGAACTTCAAATCACTGGGTGGCAAAGCATAGAATGAAAGTGTTGCGAGGTTTTTACCCCACAAATTCCCCAGTGGCTGCTCCCATACTTTGACCACTGGCCCTCTTAAATGAGCATTCAGGTTCTACCCCCAGCAGCTGACATGGAGGACAAGGCCCACCTTGGCAAGTTCTGAGAACTTTTCTAATAATCATGTAAGGTACCCTTCTGCTAAAGGCATCCTGGTGCCAGATGGCACTCGCCTTTGGAGAAACCTTGTAGCATCGAAAGTGATTCTGTGAGAAAGTTGCAATAATCACAAACTTCTTTAGGCCAACAGGTAACATCATTGCATGGTTCTTTTGAGCCATTCACACATTCTGATCCTTAACCTCTTGTGATATTCGTCGGATTTTATTGTTTGTCATGGTTTTAGAACTGTGAGACATTTCTGCCTTGTAGACAATGGGATGAGAACTGGACTGTACGTTGAAAACATAAATCAACCCACAAGATTCCCAATCCCATAGTGGCTGCTACCGATGCCACATTCCCAATCCAATTGTCCTCCATAGCCATTTCAGGCCCCTTTCCTTTCTGTGCTCTTTCTGTTTTCCTTCAGCACAAGCCCTGAATTCCACAGCCATCTCGCTCACGTGGCACTGTGCATGGACGCAGACATGCCTTTCATCTTGTGCCACAGTGAACCAAGCCTCCCTTTGCTCCGCACACAGACTTGCCAAAGGCTACTGAGTTTCCAGAGAATAAGCCAGGGCCAGGTTGGTGCTAGTTTATTTATTTATTTATTATATTTATCAATCGCCCATCTGGCCAGTCACCCGGCCACCCTGGGCGATGTACAATTAAAATACAATAAAACACAATAAAACATAATAATTAAAACAATATAAAAATTCTCATTAAAAACCTAACCCACCCCATATTCCCGCCTGAACAGCCATGTTTTTAATGCACGGCGGAAGCTCATCACGGAGGGGGCATGGCGAAGGTCACTAGGGAGGGATTTCCATAATGTGGGGGCCGCCACAGAGAAGGCCCTCTTCCTAGTCCCCACCAGCCTGGCTGCTCTGGTTGATGGGATAAGGAGAAGGCCGTCCGTGGCAGACCTTGTTGAGCGGCCTACTTGATGTTGCTGGAGGCGCTCCTTGAGATAAGCTGGGCCGGAGCCGTGTAGGGTTTTAAAGGTTTTAAAAGCCGTGTAGGGTTTTAAAGGTTATGTAGTTGCCAACATAAATCATTAGAAGCAATTGTTTTCAGGCTTTCTCTCCTTGAGAATTACAATTTCTCTGCCTTTTCCTATGTTGTGTAGCTTACATATGTATGTATGTATGTATCTATGTACTATGTTTATATAGGCCACCCAATAAGGTAGCACATACAACATTTTAAAAAATGTCAGAAATAGCAAATTGTTGCAAACTAAAACTGTTCAGCAGAGAGAAGAGTAAAACTAGTTGGGCTGCATTAATAGAAGTATAGCTTCCAAATCGCGGGAAGTACTAGTTCCCCTCTACTCAGCACTGGTTAGGCCTCATCTTGAGTACTGCGTCCAGTTCTGGACACCACACTTTAAGAAGGATGTAGACAAACTGGAAAGGGTTCAGAGAAGGGCAACTGGAAACAAGGCCCTATGAGGAGAGACTGAAAGAACTGGGCATGTTTAGCCTTCAGAAGAGGAGACTGAGGGGAGATATGATAGCACTCTTCCAGTGCTTAAAGGGTTGTCACACAGAGGAGGGCCAGGATCTCTTCTCGATCATCCCAGTTTGCAGGACACGGAATAATGGGCTCAAGTTACAGGAACCCAGATTCCACCTAAACATCAGGGAAAATTTCCTGACTGTCAGAGCAATAAGACAAGGGAACCAACTACCTAGGGAGGTGGTGGGCTCTCCCACTCTGGAGGCATTCAAGGTGCAGCTGGACAGCCATCTGTCAGGGATGCTTTGACCTGGATTCCTGCATTGAGCAGGGGGTTGGACTCGATGGCCTTGTAGGCCATCGAGTCCACCTCGATGGCCTTCCAACTCTACTTTTCTATGATTCTATGAAAAATATAAAGCACTTAATCCAAAATACAGGTGTTTAACAGACCTGGGAGAATTTTAAAAAGTATTCAGCTGGCACTGGAATGACAATAAAGAAAGCACCAGGCAAGTCTCTCTGGGGAGGGCATTCCACATCTGGGGTGCCACCACGAACAAGGTTCTCCCCCTTGCAGCACCTCAGTTCACTTGGCAAAAGCATCTGGAGTAGGGCCTCTGAAGAGGATCTCAAGGTTTCAGTAGTTGGCTGAAAAGCCTGCAGAAAGCTTTGGGAGTCACAAAAATGAACACAAAAATGAAAAAGTTTCCATATCTTTGTAAATTGGATTAAAGATTCCCTTTTGTCCCAAGGCATATTCATGGCATTGAATGGAATTTGAAGGGGGAAATCCAGGAACAACAGAGCTGTGTGAAGCAATGAGAGCCAGGAGCTGGGTTTGCTTGCAGACAGGAGCTTGAAACAGTCTTCAGTCAGAATGTTCACATACTCAAAATTTGGTAGAATTGCAGGATGTGAATTTTTTTACATTCCGCACACCTTTAACTTTTGCCCTTTTGAAGGTAACATAAATGGATTAAAAGCATACATAAATCACAAGTCTTATTGATATTAACAGCAGCCAAATTCAATACTTTTTACTGCATGTTTTACTACAACTTCAAAATTTAGAACTGGGAGTACTGAGTGAATTAGGAGAATTATATACAGGTCTAGTGAAGAGTGGGTCCATTGAACTCGGGAGCATGATGAGCAGAAGGAAAACAGCCCCTAATGTTCTGCAAATGTTTGTGCCAGAGTTTGCACAATGCCGTTATAGGTAGGTTCAATAGCAGCCCTCATGCGTCTCCTTACACAAAGGGGATAACATCTTTCAATTCAGTTTCACTTCTGTGAAACACTCTACCACAAAATGTGCAGTAGTCCTTCCCTGAGCAGAAGTTAAGTTGCCTTGAACATGCGAAAGTGCACCTTTGGATCTAACCTCACCTCTACATGACATGGCAATGCCAGAAAAAGTTTTAACATCCCTGAGTGCCGACATCAAACTTTAGGTGACAACCATGCATGCACAGGGCCAAATAACTCATTCCAAATTTCCTGCTGGCTGCATGCTTCGGATCTGTTCTTCATCACCATGAAAGCATGGGGCTTTTCTTTACATTTCTGGGCTGGGAAAAAGATGCTTTGGGCCTGGCATCAGATCTAGTTGGCTGACCTAAGGAAACATTTCCATTTCCTAGCTGGTGCTGTTCCATTATATTTAGACACCGGGGCTGGCAGGCACGTGGGATTTCTTCAGTCAAGAGGTCTCAGATTTGCATATAATCAGGGCTCAGTCAAACATTCTCAGGTGAGAACTTCCAGCTTGAAATTGGGAGGGGGATTCAGGTGAGCAAACCAGGGTTCATTTCAGCAATGCAGGTGGTGGGGGCAGGGGCAGGAGGAATTCTGTGAAAATGTTTCCATGTGTGCATATGTGTGAGACCACTGGCAGTTACAGCAGCACAGATTTTGTTTACTGTTTTAAAAAAAGCTTTTCGTCACAGCTGCAATCAGAGGCAGCGATCCGAGGTCCTTTCCGCCTCCGTTCAGCCACCATCTCCCCCCCCCCGCCCGCTGGTGCATCTGGGGGGAAATTGTGTCCACAAGGAGGCTTAGAACATTTTTTAAAAAGAAGAAAAAAACCATGCAACTGCCACAAATGGGAACACCCTCCCCTGAAACATTTTCACAGACTGAAATAGTTGCCCAAATAGCCTTCAGATGGGGAAGCAACAGGGCAGGGGAGATGTTTGGCTCTCCACGATTGATAACAGTACAAGCAGGAGTCCCATTTAGCGATTGTAGGACCGGGGCCGCCAGGCTTCCTGTGGCTGAGCCTGGCTCTTTCCTGCTGAAATTCCCTCCCCCGCCCCACCGGACTCTGAAACGGCCCTGAGTACCAACCAGATCGATGCAGAACCTCATGTGTGTCTGCGCCCTGTGTAAATTGATTGACTTGTGAAGGTGTACAAAATCAGGGCGGGGGGGGGAGGGTGCCGAGAGTTGAGATCTCTGCTTGTGAAGATTGACAAATACGCAAGTGTTTGCAAAATTAAAAAAATTGTGGGAAATTAAAGGGTGAGATAAGCACTGGGAAAGGAGGGATTCAAAAACGGCCTTGCTGATGCAAAACCATTTTTTCGCTGCCACTGTGATTTCACAGAGGTTAAGATTGATGCCTGTTTTTGTAAGGCACACATTTAAAGGGCCTGGTCTTGGAGTGCAAATTGTGACAGGACCTGGCACTCGGGAGTTGAGCCTGGTAGGCTTTGCAAGGTACTGGCAATCCTTGTGATAGATAGATATTGCACAGAAATTGACCCGTTGTGTGAATGTCTTCTGCATCATACTCAGTGCTGCTGTCATCCTGCCAAGGCTCACAGGCCACTGTGGATTGCCCTTTGGGGGTCTTCTTTTACATGGCCCAAGCCCAGTCTCACCATCCTTAACAAGACAGAGCACACATTGTCAACTGCTGGATCAGATACTCTGCCTGCTGAAGTCTTTAAAAGTCTTTCTGTACAAACAAGTAAACGAAAATATATGGCTATTCCATCTGAAGAGCAAGAAAGGCTCATTCTTTTTCCACTCACTTGACTTCAGTTCCTCCTAAATCACAGCCTCTTACAGTGCCACAGTTTGTTCATCTTTATAGCTGTACATGAAGATTTTTTTCCTTGGCCTGCTGTGCCTTGTTCTATGCTGGGTATAGAAATCCCAGTAGCTAATGGTGCAAATCCTATGCATGTTTGCTCAGAAGTAAATCCCACTGTGTTCAGTGGGGCTTATTCCATAAGTGTGCTTAAGATTCCTGCAGCCTGACAGTTAGGAAAGTTGTTTTGAGTTTGGGCACTTGTTTTGAGTTTGGGCAGTGTAGGTTTTGTTTTGTTCTGAATTGTAGATTTCTTCTATTGTCCCATGTCCCAAATGTTTTGAACGCTGGGCAAGGCACACTCATCTTTGGACGGTTGTTCAAATTACTTGCATGAGGAAGCGGACTCGTAGCGCCAGTGGTCCATAAGGTGAAGTGAACGTAGGGGGCATGCTATGGACTGCTGCAGTCAGGAAAGGGGAGGGATACTTGCTCCACAGGATGGACTTCTATGATCCTTCTAAGATGACAACAGGGGACTGGCCTACATTTCTGAAGAATCACATGCTACAGCCTTCTTGAAACCATATCACTTCAGAATGCGAGTGGGAGGGATCCTTGCCCATCAAAATAAAATTCTCTGCTCATGGAAAATGAGAACAGACTGAAGACTAGCCTTCTCTGTGATGTGCTAGTTTTCTGGGTGTATTGAAGGTTTTATTTTGGGGGAGCATTCAAAGAAGGAATCCCTCATCTGCACCTACATTCCCAGGCAGGTTACATCACATGATTCCTCTGAATGCAGGGATCCGCTCTGAAGACCCTTTTCCTCTATTCTACGTCAGTGTTTTATTGCATGCCATTTTGGGTGGTTTTATGAAAAGTACAAATAAATCACAAAATAAAAAAATAACCAGTGGACCAATCCAGAGGGCAATGCAAGGGGAATAGCACACATCAGGGTTGGATCCAGACTTGTCCTACTTAGAGTAGACCCACTGAAATCAATTGGACTTAAGTTGCCCATGACTAATTCAAATCCCATTATTTCAGTGGGTCTACTCTAAGTAGGTCTAAGTCTGGATCTAATCCGTTGTTTCTACTTACAGTTGCCTGAGACTGAAAGCTCTGTGCCGATGTGCTGGTATTCCTGGAAGCGGAAGAAGATGGATTGGCTGGGGTTAAACCTGCCTCTTTGGCCATTAGAAAGGCATCGATGAGTAGTAGACCAGTAGGCAGTAATGTGTTCGCTGGATTTAGCACATAGGCCGTTAGTTGCTAACCACTGCATCATGGAGAGACCCATTCCCAAGGGAAAGAGCTTTACAAAGATGACTTCTCCCTCTTCATGGACAGTGAAATTGTAGGGTGTGTGTGTGGGGGGGGGGGGATTCACAATTTCCCAGCAGTTTCTTGTTGGGACTGCACCATCGGCAGGAGCGGCAGTGGCAGATCTTTCTTTCCCTCTAAGGTGTTTTGTTTTTGTTTTGCTGTTTCCAAATGCAGCAGCAGCAGCAGCAGAATTCTCATGTTGGCATCCCAGCTGCCATTTTATATATCCCATGGTGGTCTGGACATAGCGTTGTTCTGGGGCAATGTGTGTGTGTGTGTGGGGGGGGATGGCAGAAAAATATTCAGAATAAAGTTCTGTAGAACTGCCCTCTTTCTCAGAAGGACCCAGAAAAAGAAAATGTCTGCGTTCAGCTACTTTCCAGTGTATTTCCAGGCCTGAGCACAGCTGGTGCCTACATGATTGATGCTTCCGGCACGGATTTAGCACTGGCCTTCTAGGAACTGGCAAATATGTTTCAAGTCCTGGGGATGAGAGGTAGCCAAGTGGAGCTGTCCAAAGCAAGGTGAATGTTGTCTTATCAACAGGAGGGAGGGTGTGCTGGAGCGGCTGGGGACTGTCCCCTGCTGCTTCCTGGTTTCTCCATGTTTAGGGTTGAGGTTAGGTGAGGTCTCAGTCTACACGTGACTACACTGCAGTCATCTTCTGCAGGCCTGTTTTCATTTGGGCCACAAGGCCACCCTAAATCCCAGTCTGTGATTAGCGTATAACAGTGTTCTCCAACCTTGGGTCCCCAGATGTTTTTGGCCGACAACTCCCAGCATGCCCCAGCCAGCTACGCTGGCTGGGGCATGCTGGGAGTTGTCGGCCAAAAACATCTGGGGACCCAAGGTTGGAGAACACTGGCATATCTTACTACAGCTTTCATGTTAGAGCAATTTGCCTTGCGCATGATGGTTGCTGTGGATATCCATGGTTGCATGGATAAATTGTGGTGACAGGCTCCACTGGGGAATTCCTGTTGCTTGCACTCTGCGTCTCTCAGCGTTCGCCTTTGTCCCCAGCGAAGGCTGAAGCTTGTCCTCCCCACCGCCTTCCCCCTTTCCCCCTGAGTTTAATTGTGATGTGTCAACTAATGGGCCGTGATTGGAATAATAGTGATGATTAGATTTGGTGTCTCTCTCTGTGGCATACAGTGCACAGGCGCGCACGGCAAGGAACCGGCAGCTCTCTGACTCTCAAGGAACTGCACACGCTGCAGCTGAATCGGATGTGGGGTGTGGAAAGAGGGGGTTTATTTATTTATTTATTTATTATATTTATCAATCGACCATCTGGCCGGTCACCCGGCCACCCTGGGCGATGTACAATTAAAATACAGCAAAACAACACAACAAAATACAATAATTAAAACAATATAAAAAATTCTCATTAAAAACCTAACCCACCCCATATTCCCGCCTGAACAGCCATGTTTTTAATGCACGGCGGAAGCTCATCACGGAGGGGGCATGGCGAAGGTCACTAGGGAGGGAGTTCCATAATGTGGGGGCCGCCACAGAGAAGGCCCTCTTCCTAGTCCCCACCAGCCTGGCTGCTCTAGCTGATGGGATAAGGAGAAGGCCGCCCGTGGCAGACCTTGTTGAGCGGCCTACTTGATGTTGCTGGAGGCGCTCCTTGAGATAAGCTGGGCCGGAGCCGTGTAGGGTTTTAAAGGTCAAAACCAACACCTTGAATTCGGCTCGGCAAGCAACTGGTAGCCAGTGCAACTCCTTAAGCACTGGTGTGATGTGATCACGCCGGCGGCTGCCCTTAATCAGGCGAGCTGCCGCGTTCTGTACCAGCTGAAGCTTCCGGACCGTCTTCAAGGGTAACCCCACGTAGAGCGCATTACAGTAGTCTAGGCGAGAGGAGTAGTAGTCTAGGGTTTCTTCTCATTTGCGCTTTGCAAATATTTAATTTGGAGCAGGGGTGGGCAAATTTGGAGGGTTCAATCAGGGGCCACTTTCCACCACCACCACCACCTCCAGAACCTCCCATGTGCCGCGCTCTGGCTGCCGCCACCACTCCACAACGCTGCCAAAATTCAGTGGCGTGGCCCAAAGAATGGTGGTTTACAGCTGAAATTCAGTGGCAAACTGCAACAGAGGCTGAAAGGGGGGCAAATATAGTTTATCATGCTAAATATGCCCATTTTAAGCCTCTGTCACATTTTGCCACCAAAATTCAGTGGTAAACTGCTGGGTTTTTTGCCATCACTGCCATGCTGCCGAATGTGCAGGGAGAAACTTGTGACTTTCCAGTTCTGGTTAGATGAGCCAGCAGGTGCTGGATAATACTTAAACATGTCCAATGACTCCTCCATCCACCTGGCAGTCTCTTTCACCCAAAGGAGGGTATCAGGTTCAGTCCAAGTCATGCCACATCTGTCAGGCAGCTAGGTTCTGCTAAACTATATGATGTAACTGCTACCCTAACTTAACCTTAACCTTTCATCCTATATACCACCCATCAGTGACACTCAGGTTCACATAAGCTCCTACTCCCATGAAAAATCCTCCCAGTTTCAGTTTCTCCTTGATTCTCTAGTGCAGTGTTCTCCAACCTTGGGTCCCCAGATGTTTTTGGCCTACAACTCCCAGCATGCCCCAGCCAGCGTAGCCAGTTTAATTGTGATGTCAACTGATGAGCCATGATTGGAATAATAGTGGCTGGGGCATGCTGGGAGTTGTAGGCCAAAAACATCTGGGGACCCAAGGTTGGAGAACACTGCTCTAGTGATCAATTGAGCACAAAGCCACAGGGTAGTCAATGGCGCATGCCATACACCATAGGGATATCTGGAAGTCCCTATTCCAGATATCTCCCATACACCAAAGATGATGGAGGGTGCCAGATTCAGGGGATATCTCCAACTGCTGCAGATTACCTTGTTGTTTCAGTAGTGGCCAAGCCAAGATGCATGCCGTGTGTGTTGATTCGGTAACAGGTGCAGTGTGCAGGTGATTCAGTAGCTGGTGGAGTCTTTCAGGGTTCAATGACGCATACTTGTAAGCTCTGTGTACATAACTACCTGCTCATCACTACCTCCTGCGCATACCCATATGCTCACAGAGGCCTCTTCTTAATTTGCACACAACAGCTCCCTACTTGTGCCGAATGGGTCATGTGGCTTAGCATAATGAGCATTGCCATTTGGGGGGGTGGGGGTATTGTGCACACAATGCTTATTCCATGCATTACTTATTGGAACAGAAAAACATATAGCAGGTTGGTTCATTGCATGGATTTCACAAGAAGATTATAGGAATTTGGGGAGCTGCCTTATTCCAGGTTAGACTATTTGTCTGTCCAGCCCAGTATTGTCCCCTTTGACTGGCACCAAGGTGGCACCAAGATGGTGCCAAGCACCTCCCTCCTCAAGGTCTTTCCCATTACCTTTTAAAGAGGAGATGCCTGAGATTCAATCCGAGACCTTCTGCACACATGCAAAGTGTGTGCTCTACCACTGAACTGAAGTTCCTCCCCAGTATGGCGATACTGGGTGATATGGTGATAAGAGCCAGTGTGGCATGGTGGTGAGAGTGTTGGACTGGGACTCGGGAGATCCGGGTTCTAGTCCTCACTCGGCCATGAAACTCACTGGGTGACTTTGGGCCAGTCACTGACTCTCAGCCTAACCTACCTCACAGGGTTGTTGCTGTGAGGATAAAATGGAGAGGAGGAGGAGGATTTTGTAAGCCGCCTTGGGTTCCTTGCAGGAAAAAAGGCGGGGTATAAATATAATAAATAAATAAATGCTGGGGTGGGGAATACGAGGGATAAAATTGCTTTTTTCTAATTTCCAGAAACCCTTTACGGACATGCAGATAGTTCTGAAAAGGAACACTGGTCCAACAAAATAAAATTATTCTTAGTCCTAGGGGAGGAAATGATAGGCAATGCAATTCCCATCATGGTCTCTCTCCCCAGCCAGGGTTCAGCTACCTGTGGCTGAACGAGCAGAAACATGCCCATCCATGGATGGTCGTTAAAGGCATGGGAGAGAAGGGCGCAAGAATTCCAGTACTGGCTGCTGTAGGGGAACGTGTATCCAGGTTGGCTCTCAGGTGTTGGCTCTCAGGTGTCCATGCACAGCCAGCACAGCACAGCACGGTGTGGGAGAAATGCACCTCCCCGGTTTCTGCCCTGGACATGCCCAAATATGTAGGGCAGAAATGCTGCTGTGGCTGTGAGGAGCGGGTTGGCCATTGCCGCATTAGGATTTTATATTAGTTTCAGTGGGGTATATGGTATTACTCTTCCCCTCCTCAATCCATTTAAAATTCACAAGAGCTTTTTCAAGGTCAGTTCATTTGCTTGTTTTCAGTGGCGGGAGATATAAAAATATGTTCCTTTTACTCAGCTGTCAGTTGAGAAGATCCACAAGTCCACTTAGAATTCAGCACCCTGAGAAACTCAGTACTTTTTCTTTTTACAAGAGTGCTCAACACTGCAACATTTTGTAGCAGGCCTCAATACTATTCCTACCACTACTACTACTACTACTACTACAACAACAACTACTATTAATATTATTAATAATAATATTCTTTTTTCAATGCTAAGTTAATAAACAATGACATAGTAAAAACAAAAATCAGGGGTGCACAACCCATGGGCTGAAAGGGCCCCCCCAGTGACCCCCGCTGCTGAATTTACTACCTCTGCCACTCACCCCTTCTCCCACCAGTTACTGCCTCCTGCCCCTTGCCCCCATCCCCCACCTGAACTCTGCAAGAAGAGACCCAGCTGATCCCTTCCAGTGATATGAGCCAGCAATGCGATGTGGCTGCAAAAAAGACAAATGCTATTTTGGACTGCATTAATAGTAGTATAGCTTCCAAATCGCAGGGAGTACTAGTTCCCCTCTACTCAGCACTGAGTACTGTGTCCAGTTCTGGGCACCACACTTTAAGAAGGACGTAGACAAACTGGAGAGGGTTCAGAGGAGGGCAACAAGGATGATAAAGGGACTGGAAACAAGGCCCTATGAGGAGAGACTGAAAGAACTGGGCATGTTTAGCCTTCAGAAGAGGAGACTGAGGGGAGATATGATCGCACTCTTCCAGTACTTGAAGGGATGTCACACAGAGGAGGGCCAGGATCTCTTCTCGATCATCCCAGTTTGCAGGACACGGAATAATGGGCTCAAATTACAGGAACCCAGATTCCACCTAAACATCAGGGAAAATTTCCTGACTGTCAGAGCAATAAGACAATGGAACCCACTACCTAGGGAGGTGGTGGGCTCTCCCACTCTGGAAGCATTCAAGGTGCGGCTGGACGGCCATCTGTCGGGGATGCTTTGACCTGGATTCCTGCATTGAGCGGGGGTTGGACTCGATGGCCTTGTAGGCCCCTTCCAACTCTACTTTTCTATGATTCTATGACTCGGTTTCCGAGGGCCCGCCCTGGCAGTCACTGTCGGATTGCTTTAGATGCATTTAACAGCCATCCCATTTCCCCAGAGGTAACAGTGGGAACTGTAGTTCTGTGAGTAGAAGGGGCTGGGGGTCTCTGATCCAGATTTCTCATCACCTTTAAGAAACTTCACTTCTGTGGGTGAAGACATTTAGTTATTAATATAAAACTGAAGTAAGCTTCTATTGTGGACATGTCTGGCGACAGCAGCTACATATTTTCCACACCCCACCTGTGAGTGAGGAGACTTCTACAAAAACTCCAGGGCATTCCATACGACTAAGCGACCCAAGATCTCTTGCTGCAGCCAATTGGCAGTTGAACCCAGGTGGACATCTCCCAGTAGCCCCTCAGTTGTAGCTCCAGGGAAAAGGTGGTTCTCCTTCCCCGCCGTCTGCATGACAAATAGGTTGACCTTTCTGGCGTTGTGTCCTTACCGGAATTGCATTCCCTCTTGACAGGAGACTGTGTGTGGCGAAGTCAAGACAGGGCGTCGGTATCTATCCGAGCTTTGAAACAGAATCCCAGCCCTGGACACATGTCTTAGTTTCTTAATGTATTAGAATGTTTGGCTTCTTTCAAAATAGTGCTCAAGGTTCAGGTTCAAGGTTCTTCATAACATTCCTCATTTGCAAATATAACTGCAGTTCTTCAAGAAAATAAAACAAAACAGAAACCAAGACAGAAAACTGAACCGCCTTGACTGAGAGCCACATTGGATTTCCATCACCGGGGGGTTGGGGGTTGGGGTTTACGGTGACTTGCTCTCTGCCAATATAACATCCGAATGAAGATCGTAACTGGTTTTACTGTTGGTAACATCAGTTAAGTCAACCAATGAAGTGAGGTAAACCTCAAATGGTTCTAAAACTTTTCAAGGGGAAAACCTCATATGAAGGAGACATGACATGCCCCTTGGCTTGGATCAGCCTTTCCCAGCCAGATGCCCTCCACATGCACAAGTCTACAGCTCGCACAACTTCTTGAGCTCCCTCACACACGCACGCACACACGCACACACACATGCACACACAGTACACATTGCCAAAGGCTTTTTTCCCCACTGCTCTGCATCAGTTTGTCATACCCTGATTTAAAAACAAAGAGGCTGTTTCTTCTTTTTTTAAAGGTATCCCAGAAAAACATCGCTGTCCTATAGCATATTTTCAGCAGTTTAAAATGAACCTCACTGGTTATAGCATTTGGAATGGCAATTGTGTACTACTTTAGTGTGCATGTGTGTGCATTTCCTGGAAGTACTAGAGCCTAGAGCCAAGATACATCCATGTTCTACTTAGAGAACTAGTGGAGAGAGCTCAAACCTGCAAAATGGCAGCTAATTCAAATTTAATTTTTCTTAAAGGCATCCTCCAATGGTCAAACAAGGATGTTGATTTAGGAGGGGTAGGGACTCTTGGCGCGCCTGTTGTTCTGTCTGCAGGATTGGTCTGGGGGTTCAGTTACCCGCCAACCCCCTAGCGCAGTGTTCTCCAACCTTGGGTCCCCAGATGTTTTTGGCCTACAACTCCCAGCATGCCCCAGCCAGCTATGCTGGGAGTTGTAGGCCAAAAACATCTGGGGATCCAAGGTTGGAGAACACTGCCCGAGTGAGTGAGTGAGTTGAAGACTCAAGTTCAGCATCAAGTCCAGGATCTTTTCTTTACACTTTAATGATTGGAAAATCTTGAAATGAGACTTGCTTGGGACAGGCAAGCCTAAATCCTAATGTGGATTCTGCAAGAAAGCTTGATTCCCTTCAGGACTCAAAAATGGTTACATGTAATCCCTATTAATATGACCAAATCATCACGACTGGTGTCCAGTCACAACGTTATCATTTACTCCTGCGTACAAGACTTCTGCCTCTTTTGTAATGCCGTTAGGAATAAAAAAAAAAAAGCTTCCCTTGCTTAATGCTGTAGAGCTAAACAGATTAGAAGTGGATTAAATGGGATTACGTGAATCAAAGGCATTTTGGAAAGAGTTTAGTTTTCATTTGCGATGTCAAGGCTTTTTTTTTGAAAACCCCGCGTAGGAAAATAAAGAACCCACCCAGAACCACATGAGGCAATTCAGGCTTGGTTTGCGCACTGTCATCATCTGGTAACTGCAACAACTGTGCCGACACGCAGGTGTGAATGCACCCAGACGGATCAAATGCCACAGGCAGAACTTTCACATTGCTTTATACCACCTCCCTGGAGCCAGTTCACCCATTCAGCTGCCTTGTCATGAAGTGATGCCCCTGCAGGGGTGAATCAAGGCAATTTCAGTTTTTAATCTTCCAATGAATTCTGTTTGTGTCATTTTCAAACTTTGCCTTTGCAAATGAGAGCTTGAAACACGTCCTGGAATTTAGGAATCTCCATGGGCCATATTCAGCATGTATGCAAAAGTAAAATATGTTTTTTATTTACTCAGGCATTTTAAGAAATGTTACTGATTTAACCTTTTCACCTGTTTTAAAGGTTTATTTTCTGTTTTCTTGTTTTGGGTGGCATTTTATATTTTTCTCATGCTCTACGACAGGGGTGGGCCCAGGTACAAAATAGGAGGGATGTCTGAGGAATTGACTCAGTTGGATTTTTTTTTCTTCTGGATTTCTCCAATCTGAATCGAAATGGAATTCAGAAATGGAAGCAGACCCGGGCACAGTTCAGAAATCTGTACATTTCAGGACTTGTCGTGCATCTAATTAAATGCACACTCTTGAAAAGTCTGCAAAGAACATGTGTAGATTTAAAAAATGTGTACAAACAGGCTTTGCTCAGTAGGTAGACGCATACAAAAATGTGTACAATTTGAAAAAAAATCTCACAAAAATGTGCACATTTTTTAAAATATGCAAAAAAAACAACCCACGTACACATTTTTTCCTATAAAAACACACACATCTGCATGGAATAGACTTGGAAGTGGGGGGGGAAGGAGGAACTCAGTGGAATTGGACTAGGCAGGTACACCCATCCCTAGGAAACCGTGGCTTTAGAGTGGGGGAGGAACATACTCTTAAAATTAAAGAGCAAGCAACAAGGAGAGGAGTCCCTGCTGTCATCCGTTATCAGAGATAATAGCGGGAATTTCCCTTCGCAGACTGCCCACACTCCCAATTTGGCTGGGGAGCGGTGCGCGGGGGAATAGTTACCGTTAATTCTCAATCACTGATCAGACATAACAGTGGGGATCTCCCCTCCCTGCTAGTCTTCAGGGGTTGGTGCTTTAGGGAGGGCCCGCGGCTAAGGCTAGATGAACTGGTCTGGCAGGCCAAACTTGGCCCGCGGGCCAGACCCAGAGGTTCCCCATCCCTGGTCTAGAAGGACCAATGGCCCGACTTCAGATAAGCCAGCTCCATAGATGGTTATCTTCTACCTCTGTAATAATAATTGCTAGATACACGAACCCCTTTCTAGATGTTCTGAGAAGAGCCATTAAATATTTCACTTATTTTTAGATCCTTAATGACGTAGTGGCACCAACAAGGCTTTGTACTTGTGGCTCTTGATATGGAGAAGACTGTGATAATTAATTGCTTGCCAAATGGAAAAGGACTAAATCCTTCAAAAATAAAACCTTGTCATTAAGCAATTGAGAGGTTTTCCAAACACACAGATGAGAGGGAGGGCAGGAAAGGCCCCTCAAGATGAAATAAAAGCTTTTTACAGTTCTGTATATTTTAAAGGATGGTTAGTTGAGTGAGTATTCTATTTATTCTGAAGTGCTTACAATGAGTCATCCTGAAAATTGTAAGTAATAATGGGGGAAGATTTATGATGGAGAAATATTTTCGTTTCTCATAAATATAAGTCTTCTCTTGATTTCCCTCGGTTGTCATATATCAAGACAAGGCTTTTCTACATGGCACATATGGGCCTATCAACTTCAAGTATAAGCTGATGGAATCTGTGCTAGCAGTGACTGACCAAGAAAGATATCTTGGGGTTGTAGTGGGCAGCTCCATGAAAATGTCCACCCAGTGAAAAAGGCAAACTCCATGTTAGGCAAAGGAATTGAAAATAAAACTGCCAAGACGATGCTGCTCCCCTTATACAAATCTATGGTGTGACCGTACTTAGAATACTGTGTACAGTAATACCTCGGATTGCGAGTAACGCGGTATGTGAGCTTCTCCTAAGACGAGCAAAATTTTAGCACAAATTTAAATTTGAAAGACGAGCAAGTCTTGCAACACGAGCCACATGCTCTGCCGTCACCTCGCTCGGCCGTCGCCTCCCACTGATTTGCCTAAGGGCAGGGAGCCGCCGCTCACTCTGCAGGTTGTTGATCCTCCACATCTCTCGCCTTCTCTCCCCCTTCTCTCTCTCTGAAATTTTCATTAGCTGCTTTGAGATACTCTGTCTAAAGGCAAAGCAAGCCGGCTCCCTGGCAGGGAACCCCATGGAGGCGTGGCGCGGCTCCCTGCTGAGTTTCCATTATTTCTTATGAGGAAACTCGCTTTGATATACGAGTGTTTTGGATTACGAGCATGGTTCTGGAACGAATTATGCTCGTAATCCAAGGTATCACTGTACAGTTCTGGTCACTGCATCAAAAAAAGGATATCGTAGAGTTGAAAAAGGTGCATAAAAGGGCAACTAAAGTGATCTAGGGGCTGGAGCCACTCCCCTATGAGGAAAGGTTACAACATCTGGGATTGTTTAGCTTAGAAAAAAGGCGAGTAAGGGAAGACTTGATAGAAGTGTACAAAATTATATATACAGGCAGTCCCCAGGTTACGAACGAGATCCATTCGAAAGTCTGTCTTTAAGTCGAATGTGTACGTAAGTCAGAACAGAAGCCGCGCAGTGTTTTCAAAATGTTGCAAAGTATAGTGCATGCATTCATAAGTATGAACCATTGCATTTAACTCAGATTTTTACATATATGGTGGTCCGTTCTTAAGTATGAGTTGTCCATAAGTCGGGACGTTCATAACCTGGGGACTGCCTGTAGTGTGGAGAAAGTGAACAGGGAGACATTTCCCCCCCTCTCTCATAATACTAGAACCCAGTGGGGTCATACCATGAAGCTGATGGGTGGGGGGGTTCAGGACAGATAAAAGGAAGTACTTCTTCACCCAGCGCATAGTTAAAATATGGAATTCACTTCCACAAGATGAAGTGATGACCACCAGTTTGGATGGCTTTAAAAGGGGATTGGTCAAATTCATGGAGGAGAAGGCTATCAATGGCTACTGGTCCTGATGGCTATATGCTGCCTCCGGTATCAGAGGCAGTATGCCTATGTACACCAGTTGCTGGGGAACATGGGTGGGAGGGTTGCACTCCTGTCCTGGGTTTCCCAGCTGGTCAGTCACTGTGTGAACAGAATGCTTGGCTAGATGGACCCTTGGTCTGATCCAGCATGGCTGTTCTTATGTTCTTATATGGCCTCCACATGAAGATTGTCTTAATTTGATCCCTGTGGTGGCTATCTCCACATGGCAAATTGCAATGCACAAAAGTTTGTGCCATAATAAATGTGTTAGTCTTTAAGGTGCCACAATTTGTTTTTGCTGCAACCAACTAATCAGACTGTTACCTCTCTGGAAATAGTCTCATGTTCAGTGGCTCACTGCAGAAATGAGGTACGGTACATTTTCTCCACAGTATCACAGATAGCTCAGGGATGCTCCCAAAATTATTCGCATCTGAATATGCCCACTTCTGGTCCTGTTGCCAAAGTGGATCTGATGACATCAGGATTTCCCCTGGCTGTTCTGTTTTGTTTTTTAATTCATTGTAGAAAGTCACCTAGTTCAATGGATGAATAGTAGAGCGGGGAAGATATGGTCATGCTAAGATGGGCAAGGCAGAAGCTTGGTGGTGAAAACTTTGGCTAGTATGTTAGGGTCTCCAGGGCTTGATCTGTTGTCTAAATCTGGGACTTCCCTAAGACCCTGGGTAGGCAGGCCTAACAGCCCTCTTCAGGTACACCTTTCTCTACCAGATTAGGGGTGTGCAATACCTGCCCCAGCAATTGACAGGCAGATTGGCCAAGTATGGTATGAATACCAGAAATGTGACTTCCTTCTTTCTGTTGGTCAACAGAGTAACGTCATTTATTTATTTGTTATTTGTTATTTATTTTATCAATTTATTTCTTACCCTTCCATGTAAAAGCATTTTCAAGGATGTCTTAAAAAATGCAGCCTTAAACAACAATAAACATTACAAACAATAACGAATAAACAGCAGGATAAAAATAACAGCAGTGAAAATGATTTTTGTCGCAGTTTAAAATCCTAGGAAAATAAGAATGGCTGGTGGTCTTCACCAGCCACCCAAAAGGCAACAAAGCAGGCACCTGGGGAGCCTCCCTGGGAAGAGCATTCCAGCATACCATATCCAGAAGTGGGCAGCCACAACCGAGGAGGCCTCCCCAGTTGTCACCTGCCTCATTTAAGACCAAGGGGGCATCCAGAGGAGGGTCTCGAAAGATGTCCTGACTCTCTGGGAAGGTGCATGTTGGAGTAGGCCAGTGTTTCTCAACCTTGGGTCCCCAGATGTTTTTGGCCTACAACTCCCAGCATGCCCCAGCCAGCATAGCTGGCTGGGGCATGCTGGGAGTTGTAGGCCAAAAACATCTGGGGACCCAAGGTTGAGAAACACTGGAGTAGGCAATCCATCAGGTACCGAGGCCCCAACCATGTAGGGCTTTAAATGTAAGCAGCAGGCTGCCGGCAGCACTTTGAACTTTGCCCGGAAATGGGCCAGGAAGCAGTGCAGTTGTTTAAGCACTGGCAAGATATGCTCCCATCAACTGGTCACAATTAGCAGCCTCTTGGCCATATTTTGAACTAGCTGGAGGTTCCAAATAGTTTCCAAAGGCAGCCCTGTGTCTTAACACGTTACAGTAGTCTAAACTGGAGGCTAGCAGATCTTTTTCCAGCAGCACATCCAGCTCTGGCTCCAACAGGGACCCTCGTCTTGAAAAGCCTCACCCCAAGTCTGGATTTGGGAACAAAGGCAAAAACAGCAGGAGATAAGCATCCAATAACAATGCAAAAAAGGGGGAGAACAGGTTCTCAGGATGCAAATTCTTTAATATTGTTTTCAGGTGGAGGAGCCCGACGTGTTTCAGCCTATAGTTTTTTAAGGCCTTCTTCAGGGGGCTGTAAATATTTAAAATACATCTTGTAAAATACATGTTATAAAACATGGTGGGGACAACACATAATAAAAATGCATTCTCATTGTACACTAATAACTCTGTACTTTATACATATAGAAATTGTTTAAAAACATTTTCTTTAAAATGGTGAGAGTCAAGTTTTGATATTACAACCATGTCTTTAATGTTTTGGGCCAACTCTGCGCAACGGAATATTCTGATGCCAAAAGTTCTGACCCAGCACCCAATAACTGGGAAGTAATATCCCCTAACCTCTCTTCTCAGAACTCTCCAGCATTCCAGACTATCGACATGATGCAAACGTCACCTGTTCTTCTTTTTTCTAAAGTTTATCAGGAATTAGCTTCTTTTCCCTTTTCACAAAGTAACAAGAATAATGCATCTTATGAGGCTGAATATGGTATGTCACCTACTCCACGGGCTGCCCAATCCAAGGATGAATCCTCCAGTATTCTTACTGATTGATATCAGGCCTCTCAAGGAAAATTCTCCCTCCTTTCTTGGAATATCGCAGGTTGGAATTCTAAGAGGAGTGATGACGCGTTCATCTCCTGTCTTTCAAAATTCGACCTTTTGCGGCTTCAAGAGACTTGGGCCTGTGGCTCAATAGAATTAAATGGATTTGTCCTTCACCAACTTTTCGCTTCCCCGGGAGCTAAGAGAGGAAGACCCAGGGGTGGGTTGGCAACTTTTGTTTCAACTAGACTCCGTATAAAGATGATGAATCTTCCCTCCCTGGGCTATTTAGCAACTGCTGTTTTGATAAAGTTTACTCAGTCAAGCGTACTTTTAATAAATGTATATCTCCCCCCCCCCCAACGATGTCATACCGAGACTAATTCAATGTTGCAAGACCTGGAAAGCTATATTGAAGATCTTATCTCTATTACTACTGTTAATCAAATACTGATAGGTGGTGATTTTAACACTAGACTCGGCCCCAATGATGATTCTGTGCTATATTCACAACATCATGCCTGTCCCCCTGATAGTTCAGATTCACCCTTCATAGATATGCGTAACTCTAGGGATAATACCTGTAACTAAAGCAGGGTTTTGTCTTGCCCAAATGGCGTATAGACTAAATCTTTGTATTCTCAATGGTAATACAATTGAAGATATCCCCAGAGAAATTATGTTCTGGTCAGGATCTAAGATTGGGTGCAATCGACTATGTGATTTCCTCTCGAAACCTGTTAAATCACGTGGTCAAATTTGAAATAGAAAATCGCCTTGACAGTGACCATCTACCCTTAGTCTTGACCTTGAAATCATTTATTAGTTCTATGTATCTAGATACCATCTTTCAGCCTCACCAGGAGTTTGAGGTTCATGCTTCTAGGGTTAGAAGGTCCAGTAGAGTAGATGAAAAAAGGAAAAGAAAGAAAAAGAAAGGGGGGGGAAGCAGCACCCAATATTTGCGCAAATTCCAGATGCCATAATTGGTGCAAATTTCCTTAGCCTTTAAAAATAAATAAAGAAACTCGTGCAAATTGCGGCCTGTTTTAAAAGCTGGAGAAAATGGCTATTGTATGCATAATACTGGTGGGAAGAAAGAGGGATGGGGGGAAGAGACTAAAGATCCACAACTCCATTTGCACAAATCATGGGATCTTAAGAATAATAACTTAAAATAATAATTTTAAAATGTGTCTATTTGATGTACGCACATCACGTAACCGTAGCGGAAAATCATAATGCCGATGCCAAACTGGACGAAATTGACAATGACAAGTTCTTTGTGAAGTTGGGAATATGGCAAGCTAATGATGACCAAGTAATGCAAGGATGAAACTGACAAGGAGTTCAGTTCGTTTATTAGGGTCATAGACCAGCAGGAACTGACAAGGATATTTACCAAAGGAAATACTTGTGCCCAGGGTTGAAAGTGAAGGTCTGAGAAGAGGAGCCCTGTAGGTGGGCAAGTTGGAGTCAGGACTTGCCTGCAAGCCACTACTCACCTTTATCCCTTGCATGTTCAGTCAGATGTCTGAACTGGGCTACTGGTGTTCTGAATAAATGCCAGGGCACAGTAATGGGCTGGATGAGGCCAAAAAACTGGGGCTAAATCCAGAAAAGAAGGGGCTGCTGCTAGTGGGATGGGGGTCTGCCCAGCTGAGTGATGTTCGCCCTGTTCTGGAGTGGGTTGCACCTTCCCTAAAGGATTAGGTTCACAATTTAGGGGTGTTCTTGGATCCAGCATTTGCAGGAGGCACAAGTGGCCTCAGTGACTCAAAGCACTTTTTTTTTTATCAACTTAGGCTGATATACCAACTGTAACCCTCTCTGGACAGAGATAGCCTTTCTGCTGTGCCTGATTTTATTCTATTTTAGATTTAATTTTTGTGTCTTACTGCTTTTTATGGTTTTAATTTTGGGGCAATATATAAATATTGTTAATACGTAGATAGATAAAGGTACTGTAGTCTGACTGTGGGATCCAGATAGGAAAGGGCAGGTCATCTTTTAAGGAGTGAGATCCAGCAGTGCTTTCCAGGACCGCTCTTCTTGTGCTCTTAGGTAGCATGTGCTTTCATCCAAGGCACATCCAAGGCTGAACTGGCTGGACCTTGGTCTCTCATTCACCCAAGGGCACATTTTTGGAGAGCCCAGGTTGCAATAGGGAAAGCTTGTGTCACAGGCTCCACCTATATATTCTATAGCAGCATTTCCCAACCTGGAGCCCTCCAGATGTGTTGGATTACAACTCCCATCACCCCAGCCTGTCACCCCCACAGGTATGATGGCTGGGGATGATGGAGGCTGTAGTCCAACACATCTTAGGGCACCCGTTTGGGAAAGGTTGACCTATATCATAATATCAAATCACCCAGTGAGTCCTATTAAGCTGCTGTGTTTACCCGTCCATCCGTGCTTACTCGATAGCTGAAGTTCAGAGAGATTTCACATGGCCTGGCCTCTTTTTTTTATTATTCCCCTCCCCTCCCCTAATCAAACAAGTACCCTTAAAGCTGATAATGGGAAAAATGAGAAGACATGGGGGGGGGGGGGATAAGAGAGGAGCTGCTGAGAGCTGGTTGTGTTAAAAGAACTTGCTGAAATATCGCATTAATGCACTCAAGCCCCATTATGTTCCTGTCCTCGGCAGCCAAGGGTCTTGGGTGTTATAACCAGGTTCTAATAAGGGCAATTACAAGCTTGGGGTTTTTTGTTTGTTTTTTAAATGTGTGGTTGTTTTTCAGGCCTGTGCCTTATATTGTCCCGTCATGCATCCTAGAAGAGGCAGAGCATTATTATAAGAGAAAAGCCTCATAATGACTTTTATACAAGGCCTTGATTACAGGTTGTTGATGTGATTTTGCCAATGGAGGTCAACAGTGTCAGACAAAGAGCACAGTTGTGTAATGCCAGGAGGTGCAGCGGAGGGTGAAGGCAGAGGAGTGGGTGGGAGTTCTTGCTGTGGGCTGAATCAGTTGCCTGGGATACAGCCCAACAAGGGCCGTCTGGAAGGAGCTCTTCTTGAAAACTGCGCTGCGATTGCTGGAAACAGAGGTGGCCCCACAAGGTACATCTAGGCTTGCCAGCCTGGGACCATGGATTTAGTAGGGGCCCGTAACCAGTGTCCCCTGGGACAATTACAGCCTCCTGAGTAATGCCATCTGCCCCAAAAGGAGGTTGTGGTGGCATTGGGACTCTGCAACATCCCCTTCTTCTTCATTGTCTCTGTGGCTCACACATATGGTTATGTGCCTGCGCAGAACAGTCATTCAGAACATTCCAGAGCTAAACAGGGTTTTAGGCAGGAACCCTGCCCACCTCCCCTGCGCACGCTTCAGGTGTGGCTCCTGCTTGCCTC
This sequence comes from Shinisaurus crocodilurus, assembly GCA_021292165.1. Taxonomy (NCBI): domain Eukaryota; kingdom Metazoa; phylum Chordata; class Lepidosauria; order Squamata; family Shinisauridae; genus Shinisaurus; species Shinisaurus crocodilurus. The sequence goes on along the minus strand of JAHFWL010000004.1, from coordinate 2,974,019 downwards.
TCAGTTCCTTTTCGTCCACTGCAGTGACTAGCAGCATTTGGAACATTTCGCCTCACAGCTAAAGAATCTCTAAAGATCCGCTGGTCCCCTCTGGGATGCTGCATGGAGTCCTTTCCCGCTCACACCCATTCTTTCTTCCTACTTTCCTATATTCTCTTGAGTTTTTCTTTCTTTCGTTCTGCCCTTAGGGGCGCATGGCCTCCAAAGCCGCCTTCAAAAAGTGTACCCGCTGTGGTGGGAAAATACCGCTGGCTGACATACACTCCCAACTGCCTTCTGTGCCTCGGGGAGGCACACAAAGTGGATTTCTGTGCCCACTGCCAGGCCTTTAAGAGACAGGCCAGGAGAAATAGAACGGCACGTCTCCGTGCCTGACTGTGGGAACAAGCCTTCAAGGCAGCAAACACTGCCGTGCTGGACTGGACCGGCCTCTGCACACTGCCTCAACCGCCATTTGCAAGTACCGGCCTGCAGCCTTTCCTCAGCTTCCCCTAGCACACAACATCACGCAGAGCTCTCCAGGGCAACTGACCCCAAGTACTAACCCCTGCAGCACCAACAGCTTTGACCGTCCCTTCGGAACAGCAGTTCGAGACTGGCCCTTCAGTGCCGACGGGTCAATACCAAGCAGATCAAGTCCTGAAACAAATGCCCCGCTAAGCTCCAGGACCAAAAAGCGAAAAGAAGAAGATGGCTCGTAGAATCCGAGCCTCCCCCAGCACCAACCCAGCCTCCCTCAGTGCAGAAGGCTCCTCAAACTCCCATGTGACCACCGACGCCGATACTGGAGAAACAGCAACTTCCACGGGACCGTAACTCCCTGAATGATATCCAGTGCCTGGATTCAGTATCAGAAGGCAACTCCAGGGCGTGTTTTTCACCTGAACCGTACCATCACCTGCCCCGAGACCCTTCTCTGAGAAAGGATAGATCTCCAACAGACATCTCTGGCTTCTTCGCCCTCTTCAGGAACTTTCCTGCATCACCGCTATGATATGCTGTGGGAGAGCCATAGATGGCCCTCCTACTACAGGCCATATAAAAATAAATACTATGAGGACGGTTTGCCACCAAGGCATCATCCTTATGAATATAGAGACAGTGACTACCTGCAGTATCACCCCCTTCACTAGTGCTCTTGCTCCCCTCACCTTCAACCTAGGGGGACTTCTACTCGAGCAACACCTTTGCACACGGTATGTAAACCACCTGAAGCTCAGTAACTGGAACCTAACGCAGTACTAGACTTCACCTGCTTTACGCCCTCCTTTTCTGACCAACTTCTTTCAGGATATAATCCTGAAAAAACTTCCAGATCCAGCGGCCACTACACAGTCACCGCCAGCAGTACAACTCACCCAACCATCCTTGGCTCCTAATACACAAACCCCGACTAACGACCCCTCTTCAGCCATAGCACTGATATAGTCTTTACACAGTGTGTGGAAGTAGTGGTGGCACATCTGAGACTCCGGGGGATTTTCATGTTTCTGTACATAGATCATTGGCTTGTCATCGCTCCCATACACAGCCACCTCATCGCCAATTATTGTTGTACACCACCCAGAGAGCTTCGGCGCTATTGGGTGGTATAGAAAATAAATAAATAAATGTCAACACTGCCCTGTCACTTCTAAAATCTCTTGGCCTGCAGGTCAACATGGAGAAATCCTGTCTCATCCCATCTCGAACACAACAATTCATAGGTGCAGTTCTCGACTCTTCTCGAGCTCATCCCTACCTACCACAGGATAGAGTGGACACCTTACGATGTCTCGTATGGGATCTAAAGACTGCTCCCCATTGCCGGGCAACCAATGTCCAGCACCTTCTTAGGCTCATGGCCTCCACCACTTCAGTAATTTCATTTGCGTGTCTCCAGATGAGACCACTTCATGCATGGTTCCTATGAATCTCTGACCCAGGAACAGACCCCCAGACTCATCTCTTACTTCTTCCTGACTCAGTCAGGCATTCCCTACACTGGTGGATGGTCCTGACACTCCTCTTGCAGAGACTCAACTTCAGGGCTCTCTGTCCATCCCTAACGGTCACCACAGATGCATCCCTTTATGGTTGGGGAGCCCACTGCAGCTCACTCACAATCAGAGGACTGTGGTCACATCAGGAGAAAACTCTACACATCAACCATCTCATACTTCTTGCTGTTACCAAAGCTCTGCGGGCATTCAAATCATGAGTCAGAGGCCATTCCATTCAAATTGCAATGGACGATACCACAGTCATTTTCTATAAAGCAAACAGGGCAGAATGAGATCCTTTCCCCTCCTTCAACTTTCCCTAAGTTTTTGGGATGGGTCACTACATTGTCCCCATTGCCACACACCTGCCAGGGATGTCCAGCACTTGTGCTGACTCACCCAGCAGGTCGGAAATCTCTCTGCATGAATGGAAACGTTTCCCGACAGTCACATTAGAACTCTTCAATATGAGGGGAGTCCCATCTAGCGACCTTTTTGCTACAGCGCTGAACACAAAATGCCACTCTTTCTGCAGCAGAGCCAGATGCAGCCCAGACTCATCGGGGGATGCCTTTCTTCTTCATTGGGGTGGCACTCTGACCTATGCATTCCCATTGTTTCCACTAATTTACACAAGTAGTGAACAAACTACAGGATGATGCAACTCATTGCATCTTGATAACCGCTTGGTGGCTGAGGCAAGCGTGGTTTGCAAACCTCCTCCTCCTGTCCAGGAACACTTTTCTCTGCCTCCTCGTTGCTCCTCACACTGGGCACTGGGCATCCAGACCTAGAGATGCATCTCACTGCATGGGAAATATGCAACCTCTCTGCTTTATTTCATTTCATTTCATTTTTGTACCACCCAATACCCGAAGCTCTCTGGGCGGTTTACAACAATTAACAAGACAGTCCCTGCCCGCAGGCTTACAATCTAAAAAGACACGACACACAAGGAAAAAGGAATGGGGAGGGAAGAAGGGGGAATATCAATTCATCCTTTTGGCAGGGCTGGTAGAATCAGGGCCGGCGCTACCACTGGGCAAACTAGGCGGCTGCCTAGGGCGCATGGCTAAAGGGGGCGCTGAAACGCTCCACTCCTGCTTCGCCTGTGCCCCAGACCCACGCAAACATTCGCCCTTCTCTTCCTCCTCCTCCTCCAGGAACGGACGAGGAAGGGAGGGCACGGGGCCTGCGCTCCGCTTTCTGCGGTGCGTGACGCGTATACGGAAGAGGAGGAGGAAAACGGGAGCGAATGAGCCTGATCTCCCGGCAGCACGAGCGCGCGAGGCGTCAGGCAGCTGGGGCTCGCTGCGCTTGGCGCCGCCGATCTGGGCAAGGAAGCCGAGCAGGAGAGCGGCCAGGCGGGCATGGGGCAGCAGCAGCCGCGCCCGTGAAGACAGCTCCGCTCGCTTGGCGCCGAATCCCGCTCCGCCTCCTCTGCCTCCTCCTCCGGGCAGGCGGGCTCGCCTCTGTCCGCCCGGGCGCAGCTGGAGTGGCTGGTGGCTGCTGATCCACCGCAGCTTGGCGCCTCTTCTCGCCTTCCTTCCTCCCTTCCCGGGCCCAATGCTTCTCCAATGAAGTCCTAGAAGTCATGACTGCACCAGGTAAACCTTCCACTCAGGCTTCATACCCTGCCAAATGGAAGGCTTTTCTAAAATTTCTCGCTCCAATGGGCCTGGACCTGCGGTCCTGTGGCCTACTGAACATAGTGGACTTCCTTCCGTCTCTGAAAACTCGAGGTTTAGCCCTCTGCGCTGTGAAAGGTTATTTAGCAGCCATATATCAGCCAATCGCAATAACATTGAAGGATCGTCTCTCTTCTCGCATCCTTAGGTTAAACGTTTCCTTAAAGGACTCACCAACCTCTGTCTACCAGCTCCCCCACTAATCCCAGCCTGGAGTCTGCCAGTGGTTCTTGCCCAGCCAATGGCAAAACCCTTTGAACCTTTGGCCACAGTCGACCTCATGATGAAAGTAGTTTTCCTCATGGCTATTACTTCGGCACGCAGAGTGAGAGAGAACTATGCTCTAAGGCATGACCAACCATTCTTAATTTTCCATAAGGATAAAGTGGTGCTACACCCAGACTGCTCCTTTCCCTCAAAGGTTGCCTCACAATTTCATCTAGCTCAGGATATAGACTACTGACCTTTCTCCCTCAACTCACCTCCCCTGTGGAAGTCAAGCTTCATTCTCTAGATGATGTTTACAGGCCTGTGGCTTATGCTGGCTCAGCTTGTCTGAGTGTGGAAAGCTAAGTAGGGTCAGGCCTGGTTATTACTTGGATGGGAGACCCCTCCTCTACTTTCCTGCATTGAGCAGGGGGTTGGACTCGATGGCCCTGTAGGCCCCTTCCAACTCTATGATCCTATGTCAGAAGAGCATTTTTGTTCTATGTCCATAGAACAAAATTTACTCGCTCATTTGTCTGCCAATCAGGACCAAGGAAGGGTCTCAACGCTTTGCCAAGTGGGCGGTTTCAGCTGTACTCCTCCCTTATCAATCCCCCTATGAGTACGGGGACACTCGGCAAGGGCCATGGCGTCCTCTGCCGCCTTCCTCAGAGGTGTTTCGCTCCCGCAGCTGTGTAGTGCAGCAACCTGGTCCCAGCCATCTGCATTCATCAAACGTTACTGCCTGGGTGTCGGAGCTAGAGCTGATGCAGGTTTTTGGTAGATCAGGCTTTTCTTCAGTTCTGGCATGACATCTCCCCCCTCTGGTAATGCTTACTGCTTCCTAATCCCCCATATATGTGAGTCAGGTTGGCCTTTCACAAAGGTTCCATGGACTTTGAAGAAGCCCGAGTGCAAGGTGAAAGGGAGAAACGTGCTAAGCGAAAAGCACGTCAAATGAATCCTTTACAGGACCATCTTCTATCTGGTAACCTGTGTCCTCACTGTGGGAAGCTGTGTGGATCTAGAATTGGCCTCCACAGTCACTTGCGGACCCATCGCTAGAGTCTACACAATCTTCTTTAGAATTTCCTCCTTTTATCCCGGAAGACAATCTTACTCGGTCACGAGTGATCGCCTGATGATGATGATGATATGTGAGTCACAGAGACCGCGAAGGAGAAGGGAAGCTTGCTTACCTGTAACGGTGGTTCTTCGAGCGGTCATCTGTGCACTCACACAACCCACCCTCCTCCCTGCGTCGATGACTCACTTTTTTATTCCTTTACTGCGGTGGATCTGGAACTGAGAGGCAAGCGGGGGCCACATCCGGAGTGTGCACAGGGGAGGTGGGCAGGGCTCGCACCTAAAACTCTGTTTAGCACTAGTATGTTCCAAATTACTGTTCTGTGCAGGCACGTAACCATATGTGTGAGTGCACAGATGACCACTCGAAGAGCCACCGTTACAGGTAAGCAGCCTGTCCTTCAGGGGGAAGAGCATAGGGTCCTGGGCCACCCCCCTCCACCCCCCACTGCCTACCACAGTGGCCCTCTAGCAAAACTAGTTTCTGATGGGTGGAGAGGGGGCTGGGTTTGGAGCCAAGAGCTCCCAGTTCCTCCATGAAACATCATAAAATACCTTCCATTATTTATTTATTTATTATTAATATTTCTATACCGCCTTTCCACAAATGTCACCAAGGCAGTGTACAACAATTCAATCAGTAATGCATAAAAAAAACAATAAAACCATATTAGAACGTTAACACAGCACTGAAACAACATTAAGATCAGGACTCACAATTCAAAAGGCCAAATTAAAAATGTGTGTGTCTTAACACTTTTCCAAAAAGCTGAGAAAGTGGAGACTGGTCTGAGCTCACGAAGCAGAGCATTGCACAATTTCGGGTGGTGCAGGAAAACGCCCTTTCAGGCACGCCCAACAAGCAGGCCTCTGGGAGACGGGTGTCCCCCAAAGCGCCTCTCCTGCTACACATCTTGATAACCAGGCATGTTCGTGGCGAGACAGGCAGTCCCTGATCGCCATTTGAAGCTTTGAAGCAGGGATGGGGAAAATGTGGCCTGCTTACGTGGGCGGGGGGCACTGAATTTGCTACCAGAATGTTGTGGTGCAGTGACTTTTAAAAGCCAAAAGGGCAGCTTGCCACTGAAATCTGTCAGCGTGGCAGCAGTGGCGGAAAGGATCTGTTTTTAAGCAAAATAGCCCCTTCCCCCCCCCCACTGCCTGCTACTTGGAGTTGTGGGGCAGAGCAGGGGAGCAGCCTCTGGTGGGCTCCCCTGGATGTTGCCGACCTCTGCTTTAAAGGTTATCAACACCTTGAATTGAGCCCTTAAATCAACGGGCAACCAGTGCAGAACTTTCAATATGAGTGTGACATGATCACAATACCGCGCTAGCAGCCTAACTGCCCCATTTTAGACCAGTTGAGGCTTCCAGACCCAGACACTTCAAGGGTACCCTATGTAGAGTATATGGCAATACTCACTCCAGTGTAGCCAAGGCATAGATAACTGTTGCCGGATCAGATTGATTCAGCAGTGGTCACAGCCGGCACGCTAGATGCTCTCCTTGCCACCTGGACATCCAGCAGCAGTGCAGGGTCAAGGAGCTCTCCCAAGCTACGAGCCTGACTTTTCAGAACAGGTGGAATCTCAGCCTCCGAGCCAGGCTTCCTGCTGACCAGTTGCATCCCTGCCTTGCCTGCATGTAATCACCGCTTCTTTGCCCTGGTCCAGCGCATGATGGAACCCAGGAAATGTTCACGAGCACTGACTGTTTCCTTGGAGCTAGGCAGAAGGGGCAGTAGAGCGGAGTGTCTCTCAGGCTCGCCGTCATGAGCCAAGCCCTTCTCGTCTCAGGCCCAGCTTGGAATGGATTCTCCAGCCTTCTCCGCCAGTCACCCTCCTCCCAAAAACGCACTCGCACTCGCAACAGGGAGCAGCAGCAGCAGGGCTGGGTTCTCCATTATGTGCAAGAGGCACAGTACAATTGTAGTGCCTGGGACCTTCAAAGCTCCCAAGGTCCTACGAAAAAGTTTGGAGCCTACAAAAAGATTCAGTTTAATTAAAACAAATTAGTGTTTGATTCAGCAGCTTACTCATACAGGTATAATATGTCCTAAGTAAATATAAATTAAACAGTAACTTTGCAACTCTTTTTGTCAGCAAAATCAAAGATTACATCTTTACATATATATGTATATGTATATGTATATGCATATGTATGTGTGTGTGTGTGTGTGTGTGTGTGTGTATATATATATATATATATATGGCAAAAGCTCATTCTCAGTTGAGAGTAGTCCAAGTGATGATAGTTGTTTCTGTCCCATGGTTGACCTAAGATACATTCTTTATATATTTCAGCTTTGAAAAAGAGCGCTCCCCTTCACAACTTGTTCCAAAAATGGCAAGATACATTCTAAAAGCAATGTTGATATTTGGAAAACTTGTCACCAAGTAGTCCGTTATTTCTGCAGTGATCATTTCTGCTACAGATTTCCTGTTTGCATACATATGTGAGAACAATAGAGATCCATCTGTGAATGGATGTTTGAGATCTGATGGATAGGAGTCTATTAATGCCCTTGCTCCAGAGGCCGATTCATTCCTGGACATAGACCAATCCACAAGAAAATGAAACCTTTCTTTCACTGAGTGAAAGAAATACTACAATACTACAAGTGAGAAGGATCTTGGACTTGTGGTACAAACTGAATATGAGCCAGCAATATGATGTGGCTGCAAAGAAGGCAAATGCTATTTTGGGCTGCATTAATAGAAGTATAGCTTCCAAATCGTGGGAAGTGATAATTCCCTTTTACTCGGCACTGGTTAGGCCTCATCTTGAGTACTGCGTCCAGTTCTGGGCACCACACTTTAAGAAGGACGTAGACAAACTGGAGAGGGTTCAGAGGAGGGCAACAAGGATGATAAAGGGACTGGAAACAAGGCCCTATGAGGAGAGACTGAAAGAACTGGGCATGTTTAGCCTTCAGAAGAGGAGACTGAGGGGAGATATGATCGCACTCTTCCAGTATTTGAAGGGATGTCATACAGAGGAGGGCCAGGATCTCTTCTCGATCATCCCAGTTTGCAGGACACGGAATAATGGGCTCAAGTTACAGGAACTCAGATTCCACCTAAACATCAGTAAAAATTTCCTGACTGTCAGAGCAATAAGACAATGGAACCCACTACCTAGGGAGGTGGTGGGCTCTCCCACTCTGGAGGCATTCAAGGTGCAGCCGGACAATCATCTGTCGGGGATGCTTTGACCTGGATTCCTGCACTGAGGAGGGGGTTGGACTCGATGGCCCTGTAGGCCCCTTCCAACTCTACTTTTCTAGGATTCTATGAGTGTGGCGGCTTACACTGCTTGCTGGCTGCCCATCTCAATGATAAGTTTATCCATTATAGCATAGCAGGACAGTGTGTGAGGAATTTGTCACTGGCACTCAAACCCCAGTCAATATTATCCATTCCAACTCCATTAAACAAGCAGATTCTCGGCTGTTTGTGTTGTGTAGTCTCCTTGTAGTTGGACGGTGTGAGTTCTTTTGCAGCAGCATTTCCATTGGCTAGTGGCTAGGAAATGTCTTGTCCTAACTGCTCCGTGTTCCATACTTTTTGAAAATTGATAGTAAAAAAAAAAGGAAAAGAATTGCCACCTGCTACCAAGAATTTCTACCTGGCAATTTTTCTCCCCTCCTGGTGACAAGGGATAGGTCCTCTCTCGGCCACCATAGCAACATTTCTGATTAGTTGTTCAATGGAAGAGCAATTGGTGGCAACAGAACAGGTCAGGAAGATGAAAGAAAAGTCCCAGAATGTTTAAATGAAAAGGTATGAATGCGGGAGTGCATCTGGGGACTCTCTGGACTATGGTTTTGGGGTTCCCTGTGGATATTTTATTGTGAATTGCCCAGAGAGTTTTGTCTGTTGGGTGGTATAAAAAAATGTAATGAATAAATAAATTAGGTTTTGGAAGCTAGAATCTTCCCAGGGCTGTGCCCCACTAGCCCAAGGTAACACACACACCCTGCCCTGTGTATAGTTCTATGATTATAAGACCTGTACAGAGTAAATATTTATCTATACATCTGACTTGATTATGAGAGTGCCTAAGGCCCACAAAGACTTCAATCTAGCCCTTAGTGGCAGAGAGGGATTGGTGGAGGCAGAAGAACTGAATGCCCCCCAAGGATGCTCGGGAGAGTCATTTGCTTAGGACAGTGTTCTCCAACCTTGGGTCCCCCAGATGTTTTTGGCCTACAACTCCCAGCATGCCCCAGCCAGCATAGCTGGCTGGGGCATGCTGGGAGTTGTAGGCCAAAAACATCTGGGGACCCAAGGTTGGAGAACACTGACTTAGGAGTATCATCCCCACCAGGGTGCATGGTGCTTGTACTTTCCTATGCCTACCAGCCCCATTCATTGAATCAGGTGGAATAGAAAACTCCCAGCCCGGTGTAGAAATTATGCTTGTCAGTATGATCAGGAACAGCATCCAGGGCTACAAGCTCTCTCCCATCTCCAGAAAACCCTCCCTGCAGCTGGCACTCTCTGTACCTCACAAGGAGGGTGGGGTTGACTGCAGGGAGGGCTTTCTCGGGAAAAGTTTGGAAAGGCCTGAGCTTTTCCCCAAGAATTCTCAGCGAAAGGTCAGAAAAACGGAATTCCTTTTGAGGGGAGCTCGGGGGGGAACTTAAGTCACCCGCCATCACTAAATAATATGTGACGGAAAGAGCTAAGAATTGTAAACACTGCCCCGCTCTAATTGTGAGCAGAATCAAGACTGGCACAGTCATAGGGATCTCACATCCATAATCACCAGACCGTCCTCTTGGCTTACAGTTTTGCATTGTCCTAATTTGCTAATAAACGCTGATTATGAGCGGGGGGGGGGGAGGAGGAAGAGAATGAGGGAGGTTGAGTGACTGACAGATCCCCCCTTCTAATCATTGGGCACATTTTACCGTGGGCTCCAGTCCAACCACTGTGGTCTGGGGAAGGGCAAGAATAGGACTGTTTGATATTCTTCCAACACCACCAGGCTTCACTATGAAGAAAGCCTTAAACTGGTTTTCAAGCATCATAACTCCCCAGCCCCTGCACGTATCCTTCTGAAACTTTGCAGGTTTCTTGCTTGGGGAAACCTCTATGATGTGTGCCATTTTCATACAAATTGCCTAAAAAGCCACCGTGGGAGGGAAGGGGGAGCAGGGCAATTTCCCCCCCCCCAATAGACTCCCTTTACACATAAACTGCTGCAACTATCCTTCTGAAATGTTGTAAGTGGGACGCCTCCAAAGCTGCCCATCGTTTTTCAGAGCAGTACCCCACAAGGAACATTGGAGGACAAGTGGAGACCCCCAAAATGTCCAGGCAGCACTTGCAGAAAATCCCCTGCAGTTATTGTGAAATTTGTCACCTCAGAAGGGGCGACTGTGCCTGCCGTCTTCATCCAGTTCTGCTAAGAAATACAGTTATCAGCAGTTCCTTTAAAAAAAAAAAGAAAAAAAAAAAAGTCAAAATCTAAAAACGCGTAGCACAAAAAACCCTGCACCTCTTTTTCTGACATTACACTACGTTGGTATGTGTAATCCCCCCCCCCCCATGGGGCTACTATACCTGAAACTATCATCCAATTCTGACAAAGAAAAAAAAGTTATAGCCATTTCTGGATTTTGCATAATAGTGAAAGGAAAGCACAGAGCCTCAGATTTCTGAACTTTGACTCAGATTCAATACCGAGTTGAAGTGGACAGACTCTGAACTGGTCCAAGCTGAATCAGGGCATTTCCTGAAGCACCAAATTATTATTATTATTATCATCATCATCATCATCATCATCATCATCATCATCAGAAATATTTTTATGCCGCTCCTCAGCCAAAAAGACTCCCAGAGCGGCTTACATATAATCAATTAAACAAGACAGTCCCTGCCCGCAGGCTTACAATCTAAAAAGACATGACGCACAAGGAAAAAGGGAAGGGGGGGATTAATTAATTCTTCTGGCAGGGCAGGCGGAATGGCTGCCAGTGAAATGGCCCTGCGCTCCCTCTCGTCTCCCTCTGCAGAGCCTGCTGGAATGGCTGCCGGTGGTGGCGGTTGAGGGAGGAGCAGCCTTCACGCGGGAGGCCTTTCAGCGGGGCTGGTGGTGGAATGGCCAATTGTGGTCCGAGGCCAAGATGGCGGTCAATAAACACCTCTAATAAGAACTCCATGGACATAGTATATCTTGATTTCAGCAAAGCATTTAATAGTCTCTCCTAATATTCTTCTTGACAAGATGGTAAATTGTGGGCTGGACAATACTACTGTTATGTGAATCCACAGCTAGTTGAGTAACTATCCACAATGAATGCTCATTAATGGCTCCGCGTTAACCTGGAGGGAGGTCTTGAGTGGCTTGCCATGTGCCTGTGTCTTAGGTCCTGTGCTTTTCAGCATTTTTATAAATGACTTGGATGAGAGCATAGAGGGGATGCCTATCGAATTTGCAGACGACACAACGCTGGGAGGAATATCTAACACTATAGAAGACAGAATCAAGATTCAAAATAATCTTGACAGTCTGGAACACTGGGCTGAATGTGAAGTTCAATGTTTAGCTACCAAAATAACCAAAGGAACAAGCTTATGATGGGGGAGGCCTGGCTTGGGAGCAGTACCTGTGAAAAGAATTTAGGTGTCTTAGTTGATCACAAGCTGGTAAGGGGTCTGGAGACAAGTTCCATGAGGAATGGTTGAAAGAGCTTGCTATGTTTTGCCTGGAGAAGAGAAGGTAAAGAGCAGATGTGACAACAGTCTTCAAATATCTGAAGGGAAGATGGAGCAGACTTGTGGAGGCAGGACTAGAACCTCTGGGTGGAAATTTGCAGGGACGCAGATTTCAGCTGAATATCAGGAGAAACGTCCTGATGGGAAGAGCTTTTTGACTGCCTCGGGAGGTGGTGGGCCCTACTTTGTTAGAGCAGAGGGTGGATGGCCATCTGTCAGGAATGCTGTGCTTGGATCCTGCGTTGCAAATAGAGGGCTAGATCACCTCTGCAGTCCCTTCCAACTATGAGTACAACACTGCCTGCCCATTGCAACTTACTCTGCCTTTCTGCTTTCTGCTTTCTGCACTGGCTCCCTCTTTTCATGTTCTATGCAAATTTCTATCCAGTTCTCTTGCTTCCACTTACCCATCCATTCTGCTTTCTGTCCATGCCTTTCCGTTCTCTTTTTGCCCCCCTGGTTCTCCATAAACCCAAAGGTACTTCCTCCATTTTCCAACCGCACCCATTTCCCCCCTTCCTCGCTGCACCCAGAGCTTCCTGAACTCCTGCCATCTGTCTGGCTCCTTCCAATTATATATTTAAAGCCACTTCTTCACACAGGCATTTTCTAATGACTCTTCGATATCTTTCCTCTTACATTTCTTGTCTCATTTACTCTGTAAAGCTGAGGACAAATCCCATGTCCTAATTTTGCTCTATGTGATGTGCCAAGTCTTTTAGATGCTCTAGAAATAAATTATTATTATTATTATTATTATTATTATTAGTAGTAGTAGTAGTAGTAGTAGTAGTAGTAGTAGTAACAACAGCAACAATTATTGTTATTAGCAACCCTTACCTGCTGCAAGGGAAACTTCATCCCAACAGAGTATAGATGCGTAGCCTTCAATAATGCCTATAAGGCGGATACAAGATAAATGTGTGTTGTGTAACATTTACTGCGACTGACTCAGAGCTGGCCTGGCAGCTGATGCTAGCTGCCTGGCTCCTTGGCTCTCCTTGGCATCAATGGCCCCACTTTTTGTGAGGACAAGCTAGGACTTGCTTGGTTGGTGAGGAGTAATTCAGCAAGGCAACTCTAGCAGAAGGGTGCCGGCACATTCAAGCCCTACATGTGGGCTTCCTGCAGGCAGCTGGCTGTGTGGCCCCTGTGTGAACAGAATGCTGGACTATATAGAGGCCTTTGGTGGCATTCTGTATTCAGCTTCCTGAAACAGTCCCGGGTGTGAGCAGGGAGTGAGGAGCATCGCTGGGAAAATGTCTGAATGCTGCCTTGTGATTTTCTTTCTCACAGCTCTGAACAGTGGCTCCATATGATGAGGAAAGCGGGGGGGGGGATCATACAACTGGCACAACTAGAGACAGGGTAGGGGGAAACGTCTTGGGGGTGGCATTGTTTTCTCGGGGGCGTCCTTCCCTTGGCATGCTAGCAGTGCCTCAGAGCGGGAATGGAGGGAGAGGCCTGATTAGATACGCTTACAGAATGCATCTCACCTGGATTCCAACCTTGTGGTTCCCTTTTTCCAGCTTGCTTTCTGGGCTGGAGCCTGGTGAGGCAGAATCTTTGTTGGGGTCATCTGGAGATGAATAGCGGGGCAAGCTTTACTTGCTGATTGTCTATTCTAGCTGTGCTTCCCTCCAGTTCCTCAGCCTGCTGCCTATTTCATCCCTCTCCTTCGGCCACTCTGTCAGCTGTCTTTCTGCTCCCAAGTTCTATACCTCCTAAGAAATCTGCCTTCTCAGCCTTTCTCTACACAGCTCCAGTCACTAGGGTCTGTGTGAGATTTTTAATCAGAGACAGATTTTACTTTCCCTTACTAAAGCTGTATCATGTGCATCCTGATGTTGAAAGTATTGTCTCCTGAGCTGACTGAATGTTTGTGAATGTTCCATGGCACCGCATCATCTCAGTCAATTGCTGTCAGAGGCTTCACCACTATAAGCACTATACAGTATAGGTGGAGGCTGGTGGCTCTGACGTCAGTTGGGGCAGTGTGAAGCAAATGCACAGTTGCCATCCAGGAGAGGTGGCACTGGCAACTCTCTTCACACTGAAAGACCCCTGCAAAAGTAAAGTAAAAGTAAAGTGCTCTGGATGTTTATTTCTTGTGTCCTGGATTTCAGGTTGTCCATTGAGCTGAGTGTGAGAAAAGCCATCCCTTATGAAGGACTGTAGATTTCACTGTTCAGTTACACACACACACACACACACACACTGGGCACAGAGTTCAGCATTCCAAAAATCTTAGCTTTCATTTTTTTAAAAACGTTGTGACCCAAAAGCCAGAGGATGTTCTTGACATGTTTGGGCAATGCCTGATGAACTTGCAGAACTCGGAGGGGTGGCCAATATGGATACAGACAGTGGCTAGGTGATGGATATTCTTGTTTGCCCCTGCTAGTGACTAGTGGGGGGTGGTGGTGCAAAATTGACATATGCAAATTGCTTTGCTCTGCATAAGAGCAGGGTCACAGAATTTTGCTTTAATTGGTACAGATCCAGATTACCTGCTTAGAAATTGTTGTTGTAGTTGTTATTTGCCCTGCTGAAATGTTTCTTCAGCTTGTATCTCTGATCTGTTGATGTTGATGTTCTCTGGCAATGAAGTATTTGCTGTTTCCCACTCATGTTTGTCTCTAATCTCTTTAGGTAAACAGAAGTACCTCTGTGCCAGCCGGAACGATTGCACCATTGATAAGTTTCGAAGGAAAAACTGCCCTTCCTGCCGCCTGAGAAAATGCTATGAAGCAGGGATGACTCTCGGAGGTAATATCTGCTCGGTTTAGGAATCTTCCATTCTTTTCAGCATACTCGCTTTGCTATTTATGTATCATGTATCTAATGAAACTGGAGACAGATATATGGATAGGGTCCCAGACGTTGCAGTCATGCCCTTTATCAGAGTAGGTTTACACAGAGAGTGTATTACATTTGTGCCCTACTTGATGGCCTTTGGACCAGCTCACAGTCCTTATCACGTCAGGACCGGAGGGACTTCCAGCCAAGATCACAAAATCTCATCCCATTCACTGAGGCACGATCTATTTTATTTATTTATTTATTTATTTATTTATTTATTTATTTATTTATTTAAAAAAAATTCCAGCCGCCTTTAAGGGTAGACAAACCCTCTCAAGGATCTAAACTACCCCAAATAAATTAACCTGTATCATAGAGCCTGTGATCACAAGTGTCTGTGTTTGATCAATCAAGAGCAAGATGGTTGTGTTGTGTATGAGAAATCGTAGAACAGAACTATCAGGGCTGGTCCCATCATGAGAAAGTTCAAGACACTGCCTCAGGCAGCAAGCTTGTGGAACAGTTTAGGAGTAACAAATGTTGGACAAAAATACGTTGCTTCTGGAACTTTCCCATTGGCTCTTACAGAAATAGTAGAAGATCGTATCGGACATGTGGATTGCAGACATATGGAGACATAGGAAGCTGCTTAACCCTGCGTCTAAACATTGGTGCATCTAGCCAGTCTCTGCTCTCACTGCAAAGTGGCAGCATCACTCTCGGGCGCAGGGGAATCTCTCTTAGCCCTGCCGTCAGATACTATTTTAACAAGATGCCGAGGACTGAATACGGGACCTTACACATGTAATGCATCGTGAGCTATCAGTGTGGCCTCTCTTCTTATAATATGAATGTATGGAGTAGAGATGCAAAATTTCCGGAAATTTTGATGTCATGGCAGGGGGAAGGAAAGTTGCGGGAGAATGTTAAAATATGCAATACTTTTCTCTCTCTCTCTTTTTAGACTTCTTTAAAGATCTAAAGTCATTTTAGGGTGCAGAGTCTAGACAGCCATAGGGTAAGACAGAGCCCCAGCTCTGTTCCCGGAAATGCACTCTGAGGTCGGAGCTGGGACTTTGATCTTGGAGCGCCCTCTCTCTCAGCCACCACAGCCAGTGTGGAAAGAACTGCTCCGGTTGCAGCTCCGAGGTGGCAAAAGCGACCTCGGAGGAGCCAGAGTTTTGTGGGTGGGGAGTGGGGCGAGGAGGGGAGGAAACGGGTTCCCCCAGCATACCTCCTCAACCTTCTCTCCTCGCACTCCAGGGCAAAACACTTAGATGGCCGAAATCAGTCATCTAAGTCAGTGTTCTCCAACCTTGGGTCCCCAGATGTTTTTGGCCAACAACTCCCAGCATGCCCCAGCCAGCGTAGCTGGCTGGGGCATGCTGGGAGTTGTAGGCCAAAAACATCTGGGGAGCCAAGGTTGGAGAACACCGATCTAAGTGTTTTGCAGGGCGGGAGAAGCGTAGAGGTGACCTTCGCCTCCACGTCCGCGCTCCTCCCACCCTCCATAGGATTCTCACAATCCTCCGACTCCGGAGGGTCGTGGGCAGCCTCATTGGATTGCGCTATTAGTTACTTCAGGAACATAAATGTATTATGTATAACTTGGTTTGGTCAGAAATGATCCCTCGAGCAAATGCGCTGCTCCGCATTCATGACTGCGCATTAGCACTAATGCAAATGAGCCCATGTTCAACAACAACAAAAAATCCAAAATTTCATTTGAGCAGACAACGGAACCCAAGATGCCGGACAGTCCATGAAACATAGACGGAACGGATTTAACAAAATCTCTACATCCGTAACTGAGAGCTTATTTAGTTGGGGGAAACTCTCTTACCTATTAAGAATGATAATCAAGTACATTTAACTTAAGAACCTTTAAGTAATCTCAACCAATTTATTTGAAGAGTGACATTTTATTCCCTTTTGTACATAATTCCCCTTAATATCTTAATTTTTGTTCATTTTGAAAAGTTGTCTCCAGTGGTGGTGTCAGTCCCATACCTACTGTATGCCGTAGGGACGGGCTACTGACTTTCTTTCAGGTACAGTGGGTTTATTTTAGTGGCAGCCGTTACAGGTTTTGTAGCTGAGGAAGCATTCCCTAGTAGAGCCTACTTCAACATTTAAAAATAATAATAAACAGGTGGGATAACCCACGTGTTGCTCCGTCTCATATGGTAATAGTGACGGGCCGGATAACCTACAGCAGTGATGGCGAACCTATGGCACGCATGCCACAGCTGGCACGCAGGGACCTCTCTGTGGGCACTCGAGCCATTGGTTGCCAGATCGCGAAAAGACCGTCCCCTTCTGCATTCAGCGTCGGGTTTCCATAGTAACTCCTCTCCACTCATTCCTCGCTGGCCTCCACAGGCAGGCACACTCCAGCATCTCCACCCCCAGAAGCAGACTGCGCAGGCACCCCAGCCCTCCTTCTAACTGAACAGACAGCTCAGAAGCACAGCGCGCGCGCGCCCGAATCTTTGCGCGCCCGGTGAAGAGCCATGCCCTGAGACAGAGCGGGGCGCGATTAGCTAGTGCCCCCTCCTCCTTCCTGCCAAATTTAAGGCACTTTGAAATAAAAAAGTTGGTTTTGTGTTGCAGTTTGGGCACTCGGGCTCAAAAAGGTTCGCCATCACTGACCTACAGTGTTTCTCTCACATGAGGGTTTTAGAACTACATTCCCTGACTGCTGCAGCATCTACCCAGAACAAGCCCCAAAACGCAGGACTCTATAGAACAATACCCAAACGGTCAAGAATGCACATTTTCTTCACATATTATGATATGGTGAACCTAGTCACATGTTGGGAAATGGTGCATGATTTGGAGTGTCCCTAAATGTCAATCAGTAAAAGATAATAAATATTAAAAAAATAATATAGGTTAGTATGTAGTATTTATTTATTAATTATATTTATATCCCGCCTTTTTTCTTACAAGGAACCCAAGGCGGCTTACATAATCCTCCTTCTCCTCTTCATTTTTTCCTCACAACAACCCTGTGAGGTAGGTTAGGCTGAGAGTCAGTGACTGGCTCAAAGTTAAAAAATGACTCTCACCGTTTTTAAGACATTTTTAAGAAATTGTTTTTAAACAATTTCTATATGTATAGAGTACAGAGTTTCATAGATTTCATAGATCATAGAGTTGGAAGGGACCTACAAGGCCATCGAGTCCAACCCCCCACTCAATGCAGGAAACTCGAGGAGGGGTCTCCCATCCAAGTAATCACCAGGCCTGACCCTGCTTAGCTTTCCACGCTCAGAGAAGCTGAGCCAGCATAAGCCACAGAGAATGCATTTTTATTATGTGTTGTCCCCACCATGTTTTACAACATGTATTTACTAGATGTATTTTAAATATTTACACCCCTCTGAGGGAGGCCTTAAAAAACCATAGGCCAAAACTCTGTCGGGCTCCTCCACCTGAAAACAAATAATAAAGAATTTGCATCCCGAGAACCTGTTCTCTCCCCCCTTTTTTGCATTGTTATTGGATGCTTATCTCCTCCTGTTTTTTCCCTTTGGCTCAAAGTTACCCAGTGAGCTTCATGGCCAAGTGGGGACTAGAACCCGGATCTCCCAAGTCCCAGCCCAACACTCTCGCCACTGCACCGCACTGGCGCTCAGTGGGTATTGCAGCGGGTGCTGGGGCCTAGTCCTCCCTCCCTATCCCCGTTCAGGGCTGTTGCATGTTCCAGCTTAACAGCCCTCAGCCAAGGAAATTCAATGCAGCAGTCCAACTCGCCCACAGAGAATTCTGGGCATCGGTTTCTTATTTGCCCCTGTAAAGTCACTGTCCTGAAGGTCAGAGGTTGGATGGGCGCCACCTTGTTTATCCACTAAGATCAGGCAATATGGACCAATATTTTGGGGGCCCTTGGCCTTGTGGGGTTCTGGGACAGTTTGCCCCCTTTATTCCCCCTGCACCCTGTTTGCAGAGATACTTTTCACTGGAGGTGCTGAGGATGTGGGACCTTCTGCATACTAAATATGTGCTCCGCCTACCACTGAGCTGCCATAGGATCTGCGCACATGGCCAGTGCTATCCCTTGGCCTGCTATAGGAGGAGGCCGACTAGGTGCCTGTGAGTCGGGGTGGGGTAAAGCTGGTTGGCTTTGAGCCGGGACTAGACATGGCACCATCCACACAATTAGCAATTGCAGGAATTGGTATTTTTAGGGTAGATAGGCACTGGGTACAGATGATCCAGGTTCTGAAACCTCTGTGGGTGTAAAGTTGCCCAGGCCCTGGCTGTGCCTGGGGGTCTGGATGTGCCACCTCTCCCCTCAGTCCTCCGGTCGGTATCCCAGAGGATGACCGCTGCCAAAAAGTGCCCAAGTGGCACTTCTTGCAGCGGTCAGCGGCTTCTTGCACTTGCTCAGTGGGGCTGCGTCCCCGCCGAGCAAGGGCAAGGTGCCCTCGGCTGCCCCCCCCCCGCTCCCCCAGGGGCCCCACTCCCCGCCGCCATCCGTCGTCGTTGCTGCTGCACGCCTCATCCTCGTTGCCCGGACTGGGTGAGAAGGAGCCATGTCAGTGGTCCCTCACAAGGCCGGGTTGTGGTAGGTCCGGCGGAGAGTCAGGGACTGGCCCAGAGTCACCCAGTGAGCTTCATGGCTGAGCGGAGACTAGAACTCGGATCTCCCAAGTCCCAGTCCAACACTCTCACCACTACGCCACGCTGCTGGCTCCCTTTAAAGCAGTGTTTCTCAACCTTGGGTCCCCAGATGTTTTTGGCCTACAACTCCCAGCATGCTGGCTGGGGCATGCTGGGAGTTGTAGGCCAAAAACATCTGGGGACCCAAGGTTGAGAAACACTGCTTTAAAGTCACTCCATTCTCTGTGCAATGGATGGGAATTGTTCCTGGAACAGGAGAATGTGGGTCCAAAGGAGTGCTTTTGTGGGGCTGTGTGAATCCCCCACACCTTTGCACACATGATCTTAAAGTTCATGCACCCCAGTTTCCCCTTTCTGTGGCATGGGCTGCTGGCTGTTGGAGATTCACAAGGCTGCTCTGCCCCTGCCGACCCCTTGGCTCCACCTTCCGCCTCGCCAGACAGATTGGTGACCAAGCGCCACTGGGTTAAAGTTTCCTATGCTGCCACCAGGGTCCCAATCTGGATTGGGCCCCTGTGCCTGCTACTTTAAACACACACACACACACACACACACCACACGGACAGTGAAAGGTGTTACATCTACTTTGGCCTTGGCTTTATCCACTTTGCCTCAGTAGTAAGAAAAAAACGCATGGTCTCGTCCTGTTTCCTTTAGCTTCAAGATCCCTGACCCTTGAAGCTCTTACCCAGATTTCTAGAGACATGAAAAATGTTGGATTTCTGCTTTATCGGGCGCAATTGTGTGGACCCATTTTTGTCTGGTGCAAGAGTGGATGGTCTAAGGCGTCATTCCTATCCCAAACTAAATAGGCCATTTGGAAGCTGACTGGAGCCCTCTTAGTCCGGGCAAGTGATCAAAAGTACAACATGGTATTTAATTAAAATCACTGTAGAGATACTGCTTCATGGTATAGTTTTGCCCTTTAGCAGGAGGTTCCTACCTAGCACCTACTTTCTCTGGGAAGAGATCCATAATGATGCCCTTTAAAAAAAACAGTTAATTACTTAAGCAATTTGGCATAATAAAGGAGGAGCAGTAATCCTTCTCTCTGTACCCACCCACCCCCAAGAAAGATACCAACTGCCCAGTCCCACAAATTATGCTACAGGCAGAATGACTACACCTGAGAAAACTGGGTGGGAAGGGTGAGAAAAGCAAGGGTGGCGTGGGGATGGGCATGGAAACAAGGGAACTCTCCATATAGACAAACGGGGATTCTTCCCCAAATTTAGTGAAATTGACCCAGTAATTCGAGGAGAAATGGTTTCATGGAATGACCGCTCCCCCATTTTTATTTTTCCATATCATTTCACTGATTCTTCAGCATGTTGTCTTAAGGAGTAAATCCCATTGAACTCAGTGGGGCTTACTTCTGATGAGATGTTTATTTATTTATTTACTATATTTATACCCCGCCTTTTTTCCTGAAAGGAACCCAAGGCGGCTTACATAATCCTCCTCCTCCTCTCCATTTTATCCTCACAACAACCCTGTGAGGTAGATTAGGCTGAGAGCCAGTGACTGGCCCAAAGTCACCCAGTGAGTTTCATGGCTGAGCGGGGACTAGAACCCGGATCTCCCGAGTCCCAGTCCAACACTCTCACCACTACGCCACACTGGCTCTTTTGACCTTTTAACGTGCACTTTTAACCTTTGATTCCCCTCCCCTACTTAACAGACGAAACCAAAGCATGTGACACCTTTTAACCCTTTGGATTTACTTTCGAATGAAGCGTGCTTTAACAAAGAAATCCAAATGTAAAAGAAGTTTTTCTTAATAATTAAGGTTTAAAAATAAGTGTGCATGGAATGGCACACTGTGACTTTATATTTTTAACACGACTACATCAGTCATTTCCTTTTCTGTACAGGAGTATTTAACACGGCACTTCTTGAGCAATAAGACAATGGAACCAACTCCCTAGGGAGGTGGTGGGCTCTCCCACTCTGGAGGCATTCAAGGTGCAGCTGGACAGACATCTGTCAGAGATGCTTTGACCTAGATTCCTGCATTGAGCAGGGGGTTGGACTCGATGGCCTTGTAGGCCCCTTCCAACTCTACTTTTCTATGATTCTATGAATAAGATGAGCTGCTGATCGACCCACTCTGTAAAACAGGGCGATATTTTTTTTCATAGATACTCCACTGCTGCCCACTGCAATGAGCGATAAAGGAGGCAGCCATTTTATATGGCGGCCGGCAGCCACTTTGAATTTCGCAAAATGCAAAAAGCACTTCGGCACAGTGCTTGCTGAGAAAAATGGCATGGTGGCTGCTCTGCTCTCTTCCCCCCCCCCCCACCCCAAAAAGAATTTTGCCTCACCCCCAACATATAGCTGAAACAAAACAGAACAGCCATTTTCAAGGTGAGTGAAATGTCTGAGAACTCGCCCTTGTCTAGTCAGTACAGCCCTACAATCTGCCCCAGAGCTCCAGACTTCCAAAGCTGCTGGGAAAAGAGCAGCAAAGTCGAGGCGCACGTCCCCTTTCTTCCTGACTGCCCCTCTCGGAACCGTTCTTGAAAAGGCCGCCGTTTCCCTGGGAGAAAGCCAAGAGGCCTGGCAGCTGTAGGAGGCACCCTTTGAATCGTGCCTCCCGTCCCTACTCAAGCCAGCCCAAACTCTCCCTCTGTTCAGAAAGAAACACATAAAGGTGCTTTTAAAGGAGGTTATTTAACTTGTTAGGCATGAGAACCCCCAAGAGCCAGCTCTTCAGAATGCTGACAGACGTTTGACCCTCAGGAGGCCCGTCTCGCTGTCCCTTATGAATGCCAGAATTCTGAGGAATGTGCAGTATAAGTGTTCCCCTCTCTCATCTAAGATTGGCTGTTTGCCCATAGATGTTGCGTATTAAAATACTGAATATAGGTCACTGGTCCCAAATAGTTCTGCACTCCCCGCCATGTGCCGCTTCTTCCCTGAGATGCCTCCTACCCATCCCAACCCCTGGATCAGCATGACAAAGAAGGGAAAAGGGTTGAGGCAGGGAAGAACTGGTGAGTGGGATGAGGTGCTCAGTCCTTCCCGCACTAGTTACTTCTTTCCTGTAAATGTGCCCAAGCCATTTTAAAATTATTTTGTGTTCTTTCCCCCAGCCAGGCTTCAAAACCAGAAGTAAGCCTGTCTTAGCAAAAACCAGGCAGCAGGTTCATTTGCAGGGGACAATCCACACTGCTCGGTCCTGCCTGTGTGGATCCTTCCCCGCTAATGTTCCCTCTGTTCCCACGTGTGTGGTATCTCAGCAGACATGAGCGTGGTGACATGCATTTGTAGCTTCAGCCCTACTCTTCTTCGTGGTTCTTATATGTTAAGAGATTGTTCGGTGGTTACCTTCAACTGGCTGCAGAGGCATGGCCCTTAAAACATTTCCATTCTGTGACTGGGCAACCTTGCGGAAGGAAGGGAAAAGCAGCATTGAGGCCCCCTTCCTTTTCTTTTTCAGTAACTGAACAACGTAACAAAGGCCCTTCCTTGCATACCCATGCATAAAGTGGTTTCTCGCGGACGGAGTCTGACTCTGACCCCTTAACAGGCTTTTTCTAAGAAGTCTCTTGCCTTGAATGTTTCAGGGCCATCATAGAGCCATTCAAGCCTTTCCTCTCGTTTTCTTTTCTTTACCACTTTTGTTCTTATTTTCTCCCCTCTCTCAATGCCAATTTTAGTGACTCCCTTACCTTGCTCCCAAAAATCTGTGCACCTCCCAGCTACGGTAATTGGTTTGGTTGGATTTTCTTCTTTCCATAAATAAAAGTCAGAGAAAGGGATATGAGCTTCACACATGTAAGATGTAACTGAGGTGTGGGTACCTGTTTCTTAACTGGGCATCAGCTCAGAATAGGGAAGAAAAAGCAACTCACTGAAATATTAGCCCTTTTCTGCCTCTGTGGATGCTTTGACCTGGATTCCTGCATTGAGCAGGGGGTTGGACTCGATGGCCTTGTAGGCCCCTTCCAACTCTACTTTTCTATGATTCTATGAATCACCTTTGCTGGAGCTACTTCTGCCAGCTGTCAAGGAAATCTGCTAGTACTGCTTCCTCATTTGAGACACTTAAATGTGCGGTCCTAAATGTAGTTACCTGGGAGTTTCTTCTGAGTAGACATGCGTAGGATTGCATTGTAAATATATCAGATACCAGTGGATTTTCTTTTCTGGAACACAAGTCAGTGTAATTCCAGCCACAAATCAATGATAGTATTGCATAAACGTTGACTCTCAAAGACTTGCAACATCCTGGCGAGGAAATGTCTTGATCCTTATTAAGCAAAGAGCAAAATGGGCAGGTTGGCGTGATCAGTCGCCCGGCACATCGGGTTCAGAGCAGGCCGGTATAAGCACTTGCACATTTCTCCAATTGGTTCCACGTAGAATAGCTGCACCTTTGTGAGAGCTGAATTTTGTCCTTTTAATGACAGCAGCTGATTGCCTTTTCCTCACGTTTTCATCCCACCCATCCCCCTTAAGAACTGAATATCCGAATTGCCATGCAAGTATCTGAGATAGTATGTTCCAGTATCAGAGGCGGTATGCCTATGTACTCCAGTTGCTGGGGAACATGGGCGGGAAGGTGCTGTTGCACTCATGTCCTGTTCATGGGATCCTGTGGGCAGCTGGTTAGCCACTGTCTGAACAGAATGCTGGACTAGATGAACCCTTGGTCTGATCCAGTATGGCTCTTCTTATGTTCCTATGGATCAGACCATGGTCCCATTTAGTCCTCCAGAATGATTCAGCCCATGTAATTGTGACAAAATGAATGCAAGGGGACCGCAGCCCTCTGAAAGGTCAGGATAGCCAAAAATGCAAAGGAAGCAGCATTGGGCAATGCTCTGTTGGAGTAAACTTGGGATTGAGCTGTACTGGGAATATGTACTTCAAAACCTGGAAAATGTGGAATGTGTGTGATTGGGATTCAAGAAACAGGGGCCCTTCTGCAGTTGCAGTGGATTTATTACAACCCTGATTGGTTTGCTGGATTTTGTCTCTAGAATATGGGTTTGCCACTGGTAAAAACATGGACAGTTTTAGCTATGGCTGCTATAATAATTAGTTCACTGAACTGATTAATCAGTTCAACTTCTCTGTGTCCGTTAAATTTAGGAGCCAAAGTGCTGTTTGAACCCAAGCCAACCTAATGATTTCCTTCATGCTTATGTCTGTCCAAAGAGAGAAGGACACGTGGTTTTCTGAAGAGGGTACATCCTGTCGTATCTGGTCCAACATAGTTCATTTCTGGGCAGGCTCCGTGGAGGCAAGGAGCCGCCTCTTCTGAGAGGGAGGCGTCTTCCTCTCTTAGGAGAGCAGCGAGGGCTTACAAAAAACCCCAAGCAGTAGGGCGGGCCTTCCTGAAGCCTTTGGCCTGGGGCTGCTCCCAGGGGGCACGCTCCTCCCCCAGCAGGGAGTGGGGCTGCCGTGGCTGCCCTTCTCCTAGAGCAGCAGCAGCATCCCAGCAGGCAGCTCCTTCCTACCTACCTGCCCCTTGAGCAATAGCTGAGGGACAATGGGAAGACCCCCCTGTGTGTGTACACAAACACGCCTGTTGTGCCCAGGCATCTGTGCAAACGGCGCAGGGGGTGCACTGGATCGAATGCTGCAGGGCAGGTGTTGCTTCTCTCCCTATGCCCCAGTCTCGTCTCGTCAGTGAACTTGCTACTTCCCTTCTTTTTGTAGCCTTCCACCCATAGCAACATCTGTGACTGCCGAGGTACCTTTCAGAGGCTCTGTTGTCACACATGGCTCTGTGGCACGGATCCATGAGCTACCAACTGCCGTGTTTTGCTGCTCTTGTGAACATGTCACTCCCACAAATGGATCAGAGGGGTAACACGGAAATGGCTGCAGGCGTTTTAGAGAGCATGGACCCGTCTTGCCCTCGGCTGCGACGGCTGCCCCAGCATTCCTTTTAGAAGGCTGCTGTTCCGGAGAGGGAAAGCCAGTGGGGCAGAATGTCGCCCGTCTCATCGGGTATGTGTGAGTGAGATGCAGAGCTTTTCCTATAATTGCCTGGAATTAATGGATAAATGCACCCAAATTACCCAAATGCGCGCTCCTACAAGGCCAGCAAAACATTACATGCAAAATGGTTTTAAGCGAAAGAAAAAGGTAAGGTCACGCCCCCATGGCTTGCCAGAGTTAGAATGTTGGCAACAGGGCTAAAGAGCCACGAGGGTTCCTGCTGCAGCCGCTGAGCTTGGTTTCTGCTATTTCCAGGTCACCCTGCTCCTCCTGTAATTCGCAAGCAGCTGTCTTTGCAGAGGGAAAGGAGGAACATTCACAGACCCTAGGGGGTTGCTGTTGCAGCTCTCTCTTAAGTTGTGTTTTGGGAGCCCATGAGGGCAAAGGACCAGCGACTTCCTGGACTAGATTGTCTGCTGAGACTCTTGGTTGCACTCCGGAAAGTTTTAGCAGAGCCAGGAATGAATCCATCCAGTTCTGCCAAAACTCTGGAGTGGATTGTGAAATGTGGAGTCAGATTGCCCCCTCGTCATCTCTCCCTTGCCTTTCCCAAAGCATTCTTGAGGCTGTTTGCAGAATGGGCTTGGAAAGCAGTAGGTCCTGGGCCATTTCTGGAAAGTCTTCCTTCCCAGACAAAAACTGTGTGGTTCTAGCCCAGATTCTGGTTGGAGGGGAGCTCCATTCCATCTGCAGGGGGAGCATTTGTGCAAGATTTCGTTATTTATTTATTTATTTATTTATTTATTACGTTTCTACACCACCCAATAACCAAAGCTCTCTGGACGGTTCACAGAAATTAGAACCCTCGAATACAAGATTGTGACCATTAACAGCATAGGCCCAAAATCCAGTGGCCGCCATGCTCAGATCTCCCATGGACCACTAGGCTAGAAATCTGATTGTGTCTCCTGGAAGAAAGGGTCATGTATGACAGGCTGACCTGCATGTTATGCTTGCTCATAATGATCATAAAGAGGCGAAAGAAAACCTTATTTACATTTTTTTTGGCAGGGTGGGGGTGACTTGAAGGCAACCTTGAGATAACAGAATATACGTGGTACGTGAGAGTCACATCAGCAGGAGGTGGCAGGAAGGGCCAGAAAGGCATAAGAAGGGCTCAGCATGCAGGCCCTCGCCTGCTTCCTGCCTCAATTGGGAAACCAGCCCAGTCAACGCCAGCAAAAGAGCCAAGCTTCTGAAGCAGGGCTCTCCAACCTTGGGTCCCCAGATGTTGCTGGTCTACAGCTCCCAGCATACCCAGCCAGCATGGCTAATGGCAAGGGATTCTGGGAGCTGTAGTCCAGCAACATCTGGGGACCCAAGGGTTGGAGAGCCCTGTTCTAAAGCAACCAATGGAGACTGCTAATTGAATGGCTCCTTTGGTCTTCATCATAGGCAAAGTTGTGTCTGCCAGGATCCCATGACTGCAGAATTGGCTTGGAATGCAGAAATCTAGCCATCTGGCTGCAAGGATAGC
Source organism: Shinisaurus crocodilurus (assembly GCA_021292165.1). Lineage (NCBI taxonomy): Eukaryota > Metazoa > Chordata > Lepidosauria > Squamata > Shinisauridae > Shinisaurus > Shinisaurus crocodilurus. The sequence continues at coordinate 2,947,465 of JAHFWL010000004.1, read as the reverse complement.
TTGAAATATGTGGGCAATGCCTGGAAAGGGGGGGGGGGAGCTTCAATGTCTTCAGTAGCTCAATGACTAGTAAAGACAATTCATTATTCAAAATAAGCAAATATGTACTATTTTGCCATTTTAAATGGGTCTGCTTTTCTTGGCACATAATTTGGGATACATGATTTAAAGGATAATTTAGTGGACAGTATATACCTCCTTGGTTACAGCTTGATCCTCAGTGGCATTTTTATGATCACACTTTAAAAGAGCTCCCCTGTCAATATGCCTAATGGAAGAGTATTGGAGTGGGGGATGCAGTTTGTGTGTGTGCAAGAGGGCATTCAAATGAACGGTGAAGCCTGCACAGATAGGGGCTTCGCTGGTGCATTGCCATGAAGATTTATTTACTGTATTTATACCCCGCCTTTTTTCCCCCGCACGGAACCCAAGGCGGCTTCCATAATCCTCTTCCTCCTCTCCATTTTATCTTCACAACAACCTTGCGAGGTAGGCTAGGCTGAGAGTCAGTGACTGGCCCAAAGTCACCCAGTGAGCTTCATGGCAGGGTGGGGACTAGACCCTGGGTCTCCCGAGTCCCAGGCCAGAGCTGTAACCACTACACCGCACAGCCTCTCAGGCATACGTCATGCAGCACACTCCTAACACACAGAATCCATTTAAAAGGGGATGAGACCAATTCGTGGAGGCCAGCTCTGTTGGTGGCCATTTGCCGTGACAGCCAAGTGCAGCAGCCGCCATATTCGGAGGCAGTATAAATTAGATGCTGGCAGCACCAAGATGGCGGCGGCTGTCTCCACCTTGCTCCGGCCTCTGCTTGAAACACTGTTCTAGCACTGGCAGGCCTTGTGGACTCTGGCTTCCCACCCCTACGTCACTAAGCACATTGTCAAAACAAATTTAATATCCCAGGACTGTCAGAGTAAGGGCAGCTGGTAGAACTCTGAGATTGCTTAGTTTCATAAACCACATAGAACCAAGGATATTTTTTTTTGCATTTCATAAATGGTGTGGTTTGTATTTCAGGAAACATTCTTTCCTTTTATTTAAGCCCTTGTTAATTCAGTAACACTTAATAAAAAAAAAAAAAAATCCTTTCTATTCTTCTTCACCAAATGGAAGTGTTTGCTGTGCAAGCAGCTACATCCTTTCTTGAACCTATTTTTGTGTGCAGGAAACAAAATAGGCAGTAAGTTGTTAAACTTACTACGTGTTTTGTGTCCTGCGCTGCCTGTTTTGTGTCCTGCACAAAAAAATATGTAAAACTTTGATGCCAAAAAGGCAGTAAGTTGCTTAACTTACTGCCTCTTTGGCATCAATGTTTTACAGATATATTTTTTTAGATCTTACACATTCTTGGGTTATTTTTGAAGCTGCTTCTTGGCTCATGTCTGCCTTCACCAAGTAGCCACTTTATTATTTTTTATTGGCTACATTATTTCCATATGAGAAAGAGAAAAAAAACAAAAATCAGTTCACCAAAATAACTCATTTTCTACCTCATTTCTGCTTCAAAGGGTCTTTATATTTTCAATGCTGTTATTTCAGAGCAACGCTTGAGGAATCATATACAGCACTTCTGGGTTTTCATTTGATGTTGCTGTGGGGGATTAGAATACATCCCAGAGTCAAGTGGACAAAACTGGCCTATGATGAAAAAGGCATCTAACAGCTGGTGGAAGAGAGTCACCAGTTGGCCTAACTAGAATGTAATAACAACAAAAGAGACTGGCAGCAGTGAAACGCAGCCCAAGATGAGTTGTGGGAGCCTTCATTAGTAGCTGGTAGACACACACACATGCTAATTTCAAAGTATTCTTTGTTGCTGAGCATATTATAGGATCGTGGGGTTCTCTGAAATATGCTCAAGGGAAACAGTTGCCGGCCAGATGGGCGATTAATAAATGTAAATAATAAATAAATAACGTCAATGGGGAAAAGTTCCATTGTGTTGGCCCACAAGCGAAGAGCACTGCTTGGGCTTGTAGTGTTCTTACCTCCGCAGCCTCTATGCCCTCTAAACCAGTGTTCTCCAACCTTGGGTCCCCAGATGTTTTTGGCCTACAACTCCCAGCTACGCTGGCTGGGGCATGCTGGGAGTTGTAGGCCAAAAACATCTGGGGACCCAAGGTTGGAGAACACTGCTCTAAACAAATGTCTCCTCCCATTCCCCCAGTCCATGCCATGTCTGGTGGAGCAGCCACTGCCCTGCCCAAATGCTTTGCTTTTATTGCAGCTGGTGATGCATTTGCAAAGCTGTGGCACTGCAGCCCAGCAATAGAGAGAATGGCCATAAACAATAAATTCTACTGCTCACACAGCAGGCTTGAGATTGAGAAACACCTAGTGGGAAGGGGGGAGTCAAAGCAATGGAAGCACTCACTTTTTCCGACACACTCCTGGATTAGCTTGCAAGGTCTGCCGTGCTATCCAGTTACACTGCCTGCCAGGTGGAGGTGAGCCTGGAAGAGTGACGTCCAGACTCCAGCAGGTGGTTCTGCCTTAGCAGCATCACATGTCCAGTGGGTTAAGGTGGAAAACATACATCATCAGGTGTTCAGATTAATGGGCTGTTAAGAACCATCAGCTGTTTTGAATTTGCAAGGTGGGCATAAAATGGCATTTGGGGACTATATACTGTTCATGTCCCTGTCAGGCACTTAATCAAGCTGACTGCATTTACAGGACATAAGTCACCTAAAGAGTTAGTGCCCAGTCACCAGATGAACCCAGGTAGCTACTGTTGAGCAGACTGAGAGGGAAGGGGAGAAATGGACACCTCCACACTCCATGTCATCAGTGAGGGATGCTTTGACCTGGATTCCTGCATTGAGCAGGGGATTGGACTCGATGGCCTTGTAGGCCCCTTCCAACTCTACTTTTCTAGGATTCTGTGATGCAGCCCAACATGAGAGCGACGGAAGGGTCGGCTTGCAGCTGAACCAGAAGCAGGAGTGTGATGCCTGCTCCTCCTTCCCTCGTCATCCATAAGGGTAAACGTGTTGCATCCATTGCTGGTTTGTTGGCCTGTAGTGCTGGGAGCTGAACTTTCTTCACTCATTTTTGGTGGGGCTGGATTGGTGCATGTTCCATCAGAACTCCTGGTTCAGTCTGCTTTTGGAAGATGGCCATGGGGGCACATGAAAGAAGCTTATAAACTATGAATGGGGTGGCAAGAGGGGTGAGAGAAATTATTTTCTCTGTCTGTCTCAAAAAGCTGAATGGACAAACACTCTACATAATTTATGTTCCACTTTCACGAGATAGGCCCATCAGCAGCTATTCACCATGAAATGGGCCTTCCATGCTCAATATCCATCTACCTCTGGTTAGCAGATCCTGTGGGCAAGCAACATGTCCTCTTGGTCGCTTCCCAGGGGCTTCACACAAAGACTGAGGCTGCAACCCTGTAACCACTTACCTGGGAGTACACCTCATTGAACTAAGTAGGATTTACTTCTGAGTAGACATGTTTTTTTTATAGGGGTGCGCTGTAAGTGAATCGTTGATCCAGCATGGCAACCCTAGGCGCTTATGAAAGGTTTTCCAGGATGTGAATGATGACTGGCAGTCTGCAGTTGCTTCGGGGCATTCATGAGACTGGTTGAGCAACACTGATATCCACCCCAAAATCCTATTTGTGTTTCTTTCATATTATCAATAGGGGTTGCACGGATAAACATTTCTGTGCCAAACACAACACAGAGATGGGAACTTCCTGCAATCCTAAGTTTACTCTCCTGGGAAGAAGATGAAGAAACCCCCAACAAGCTGTTTGGCCCAGTCCTAAGGTCAGACTGGAGTCTGTTTTGGACAGACCCTGCACCCTTGTACCTGCTTTTTAAAAAAAACCAAAAAAAAAACCCTAGGTCATGGTGAACCAGGAGGGGAGCTTATCCTGCTCATTATCAATTAGCGATATTCAGTTCAATGGCCAAGCAGCAGCCCCTGTGCTCTGACATCCCCCCCAGTTATCATGTAAACCACAAACCCACCCATCCTGGCCTCCTTGGTGGGTGGTTGTGTCAGGCCCTTGCCCTAGATTTCATAGATCATAGAGTTGGAAGGAGCCTACGAGGCCATCGAGTCCAACCCCCTGCTCAATGCAGGAAACTAGAGGAGGGGTCTCCCATCCAAGTAACAACCAGGCTTGACCCTGCTTAGCTTTCTACACTCAGGCAAGCTGAGCCAGCATGAGTCACAGGGCAGGCCTGTTTCTGCCCTGTTGTTCTGCTTTTCTCCACTGGCCCCAGTGCCCTAGTCCAGCCGCCATGTTAAGTGTTTGTGCAACCCTGTGCCATTAGCGTAAGAAAGGGTGGTAGTTTTTTAAAAAAATATTTGTATTAGTTTTTAAAAGTGAAATACACCAAAACAAAAGAACTCCATAGAAAGGGGGGGAAATGAAGGAAAGAAAGGGGGGGAAGTTTTTTTTTTACAGTGATTTAAATGGACCCATTACAATAAATATATGTATATGTGGGGTGGGTTATGATTTTTAAGTTTTGTACTGTTTTTAATTATGTTTTACACTCTGTTTTGTTGTTGTTGTTTTTCTTGTATTTTATTGGACTGTACATCGCTCAGAGTGGCCGGATGGGCGATTCAGAAATATAATAAATAAATAATGATGGGAGTTGTCGGCCAAAACATCTGCAGGACCACAAGCTGCCCACCCTTGCCTAACAGGGAGACCGTTTTGCAGGGGGAGGTTGCAAAGAGACCATGGCTACCATCCTATGCACACAAAATACTGTTTTTGTGTGTAGAAGTGTGGATCTCCCCCCAAATCTTCACTTTGAAAGTATGACATGATCTCAAAGTTGATTTGCCTCAGTTTCCTTTTTCTGTGCAATGAGCTGCTGCTTGGCTCTGCCTACTGCAGCCCCTCGGCTTGGCCTGCCATGAGCTTTCTTGCCTTCCACCTGACCAGCATCCATGGGCCACAGCTGCCACTGCACAAAGTTACGGTTCTGCTTGGGACAAACTGTGTGTGTGTGTGTGTGTGTGTCCGTGTGTCCGTGTGTGTGTCCTTTCCAGGTCACTCTAACCTTTTCTGCCTGCCCAGTTTTATCTTTGTTTTTAATGTTAGCTTAAAAGTAATTGTGAAAACATGTGCTGTGAATTAGTGCTCCATATCATCATTTGTAATGCCTGGACAAGCTCCTCTCCTACGTTCAAGAATAGGAACATCGGAAGCTGCCTTATACTGAGTCAGAGCACCGGTCCATCTAGCCCAGTGTTGTCTACACAGACTGGCAGCCGTGGCTGTCCAGGGGTCCAAGCGCTAGTTGTTCCTGGAGGTGCTGGGGATTGAACTTGGGACCGCATGCAGAGCAGGTGCTTTGCCACGGAGCTCCGTCCCCAACCAAACTACGAAATGTTTCAATAGCTGGCCGTTTGCTATTAACTAGTTATTAAGAGTCACTGAGGCAGAATGCTGGGTTTGATGGGCAAAGCTGAAGAAGTCAGCTTGCTTATGGTGGGCGAGAAAGAAAGAATACCCTGGGAGAAAACCTTTCAAGGAGGAGGCTGTGCTCTGATCCCCATGGCTGCTCATCATGCCAAGCAGCTGAATGGAGCCGGTCGCCACCACCTCTTCCAGAGGTCTTTCCAGAGTGGGTAAGCAGCACTTGGCATGATGGTGACTCAAGATAAATTGAGTTTCAGGAAGAACTTACTTTATTTTATGGTAAGATTTGTATCCCACCTTTCCATTCCAGAATGAAACAGTCAAGCTAGCTAGCATATTAAATTGAAAACAGAAATAACAATATCACAATTTTCAATACAGGCCTGTGGCTCACGCTGGCTCAGCTTGTCTGAGTGTGGAAAGCTAAGCAGGGTCAGGCCTGGTTATTACTTGGATGGGAGACCCCTCCTCTAGTCTCGTGCATTGAGCAGGGGGTTGGGCTCGATGGCCTTGTAGGCCCCTTCCAACTCTATGATCTATGAAATCTATGAAAAGACAGAGCAAGAGAATGGTAGCATCAATCCCTTGGGGGCAGTGAGAACAGAGTCACATTAACGTTTTCAGAAGTTAGTGGAATATAAGGAGTTTGGGGTGGGAAAGCGGGTCAGATCTCTTGGGACAGGGAATTCTCCATCATGGAAGGTGACCCACTGGCAAAGTCTGTTTCCTGATGTCTGCCTGCTTCCTCTTCCCAGTGTGAAGCTAGTAGTGGAACTACTTGTGAGTAAGCACACCACCCTGCCATTTGTGGCATCTTGGCCCCATAAATGACCACATTGTTTGAAATGTGGTGGGGTGCCATGGGCCATACTGCAGACTTACATTTGACATCTCTGTGCTACATGTTCCAGATCAGGATTTATATCAAAAGCTAACCTAAACAAAAATGTTTATGGCCTGCCTAAAGCTAGGCCAAGATGGGGCCAATCTGACCAGCTTCAGGAGGAAGTTCCATAATTGGGGTGCTGCCACAGAAAAGGCCTTGTCATGTGTCTCCACCAACTTCACCTTTCTAGTTGGTGGGACTTCTGAAGCAGATAATAAATTACAGGCAGGTTCATGGGAGAGCAGACGCCAGGACCGGTGCAGGGCAGTTTGGCACCCTAGGCAAAATCAGATTTAGCGCCCCCCCTTCCGACTTGAGCCCTCCCTCCAGGGGGGGCTCCGGAGCAAAGCAGCCGGGAAACGCCTGCTCGCCCAGCACCCCCTCCGCCCTGGCCCCGCCACCGGGGCCAGCAGCCCTCCGCGGGCCTGGAGGCGGCGCCGCCTCCAGGACCCGTTTCCACAGGCAGCCAGGTAAGGGGCACGCCGAGGGAGTTGCGTCGGAGGCAAGAGCAGAGCGGGGGTCCTGCTATCCGGGGTGGGAGGGTGGCGTCGGTCAAGCTGGGGGACTCCTGCCCAACTCCAGAAGGAAAGTTAAGTTTGGGGAAATTTTAGGAGGGGGCTGCGGAGCTGCGGAGAGCGCGCTGGGCTCTCGCGGGTGGGGGGGAGGCAGGCACGGCCGGGGGCGTCTAGCTTAGCCCGGGTGCCCACTCGCTCCTGGGGGATGCACTGCTGGCGGGGAGGAGCTAGAGGCCGGCTGCCCGCCGTGCTCCTCTCCTGGCGGCAGCTGCTGCTGCTGTCCCTGTCGCTCAGCAGTCCTGGCGGCGGTGGCAAGGAAGAGTCGGCCGAGCGAGCGAGCTTCCTCCTCCTGCTGCTGCTGCTGCCGCCACCGCCGGTCTCTGCGGCCCGGGAAGGGAGGGAGGAAGGAAGGCACAGGAGCGGAGCGTTTCTGCGCCCGCTTTAGCCTTGCGCTCTAGGCAGCTGCCTAGTTTGCCTAGCGGTAGCGCCGGCCCTGGCAGATGCACTTCAAAGTGCAGACCAAAAAAGCAGTCTGGCCGCCACAGTGTGTACTAGCTGCAATTTCTGAATGCTCTTCAAGGGCAGCCACACACAAAGTTCATTGCAGCAATCTAAACAGGAGGTGATTGAGTCATGGATCACTGTGGCCAGCTGAGATGCTGCTCCTTCAGAGGGCGTGCCACCCTGTCCAGAAGAGCAGCAGTTTTCAGCAGTCGCTCTCCACTTTTCCCAAAGCCTCCGTCCGCCGCTGAGCTTCATGCTATTCGCTAAGCCCCGTCCCCCAATTTCTGTGATACTGAGGTTGCAAGAGCTCAAGGGCTCTTAATGACTTGACAGGTGAAAATCCAGCATGTGCAGCATTTCCTGGCACAGCAGCTTCATGTCTGGGGGGGGGGGGTGATTGCTATCCCTCCTCATAATGCAGCTGTTCAAAGAATAGAAGTTCTGTCAGGAATAGACCTGGCATTGCTGGATGATTCGTGCACTTGGCTACCTTCCTGAATGCTGTGGGTTCAAATATCACAGGATACTACTAGGCTCAACCTTGGACGGCTGCCGCCAGCCCAACCAGGCATAAATGGGGACTCAACCGCGGCAGATGCATTTAGGAACCACTGCTAAAGGGTAGAAGGGAGCCACCAAAGATGCCAGAGATACCTCCTCAGGCTACCGGCCACCATTCTGCACCATTTTCAGCTGTCCTTGTCTATCCTTCCTTGGCCACCCCAGTATGAGCTCTTCCACAAAATACCTACTGGTATTTGGGAATTTCTCAATGAAACTGGGTGGCCATGAAGGGATTTAGCATGCTGAATTCTGTCAGTCATGCCATATAGTGATGACATAAATGCAAGATATGCCACCATCTTGGATCCTCCAGGGCAGGTGGGTGCCTGCCTGCCTGGACATGGCCTTGTTTTCAAAATATGACCACCAAAGTATGCAGTATGGTGGTACCTCTGCTTCCTGAAGTGTTAGCTCTTTGTCCAATCTTGTCAAGGGATCCATGGATGTTTGTTTGTTTGTTTATTATATTTATACCCTGCCTTTTTTCCTCATTAGGAGGTGTCGGCTAAAAATCAAGGGTGATCTTGAAGAAGTCTGCCCATCCCTGCTCTGGCACATGTGTTTTCTGATTTTAAAAGCATTCAAAATGAGTAATGGCCTTCTCTCCTCTGGCAGAAATAGCAGTCCTAAACAGAACTTTCCAATTTTATAGCCCTTCTGCCCTCCTACTTAACAGGCTTCGGTCTCATATTACAGAACGCTCTTCTGTTTGGTCTTGGGTTGCCAAACTAGAGCTTTTTCAAGTTCACTTAATTCCTGGCCTGCCATTCCCTCTGCCCAAGGGTCTGGTGACCAGATTTTCTGTTGCATCATCAGACTATGTGCTGGACAGGCCTTAGTGCAGGACTAAAGTGAACATATCAAGCTACTGCTGTTTTTTCAGCCTGTGGCAGGTTTTGTACTTCAGCGAGCAGATGGAAGGGCAGTATGTGAATTATGGGTATGGTCACTTCCCCCCTCCTACTGTTTCTAGTGATGTCCAAAACACATAATAAACATTTCCCCATATCTCTCTCTCTCTCTCTCTCACACACACACACACACACTTACTTACATGGCAGTTGTCATGTTGAGAAGCTCTGTCACATTAGGGGCAACAAAATTCTCCTCTTGGGTGTCTTTTCCCATCCAAAATCAAAACTATCAGCAGGAACCCAAGACACATGATAGAAAAGCAGAATATCTGTCTTGGGAACAGCTGTGCTAACCTAAGTGGGAAAGGTTGGGGTGAACAGAACTGGCTCTAGGAGTTCTGTGTGTGTGTGTCCAAACTCTGGAATGCCTTGTCTAGCTTTCCACTAAAACTACCTCCCATGTGTTGAAAGTTAAAAAACAAAGTCAAAGACCTATGGAGCCACTCTGTAACTCAGTGTTGCCACATGTATGCAGCTTCATCTTTAAAAGTATTTTTAAGCAAATCATCTCCTATCCTGTGGCATGGCTTAGGCTTTTGAGGACGCTTTTCCACCTCGGGCCATGAAACAAATGGAACCCTGCCTCCTTGTTTTCTAGGTAGAAAATACCACTTCGTACATATATCCCGGAGACTTACTCTGTGTATACAGGAGGCTGTTGTGAGGGAAATTCCTGGACATATAGACAAGGAACCTAGATTCCACCTAAACATCAGGAAAAACTTCTTGACTGTCAGAGCAATAAGACAATGGAATCAACTACCTAGGGAGGTTGTGGGCTCTCCCACTCTGGAGGCATTCAAGGTGCGGCTGGACAGCCATCTGTCAGGGATGCTTTGACCTGGATTCCTGCATTGAGCAGGGGGTTGGACTCGATGGCCTTGTAGGCCCCTTCCAACTCTACTTTTCTATGATTCTATGATTCTAAGGGAGGCAAATTACTGAAATATGAAAATGACCTTGTTGAGATGGCATTGCAGATTATGGTTTCCTGCCTAGTTGTGCAATCGGCACCCTGCCGGCAGGACCACCCACTTTGGGTCATAGTTGAGGAGCTGGGAGACTCTTCTTTAGGTATCCATGGTACATTATGTGACAACAAGGGAGAGATTCTTCCCGGCTGTTGTGCACCAATTGTGGAACACCCTCCCCATGGAGAAGTGACTGGCACTGACAGTATATTCTTTTCGGCACCTGATCAAAACCTATTTGTTTGCCCAGGCAATTTAAACTAATTTATTAAACTGGTTGATGCAAGCCGTCTATTTTATGTATTTCCTGCCTTTTATTACTACAGTTGGCATTGTTTTATTGTGCTGACTGCATATCATATTAGAACTTTTAAATTACATTTTGTGTACCAGCCTGGTATCATGTAAAAAGGGTGGTATAAAAATATTTTAAATAAATAAATAAGCAATAAAAGATGAGTGGTTTTTATCTAAGGAAGCTTCCCCCAACCAGGTGCCCTCCAGATATTTTGGTCTGCAACTCCAGCATTCCTGACCATGGAACCAGCGACCCAGGGAGGTGGTGGGCTCTCCCACTCTGGAGGCATTCAGGATGCAGCTGGACAGCCATCTGTCAGGGATGCTTCGACTTGGATTCCTGCGTTGAGCAGGGGGTTGGACTCGATGGCCTTAGAGGTCCCTTCCATGATGCTGGCTGGGGCTGATGGGAGTTGAAGTCGAAAACACCTGGAGGGCACCAGGTTGTGGAAGGCTGATCTAAGGGTTGTACTTTGCACATGGGCTTATATAGCTTTGCAGTCTGTGCACATGCACTGGGAAATGGATACATACATGTGCTGACTTCTGGAAAGTTCTCCCTTTCCCTGCCAATGGGCAAGCTTGGGTCTTCAAAAGATAACCTCCGAAGTGAGATTCTCTCCCAATACTTATATGCCACTGACCACAAAGGTGCTATGGTATCATGTTTACCCTGCCATGCTTGCCCCTTTGTGAACTTTCGTTTATTATTTGTCACCTACCTCCTAGTCCTCTCAGTTTAGTCAAAACAGAGCTGACCGTTGCTGCCTTTGGGAGCACAGATCAGCCATTCTGCTGACAATAGAGCTCGAGGGGGAAATGGTCTCAAACCAGCTACAGTTCTTTGGGAACTCAGTGAGGTGGCTGTCGTCAGAACTTTGTGGGAGCCAGAGATGAGTAGATTTCGCCCGGTCCTTCTCCTCTCCTCTGTCCCCCCCCCCTCCCTCCCTCCCTTGCTTTGGTTCTGACCTGCACAAATAAAGCCAGGATATGTCACACTGCACTTTGCTCTTGTTTTTCCAAGCTTATTCACTCTTGTTTTTATTGCCATGTTCCCATTTTTACAGAGCACCCTCCCTTAATTGCTCTTACTGTAGATCATCTAAAGCATATTATTTAAAGACCAGCTTTTGCACTGATTTACAGAGCTGCTCTTTGATTTGACATTTTTATGTTTGGAGGCTTATTTTTCTCATTATGGCCAAAGGAAGTTTCAGATAAGTATCATTTAATGTAGGGAGCCAGAACCCCAAGGACAACAGATTTCATTTTATTTTTCTCTTGCTGAAGTCAAGCAATCAGGATTCTTCTCCACCCTGCCTCTGCTTTTCATCATATATATATATATATATATATATCTTCCACGCTGGCTGTTGGTATGGTGGGGAATGGAGTTGGGGGAGGGATAAAAGTTTTTACTGTCTAGAATAACAAAATCTGGCTCAGCAGGCTTTATGGTCATGAGCATGCCAATTATTAAGGAACAATCACCACAACATTCTGCACTAGCTGAACAAGCGTCCAAATTATCTTCAAGGGCAGCCCCGTGTACAACACACCAAGAAGTGAAAATAAATTTTAAAATGCAGCAAACTGTCCATTTCAGAGAATTACAGAGCCATAATCACAGATTTCCTAGTGTTTTGTTCATGGTCTGTGTAATATGATGCAAGGTCTGTACATGAAGGTTGCAGTCTGCTGGGAACAGGATCTGCTTAAAACCCCTTGAAGTGAAGCTCAGCAGCTCTGTAGGGCTTTTTGTCTAGATCCTGATCATTTTTAGCAGAGCTCAGGCAAGAGAGATGCTTGAAGATTTCCATTCCATCTTTGCAGATTTCCAATACGCAAGCATCTAGCCAAACACACCTATATGCATTTTACCAATCACATTTCCATAAATGGCCTCTTTTCCTAATGTGGCATTGACTTTTGCAGTTCACAAAATAATGGGCAAGTCTGCACATCACGCCAACCCGCCCTGGCAATAAGCCACAGTGGGTTGGTTGTTGTTCTGCAAACAGCATACGGCAAGTCCAATGGACGATCGGGCTCACCGTGGGTGAATCATAGAATCAGAGAAAAGTAGAGTTGGAAGGGGGCTGCAAGCCAAGGCCTACAAAGTTGTTTGCTCCCTCCCGCTCCTTACCCCTTGGTCCTCCAGGTGGTATCCCAGGGGACACCGTGGGAGGACTGAGTTGTCTCCCCACTCCCTGCCATGATCGCAAGCAATATTTTGGCTCGCCGCAGCTTTTTTACAGTTTAAATTTTTTTCCCTTCGGAGATTGCAAAAGCAGGCTTGACTGACACCCGCCTTTTGCAGTCCCCATTTTGGCAGCCACTGACAGCCCCTTCAAAGTGCCAACGTGGCACCTCACAGAATTTTTTTTTAAATGTTGTGCAACAAAAATGTGCGCATATTTTTATGTTATTATTATTTTTTTTAAATAGTGACAGTTGTGCAACTGTTGGGATTTGAAGCCTAGGCTGGGACAATGTCCAGGGGGTGCCTGCTGCCGAGGCTGGATTCAGATGACACGGCGGCAACCAACCATGGCTCACGGCCCATGGTGCATTGTCATGTCGTGCCAACCAGGTCGCTGAGACCTACATTTAATTGGGCTGCACAGGGGGATCTAACATGATCATCTCTGCAGTCACCATTTGCTTGCAGCAAGTCAGATACTTTTGATTGGCCCCAAAGCTAATAACAGGCAAGATCTCCTTCTCTACTCAATTCTAGGTGGTTTCCATAAGAACACAGAAAGAGTTTGGCAGGATCAGGCAAAAGCTCCATCAAATCCTGCATTCTCTTTGCAACAGCAGCCAGCCACCTGATGTTCACAAGTAGGGCATGAAGACAATAAACATCCGTGGTTATTTACCCACAGCATCATATTCACAGCTATACTGCCTCTATTGTGGAAGTTCCGTTAAACCATCATTGCTAATGTCAATAGCTTATATCAGTAGCTATCAGGGCTGACATAAATCCCACCCTGTAGTGGCTGTGAAAAAGTCATCGGTGTGGCAGGAAAGGAAGGTTGCTCCTCTCAGGGTATGTTCACAAAGTGCATGGCAGTTGCAGGAAAATCCTGCCTGTGCCATCCCACCATCTCTCAACCTATGAGTGGCCAACAACACACAGAGTTCAACCATCATGTGATTGCCTTTGTTGCCATTCAAGCCGTTGTGGGCTCTTGAGGAGATTTTTCTCCAGCTACCACATGCCTGTCAGTCATATGAAAGGGGCCCCGACCAACCCGCAGTGGAAAATTTTCTAAGTAACCTTCTTTTTTCCTTCAGCTCGCAAGTTGAAGAAACTGGGTAACCTGAAGTTGCAAGAGGAAGGGGAGACCGCTGGCCCATCGAGCCCCACGGATGAGCAAGCCCAGAAGATGTCCATGTCACGCATTGACACCCTGGAATGCCAGCCGATCTTCCTCAACGTCCTGGAAGCTATTGAGCCTGGCGTGGTTTGTGCAGGTCATGACAACAACCAGCCCGACTCCTTCGCCGCCCTGCTGACCAGCTTGAACGAGCTTGGGGAGAGGCAGCTGGTGCATGTGGTGAAATGGGCGAAAGCCTTACCAGGTAAGGAACAGTTCCCTTGTTCTCCCTCACCCCTCTCCCAGTCGTTACCTGAAGATAATGAGCAACAGTGCAACACCTGTCTCCCTCCATATTGTGTCGTAACGGGTTTTTTCTGCTAAAGTTGTACTTGGAAATTCAAGTTAGATTTCCACAAGCATGCTGAGAGATGCCCAGTGCCCATTCATATATTCGCTCCATGCACTCTAACCTCAGCTCCTTCAGCTTAGGTCCTGCTTCTGGGAACTTGCATCTCTGTCTTGGCCAGAGAAGTTCAGGATTCCCTGGCTTCTTTGTTGCAAGGTCCTTCCTGCCAAGATCTTATTTGAGCTTATAAATGGGACTGATTTTGTACTGCGACACACACACACCCTTCACCCCAGAACAACAACAAATTAACTACAATTTATTATGCAAAATAAGTAAGGTACACAATTCATTTCTTTCATTATTCTCTCGATCCATTCTTTGCAATTAAAATGACGTCTTCTTTCATTATCTGCAGCTCAAACAATAGTCAAAAGGATAGCTGAATGCATAAACCTGATACAAGAAATCATAAGTGCAAAAAAGGAATGAGAAAGTTTCCATAGAACAATTAAGATGAAAGAATCCAGTATTTCAAAATATGTAAGGACCCTCCAGAACCAGAAATTAATAGTAAAATGCAGTTCAACTTTCTCATGAATGGCCAACTCCAGTAGGAGGCCGGTCTTCTGACCAATTCCAAATTGCTTTTTCCTAAAGGGGATCAATCACTGCATGTAAATGACTGAAAATCCAAAAGGCCCCACCACTGCTATTTGTACCCCATTCTTCTGCCAAAAAGCTCCAGATGACGTACATCTTTTTCCCCCCTTATTCATATCTCAGGAAACCTGCCGAACAGCATTTGGTTGCAAAGTGGTGGCTTGTCCAGAGTTACCCAGTCCCAGTAAATGTCATGGCTGACTTGAGGATTTGGACCTAGGAGTCCCCTAGAACCAAGCATTCCACCCTGCTTGTTCTTCGTTATGTGGATAATAATGTTTCTTGCATATCTCTGTCCATAGTGTAAACCTCTTGATACGATGTGGCAGCCTTTTTGTCTCCTTTACATTCACTTGTAAGTTATAAACATAAGCACTGCTGAGTAGCAAAAGTCCAGAGAGGCAGTGTGATGTAGTAGGTTCAAATCCTCACTCAGCCATGAAGTTCACTTGGATGACCTTTTCCTGTGCTCTGAGTCTACCTCACAGGGTCATGGTAAAGATGGTATGGTGGGGTCCTTGCATATCACTCTGAGGTTCTAGAAGAAAGAGACGTCTACTTTTAAAATGACTTGGTGTGGAATACATACAGTCCTGCTTATAACATGTTGGAAATTCTGGTTCACTTCTTCTGTTGAAGCCACATAGTGGCTGCTTATCTTCTTCAAAGATCCCACTGTGCCAGCATTTTCAGTGCATTTTACAGAGAAATGTTGCATTCACAAAAAGAACAAGCTCTCCCATTCTTCCCTAATTATAAAGTCCCCACAAACTTGCTGAAACTGAGATGCAGCCATTGAAATCACAAGAATCAACATTTGTTTTCAGTGGAATAATTCCACATGGCTGTGTATGCTTGTTTCACTATATGAGAAGCATATAGAGAGAAACCAGTAACCACCGGAGCATTATACCTACTGGTGAGTGGTGACACATCTCCCTGTAAAGATCCATTGCATAGGAAAATGCTGTTACAAAAGTCCTTTGTAGATGTGGGAAAGGATTTTTGTTTTCCTTTGGTTTTGTTTGTGACTGTTACCTGCAAACCGGTTAACTGTATTTTGTGATCAGATTTTTGCTCATGAGAAATGGTCCATAAAAACCTAGCAGTGAAGCCCTTCCGAGTGTCAGTGAGCAGAAACGAGCATCACAAGTGGGGGGTCAAGAACAAATTCTCACCCAAACTGCATTGGGGGAAAGGATTTTTGCCTTCCTCTGTACTTTATGGTTTGGCTCACTTGCTTGAGCCATTTCGTGCTCTTTGGTCCGCAGGTTCTTTCCAGTGGTGCTTCCACTCTCTGCTTATCACGCACTGTCCTCTATATTGTGGGACCGGGTTGTGGGTGGCTCGTGGGGGCTGGACTCTGCTTTCCACCAGCAAGTTAGATTCCAAGGCCTTCCCAACTCCCTGTCATTCTTTGCTCCAACTTAAGTAGGAGGCATGTTGTTTTCACTACAGCAGACTGTTGGATTCTGTGCTTAATTCTCATATCCTTGCAGCACTCAGTCCATAAGAATGTGGATCACACCCAGATGGCAAGTGCCAGCGAAGGACTCAAGTCCTAGGCTTTCAGGGCTAGATTGCTGGAAAATGAGGACATGGTCAGCAGGAGTCCATTAGGATGAAGTTTAAGGGTCATCTCACACATTACATGGAGGCAAACCTGAGTTTGGCGCCAAGCGTGTGTTCAGCAGAGCTGTAGCCATTCATGGTCCCCCGATGGGAGGAGGACCTGTATGTTGTCATCATGTGCTCCCCACTTCCCCGAGTGGTGGAAAGTTCCAGGAGCAGTTGTACATGGGCTTGCCTTCCTTTGGAAGGAGAAATCGCAGGAGGCCTATGGCATTTTTGTAATATTTGCTCTGTTTACAAACATACAAGCGGTGCATAAGTGGAGACAAGCATCATGTGTACTCCTACCAGGCAACAGATCTGTCAGCTCACATCAGATCTCCAGAGCGGGACGAAACCGTGTCAGTGTCAAAAATGTAGGTGCGGCCAGGCGACTACCGCAGGCCTACACCACAGGAGGGGCTCATTGGCAAGAGGCTCCTGGAGTTGCTCTCTTCCCCATTGCAACCTGCTTGTTCCCCTGCCTCTTGATCTGGCCCAGACAGCAGAGGTGGTGAGAAGGAGGAGCAGCAGAGGCCGCGGCCGACTTGCTCTCTGGCTCTCTGCCTGTCAAGCAAGCAAGCGGTAGCAACGAGGAGCAAGAGGGCGAGGAGCAAGAGCAGCCGGTGACCATGGCAGAGAGGAGGTAGACTCACTGAGGGAGGGGCATGGAGGGGGTCTTGGCCAAGGGCCCTCACAAACATGGAGCCGGCACTGCATAGCAGCACAAGCTGCTTCGACTCTTTCTCTTTTCCTGTCTGCCCCCAAACTGCTTCTTTTGTTCACACACACACACACACACACACACCTCTATATTAACTCCTCAGCTCCTCACCTTGGTGATCTGGAGACACCTTCTCAAAGCTTGGATGGCTAACACACAAGAGAGAACTCCAGATATCCCCCAACCATTAGCTCCTATTGAGAAAATAACACCCGCCCTGGGCCGTTAACAAACAATCTCCCTGGCGAAGGAATGGTTGGGGCCAGCAGCCTAACCAGTACTTTCAGGAGTGTGCCTTAAAAACATAATGTGTGAAATGGCCCTAATGTTCTCTCCAACAGTCGCAAAGACCTCTTATCCTACTTCAGGGACAGTAATATTACGTTCCAATTAATTTGTCAATAATGATCAAGGGTCCGTGTGTGTTGTGGGGGGCCGGGGATAACATGAAAATTATGAGGCCCAGAGGGATCCCTCAGGATAGAGGGAAGAAGAAGTCAGGGCCGGGATCTGTCCGAGGAATGAGAGCGCAGGAATGATCAGTTGCCATGAGCGCCGCACTTGGGAGTGGGATGTCCACGTCAGAGAACTCACCAAAGAGTGTCAAGTGGGAATCTCTCTGTCTCTTCTCTGTTAAGGAAAGTCAGGGAAGAGGAATCAGGTTCTGGACTGCAACGCGGTGCTGACAGAATTAAGATGATGTGACACTTTTAAGCTAAGGAAGGTTGAGTTCCTCAGTGTCGGGTTAGCTTGGCTGGACTACTGCTGTTGAGTGGCTTACTGTGACGTGCCAGCACAAGAACTTCAGAGAATGCTTTTGTCCTATAGCGGAAAAAAGAACTAGACAAACTAAATACACAGCCACGCACACACATACGCACCCAAAAAAGATCTTCCCCCTTCCTTTCTTTTCCCCTTATCTGGTCCATTGATGGGGTGCAGTAGTAGTGGTAGCAACAACAGAGGGGAAAGAGAGGCTGTTCTTCCCTCCCTCCCTCCCTCCCTCCCTCCCCTGTATCGCTCTTCCTGTCCGTCATCTTCCCCTCTGCATGATGGGAATGTGATGGGATGTGGTGTACTATGGGAGGGTAATTCTTTCAGTGTAATATGGAAAGTAGTTCTTGCCATTGCAAGAACCAAAAGAACAGCATCTCCCATAGTGCATTGTGCTCTGTCACGATTAGACTGGGTAACCCATTCTTCCTAGCAAGAGCTTCTAGTTGTGCTTTTGCTTTTTTTCATGGGAAGCCTGGTTTGCTTCTTCCTTCTCTTCTCTTTTCAGATCTGCATCCCTCCCACCCCACAAAACACACTTCATACCATTGAACCACAATTGTTTGTGGAGGAAACAGCAAATGAGTTCAGTGCAAGTCTTGGTTTTATGATGGTGGAGTCCACTTTTGAGGGTGACTCATGCATTAAATTTCCCTGCAAGGCGAGATAGGTTTCGCTATTGCTTCCACTTCTCCCGCTCCAGCCCGAAACGCCACTTGCTGCTTCTCCCTTTGCTACTGTTGGTTCCATTCATTTGGTTGATCCTTCTCCCCACATCAACTTGGCCTGTAGTCCACGAGGATCCTGGACCTCCAGATTGCCATACTGTTTGCTACTGCTACTGTCTCCTTCTCCTACTGAACTCATTTGCTCCCACTGTAAAGGCTGTGACTTGTGAGGAGGCAAGAACCAAATCGTGGTAGCCCCTGCATTCGTATCAGCAAACACTTTGCAGACCTTTAAGTAAAGTGAATAAATGCTTTGACCTAATCAGTTCTCTCTCACTTAGCAACAATAAGCCAGTTTCCTGTTCATCCTGGAGATGGATAATAGTCCTTTCAGAATGTCGACGGAAGTTGCTATGAGCCAGGCATCATTGCACTCACCCACTATTGTGTCTGGTACAGTGTTCTCCAACCTTGGGTCCCCAGATGTTTTTGGCCTACAACTCCCAGCATGCCCCAGCCAGCTACGCTGGGAGGTGTAGGCCAAAAACATCTGGGGACCCAAGGTTGGAGAACACTGGTCTGGTAGATCGTTTTTGCAGGTTTGTTTCAAAAACTTGCAAAACATTTTTAATCAGAGATGTGTGTGTGTGTGTGTGTGTGTGCACGCGTGCGCACGCATGTGCATACGCACACACCAAGAGTAACAATGTTACTTGCATAGTGCTTTCCTAAAAACTAGTCTTTCTCTATCCATAGACAAGTCTTTCTCTGATTCACTCTACGCATACAACTTTGTTCTTTTGGCATAAAACACTTAAAATTTTAAATTTAAAAAGCAGAGGAGAGGAGGGCCCCATTGTACTTCTCCTTCCGTGTTAAATTTAAAAGATACCAGTGCTTCACTTTCGCCCTGCTGGCAGGAGGCTGGCAGGTTTTTTGAAATGTTGGCGCCGCAGCTTTGGAAATGTCTCTGACAAAAAGAAAGGATTGTGCCCCTAACGGCATACCAGAACACACCTGAAGTTCCGCATCTGATATATAATCCACAAGTCAGTGCAGATGACACCAGCTGACTGTACATCACCAAAAAACCAGTGTGAAACCAACTTGTGGGTTTGAGCCAGGCTGGATAAACACCCGTGGTTTTTAATGGATCTTTAACATGTTAAATCGTATTTTTAGAGTAACCATTATAGTAAGCATCTCTTCAAAAATAACCTGATGTGAAAGTTGATAGTAATTTGTTCATAGTAAACATGTTAAATACCTGCACTCGTTTAAAACTGAATCAAGATCATCTATCCAACAATGAATTAAAGGTTGCCTTTCTATGTGAAAAATAGAACCATGGGGGGAGGGAGCAAATCTGAAGTTAAACATTATAAATGACACAAGGAATCATATATTTTGCATTTAATTCCCCTCCTACTGGTCCCAGAGACCAGCAAGTTATCAGAGGTGGGCACTAGAACCCAGCTGATGCCATCCTGCTCCTAATTTATGTCCAAATACCTGAGTTCTGCGATGTCCTTAGTTTAGTGGGAGGGGCCGGCTCAGTGTGACCAAGCCCTTGCTTTGCATGCAGAAGGTCCCTGGTTCAATCCCTGGCATCTCCAGGTAGGGCTAGGAAATAATCCTGCCTGAAACTCTGGAGAGCTGCTTCCCGTCAGTGTTGACAATACTGGGCTAAGTGGACCGGTGATCTGACTCAGTTTAAGGCAGCTTCCTATGTTCTTAAATTGCTAATATTTGTGACTTTGTCAACCAAAGAGCAGGAATATTCACTTTCTGTCTCTTGGATAACCACCATTTTGGCCAGTAATGATAATCCCTTGCTTCTGGAAAGTTTTAGACACTTGACACAGTCTCATACATGCTTATTTGGAAGTAAGTTCCACTTTGTTCTATGGTGCTTGCTTCCGAACAGTGGTGCCTAGGGCCTCAGCCTCAGCCTTCAAGTAAACGATCTTGCTTAGTGGCCTTGAATGTGTACATAAGCAGACAGAATTCTGCAGTACAAAAGGCACGTAGGCTGCATGGCCAAAAGTTTTGAATTATGCCCTTAGGTTACATAATGGCTCTATTTTTTACAACCCGATATGTTCTCATTGTACCAGCAACCTCTTAGAATGCATGCTTGCCAGGAAACATAAACATGTCAAGACCAGAAACCTGATTTAAATCAGTGATTTAAATGGGTCTTTCTTCTTTGTAATTTAAATCATGATTTAAATTGATGATTTAAATCGGCTTGATTTAAATCAATCCACACTGGTTTGCGCTGATGGGGAAATGCCCTTAGAAGCACCTTTAGTGCAGCCCAAAGCCAAGATCTGATGGATTTCTAAACCATCGTTTAGAATTTCAGGAACAATCCAGCACAAGCCTTCTGTGCTTCCCTCTCCTCCACACGTGTGAGGAATTCAAAAGCTTCCATTTGAAACTAACCACAGTTCCCTGTGACATGCAAACTTGGTGAAATGTTGTTTGTTCTAACTATGATTAGTTAAAATATGCTAGTATCAATAGTCTGGTTTGGTAATTAACTGTAGTTAGAACAAGCCACAGTTCCCCAAGTTCAGACATCACAGGGAACTGTGGTTAGTTCAGAAGTCAAATTTTTCATTCTCCTCACATGCATGAAGGAGAAGAAGGCAGGAGAGGGGAGTGTGCAAACCCGAGGCTCGTGCAGGCTCACTCCTGTAATGCTAAACTGTGAGAACCAGAGCCAAAGATGGCAGAACAGAGAAGTCATGGAATAGAAACCCATTTCAACTCCTAAGGCTGGGTACTATCCAGGAAAAAAAAAGATCTGTATGTTTAATTAAAGTTGTACTGAAGTATTGGCCACAAGAAAATGCAGTGCAAAATGGAGATGTTGTTGGGTGCAAAACTCCCCCTCCCTGTGGAAAAGCTTCCCCATCGTGCGTTCACAGCCACACCAATCTATTTGTCTCAAGCATAGGGATGCTTGCCAAGTTCCAGAATTGGGCTGTAGCCCCACTGCACAGCACCGGAACCAAGGCAAGTGCTCCAGTGTTTCCTAAGTAGCTGGGCAATGCTCAATCTTGTGGGACAAGAGCATGCATTATCCAGTCGCTTAGGCAGGCGGAGAGCGACGCATCCACACATGCCCTAGGGACCCCGAAGATACGTTGCCTTTCCCGCTGTCCCATGCAACTCGGCGGCTTTCTCCACCCCCAAGTATGAGGCTGCAAGGTCACAGAGACTGCTTTAACTTGACCCGGTGTTGCGATCCCTTTGATTTTCCGATAGAGCATAGTTCATTTTAGCTTTATTGAGCCTGTGACCAAGATTCCAGGTGTTGAGAAGCCTTTCGATAACTGGAAGAGGCCGTGGTTCCAACAGCAGCCTCAGCCACCTGCTGAGGGGCCTTGCAGCCCCAGCTTCATGCCGTCTTCTGCCCACCTGGGCGGCTCCCCAGAAACACTGGCTTATTTCTGGACTGCAGCATTGCTGTCAGGACCATTGCCTCGCACTGTTGCTTCCCATGCACTTTGTCTTGTTTTTTGAGTTGCAGGTTTTACCCGGTCAAGCCCTTAGCAGCTGGGGCTCCACATTCGTGAGAAACCACCGCCTGTTGTATCCCATCATGATTGGCCCAGAACTCATCTACACTCCACGTCCAGACAGCAAGGGCACACAGAACAGAGTTCTTGGTGTCTGCCTCACAGCTCTCTTCCTCTGGAGATTTTCCAAGACATTAAGAACCTAAGAAGAAGCCTCTTGGCCATATTGAGAGTCCAGACAGCCCTGCATCCTGTTTCCAGCAATGGCCAGCCTCTGAGAAGCCCACAAGCAGGGCTGGAAGGCAGTGGCCCCTCTCCCGCCACTGCTACCCAGCAAGTGGCATTCAGAGGAATGCCACTTCTAAATCTGGTTCCATTAAGTTGTCATGGCCAATTGCCATCAGCAGACCTCCCTCGCCATGAGTTTGTCTAATCCCCTTTTAAAGCCACCTGAGCTAGGGGCCATCACCACATCTTGTGGCAGTGAGTTCTGTACATTAATTATGCCTTGTGTGGCAACGTCCTTTCTTTTCCCTGTCCTGTATCTACTTCCAATCCATTCCATTGGGTTATCCCACAGTTCCAATGAGAGAGGGGAAATAAATTCTCTATCTACTTTCTCCAGACCATAAACCTCAGCCATGTGTCCCCACTTTTTTTTTTAGGGTTAAATGTGAAATTTGGTTGTGTGTATTATTATTATTTTTTTAAAAAATAACTAAATACAAAATGGGAAATTGTAATTAAACACACATAATTGAACAAACCTGAAAATCAGAAATAAACTATTAATAACAAAAAATATTGCAATTGCGGGGGGGGGGGGGCAATCGGGAGCATGGTGCACTGGGAGTGCTGTTAACCCTTTCCCTGTGCCCCAGTCCTGATAAAAAAACCCAGCCCCTGAAGCCACTGTTTAAGAAGTTGCCATTGGAGCCAAATAGCAGCTTTGGGGGTATAACTTATCGATTTTCAGCCTTCTCCCCGTGCTACGCAGCCCAAGTCCTACCCCTCCCACACACACACAAAGAAATCACGCAACACCCTGCTACATTGAATGTATTGTTCAGCCCTGAGCCATCTTATTTGCTAAACTAAAAGGTCCTTTCCTCACAAGGAAGGGGTTGCTTGCCGCCCCCTGGTCATTTTGACTGCCATTCTCCGAATGATATCCCGACTTAGAGATGGGATGGCAGATTATCCCGCAGTATCCCAAATGCAGCCACATCTTAGATAGATATAATGACAATTGGGGATGTATGGATTTTGTTTAATCCGTTCTGTGTGTGTTTTGCAGATTGTCCGGCAAATAAAAATTAAAAAATTCCCTTCAGGAAACTATGCAGAAAGCATGCACCACAATTTACATAACTTATCCTGGAATGCAATATTTTGCGTATTTTTCTTAGTGTTACACAGCAGAGGCTGTATAAAAAGTTGGGTTTTTAAAAAGACGTATACCGGTATATAAGCATATTTTTCACTATTGTACTTTCGTATGACTCGATTTGCATAGAACTCCGGAAAGTTTTTTTTAAAATGGTCCACAAGTCTGCGGAATCTGTGCGACTAGGAGGACACCGGTCCACTGCGGAATCTGCAGGTTGAGTTCACAGAAACCCAAGGTCCTCCATTTTGGATTTCTCTGACCTCAGTAGTCACAATGCTGGCTGGTTTATTTTTCAGTTCCTTTCCCAGTGATCCCTGGCATGGAAATGGCTTTTTCCCTCCTGCTGCACAGTGAGTTGGTGTTTCCATTGAGCTGTCTGCTGCGGCCCCAAAAGTTCTCTATCCCTGGTTAGTCACCACCCGTTCCACTCCCCTGAGCTTTATATGTGAAGTTAGGAAATTTTGCCCTGATCTGCATCACTTTTCGCTTATTTACAGTTAAACTCATTTGCCATTTTCCTGCCCATTAACCCACTTTGGAGAAGTCCTTTTGGACCTCTTTGTAGTCTGCATGGATATTGGCCATCCTAAATAATTTGGTATCATCAGCAAACTTGGCCACCTCACTGCTCAACTCTAGAATATTTATACACAGACTAAATAGCACTGTGATTAAATAACACATATTAAATAGCATGTAGATCCATGGAGGAACCGACTTCTTACTTCCATTGTAAATACCTACTTTCGATTTATTTCTACTCCCTGGGTTGAATCCAGATGTAGTCATTGATTTGACTAATTGATTTCCCATTGATTTCAATCGGCCTACTCTAAACATGAGTAAGTCTGGATCTAGCCCTCTGCTTCCTGGCTGCTAGGTTCACTCAGGAGCCTCTGGTGAGGGACTTTGTCAAATGCTACTTCTCTTCAAGAAGAATTATGAGGGTTTTTATACATTTAGGGTGACTGGGGTTAAGTAGGTGTGGGAGTGGGAACTTAATTTTTTGACACCATTTTAAACTCTTAATTGGTAGGTTGCTGGCCTGGAATGCTTTTTGGGATGTGTTGGGCAAATTTTCAAATAAGTAGATAAATATAGATTTAGATGTGGATAGGCTGGCTGAGATCCCCCAAAATATGTGCACACTAAAAGAAGATGTCAGTAAGTATAGCCAGAGTTTTGCTCATTATTTTCACTGCAACTGTTCCCACCGTAGAAGAGGCAAGCTGATTTTTTAAACTAAATAGTGGCAAAGTCTCTTTAGCAATGAGAAGTCTGCAGTAAAAATGGCATGCAGAGTTCTCGCTCTCTCTACAGTTCTCTTTACTGCACATACAGCCCTACTTCGATTTCTGGTGATGGCTATAAATAGCATGTTAGAAAGAATGTGACGGTGCATCTCTTCAGTTTAGCCTTTTAAAATATGTGTTTAATAAGGTTTTAATGTTTTTACTGTTTTAATCTTGTTTTTATTGCTTTAAGGTTTTATTGTTTTAAATTGTTGTATACTGCCTTTGTGACTTTCTAGCGAATAAGGGGTATATAACATTATTATAATCATCATCTTAATTTAGGTTACTCTGGTGGACAACCTGAGCAGGTAGAGAGATATCATGATGTCTATGTACTGATGAGAGTTCAAGGATTCAGGTTGAAATGTCATCAATACGTGGATGACATCCTGTTCTGTTTCTCATATAATCCAGGTGTGGCTTTGGATGCCCTGAACAGGTGCTTGTAGTCAGTAATGGATTAGATGACAAGACAGAGGTGCTGCTGGTCAGGATCTATCAGACTGTGCCAGTGGGGTTTGTCTTGCATTGGGCCAGATTGAACTCCCTCCTAAAGGTCAGGTCTGCAGCTTGAGGACACTTCTAGGCCCGTTGCGTAAGACATGATGAGCTCCGGCTGATGCAAGAGGCGCATTCATTCCCAGCACTGGTTTCCATCTTGTTTCCAGGAGAAATCAAATGGCTGGTCCTTCATCATGGTCCCTGTGCATCATACAGATGTGCCCTGTGCTCCCACCTTTCCCCTCAGTTTCTCTTTGACTGCCACATCTGCAGCAGCAGCAGCATTGAGCACTTTCGCCTGCTGAATCACTAGTCTTCTGGCGAATGAGCTAAGTCTTTTTAGTTTTTTTCTTCTTTCTGACTTTTTGATGAAACAGTTTTTTTGTTTCACTGTTTTAAACATTTTCTTTCATGGGGTGCTGCCCGTTGATGGCCTGTAGCACTTTGGGCCCCTTTCCATAAGTGTGCGGACTGTGGGATTAAACTACCAACAACAGACAGCCACCATCTCTTCCTTGGATGAGAATCTTGTATGCATTGCCAGGGTTTTTATGAAAAAGCATGACATAACTATTCTTCCCACCTTCAGGCAGTACTGTGGGAATGTGCCCTGCAATTGGCAACCCAGAACAATTGGGCTCGTGACCAAAGCTGCTCCTTTGATGGCCACAACGTCATCATCGGGGTTAGTAGCATGCATCCTTGTTGGCTTCAACCTGACCATCAGTTCTGACTATTATTAAAGTTCCAGCAGGAATACACCAGGAATCTACCACTGAAGACCCACTGACAAAAAGGACTACATCTAAGTGTCTGCCAACTACTGATATGATGACCTAAAAAGAAAAATAAGTCAAAACCGACAAACCGGGAGGCATGCTCACGACACCGACACCAATACCCTCTCCTGTCTTACAGGCCAATGTGGCCACTTCTCAGCAGGAAACTTTCCTGCCATCACCTCCTCCTCTGATGCAAAGTCCTCCTTGAATCTCTCCAGCATCTCTGAATGAGGTCTGGATTGCTGGCTCTACTTCAGAAGGGGAGATGAGAGATTCTTCACCATACCTACCCATGCCCGTCACTCTTGCACAACTACATTGTGTGGAAGTACATGTACTGTCACCCTGGTACAGTCGCTTGCTGGACTCCAGAAGGGGCTCGCCTGACTCTTACTACTCAAGGCATTCTGGCTGTTTCTCCCTGCAATGCTTTCCTGTATCGATGGGACTCGGTCCCTCTGATTCCACTCATCACAAGGGTACTGGCAAAAATTCAATGGGACGGAGCAGACATTATCCTAATCACTCCATGGTGGTCCAAACACCCTGCTGACCCATTTGAAGGGTGTCAGGCTCGCATTACCCAACCTGCCATCCATCCCTCCTGACCCAACAGAACGGGTGCATGTGGTATCCGGACTTGCCATCCCTCTGGCTCACAGCCTGATGGATTCGATGCTCTCACCCATCCCAGCAGATGAAAACAACAGAATGAAATTTAATAGGGATAAATTCCAAGTGCTGCACCTAGGGAGAGGAAACCAAATGCAGAGTTACAGAATGGGGGACACTTGGCTCAACAATACTACAAGTGAGAAGGATCTTGGAATTGTGGTAGATCACAGACACAAACTGAATATGAGCCAGCAATGCGATGTGGCTGCAAAGAAGGCAAATGCTATTTCGGGCTGCATTAATAGAAGTATAGCTTCCAAATCGCGGGAAGTGATAATTCCCCTTTACTCGGCACTGGTTAGGCCTCATCTTGAGTACTGCGTCCAGTTCTGGGCACCACACTTTAAGAAGGACGTAGACAAACTGGACAGGGTTCAGAGGAGGGCAACAAGGATGATAAAGGGACTGGAAACAAGGCCCTATGAGGAGAGACTGAAAGAACTGGGCATGTTTAGCCTTCAGAAGAGGAGACTGAGGGGAGATATGATCACACTCTTCCAGTACTTGAAGGGATGTCACACAGAGGAGGGCCAGGATCTCTTCTCGATCATCCCAGTTTGCAGGACACGGAATAATGGGCTCAAGTTACAGGAACCTAGGTTCCACCTAAACATCAGGAAAAATTTCCTGACTGTCAGAGCAATAAGACAATGGAATCAACTAC
The DNA here is from genome assembly GCA_021292165.1 of Shinisaurus crocodilurus. Classification (NCBI taxonomy): domain Eukaryota; kingdom Metazoa; phylum Chordata; class Lepidosauria; order Squamata; family Shinisauridae; genus Shinisaurus; species Shinisaurus crocodilurus. The sequence continues at coordinate 2,920,452 of JAHFWL010000004.1, read as the reverse complement.
CTATGGAGGTGGTGGGCTCTCCCAGTCTGGAGGCATTCAAGGTGCAACTGGACAATCATCTGTCAGGGATGCTTTGACCTGGATTCCTGCACTGAGCAGGGGGTTGGGCTCGATGGCCTTGTAGGCCCCTTCCAACTCTACTTTTCTATGATTCTATGTCAAACAGATCTTGGAGGCAGCCAGGAAGCCCAGTCCTATGCCCTAAAGTGGCAGGCATTTCAGACATATGCAGACTCCATTTCGGTTGACCCTGTCCGCTGTTCTCTTCACCACATTCTTCAATTCTTCTTGACACTTCACAAGAAAGGACTTGCCTTATCACCTCTTTGAGTTTACTTAGCAGCTTTGTCAGTCTTTAATTGTCAGATTCAGTGACATACTGCGTTCTCCCACCCAATTACGAAAAGATTCTTAGAGGGACTTAAGAATATATATTTTCTGGTTTCCAAGACAGTCCTTATTTGGAGCCTCTCTGTTGTTTTGACCACCCTAATGTCCAAACCCTTTGAACTGCTTGCTTCAACTGACCTTCATTTGCTTACCCTCTAAACATTTTTTCTTGTTGCTATCATGTCAGGATGTCGAGCTGGAGAACTGGGTGCCCTCCAATGCAGCCTTCTTTATACCGTCCTACATAGGGACAAAGCGGTTCTCAGGCTGGATCCATCTTTTTTCTTTCCTTTTTTTTATCATAAGTGGTTTCGTCCTTCCATCTGAACCAGGAGATTCTTCTTCCTGTTTTCTTCCCTCATCCTCTGTAATCTTCTCTTCATACCATGGACATATGAAGAGCTCTAGCTTTCTACCTACATAGAACCACTTCCTTTCAGAAAGCCCTGAAACTCTTTTTCTGCTATGGGGGTAAAATTAGGGGCTCCTTGGTTTCTATACAACGACTCTCCATTAGGATTTCTGACACAGTTAAACTTTGTTATGCCCTAGCTTGGCTTCTGGTACCAGGTCCGGTATGGGGACATTTCACTAGGACTGTGGCTTCTTCAGTTGCCTTCTCAAGAGGCATTTATCTTCGTGAGTTATGCAGGGTAGACATTTATCAATTACTACTGCCTTGATGTACAAGCAAGGAAGGATGCCTCCTTTGGAAGGGCAGTACTTTCATCTATACCAGGGCTCTCCAACCTTGGTTCCCCAGATGTTGCTGAACTACAGCTCCCAGAATCCCTTGCCATTAGCCATGCTGGCTGGGTATGCTGGGAGCTGTAGGCCAGCAACATCTGGGGACCCAAGGTTAGTATAGAGCCCTGCTCTATACTAACCTGACCACCTGTTGCCTTCTCTATTGGTAGGTCAGCTAATTAATCACCCATGTGCGCACAGAGACCATGACGAAGAATGACAGTTGCTTACCTGTAACTGTGTAGTTATTCAATTGGTCATCTCTGCAGTCACGCAGCCCACCCTCGTACCCTGCTACAGGTGTACTCTTCTTTGCCACATCAGCCTCTCAGCTGGGGCTGTCACTACGGCATCCTCAGAGAAACTGAGGGGAAATGTGGGAGCGCTGCTCCCGGCCCCTAGGCACGTGCAGGAGGGGGTAGGGAAGCCTTCCCACCTAAAAGTTTCCACTCCAGAATGTTCCAGCGAAAGCTCTGTACAGGCACAGAACCCATATGTGTGACTGCACAGATGGCCACTCGAAGAACTACAGTTGGAGGTAAGCAACCTGTTCTTTTGACCTATAAATCCCTAGAATCAAGGTATCTAAAGGAGCACCTTCTCCCATCAGTTACAGTCTGCTGGCACTCTTCTCCAGGTGGCCTAACTTCAGAAGCCAGCTGGGTGGCTACTGGTGAGAGGGACATTTCTGAGGTAGTGCCCCAGTTGTGTACCTCACTCCCCTGACCTCTTCTCTTTTTCATTGTCCGCCTTCTCCAACCTGGTGCCTTCCAGATGCTTTGGACTAGAGCTGCCATCACTCCTGGCCAGGATGGCCCATGGCCGTGTTGGCTGGGGATGTTGGGAATTATATTCCACTACATATGGAGGACGCTGTGCGGGAGGGCTAAAAACTGGACTAAGACCATCCTGTTTGCTCAAGCTTTAAACAGCTACGGGGGATGATTGCCTTTAGCTACTCTTTCATTTGTACTGCTGCTCTTATGTACTTTTTTAATTATTTTTATTTTAGTTCTTTCATTGTTAATTACAGTTTAGTATTTTGTCTTCAATTTTATTTGTAATCTGCTTTTGGAGCTTTTATTGTAAAAATGTGGCGTATAAATCACAGAGTAATTGTGGAATAAAGAAACTCAGAACATCCCTTCGCTTAAAATCATGTCACACAGTTTCACAACTCCTTGATCTGATATAAATGGGCAGAGTCCAGAATGATATTTTTTTTTTTAATGGAAGGACTAATGATTAAACTGAAATCTTGTCACCACAGTTCTCAAATAGTTGTCTCACTAACAGCATTGACATCAGTGATTTTCTTCCCTTCTATCCATGCCCACTATATTGCTCCTTGGCAGTATATGCATGCAGCATTGCACCATCAAAGAAGCCAGCTCAAGGTGTAAGATGATGTCCTGGGTGCAGAGGGCCTTTGGGAGACAATGTCTCAATGTGGCTGATTTAGCTGGGTGATTCTGAAATGTGTACATCTGGTTACTGTTAGACTTCTAGGTCAGCCTTCCCAAACCTGATGCCCTCCAGATGGTTTGGACTACCACTCCCAACATTCTTCACCACTAGCTGGGGCTGATGGGAGTTGGTCCAAAACATCCGAAAGGCACCAGGTTTGGGGAGGTTGCTCTAGGTAGTCACTCGACTTTTTTAACTGCAGCTGACCACAGATGATCTAGTACCCTCTCTGCTTTTATCGTACCAGCAATTTTGGGTATCACAACAGAGACAGATTATAGTTTTTGCAGACAGTTAAAAATTGCACGACAAGAGTTGCAATTTACAAGCAGAGTTACAGAGTTTGCAAGAGTTACAAGCAGTCTACATCCAAAGGGCCAGAGGGCACGTGTCCCAAATCTATTTCTGGGTGCCCCAAGTGAGCCTCAGGCAGACACTGCCACTCAGAGAGTGCTGAGCTTTCTCTTGAGTTCCATGGCTGCACTGTCACCGACATTGCAGCGGAGTCTGCTGCAGCGTGAGTGCGGGAACAGCGGTGGCAGCCCTCCGCTCACACACTCTGCTTCGGAGCTTCAGCCTCTGGCTTGGTCCTGGATGCTCATGGGATTCATAGCCTGGCGACAAAAGAGTAGTGGTGTCGGGTGAAGGTGTAGCATGCATTCAAACTCCTGGAAGCAATGTTCAACTGGGAATTTGGTCAAACTCCAGCGGCCGCAACTTCATTCAGAATGCGGCTGAAAAGACTCTGCCTGCCTTAAAGCCACGCGTGGAGACAACAGTGCTTCACCCCAGGAACCAGCAGGTAAGAAAGGGTTTTATGATCGTTTCAAAAAGGGGTGCTTTTGGAAGGCTTCCTTACTGTGTGAGAGAAAGCAAAGAGGAACTGCTGTTACTTATTACAGTATTGCCTTTTCCTGTGGGTCCACACAGCTTTGTTTCCTTCTCCAAGCTGCTCTGGGGAGGAAGAAAAGTGTCATCACATGCACTGAAGGAGCAACATCTCACAAAGAAAAGTGCACCTTTTTGTTTTGCACATCTGACAACCTGCGTAACTTTTAAGGTTCAACAGATTTCGGTTTGGCCCTCCCCCTTCTTTCCCTCACATGACCTCCTGCTGTGCATTTTACAGGGCAATTCAGTAGTTGGATTAGTCTTCCTCCTTGCTGTATCTTGCTGTCAGCAGCAGCAGCAGCAGCCTGCCGTAGCCCTCTTCGAATTGCTGCCAGTTCTAATAGTTCTACCACAAGCAAAAGATGCTTACCCCACAGGCAGAGGCACCCCTCAGTATGTTCAAACCTGAGACCTCATTAGGCTAGGAGGAGCACCCCAGGGTCCCATCCCCCCCACTCTGCCTGCTTTCCCCCTGACTTGAGGGAGGGGACACCATCTGCTGTTCAGAACAGAACAGAACAGAACTTTCTATTTGCTTTGTCCTCCTCACATCACCACTATTCTTCAGCCTTGAACTCTTCTGCAAAATGTTTATTTCTTTATTATATTTATACCCCGCCTTTTTCCCCGAAAGGAACCCAAGGCGGCTTACATAGTCCTCCTCCTCCTCCTCTCCTCACAACAACCCTGTGAGGTAGGTTAGGCTGAGAGTCAGTGACTGGCCCAAAGTCACCCAGGGAGTTAAAAGATTATTAACCAGACTTGGATGATGAATCTTTATTGATTGGGTTAAGTACTATTGTAGAGGCTCCTCCCAAGTTTTAATTCAACTGATAGCTAATAATGTATTTGATTGTGCTGCCAGCATCTCTCCAAAAAGTCTTTGTATTTCTTCAGATCCACTATATATAAAGTCTAAACTTGCATAGGATCACACCTTTAAGTACTTAGCAGTGCCCCTGGTCTACACTAGATAGATGGGCAAATGTCAAGCTCTTTTAAGTCCAAATGGAAATGCATGTGGGATATAAATTCAAAAAAATGGGATAAATAAAATGTAATTTTGGATGCTTTTTAAAAAATGCACATTTTTTGTACACATTTATTTATTTATTTATTTTGCAAACTGCACTGCACACTCCGTAACAGTCCAAATGTCAATGTCTTAACTACGTTCCAGTTCATGTTCAGGTTTGGGAAGTGCATATCTGGTAAGTTCGCATTGAAATGTGAACCAAGCAGATTTCTCATGCATCCCTAGTTTCACCTCCATTCAAAGGTTTTGCAGGCTTGAGTTTGGCTTCAAGCTCTTTCAGAGCTGGTTTGTCCAGAGATGATAGTGAGACAAAAGGAAGGGTGTATGCAGCATTGCTGGCGGCAGAGCCTCTGCCAGAGTCAGACCACTCTCCTTCAACTGTGGTGTCTTAGGACACAATCCTACGCATGTTTAGACAGGAAAAGAGTCCTACAACTCCCAGCATTCCCCTGCCAGCGTGCACAGGATTGCTCCTTTAATTTGTTTGGGCTTTTAAGGCCAAGTATTTTATTACCTTTTTATTTGTTTTTTTACAAAAGTGATTCAATGTACAGTAATACCTCTGATTGCGAGTAACCCGGTATGAAGGCTTCTCGTAAGACGAGCAAAATTTTAGCATAAATTTAAATTTGAAAGACAAGCAAGTCTCGCAACACAAGCCACATGCTCTGCCGTCACCTCGCTCTGCCGGCGCCTCCCACTGCTTTGCCTAAGGGCAGGGAGCTGCCGCTCACTCTGCAGGTTGTTGATCCTCCACATCTCTCTCCTCCACATCTCTCTCTCTCTCTCTCTCTCTGAAATTTTCATTAGCTGCTTTGAGATACTCTGTCTAAAGGCAAAGCAAGCCGTGGAGGCGTGGCGCAGCTCCCTGCTGAGTTTCCATTATTTCTTAAGAGGAAACTCGCTTTGATATACGAGTGTTTTGGATTACGAGCATGGTTCTGGAACGAATTATGCTCGTAATCCAAGGTATTACTGATTTGTATTTTAAATTTGATTGTAAATCGCCTTGAGCATCTTATGAAAAGGCTATTCCTCCTCGCCGCCGCCATCATCATCATCATCATCATCATCATCATCCATTCTCCTAGGGAACAATCCTCTACTCCCTGGAAAGGTGGTTGACAGGGTGTTGGATGTAGTAGGCTTCTGTCTCTCTGCTGGCCTGTAGTGGCCAGTCCTGAGTGGCAGCGGAAACCTCCACCACTATGGCTACCCTGCCGGCAGTGCCACAGGGTGTTTGGGGGGTGGCCAAGGATCTACAGGATCCTATGCCCCCTTGTTCACTCACACACACACACGCCTTATACTGAGTCAGACCATTGGTCCATCTAGTCCAGTACTGAAACTCCCCAAGATTTCAAGTAGGAATTTTTCCAGCCCTACCTGGAGATGCCAGGGATTGAACCAGGGACCTTCTGTATGCAAAGCCATAGCTCCTCCCCAAGTACTCTCCCACTGGAGCAAGGGGAAAGGGAGGAAAGGCTGCTCCCCACTTCCCGCCCTGGCTGCTGAGCATGATGGGACTTCTAGATAGGGTGGTGGCTCTGCCTTGGATCTCCCCCACCCTGGGACATAGACATCTTCTGTTAAAAACTATAGTCTGCCTTTAGCCAAACTCAACAGGCAAGAACCTGTCTTCTTTTCCTTTCGGGTGCTATTATAGGAACAAAAGAAGGTGCCTTCTGCAGAGTTAGACATTCGGTCCATCTAGCCCAGTATTGTCGACGCTGACTAGTAGCAGCTCTCCAGGGTTTCAGACTGGGGTCTTTTCCAGACTTACCTGGAGATTCCAGGGACTGACCTTCTGCATGCAAAGCGTGTGCTGTACCACTGAGCTGTGGCCCCTCTCCTGAGCTATGACCAGGAGCTGCATGATGCTTAGCCAGATGGTAGCCTGTTTGATCTTTGATCTGTGGTGCTGGCTCATGAAATGTCTTTGATTCAATCCTTCCATATCTACCGTGTTTCCCCGAAAATAAGACCTACCCCAAAAATAAGACCTAGTGCTATTTTTGGAAATTGCTAAAGTAAAGACCTACCCCAAAAATAAGACCTAGTGTCTTATGACGATGTTCCAGAAGAAGATGACATGACTGTATTTGAATAAATGTTCGGTATATTTTTGTACATGAATAAATGTAGACTGTTGTACATGAATAACTGTGGATTGTTGTACGTTAAAAAAAATAAGACCTACCCCGAAAATAAGACCTAGTGTGTGTTTTTGAGCCAAAAAAAATATAAGACAGTGTCTTATTTTCGGGGAAGCACGGTATATATATATAAAAGAAGGTGTCCTGACTGACTGACTCATCAACGCCCAGCTCAAACCGTTTAATCTAGGAACGTGAAACCTCTCTGTCTCCCCCCACCTCCGGCCAAGTACAGATTACGCATGTGCAAGGAGCAGAGCTTTCTGCGTGCCCCTTTCTCACTGCAGCTTACATGTTTCAGGCACCAGGCAGGGCATGGGGGAATACCAATTCCCCACAGGCAATCAGGCAGGGGCTGAGGAAAATAGCAATGAAATGGGAGGGAGGGAGGGAGGGAGGGAGGGAGGGAGGGAGGGAGAGTGTGCTACACCCAATCACTGATTCTCGCTCCTTCCTTAAAAAGTTTTTCAGAGCCAATCCTCTGAGTGCCCTCTGTTTTCCTCTCAGATTCTTGCTGCACCTGGCTAAATGGTATTTTTCTACCTCTGTACTAGTGTTTTTTCATGTGCTTTAAAAAGAATATACACGTTTGTACCGTTTTTTCAAATTATGATTTTTTTGTGCACACCTTTTCAAATGTACACATCTTTGCAAGCAATTTTTCCATTGAATAAAGCATTTTTATTTTTGCAAGCCCCTCTGGGGGTTTGGGCAATTATTTATTTCTGCAAGTTCCTCTATGAGCTCTGGGTTGTTTTTATTAATTTCTGCAAGCGTAGTAGTAGTAGCGGTCATTTTGGATGCTCTTAGAAATTCCTTCCCATGCTTACTCCTGAATAATCTAGTCATTATTTCTGTGCAGACATGCCATAAACTGGACTTTTGTACTGTGATGATTCTCACTGTTACTTGTGCAGAGGGGTGGTTTGGGGGACGCTTTGTGATGGACATGCAAAGCGGTGGATTTTGGATTCTCTCAGACCTTGCTACTGGGTTCCAAAGACGGCTTTTCTGTCTGGCTCTGAGGATGTTGTCATCATTATCTCATGCCCCGCATACTTGGCTTTGTAGACATGCCCTCTCAGTGGCCTCCTTTGCAATGGGTCGCAATGGATGATGATAATGGTGATGGTGAGGATGGCGACGGTGATCAAGACGATGGTGTGTGGATTCCCCCCCCCCATTTTGCACTCATGATTTTAAATTTCATGTACCTCAGTTTCCCGTGTCTGTAGCCTGGGCCACTTGGCTCCATCTCTGGTGACCTTGCCCTCTGCCCCATCAGCCCCAGCACCAGCTGCCACTGTCTCACCATGATGCATTTTCAGGATACAGCATAGAGTATGGCTGAGGTGTACTGCTGCAGGTATGCCAGACAGGTGGGGATATGTGATGGGGGAAAAAACCTTGGAAGGTGAAGCCATAGAACCCAATGTGGACGGTGTGTGGGAGCAAGCGAGGCAGCCAAGTGAGGCTGCTGAGGGCGGTTGTCTTCAAGTGAAGTGATACTGTCAGAGGCAGAGAGAGAAAGAATCAGAGATGGCTCCATGACCCACCCTGCCCAGCCCCACCTTGAGCATCAGATTCAGCCATTTCACACTTTCAAATCACTATGCAAACTGAAGCTCGGTTATCGAAATTTGCACTTCTCCAAATTTTGCAATGGAGTTCTCCAGTCAACAAATGTAAACAAAAACGTGTGTATTGGGGAAAACAACATTCAAAACTGCATTATCTAAGGAAAATTGCTTGCAAAAAAAAAGTTTATATTATGCAAAAATGCACGTATTAGAAGAAATGTACACAAAAATGCTTATGAATTTTCATGCAAACCTTTAAAAAAAATCTCAAAGTTCAGGGCAAACAGAACTTAATACCGGAAGAAATTCTCAAAACAGGGAGATAAATTCATGCTCCAACATCATCATGGCGAAAGCCCTTTTGGGATTGCTACACTGGCTATGAGAAACTGCTCCAGGAAAAACCTGTGGTGAAGGCCCAGGGCCAGTCATGGAGCCACTATGTATATGAGCAGGCAGAAGCTTTCTGGTAGCACAAACTCAGTTTTGGCCTGGTTCAGGCATTGAGGCCTAAGGATAACATGTTCATGTTAGGGGCACAGGCCAGGCCTCGGCAGTATGTCTTGCGAGAGTGAGCTGAATTGCACTTGCAACGTATCCATGTCCTGCCTGATATGCACGATCCCGCCACCTCCCCGAAGGAGGAATTCTTGTATAATTCTTGGCATGCAGTCACCTGGCTCATACAAGGTATCGTTTTGTGTGGTGGCTGTCAGTGCATGGTGTTTGGTCCTGGCCCCTTCCATGCACCGGATAGTTCTCTGGGTCCAAGTGTCTGAGCTTCCTTTCCCCATAGCTGGGAGTGGTTCATATAGATGTTGGATGAGATTTCACAGACGCAGAAAGTTTTTCCCTGGGACGTATTCTTTTGCAGTCACTGAAAAGTTATACGGAGGAAAGGGGAGTCTTAGCTTTCCCCCCTCTGGCACATTTCTTACTAAAAACCTTGCCTGATCCTAAGGGATCGAGGCTGGTACTTAATGGCCAGGTTCCAAATAAGTGTGTCCTTTAGTAAGTGTGTTCTTATTTATCTGGTGTGTTTATACACGCATATAGGGCCAGTGACTTTGGGCCAGTCACTGACTCTCAGCCTAACCTACCACCTCACAGGGTTGTTGTGAGGATAGAATGGAGAGGAGGAGGAGGATTATGTAAGCCGCCTTGGGTTCCTTGCAGGAAAAAAGGCGGGGTATAAATATAATAAATAATATAGATACTGTATATGTCTGCCATGCATAGGTTACTTTCAGTGGGCCCCATCCAAAAAAATTAAGCCCATTGAAATCTTCTTTGCGATTTGGACTTGTTAATCCCATTGGTTTCACAAGGTACAGCCTTCCTAGGAATGTTCCACTTCAGAATGTAGAGGGAGGGGATTGCAAGTGACCCCAGTATGAAAAGCTGGTGCACCTAGAAAAATTGGATATCTAGAAGAAGGCTAAACTCAGACTCTTTTCATTTGCACGTTAAGGTTTCTCCAGAAAGGGAGTTTTGATGTGGAGGACATTCCATCCCACACAGTAGAACTATCTCTTCGTAGGTAACCCTCCAGGCATTTGGAGCACTTACTAATTTATGGTGTCAAACTCATGAATTTTCTGCCCCTGCCTGAACGTTTAACACAGGAGTGTTGGTATCTTGAACCAACTCCAGGAAACCCTTGGATTCTGTGAGCATCCTTTGACATTACCCACATCTGTCTCATGACTCGTAGCACCCTCCCATTCCTGTTCCCCAGCATCTGGTATTTTAGAGGATACTGTCTGCAGGCAATATATTAAGAACATAAGAAGAGCCATGCTGGATCAGACCAAAGGTCCATCTAATCCAACGCACTGTTTACACAGTGGCCAACCAGTTGCTTGTGGGAAACCCACAAATAGGACATGAGTGCAGTAGCACCCTCCTCCTCATGTTCCCTAGCAACTGGTGTACATATTGCCTCTGATACTGGAGGTAGCATCATATAACTAGTAGCCATTGATACAATATCCTTTTGAGGTGCAGTATGGTCACACCATGTATGTGTTTAAAGGCATTATGAAGTTGGCAGTTTTATTTTTGATCCCTTTCCTAATGATCCCCAACTTAGAATTTGCCCTTTTCACAGCCACCGTGCACTGGGTTGACATTTCCGTTGAGCTATGGGATCAACCTGTCTAAGGTGTGTCAAGGGCTAAGGCATGTAGCCCTTCGCTCACTAGTAACAATGTGGGAAAGAGACATTATCCTGACTTGCTGGGGGTGTGGGTAGCAATGGTAGTAATACTCTCTGTTCAGAATATTTATTCATCAAAAAATAGTGCATGTGAGCTTCAAGGCTGAAATGCACAAGACTTCAAGATTGTGATGAAAATACTAATCACAAAGGTGAGGCTAGTTGAATACTTGCCAGAAACCAAATAGTTGCTAATGAGCATTATTTAATAGCTACTGAATAAATTACCAGCAAAGTTTTTGTTATTAGGGAGAAGATGAAACATCTAATTATATCTTGAGATACTGGTAGGAAAACTGAGTAAAATATACATGTGTGTGTGTTAGGCGCCAAGTATCTGTTCACTGCTTTTTCTACCATTGGGTTGATATGCAGCTTTCAAGTGCCAACTGGAACATGAAATCTAAGCAATGTTACCAGGGAATACATTATGGTGGGGCTTACTCCAAAGTAAGTGGGCTGAGGATTGTAGCAAAAGCATTTTTGACCTCAGAATTGAAAGCAATGAAAATGTTGCTAAAAATTGTGGCTGGAGAGCGGCATTGGGGCCTGCTTTTGTTCAGAACTGATCCAAACCAGGATCAATGAGATCCGAGATGCAAAGTCCATTGTTAATACCAGATGTTATTGAATTCAGTAAGCTTTCAGTAATTCCACTCATAATGGAAAGCATTCAATGGATGAATGTTGCCATTAACATGTTGTGTGACATGACAAATGAGTAAAATCCTCTATTGCATTACACCAGCTCCACATACTGAGCTGGGGTAATGTTGAGACCAAGGGTCGGTTCACACGACACGGGAACCGCGGGGGAGCACCTGTCCCCCGTGGTTCCCGTGTTGTGTGAACGGTGCCCCGGCGCCCCCATGGGACAGCCGTGCGCTGGAAGTGTCGAAATCCACCATGGGCGGTAGGAAGGTACGCCCCTACCACATGTGCACGCTGTGCCGTGTGGACAGTCACAGCGGGCACCCCCCTGTACGAGCCTCCCGTGGCTGGAGAGACTGAAAGAACTGGGCATGTTTAGCCTTCAGAAGAGGAGACTGAGGGGGGATATGATCGCACTCTTCCAGTACTTAAAGGGTTGTCACACAGAGGAGGGCCAGGATCTCTTCTCGATCATCCCAGTTTGCAGGACACGGAAGAATGGGCTCAAGTTACAGGAACCCAGATTCCACCTAAACATCAGGAAAAATTTCCTGACTGTCAGAGCAATAAGACAATGGAACCAACTACCTAAGGAGGTGGTGGGCTCTCCCACTCTGGAGGCATTCAAGGTGCAGCTGGACAATCATCTGTCAGGGATGCTTTGACCTGGATTCCTGCATTGAGCAGGGGGTTGGGCTCGATGGCCTTGTAGGCCCCTTCCAACTCTACTTTTCTATGATTCTATGAGACGGCAGCCCAGAGCAGCCAGAGCTGTGGCCACTCCGGCCCATGGGCCAAATGGCCCCATGGCTGGCCAAGCAGGGGATGCCGGTGTGCAGGGCGCGCCCATCCAAGGGCTGGCTGCGGCTGCCGCCCGCTCACCTCGTGGTTTGTGCAAACCGGCCCCAAGAGATAAATATTGAAGTTCCTAGTGCATATCTCACCTCTGCCAAAAACTCATTTAGGTGGCATTCTTCACCACCCCTCCACCACCATCTGTGTTATGGGAATAACCTTACAGGACTGTACATTACATCACAATAGCATATGTGAAGCACTTTGAACACTATAAAGTGCTATGTAACTGTTAAGTATTATCATATCAGCAGAAGAATTATTTTACAGACAGACTGACCAGAAACATTAGGTTGACGCAAGACAAGCAATGCCACCTTTTCCTAGCTTGGTTTGCCTCGGGTGTGGCCATCTTTGCTTCAGGTGTCAAAAAAGAATACTCCTGGTTGGTGCCCAGTGATAGCTTAAATCTTTGACATTATTTTTTTAAAAAACTTTATCCAATTTTCAAATATAACAAAACATCCCCCCCAAAAGACAATATCAATTCACAATAAATGTTGGCTACTTACAATTCATTGCGTACATTGTTATTTACTCATTATTTTATCTCCTGAGAAAGTGTTTAATAAAGTCTACTCATATCATCATTCTACCCTTTCTATTAATCTAGATATTATTGCATCCATAGGCTATAAAAGGCAGTTGGAACCTGAGTTGGTGCTGTTGTTTTATTTGTGTATAAAATGAAACACCGCCATTCTATTGCAAAAGTGTCTTTTTTCTTTTGCCCTCTTGACACTCTCAAACGCTGGGTAAGTTTCTCTGAGAGTGCTATTTCCCATACCGTATTGTACCATCTCCTTATGTTTAAACCTTTTGCGTCCTTCCAGCATTTGGCTATCAACATGTGTGCCACGGTTTAAAAAAACTCAATTTAATTTTTTTCTGATAAGATTTGATTTTGGCCATCAAATTTATTAATGCCAATTCTGGTGTTTTTACTACTGTTGTTTCCATTATGGAAGATATTTCTTGAAAGATTTCCATCCAGCATCTTTGAATACATCTACAGTCTCACCTAGGGATGGGCGACTCGCCCAGCACTCAACTCGTGGTGCGTGAGCCGACCGCTCCTGCCACATGAGCCAAGCACGAGCGCCAGCTGAAGCACTCACTGGACTTCTAGGTCTCTGGCACTACATTGTTTATGTAGAAAACGGCCTAATTTGCGCAAATTAGGCCATTTTCTATGTAAACAATGTAGCGCCGGGAACCCGGAAGTCACTTCCCCGGCTTGGCTCGTGGGAACGCGAGTCAAGCTGGGGAAAAGGTAGGATGAGCAGAGCTCGGGGGGATCAAGCCCGGTGAGTTCTCCAGACTTCCACCCCCCAATCGAGCTCTGTGCACATCCCTAGTCCCACCACATGTGAGCATAAGATCTCCGGACCCCACAGCCTCTCCAACACAGTGAAATCTTTGACATTGTATACAGATCAAGATATGAAAATGAGAGCATCAGAAGACAGATATTTATGGCTGTGGGGCTGTGGGAATAAGCTGGCACTTGAGAAACTGACAAACAAAGGAGATGTTGCTTGCTCACTAGCCTGTAGGAGGCAAAAAGCACAGCCTGGGTCTCTTAATGGCAAGGTTGTTTAAAGTTCAGAGCACAGCCCATTAGTTGCTTCACCATCCCCAAAAAAGAAATACCACCTTCTTGGTTTCTATACAGGCAGACACACACATGAAGAAACCTGTGCCTACACAGAGTATCTTCAAAATATTCTAGATTAGGTTCTAGCTCTGGAATGCTTCTAAGATTCTGTGTTCAAGTACAAGCTTTTCCATATGTGTGGCTACACAGGTGACCACTCAAAGAACTTCAGTTACGGGTAGGCAAGCTGCCCTTTCCTAAACATTCATAATGCCATTCTCCAAGAAATCACATTGGCGCTCCCAAATGTCAGATGCACTGAGATGATTCCAAACATGCTTCACAGAGTAAATCTGGAATGTTATGTTACAGCAAATCTGGAATGTTATGTTACAGCATATCCCCCAAAGCTCTACCAGCAGTAGTTGAAGTAGCCCCATCGTTACAATACCTGTATTAAGTGGTATATAGCCTCCATGTCTACTCTGCCAATGCTGAGTTGGAGGAGCACAGAGAAGAAAGGCAATTAGCTTAAAAAACTGAATATGGCATGGGCAAAGGCTAATGGTAGAAAGAAAGAACTCTTAAAGAAGTTTCTCCTCCTGTTAGCTCTAACAACCAATTTCTGGTTGTAAAGTCCATTCACAGTACTTTTCAAGAACTATGTGCATTTTATTCCCAAATGGGCAATAAGCTTCTAATAGATGGAGATAAATGACTGCTAGGTGAACACCTTCCACAAGCAAATAAAACAGAGTGAGAACATTTAATTGCATTTGGAAAGCAGTGGAAGGAGGCCCAACTTCAATGTGCATTTCCCACAAGATACATTCTGCTTACAACTTTTTATTTAAGTCCTTTTAGATTTACCTACTTGTCCCAATAACTAGCCCTTTTTATGCATAAAAAGCAAAACAAAACAAAACAAACACACATTGAATCTGAATTCATACATTCTAATGCCAAAAATTAACGAGCCTCAATAAATTCTGAAATTCAGAAACAAGTTTGATGTGAACATTGAGTTTATGTGACTTTTTGGGCAGTGTTAAAAGATAGCCTTATCCACCTGAAATCCTAATTCAAAATAACAATTCATAAGTTCCTAAAACTTCATTGGAAGTTCCTAAAACTGCAGTTCTTTGGAAGCTTTGTATCTACATTTGTTAGTTGTGAATTTGATACATTTGAGTATTTTGAATCGGTGTGTACACATTTGCTCTAGTTCTAAAGTGAATTGAAACAGTGTCTTCCTCCTTTCAAGAGATTAAACTATGGTAGACAGAATTCTTCAACATGTCATCTCCATTGGTTGAATTACAAAGACCTTTTGTGCATGTATTTCCTTGTACCAAATAGCATTTTGGTCCTTTTCCAATTTAAACACTCTTCATGGAGCCCCATCTTAAATTACGAGGTCTTCTATATATTTTTATTTATTAGGTCTGCTTGTGTTTCCCTACTAAGCAATACTGAATTGGTGAGTATTTTCAGGGACTGAGGACAGAAAATTCTTTCCTTTACTCTCTTTCAGCTCAGTGCTAGACTTGGTGCGAGGGGGCTGCCGTTGGAGTGTTCAAATATAGCTCCCACAAATCCTGCCATGATTTATGTGTACTCTCAAGAACCGAATGTCCACAAATATGGATTTGCAGCTTTTCAGATGGTGGATTCCCCCCCCCCCTTACTTTTTCCCTGTGAACTCGGGTCTCATGGCCTCAAAAAGTGAAGGTCACATGAATCACGATAGGAGTTTTTTGATCATAGATTTGGCATTTGCAAGTGTGGCAATATTCACATTTCTGTTTTCTGTGGTCATTCATTTCAGCTTTACTTAGCACATACGGCAGAGTTCGAATGCTAAGATGACAACTGAAAAAGACGCTTAGGGTGCATTCTAGCATTGGCAGCAGAACGCATAATTTGATCTCACTTTGAAAAACTGACAGCTTCTGCAACAAGAAACAGAAGCTTAAATTGAGCAGCTATAATTATGAACTAAATACTTTATCATTTGTTTTTTTAAAAATGTTGGCTAAAAGCTCATTTAACAGTTAAGAGAAATAAAATCTTGAATAAAGGAGGTACAGCTGCTGGGTGAATAATCTGTAAGATTATAGAAATAGTTTTGTAGAGGGTGCGTGCGTTCAGGTTTCGAATGCACTCTAAAGGTGTGTGGCTTGCTTGTGACTTACTTCAGTATCAAATTACATAAACCTCTGCCCATCATTCCCCTTGAGATGTTTCAAATAACACCCTTATTTGAAAGAAAATGTGAAATGCTATGCGTCCAGCCTGCCTTCAGCTTTTCTGTGTGTGCCTGTTTCCTCCCAGGGTTCCGTAACCTGCATGTGGATGACCAAATGGCAATAATCCAGTACTCCTGGATGGGTCTGATGATTTTCGCAATGGGATGGAGATCATTCACTAATGTGAACTCCCGGATGCTTTACTTTGCTCCAGACTTGGTCTTCAATGAGTAAGTTCTATTTTTCATTGCCGCTCCCTGCCTTGTTCATATTAAATGGCATGTGATAGCACTGAGGTTGAAGAAGGTGGGTTGGAAACCGTTGGATAATGTGTAGACATTTGCTTTAAGTGAACACTGAATGGAAGCTTGTGCTCTCAGTCTTTTCACTTAGATGGGAAGCCTGATCCTGTTTCTCAGCTTAAGGTGCAACTGGGCAGGATAGGACTAGAACCAGTGGGGGTAATTGCAGGGAAGCAGATTCAGCTAAATATTAGGAGAAACCTCTTAATGGTTCAACAGTGGAATAGACTTCCTTGAGATACTACACTTGATCTTAGCCAAAAAGCCGAGAAGCAAGCAATTGAGTGCTGATTGACCCTCTTTCAGTGGAGGTATTTTAGCAGAGGCTGGATGGCCATCTGTAATTGCATCCCATATTGTAGATCTTGCATTCTGTGGGTATTGAACTAGATGACTTCCTAGGACCCTTCCAACTCTAAAATTGTGTGATCCTATTCAGTTTGTTCACCACCATGGCAAACGACTGGTTCAGGCATGTATCTATGATCATCCTTTGATGTACATCCCACCACTTCTTGATTTATAGCCTGATGAATCAGATCTCATTGATGCCAGAGCAGCTTCCATGGAATAGCAGCAGGGGCAATGTGATGCAATATGATGAACTCTCTCCCAGTTTCACATATCGCTGGACGCTGCAGTCCTTGAGTGATTAACACGGGTATGGGAAACTCCCTTGTACCAAGTGGGACCACTGATCCCTCTAGCCCAGTACTGTCTACTCTGACTGGCAGTGACTCTCTCAGGCCACAGGCAGAAATTTCCCAGCCCTGCTCTCAAAAATCCTTCAACTAGAGATGCCAACCTAGGTGTTTGCATGTGGTGCAGGTTACTCTGCCACTGAGCTGTGGCCCCTCTCAGCCCATAGGAACAGCCTTCTATTCCCTGGGCAGGGCTTCCAGCAGGATTCAAATCCGCAACCTCATCATTAGAGAGCAGGAATGAATTTCCAAGATCCACCCAGGCAGTTCTGTGAGTTTATGAACTCACCTAAAGCAAAGTTCTAGGCCCGGCAAGCAGGATGAGCTTTCAGATGACCCTTGGTAACACACCACATGTGGCAAGATGGCTGTTTGTCTGGTATCTGAGATACCATTTGAAAAGCAACCGTTTCCAAGGCCTGATAATTGGCCATCTTGTCAGGATATGTTTGGAAGGCTTGGTAATTCACAAGATAGCTCTGCCACCAAAAAAACCACACAGGAAATCTCCCCTCGTGAGGCATCTCTCACACTAAAATGGTTGTGGAAATTAGACCTAGAAGGGAGGAGGAGGAGAGCCGAAGGGGACTGTTGTTGTGGGGGGGAGGGGTCAATATGTCCCTTAGATCTTGTCTGCCCACAACTAATAAACACACAGTGATATTGAAATAAGAGGCCCGCCACACATGCTGCTTGCTGCTGCAACTCACCCATCACTCTCACTACATTTAGGTGTTAATGGGCTAAACTAAGAATAGCATTTTTGCAACACATCAGGCGGGGGGGGGGGCAGCAGCTCCAGTCCAGGGGCTTTTCTGAGAAATGATCTGCAACATGATGCTCATTCTGCTAACTTGATCTGTCGCTCACCTGCCTCTGTCTTTGCCTTTTCTCTCTTGATTCTTCCATGCACAATCTCAAGATCTGCCTATCTAGAATATTCTCTTGTGAAATTCTCCTGCAGCCATATGTGTAATCTGTCCTGGTATTGGCAGCTTACGTATCCGACCCACAGGTAGAAATGCAGAGATTGGATGTCAGACATTACAAGGAAATGTGAAGAATAGCCATCCAAAGCCACTTTTATTGTTATCACTGCAGCTGAAATTCTGGACCCGCGACCCTGACAGCATGGCTTTTCCACAGAGCTCTCTGTGTTTTCAGCAACTTCCTTTCCACACCTCCATGCCCAACCCCCTGAATCCTCTGTCTGTTGGCAAATGCATGTCCACAGGTTTGGGGTCCTCCCTGCTCACTCACCCTTCTACTTAACCTGGTTAATAGATTATGCAGAAAATATGCACCCATCTCAGTGAACAATAAAACCAGCAGAGAAAAACTATAACTTGAAGAAGAGAAGCTGCTTGTTTTGATATTAATTTACCAGTGTGGAATGTTAGCAGAGCAGCATCAACAGTTTCTTGCCTAATATTATCCCTCTCATTACTAGCTAGTGCTGGTGACAACAACCAAGCAGCAAACCCTGGGGGTAGGGTGGGGGTTCTGGGGTCATTGAGCCAGCTTGAATTGGGGTCAAAGATCGGCCCTGTGGAGGGTTTCAACAGATTGCATCGTCATATGCCTGAAGTGCCCACTTCTGACGATCTCATTGTCTTGCATAATTATTGTAGATCATTGGGAGCGATATTTTTGAAAGAGATCTGGGTGGTCATGGACACCCCAGAATTTCACATCATGATCCTCCCACTTTGGAACATTTGCCTTCCTTGCTCTGAGGGACAGGCTACCATCAAGACTGAACCATAGATACATTATTAGTTTACATTATTATGTAGTATATTTTTTGCTGGTTCTCTTTTAACTTTCCTGCTGACATCTCCTCTTCTTAGATACCGGATGCACAAATCAAGGATGTACAGCCAATGTGTCAGGATGCGACATCTGTCTCAAGAATTTGGATGGCTTCAAATCACTCCCCAAGAATTTCTCTGCATGAAAGCTCTGCTCCTCTTCAGTATTAGTAAGCAGCAACATTTTCATATGAGCTTCTTTCACTCTTCCCCCCTTTCAATTAGTTTTATTAATATTAATAAAACTTATTAGTTATTATTATTTCCCAAAGTGAGGAGCTCTGCGGTAATGATAATTAAGGCTTAACCTAAAGTAGGAGCCAGGGTCAATTCTCTTCTTTTTCTTCCCACTGAAGTGGGAGAGCTGCATACATGTTTGTTCTCTTGTTGCTTGTTGCTGTTTTTCCCTCCTTCTTTGCCTCTGTACATTGTTTCCTTTTCCTTTGTGCTCCAGTTCCAGTGGATGGCCTGAAGAATCAGAAGTTCTTTGATGAACTTCGGATGAACTACATAAAGGAACTCGATCGTATCATTGGTTGCAAGAGGAAGAATCCCACATCCTGCTCTCGCCGTTTCTACCAGCTCACCAAGCTCCTTGATTCTGTGCAGCCAGTAAGTTGGGGGGAAAGGGTGGCCACATACGTACAAAGATGGTTCATATCTTTGGGTGGAATTGGGGAGGGAGACAAGATGGCGACGTGAGAGTTTGTTTTGTCTTGAGCTCCGTAGCTTATTTTAAGTTTAACTTCTCTTTTAACTTCTCTTTTAGCATTTTGAGTATTTTAATTGTGTGTCTTTTATTTGCCATAATAGCTGAGTTTGAGCTGTAAGTTTTGGCTTTTTTGCTCTTTTACGATGATTTAATTTGAAGGGTCTTATCTAATTTTAATTGTCGCGACTCGCGAGCCCTAATAGTGGGAGTTCCTTTCAGGCTTCAGCATTTTATTTTGTCTATTTGTCAGTGGTTTTAACCTTGAGCTCTTGTTTTATTTTAATTTTTAAGCTACGTTTTGCTTTTTAAGCTATTTTTGCCTCGGCCATTGTTTATGTTTGTGTTCCCTAGGAATGTTTGCCAGTATTTGTTGTTATATCAAAGACATCCTACTATTACTGAGCTACGAAGAGTGTATAGGATATTCAGTTATTAACTTGAATATAGTTTTTAAAACTATTAAAGCCATGGTGCTAACCAGAAGGGGTTATAAAAACCCTTGGTCTTGTTCCCTCAGCTGCAGATTCCCTCTTAAAGGAACGCAGAGTTCAAACAAAAATTACCCAGTTCCTTATAGATAAGGAGTGGGTGGTGAAGATGGAAGATAAGAAATCACACTCCCCAGATCCTCCAGATCCCAAACTGGACTGGACCTTGGATCTCAAAGGAAACCTCTGTGACTATAGAGAGGACCATGACTCGATTAGTCTTGCTGCTGAGTTGACTCTTGCTGAGAACTTGGCATCTCAAGTGCTTCATCAGTTCCCTAACAAGCTTAATCGGTCCCTGGATAAGTCCTTTGATAAAGTTAGCCAGTTAGAGGAACTAATGTTAAGGCAAATTTCAGAACTGGCTTCAAGCAAGGGAAAAGCAAGCAAGAAAGAAATACCAAATCAACTCTGCTTTATAAATACGGAAGATCTACCAATTGTAGGATGTCTTGCAACGTTAACTGAGGATATTGAACATATAAAATTTTATTTGGCCGAGTGCAATAAACTCTTAACTATTTTGGTAGAAATCTGTAAAAATGAGGTCTGTGGTTCGAGGACTAATATTAACAACCCCCACACAAACAGCACTAATATACCTGGGGGGAAAGTGCGCAATAAGAGAGACAGTAAAAGGTGGGCTGTAGCTATGAAGAAGAGTAAAAATGTAAAAAATCTAACGCCAGCCTGCTATAAAAAAATGGATTACAAGAGACTTTTTAAACTGCTTGATAATAGTCCAAAACTGAAATTTAACTAAAACATTTGGAAGTCTTCTATGAGAAGGGAAGCGAATCAGGATATCATCAAATTTCACTCTAATGTTGCAATGGGGATTGCAACCCAGACCCCTGCACACACAGCAACCCAAATTCAGGGCCCTGTTATGCAGGATCCATGGGTCCAAGTCTTGGCAGCAACCAAAACATATCAGAAGACAACTGTAAAAGACTGTTCCTGGAGACTTGTACTGAATCGACAAAAACTAGTTTTATCAAATTACCCCAAACCTTGGGGGATTTTGACACAAAATGAACAGAAATTACATCTTTTGGAATTTCTGGAATTGGTTCTTCCAGGTTTCTTTACAACAGAGGACCTAGAACGGGTAGAGTATTTATACTTCAATGGTCTTAATGCCCGTGCTGTGGTCACATTTTGCAAGTGGAGTTCTGCCAGGATGGTGTACGAATGTAGAGGTCGTCTATGTAAGAATGGTATACGTGTTTCCAGATTATTTGAGAACTGGACATCCCCCCCTCCCCCTGGCCACTCTTCCGGCGGCTTATACAAGAAGCACTCAAATCAAGGAAACCCCTGGCCACCAAAACTTGATTGATTTTGACAGTCCTGGGAATGAATGTCATATCTGTGAAGACAGAGGTAATTTAGAGTTATTGGAGTCCCAACATCTGGTTGAACGTAGCCAACAGTTGACATTGCAGGAGGGGGATGTACTTCTTGATATCAAGGAAGGGAGGCTATTATACATCTTTCGTGCTCTGCCCCATGATGCACAAAATGAAATTGACAACAGACTTAATCTTCTAAAATCTCATTTGACAAGCATGAAGGTAGGGCAAAGAGATCTAAACGATCAAAGGGAGGCTCAAGGGACCCCAGAGATTCCAGCAATAGTCCATCAAGCAAACAATACTGGAAGATGGGAGCGCACAGAGATGCGATTTCCAGGCAATGAAGATATCCCCCCCCCCCCCAGTACTGTCAGGTTATCACAGAGATAAATCCACTCTACTGCAAATCCAATCCCAAATGTACCTTTAAAGACTAGTGGTGTTTACAAACCTGGGGGGGGGGGCTTGCCTCTCCGCCGCCTCGCCTCTCCACGGCGGCAGGCCCCCCTGCCTCGATCTTCTGAGAGGCATGGAGCAGTTCTCCGCACCGCTCAAGCCGCCAGCGCTGGTCCCGTCACGTCACATCCGGCCCCTGAAGTGACGCGACGGGACCCTGAGCAGGCACAATACGTTGCGCAGGGGTCCAGCGCGCCCTGCACAGGGTCCCATCGCGTCACTTCCAGGGCCGGATGTGACGTGATGGGACCGGTGCAGGCAGCTTGCTGCGGAGAGTCAAGGCACCACTGGAAAATGGTAGGCCCGCGCAACATGAGCGGGGCGGATTTCGGCCCGCTATGCTCACGCGAGGCGAGCGGTTTCATCCCTATTAAAGACCTTGCTTGTTCCCCTTTCAACTTCAACAAAAACAGCAACTACTACATCGTTGACATGGCTCGAGATGACAGAATTGAATATAGCGGAAATGGGTTCCCCCAAGAAGGCAGTTAAAATGAGAGGATAGCTTTTTAATTCTGCTTGTCCTATAGTCTCAAATGTGAGTATAATGAGTCCATCTGTGGAGGTCATCGAATATGTCGAGGAAGTTATGGAAGGTGTAGGATCAACCAGGGGAAAAGAACTGATTAAAGCAAGCACCGGGGCTATTTCCACCGAAAAAGCTGATGAACAATTTTTTCACAATGTAGCTAAGACGTCTTTTTGTTCAACCCTTGAGGGTTTATACCAGACAGAGTTGAATCCTGCAGTTCCTAGCGTAATGTACAGTCCCCTGAGTTCCTCTCCCAGCAAGATCCAGTACAGCTCAGATTGACCCAATTCACGTGAGCAGAACTCACAATTATCACTCCTTTCTTGGAATGTTGCAGGTTGGCAGGGGAAGGTTGTTGACCCTTCTTTTGGGGATTTTATTAGCAGTTATATCATACTGCTTCAAGAGACTTGGGCAAGGGAAGAGTTAGATCAGAATGGTTTTGTGACATATTCATTAAAAGCAGAGTCTAGTGTTAGGGGAGGTCACCCTAAAGGTGGTCTTGGGGTATTGGTTTCTACCGAACTCCAAGCCACCCGTATCAGTTTAGACTCTCTGCTTGATATCACAGTCTCCCTAGTTATCAAATTTCGTTCTTTCTCTCTATTGCCAGTTGATGTTTATTTATCCCTACTGCGCCAAAAACAGCTGATTAAGGACAGGTGGTCAAGACTGCAAAAGTTTATTGATAAAAAGATAACTTTGTACCCAGAAGCATTTGTGATACTGGCAGGAGACTTCAGTGCCAGAATTGGCCAAAACGATGAAGTTCTTTACCGCCATTTTGGCAAATATCTTCTTGAAATAGAGGTGGCCCATCCAATACCCAAAAGGCAGTCTAAAGATAAAGGTTGCAATTACTCTGTTAGGGATGTAACGGTTCACCCCGCTCGGGCGTAGCGGGCCAAAATCAGCCCTGCTCACGTCCGCACAGGGGCCACCCCCGCCGAGAGGTGAGCTGGCGGAGAGGCGACCCCCCCCCCCGGTTCGTGGCACATCCCTACCTGGGTTGTGCCTTTTACATATGATAAAAGCCTTAGACTTTGTGCTGCTGAATGGCGGCACAGAGGGGGATAGAAAAAGTGAATTTACATTTTTGTCAAGTTTTGAAGCATCGACAATTGATTATGTTATTGTGAAGGACTGCAACTGGTCCTTTATCTCAAGACGAGAGATCAAAGGTGCAAAACTGCCAGCCTTGGCTCTGCCGTCTTGACACTGATTCTCTCAGGGCTTTACCCTTAGTCTATATACTGGATTTAGCACTGAACCGCAGAGGAACTACACACACCGTGTGGGGTAGAACCAGGAAAGTTTATTTAAGGTAAACCGATTACAATAAAAGGTGGGAAATGAGGGAAGGGGGAAAAGGTGGGGATAAATAAATAAATAAATAAATAAAAGGTGGGGAGACACTTTGGTATACACAAGTAGAGCTACAAAACAACAAAACTAGTTCCTTTACTATATAAACACCCAGGCACTTACTCTTTGCCTGGGGGGGGGGGTTGGTCTTCTTAGGGCCTGCCTCAGCAAAAGCCCTACTCCGCGCTCCTTCGCGTCCAGACAACAACAACCAAACCAGAAGCCACAGCTGGCAGTATCGATTTCCCCTCACCCCTCCTTTCTGTAGTCCGGCTGTCCTTGGCCAAGCAGGATGAATTTCATCCGGGCTAGGCAGAGGAGGGGTGGCTCCTAGGTGTCAAGAGGGGTGAACTCCTGACCATGACTAGAATGCTTGGGGAACATTTGCATGCGAATACATGGGAGACCCTGAGGCAGCACAGGGCCATCAAAGGAACTATGTACATTTTCATGAGGTTCCCAGCCTCCAGCTGGGATTACACTTGTTTATACGTCTGTGGTGGAGGGTCTGCTTTTCTTCACAGTTATTGTTTCTTATAATTTGTTAACTGGGGCTTAACTGTAGGGTGGGTATACGCACTGAGAGTGACCACCTCCCTTTAATAGTTCTTTTAAATTATGAGAATCAGGATGTTCACACATATCACAAACCTCTGCTCTATCCAGAAGTTGGATTTAGAACTGCATATATAAGATGGTCTGCTAAATTAGAGCGTAGCTTATCTTTATTTTTATGCTCTGAAAGCTGTCTGATTGCGGGGCACAGTAACTGCACAGTCCCCACAAAATTTATTTATTTATTTCATTTCATTTATATACCGCCCCATAGCCGAAGCTCTCTGTTTTAAATATTTTAGATTGGCACCAAGAAATCATTTGTCTCCTCCAAAATTACTTAACTCATAATATTTCTGCGAGACGACGTGTCCCTCTCTGCACTTCTAAACCATGGTTTGACCAAGAATGTGTGGATTTGAAGAAATCTTTAATAAATAAATATAGGCTATATAGGAAACTAGATTTGCCAACCATACCTTCTGAATGGTCAACTTTAAAGAAAAGATATGAACATTTGATTAAGGAGAAAAAGAACCAGGCACGGAGAGCAGGCTGGCAGGATTTAATTGCTGCTTCAAAGGCTCACGGTGCAGTCACCTTCTGGAGAATTGTCGCCAGTGGTTGGCAAAGTAAATTAGGCAGAATGAACTTTCATATTCCTGTTAAGACCTGAGAATAACATTTTATTGATTTATATGCAAAAAGACAATCTGTAGCCCTATCACCACGACCTATATTGAGTTGCCTCCCTGATTGGCCTCCTGTTTCCGTATCTGAAACTAGCAGGCTTATTTCTAAGCTCAAATTGGGTAAAGCACCTGGGAATGATAACATTCCATCTGAGCTACTCCTAGTGGTGGGGCCGAGCCTGGAGTCGACTCGGGGCTCGCTCCTGGCTCGGCTCTCGAGGCAGCGGCAGCCGATCTCGACATTCAGAGCGGCGCAGAGCGTTCTCCGCGCCACTCAAGCTGCCGCTGCTGCCGCCAGCCCCCCCCCACCGCCCCCTGCAGCCGCCGGACCCCCCCCGCCACCCCCCGCAGCCGCCGGACCCACCGCCACCCCACCACCACCTACCTTCTCCGCGCCGCTGCCAGAGCCCCGCCCGTGCTCTGTTTTGGCGGGAGGAACCAGGGCAACAGGGCTTAAACAGCCCTATTGCCCTGGTTTCCCCGGCCAAAAACAGAGCGCGGGGGTCCCATCGCGTCACTTCCTCCACGCCGGAAGGACACAACGGGACCAGCGGACGGGAGGCAGGCTCTCCGGAGAGCCTGCTGCAGGTAAGATCGTGGTGGCCGAGTAGCTCGGCGGACACGAGCAGGCCCGGTTCGGGCTGCTTGGCAACGTCCGGGCAAGACCAACATGGAGTGCAGCCTTATTTACTTGTATCGATCAGGACAGCAATACCAGAGAACTGGGGCCTTGCCACTATTATCCCGATTTATAAAAAGGGGAATAGAGCAGATCCCGCTGATTATAGGCCAATTAGTTTATTGAGTATTGTCAGTAAGTTGTATGCCAGCCACCTCCTTGCGAAACCTTTAAGCTGAATGGAGGAGGAGACTTTGCTGGAGGATGAGCAGGCAGGCTTTCGACCTGGGCGTTCTACAGCTGACCAGGGTCTTGTGTTACAACACTTGGCCGAAAAATACTTCTCTGTCCCGGGGGGGGGGGGGCACTTTATACAGCCTTCATTGATTTTAAGTCTGCTTTTGATTTAATTCCAAGGAACAGGCTTTGGCAAAAACTTGAGGCCACTAACATCGATAGATGTTTGCTTGCTCTTATTCGCAACCTCTATGATAAAACTTGGCTGCAGGTAAAATGCAACCCCGATGGCCATTTGACTAGGCCAATTCCAACTTACATCGGTGTAAAACAGGGCTGTGTTCTTGCCCCTACCTTGTTTAACATTTACCGTATATTAACTCCTTGGTCAAAAGGCTCTCTGAGACAAATTCTCACCCTCCTGGCACATAGATCTTTGGCTATTCTATTATATGCAGATGATACGGTACTCCTCTCTCTGACATGCATTGGCTTGAGGTGGTTACTAAGAGCTTTGGACATTTATTGCAAATCTGAAAAGCTGGTGATCAATTACACTAAATCTAAAGTATTCGTTTTCTCTCTAAAACAGATTAGACATCGCTGGCAGATAAGTGCCCACCCAATTGAACAGGTTAAATCTTACAAATATTTGGGAGTTGTTTTTCAGTCATCTGGCTCGTGGAGAACCCAAATCTCTAATGCCATTGCAAAGGCACAGAGGAGTGTCATATCACTCATCTCTTTTTTCTGTGTTAAAGGGGGCCAGCATATTCCAGCAGCCCTACAAGTTTTCTCTGCCAAGGTGCTAACACAACTGTTATATGGTGCACAACTGTGTGTTTATAGCAACTTTGCTACTATGGAGACCACCCAAACAAAAATTTTGAAAAGCATTCTCAGTCTTCCGAGCTGTGTGCCTAATGTGCTCTTATGTTTAGAGACAGGCCAAATTTCAATTGAATCTTGGGCTTGGATGTACAAGCTCAATTTCTGGTTAAAAATGACATTTGCCCCCCAAGGTTTAGCCCCCTTGTCCTTAACTGATGCATTTCAGTTGAAATGGAAAAGGGCTGTGGACAAGAAACTGTGCAATTTGGGTTTTCCACGGAATGCCATTTTGTTCCTGGGCCTCATAAAAGCCAAAGAGGTTATATGCCAGCGTATTAGGGACATCGAGCTACAAGATTATAGATTTCATAGATCATAGAGTTGAAAGGAGCCTACAAGGCTATCGAGTCCAACCCCCTGCTCAATGCAGGAAACTAGAGGAGGGGTCTCCCATCCAAGTCATAACCAGGCCTGACCCTGCTTAGCTTTCCACACTCAGACAAGCTTACATAACAGCAGCTACCCCATACCCAGAATTTAGAGATAGGGGACTGGGTTTTTTTACCCGCATCCTATTTATCATGTATTGCTGTACTGCTCCTTCTATCGTGAATTTCAGCACATTTTAATTACCCCTATTTTGCAACGATTACCTGGGAGATCTGACCAGTTTTATATAGATTATCTATTGGCAGGTCAGAATTTTCAGGTAACTTCCGAGGTGGCTAGATTTTGCACAGCTGCAATCACTTGCCGACGAGGGATGATGTTGACTGCTTGAAAACATTCTAATTTGTTAAAATTTTGAATCTTATGAGTGGGACACATGCCAGTTTTAATCAATTATTTAACTAATTATTATTATTCTCTATATTATTGTATTCACTGGGTATTCTGTCTTGTTGGTCTTGTGAATATTATTGTTCTATTTTACTTGCTGGTCTTATGACTGTAATAAATTGAATTGGATGGAATTGTGAAATTGTGGACTTGGGTGGAATCTGAAACGGCTATGGTTTCTCTTAAACGTAGGGCACAGGGAGAGGGAAACACGAATACCAACAAACATATGAAAAGTGTTGGAGTCCATTTTGTAAAAGGTCACTGTGACATCACAGTTCTTTCCTCAAACATAGATTGTACCATCAAGGACAGATTATTTCCTGCCGTTCAAATACTTGTAGTCTGCCACAAATGAAAAAAAAAAAGGCAGGAGCAAGAAACATTCAGCAGATCAGTGTTGGGAACAAATGTAGTGGGACACTCCCAGGTGATCTCTGCACTGCACTGCAGAAGAACTAGGGGGAGATGTAAAACAAACAAACAAACCCCTCTTCATCTCTCCCCACCCCCCCCACCCCCAAAAAAGAGTTCAGAAACCCAGGTGCCTTGCCAAAAACCCAGCTCAGGCCGTTTCTCCTGGCATCTTAATCAGCATCAACAACAAGTGAGCCTCAGGAAGACTGTTTGTAATCTTTAATTCATTTGATAACTGTTTAAATTCATTCCATGCAATTGGCGTAGTTTGTTGAAACTTTTGCAACCAATCCATTGGCATGGCAAGTAAAACACCATCCGGTATTGTTGCTGCATCTTGCATCCTGGATTTGAGGCAGGGCACTTCGGGATGGACGGATCTGTCAATCTCAGTCTCTCCCCCCCCCCCCCCGTTCCAGATGAGTGACTTGTACAGCTAATAAATAATTGCTCTTCTGCTGTAAGCTACAAGCTATTTGCCCTGCAGTGGAAAATATAGATACCATGTAGGTATGAGATATCTGCATGTCTTCCCTTACAGGGCAAATAGCTTACACCCTATGAGACGGCCTGAGTGGCAGAGCCCCTGCTTACTGCTTTGCATGCCAAAGGTCCCAAATTCAATCCACAGCATCTCCAGGTAGGGCTAGGGGAAAAAACCCCTGCTGGAAACCCTGGAGAGCCGCTCCTGCCAGTCTGTGTCAGCAGCACTAGACTGGACCAAGGGTCTGACTCGGTGTAAGGCAGCTTCCGATATTTCCAAGCTTCAGGGGGCTATTTAAATGGCAATGGGGACAAAGAGTTAATCTCCCTTTCCTCAGTACCACAACTCCAATCCAACATCACCTCTAGCCTTGTCCTTACTCTAGAGCAGTGTTCTCCAGCCTTGGGTCCCCAGATGTCGCTGGCCTACAGCTCCCAGCATACCCAGCCAGCATGGCTAATGGCAAGGGATTCTGGGAGCTGTAGTCCAGCAACATCTGGGGACCCAAGGCTGGAGAACACTGCTCTAGAGGTAATCAGTGTATGTCTAAAGTGAAATGTGGCTGCAGTTTTAATTTAGGGGGGCGGGGAAGTGTGCCGCCCACAGCATCTCATTCAGTATTCGTTTTCCTAAAGGCTGAATATAGTTTGGTTGGGAACAGAAGCCAGGAGCAATTGGGTCAGAAAATAAAGCATTACGCAAAGGACATTCTCCAGACGTTGTCCTCCTCACTACTATCACAACAAAGCAGTACAGCAAAAGTGAAGCCCGGGTTATAGTAGATAAAGGAATAAAATTGTTCCCAGCTGAGCTGCATCACTGCAGTGGGAACTTTCCCCTTTGACGGCTCCCTACCCCCACATGAACCCCACACTTGGAAAGCCAGCTGCTTCTTCGTGGTCTCTGTGCACGTGGCCTCATTTTGGAAACTTCTAGAGCTGAGGAGTTTTGGCGGGAGCCCCTCCCCCACCATCCTGGCGCACTTCTCCCTAGCGCAGTGTTCTCACACCTTGGGTCCCCAGATGTTTTTGGCCTACAACTCCCAGCATGCCCCTGGGAGTTGTAGGCCAAAAACATCTGGGGACCCAAGGTGTGAGAACACTGCCCTAGCGGGTTCCCGCCCATTCCCTCCGTTCTCTTTCGACTGCCATTGTGGTGATCCCGTAGGAGACTTCTTAGTCCATTGGACTGCGTTTTTTTAATAACTGCTGAGGTTCTATTTTTCTCATAATTCTTTTTGTGATTTTACTTTACTTCCTAGTATGTAAATTATTTCTTTCTCCATGACTTTACCATCGTTTATTTCCCTCAGGCCGTTGGGTCTGAGCGGGAGCTGTTTACACAGTGAGTGGGATTTTTTTGGTTGCTCCTTTCCCTCAGGCCGTTGGCTCTGGGGCAGGGGTGTGTGCTTTTTACAAGGTCTGTAGAATTAAACTCCTTCTCACGGAAAGGGGCACTCGCTCCTATGTTTCCACATCCAGCCACAGGATTGCACACGCAGCCTCGCTTCACTTCACAGCCCCTAATCAGCCTCAGCCTCTAATTCAGTGTTCTCCAACCTTGGGTCCCCAGATGTTTTTGGCCTACAACTCCCAGCATGCCCCAGCCAGCTACGCTGGCTGGGGCATGCTGGGAGTTGTAGGCCAAAAACATCTGGGGACCCAAGGTTGGAGAACACTGCTCTAATTGCTGCCTTGGGTCCTAGCCATGGATTGGGCAAACTCGTCACAGGCTGCATCACCGCCTCCAGCTCTGATGTAGACTTATTGATTTTTATAATACTTTTAAACTAAAGTGTGTTTTATAAATTTTATATTTTAATGATTTGTAAAGGCCTATGGCTATATACAATAAAGTTTATGAATGAATGAATGAATGTGTATTGTATGTGTACAATACACATACACACACACTGTGTGTGTGTGTGTGTGTGTGTGTGTGTGTGTGTATGGCTAAAAAAGCATTTTGGGTGCAATCCAATCCAGATGCCCAGAGCCCTCTGAACTCAGAGGATTACAGGCATCCTATGCAAGGTGGGAGGAGCCTATCCCCCCGCCCCCCCAGGAAGACTGCAATGTGTTGCTACTCTAAATAAGATCTTTATTGAGTAGGAACAGCTAAAAACCTACTTTCCTTTGGGAAGGCAGTATCATCAGGCATCGCTTGTATGATGGGGGGTGGGTGGGTTGCTGGTTCTAAATGGGAAATGCAAGGAACGGGGCTACTGGTTTGTGGGGTGGGGGTGCAATCATAGAAAACAAGTTTCTGGGAGGCTATGGGGCGGGAGTTTACGCAGGTGAATGAATGCTGTGCTTCAGCGGCTGCTTATAGGGAAGGGGTGCTTATGGGGTGGGGGAAGGGGCGATTAGTCTGCAGTATTCCAGCAAGTATAACATATAGGCAGATGGGAAAGGGAACTTCTGTAAGTCCTTCATACTGGCGGTACAGACGTGGGTAATGGGTCCAGAGATCCACTCAGAGATTGCTGAACAGATATTTCTAGCTTCCTCCTGAGTAGCTGATTTGGACGCTGGATTCAGGCAAGCTTGTTGTTCTGCCATCCTGTCAAAGTACAGGCCGGGGATGGAAGCAGCCGCATATAGCAATGAATCCGCTGCGGAGGAAGAGGCAGCTACTTGCGCTGCTTTACTATGGGGCAGGGGAAGCCGGCACCAGCAGCACTGCAAGTTAGGGGGAGGGGGGGTTCTCATCCCGAAAACTGTGCGCTCCGCTCCACCCTGCGCAGACTATGGGCTGCAGTGAGCAGGTCTTGGTTCCTAGACCAAGACCACTGTTTGTTCTGCAGCAGATACCTGCAAAGACGTTTGTACCACCTCTCAAAAAGGAGAATGGGGTTCATGTCTACAAGCCAGATTAGTGGGGGTGGCAAGCAAGGAAGAGGGAGGAGGAGGAGGCAGAGAGACCAGCCTCCGGGAGGGATTCGCTGTACCCCAGCCATGCGTAACACCAGCCAGTTGGCCACTTCTCCCCTCGCAAAGAATCCTTGGGAGAAAGCTATTTCCACTGGAGAAGTGGCAGGGAGAGGGGTAAACACAGTCCTGGAAGCCCGGAGGGAGGAGCGCAACTTCAAGGCGAAAGAAGTAGCAGGCCGGAGGCAGGTTAAGAAAGCCCCCCTTGCCACTTCTCCATTGCGAAATGCCCCCTTCTGAGGATGCTTTTTGAAGAGGTGCCATCATCAGGCTAATACCACATGTGGCTGGAGTATGAAATGGACCTTGATCCATACTCGCAGCTAACTTCAGGGTTGGACCCTTAGGGCCTTTCTAGCTAGGTGCTGATACCAATCCTGCACCGCCAGTATGTTGGCCTCCTGTCTCCACATAACGGAAGGGGGAGCGGAGGACCCTTGCTCTGGAAGACAGAGCAGTACTCCTGTTTGCCACTCTAAGAAAGAGGGAGAAAAAGAGGGAAACAACCGAGCTTCCACAAAACTAAACCGTCTTCTAAAAGCCAGAGACCATTGAAATGGCTGCCATTGCTGCAGGGGGGCGGTGGGGGGGGGCAAGTGGTCCAGCTGGTGTTCACTGGCTCAAAGGGCGTGGGAGCATTTTGCCTCAAGGAAATTCAAGAATAAGAGTAATAAGAATACAACTATAAAAATTCAGATAATGGCATTGCGCGAGGGCGGGGGAGACAATTTGTACAGCCTAGTGATGTGCCTGGTGGGTTTACAGAGTTTTAAAATGGAAAAGAAAAGCAGACTCCTGCTGCTGCCCAGAACTTTACAACCTAAACTTGACCGGGGGGGGGGGAGGCGACAGAGGGGGGGAGGAGGAAAGGGTGTGATGGGGTCAGCAAACGCAGTTACATGCATTTAAGCTTGTGGGGTGAGGATTAAGCCAAAGGCATCACAGCTTCTAATGGTGAGCTGTGTTGCCTCTTGTGAAAGGTATTTGCACAAGCACATTCCACACAGCACTCACAAGGACTTTCCCCCGCATCATGCGCAGCTGTGGGCGGAGAGAACTTTTGCGGACGTGGGGGGAGGTGAGGAGAGACTTACCTGTTCTCGCAGGTATTCAGCCATAAAGGGGGTGGGGCTACAGGAGCCAATATTAGGCCTGGCAGCCCCCCACCCACACCCTCTTTGTTTCCTGCAGCTCCCTCCCGCCCGCCCTGTATTCAGTATGGGCTCCTCTGGTCGCCGTTAAGGGACCGAGTAGGAATTTTGGCTCATCTCCATTAGGGGGGTGAGCCGCGTGTTTCGCCTACTCCATACTACTGCAGGGTTGGGAGTGTTTATAGTTAGTGTAAATAGCAAGCCAAAACAGTCACATTTAGATGGTACAGGTAAGTGCGGGGTAGGGTATTTGATAGGGTGAGGTGAGCATCCCTGGCACCATTCAGGTGACAGGCGGTTTCATGATGCCTCAAGTTGATGGGTCAGGAGGCTCAGACAGCTGGGGGTCAGGAACGCCTGTGATGCCTTTGTTCTCGCCAAGCTTGTTGTCGTGAGGCTCCGAGAGGGGGCGACGCAACAAAGGCTCCCATCACTGTAAAGTGGAAAATGGGGCGGTGGCAGATTCATCGCCACCGCCCGGTTTTGGATGCTCCGCCCCAATTGCACAATTGAGCGGCCTAAGAGGCCGGAGTTGAAGAACCCGCACTCCATCCCTTTGCAGTCCATTGTATGTAAATAAACGTGGCCCAGTTAAACACCAACCAAGTGTCTTGACTCTTCATTTCCCCTTATGTTCGCAAAAGCGAGGAATATCTTCCTTTGTTTGCCCTAGAAGGTTCAACCCCATCTTTTTAATATTGGGTGCAGATCAGCAGGTGTGATGGGGGCAGTTCCTCCTGTTGGCCTCTGCTTCCCATGCAGCTGTTCAAAGGCACAGAGGCTCCATCCGTTCAAAAAGTGGCAGCCCTGTTTCCCAGCAGCGAATGTTACACCCTGGATGCTGGGAAAATAAGATATCCCCACAAGGGAAGCACTGCCTGGAGGAATGAGGTTTGGATCCAGAGGAACGGCTGTACATTTATTTCCATTTGAAACATAAAATTCACCTAGAAAATCTGCTAGAGCTACAAGTTGTTCCTAGGATGCCTCACTGCCACCTAGCGGTTCCCAAGGACAGAAGGCACCTGCATGTGTGCTTTGCCAGGCCCACAGGAATGTTTGTCGGGTGAGAAATGTGGTCAATTTTGAACATGAATTGAGGTAACCTCCTCTTCTCTTTCTCTTCCCTAGATTGCCAGAGAGCTGCATCAGTTTACATTTGACCTCTTAGTAAAGTCCCACATGGTCAGTGTGGACTACCCAGAAATGATGGCTGAGATCATCTCCGTGCAAGTCCCGAAGATCCTCTCTGGGAAAGTGAAGCCCATCTACTTCCACACACAGTGATGGAGAGAGGCGGGGGGAGGCCTCGTGGCCAAGGCCCAGCTGCCATTGCCTGCCTGTTATCTCTGCACTACGCACTGCAGTGCCTTGGAATACTGTATGTTACGAAGATATGCAGTAATAACAAACAACTACCTGCTGGGGTTTCTTTCAGTTTTGTTTTGTTTTTTTCCTTTTTCCTGGGCTACCATTCAAGTGGAATTATCTGCCCTGGTGTTTGCCTATTTTGAATAGCTCACTATATGTGTGAACCCTGGTTCCCCCCCCCCTTTTTTTTTGGTGTTGTGGCATGGTACCAAGTGGCACTTGTTTACATTCTTGTGCTTGTGCATTTCCCACAGTGGCTTTCGTGGCCTTGCGCTGCTGTGGGAAGCATTAGATTTTGAAACACACGCAGACATCTCCTTTTGGTTGTCATCCCTGTTGCTGTTAATTTCATTCTCTTTTTTTAAAAAAAACAAACCCAGGATGACAAGCAGGTTATTAAAATTAAATACAGGGGTTGGGGGAGAACTTCATATTAGGATTGAGTGATATTTCTTACTGTTTTTCAACCGGGTCACCCA
This sequence comes from Shinisaurus crocodilurus, assembly GCA_021292165.1. Classification (NCBI taxonomy): domain Eukaryota; kingdom Metazoa; phylum Chordata; class Lepidosauria; order Squamata; family Shinisauridae; genus Shinisaurus; species Shinisaurus crocodilurus. The sequence goes on along the minus strand of JAHFWL010000004.1, from coordinate 2,886,284 downwards.
TCTCTCCAAGATGCAGGAGACATTCTATCGTGTGTCTGAAAGCAGGAAGTGAGAGATGTAAATCCTGAACCCAAAATCAGACAGAAAGAATGTAGTAAAATAATTACGTTTGCAAAAAAGAAAGAAAGGAAAAAGGGCATGTTGTCACAGCTGTGGGCATCACACAGGCTCGGATCCCACAAGAGTGCAAAGTGGGCCATATTTCTGCATGTAAAGAAGCACCACCCCCATCCTTGCTCTGACTATGCACGGAGAGCCATCATTTTCCTACATTGATGCATCCATCAGCCCTGCCAGCCCACTGGCTCAAACATACCCGCACTGCTGTGTATAACCCTGCCTCAATCGCTGTGCTGGTAGATGTGCATCTCCGCAAATTTGGAGGTGCTTACAGCAGCATTTACTTAACACAAAGTGCCCAATCCATATGGTGATTCTTGTGTTCATCAAAATGACACGAAACATTAAGAAGGGCTGGAGGTACTTCTCACCTTCCCAATGCCCTGAAGATTACAGGGGGCTGTTTTACAAGGGTTTTTTCCCCCTTCTGTGGACCATGAGCCAAAACTTTAAAAACTTGCCCAATGAATGTGAACACATTCCAGTTTTGAGCATTTTCTTTTTCACGTCATGAAAGATGCTCTCCTCTCAAGAATGCAGCCCTTTGGTTCTCGGTGCTGTCCACCCAACGGTCCATCTGGCGCTCTTCTTGCCTGCACCGCCACCCTCCAATGCCTCCTCTTAGCTCTGCCTCCCACTTAATGTAGCTCACCAGAGGCATCTAAAGACCTTCCTGTGAGACTTGTTCTTTCTGAATGTGGCAGATGAAGGTCCCAGAAGCAGGTCCCGGAAGCAAAGCAAAACAGGAACTCTGGACCTTTGGACTTGCTGAGAAACCGCACAGAACATTGGTCCTAGCCCACTCCATTGGGAAAGTTTTTTGTTTTGTTTTTAGATAACATCTAGTTCCTGGTGCATTATCATACATTGTAAAGAGAGCATGTACGGGGGGGCCTTTTTCCTTCCTGTGATTTCTGTTAGCAGAAGAGACTGACATTCGCCAAAGGGATCATGGAACCAAGTCCCAGAAGCTTCCTCCTTGGTTGTGAAAAGACGTCCCTCTTTTTCATCAAGCTGCACTAGAATCCATGCAGTTGCTGACCATAGAATCTCACAGGTTGACACAAAAGGATTCTAAGCAGCCACCTCTGAATGGTCAGGATTATTTCAGAAAGAAATATATGTGGGTAGTTTTGTTGAAGAAAAATCAATGATTTGGGTCATGCCTTTGGACAGCTTGATTGATTGTGGGAAAGGTCCATTGGTTCTCGTAAGAATGCCATCCATGATTGTCTTGCCCGTCCCCCACATGAGTTCTCTCTTCTAAGCTCATTTGCCATCTCTTGAATATAACAAAGCAGAAAATACCACCAATTGTTCGACCTATTTGATTTCTGTGAAGTTGGATGAGAAATGTGATGTGCCATCCCACAGTCTCCAGGTAGTGATAACTTATTAAACTTTAGGGTGGCTTGCCATGAGCTTACAACCTGCTCACCAGTTTTGATCTGCCTCTTCTGTTTAGTGGTAATCAGCCAATTTCTGTGGCTTTGGTTGATCTTGCATATCTCATATTTCAGCAGAAGAAAGAGCTCAGTATTCAAATTTATGCTTTGTAGAGATACAATGTTAGAATAACCACAAGAATCCTCCTCCATCCCTACGAGTGACATGATTTGGCTGATTCTTCTCAGTGATGTCATCCACTGCTTTGTTGAATTACATTTGGAAGTGAGGGGTGTTGTGTTCAAACTGTTTAGGAGCTGCACCTCATTTGGAAGGAGCAGTTGGCTCAAAAACTTTACCCTGCTTCCTGCTCTGTGGGGTCTTTTCATATAGTAATGTTGAGAATGCTGTGAAAGGATTGGCTTGTCCCAGCCTTGCTCAGGCTACCTCAAGAGATGGTAGATAACTTGGAAGTGACAATGCAGCACTTTCCCCATGAAGGTAATGTCTCACTTTGGATATCTGGTGTGGGAGCAGCCATTTCCCGCATCCAGCAGAGTTGGTTAAAATTGCTTTCCACTCTGAAATACCCACATCTTTAAATCTAATTTACATTTACTATTTTTCATGCCAATACAGTGGAGGAACCTTTCTCTGCTTGTGCAGACCTCCATATGTGCATTGTAGCCCAATGAGGATCTTTGGATCATGGCTGTGTTTTGAAGAGTTTCTGAAACATCCTTTCAAAACACCTATAATGAATACCATGTAAATATTGGGGTGGGTGGGATGATGCGGGGGGGGGGACTTAAGTATTTACTTTCTTTGGTTTATTTACAGTGTGCTGCTGCCGCAGTAAAAAAAAAAAAGAAGAAGAAGAAGCTTGGGAAATACCAAAAGCATTGACAATGTCTTAGCCATCAGTCCTTATTTTATTATGCATTTTATGCATTATTATAATTATTATGCATTTTTTTAAAACGTGTACTTATGCTTGAGTACATTCTGTTCTGCCATGTGAAAGTTGCCCTTCTTAACACAACATTTGCCAGTTGTGTTTCTCCCCGTAAGCTCACAGGGTAGTAAACAGACTGCTGTCTCCCCTTCTCCACTCTTCTTCTGACTAAATGGGCGGGGAGTGGGGGGAAATATGCCCAGCATTTTCTGATGCTGTTGTTGCCTACCCAGTTTGGCAGAATGTAGTCTGTATTTGTTAGATCATGGCAAACATGGGTGTGTGTCACACCCGCCGCAGCATATCCAGATAGTCTATTTCATGTGCCTCTTACCTGGGCACAACCCCACATCTTTAGAGGCACACATCATCACACCTCCTTCCCACTTGATTGTGTTTACTGGAACATACCAGTGTGTGCATAGTAAATATATAAAGTGTTGATTGTCCCTTAACTCTGTTCTTTTTCTGATGCCTGTCCAAAATAGAGGATGTTGCTTTAAGACACTTGAAGGAAATTCCCACTGTTTTTTTGCTGATTGGTTAGAAACAAAGAAAAGACATGAGTATTTGGTTCTACTAGTTGGGGATACAACATTGATGACAACATCCCTCCATCACTGTGTTTTTGGAGGGGTTGTTTAAGAATTCTGGGCTTTCTGCACTAAAAGATGCCTTCTGTGTTATTTATACCCATTCCTCCTTATCTTTTTTTTCTGCCCAAAAGTACCACAGGAGTTCCCAGGAGTCACCTTTTGTATGGCGCACCTCAGAAAGCTTAAGCTATTTGTGTTGTTCACTTGCAGCAGTTTTTACCCAAAGAATGTGTTGGTAATGTCATTACCAAAGAATGTTCATTTAAAATGGAAACAGATTTCAGACCTTGTTTCTCTGCCTTGTTTCTCTACAGTGCTGTTCAACAGCACTGGGGAAATGGGCTCACTATGTAGGGGAAAGATCTCCCCACCACCCCACCCTGGTATGTTTTGGAATCTGATTGTACAAGTGTGTTCACTGGCATGCTGAACTCAGTTGCCAAGTTTGATACATCCAGAGCTGCAGAAGCTCTCTGTTGTGGAAGGGGTTGAACAGTGGTTTAAAGGAGCACAATTTGCACTAGGGGAGTAGCAGAGAGGGCGCCCCATTTATGCTCCCATTTGATAACACTAAAGCTTCTCTGTGCAAGTGACTGTGTTCAGAGTGGTAAAAATGTTTTGTTACTGTATACAGGCAGTTCCTGGGTTACGGACATCCCGACTTACGAACAACTCATACTTAAGAACGGACCGCCATATACGTAAAAATCTGAGTTAAATACAATGGTTCGTACTTACGAATGCACGCACTATACTTTGCAGCACTTTGAAAACATTGCATGGCTTCTGTTCCGACTTACGTACACATTCGACTTAAAGACAGACTTGCAAACAGATCTCATTCGTAACCCGGGGACTGCCTGTACTGTGTTGGTTTCTACACCACACCTTCATTTTGGGATGCATAAAAAAGATGGAAAGAAATTATGTGTTTTAATAAACAACTTACTTAACCGGGTGGCCGGTTGCCGGCCAGATGGGCGATTAATAAATGTTAATAATAATAATAATAATAATAATAATAATAATAATAATAATAACTTAACATCCCCCCCTTCACTCTGCAACCTTCACGTTTGCATGTGAGAACGCTGCACCTTGAAGTAAAACAAAAGATGCCTTGAAGGGCGTGGAGGGCAGTGGCAGAGAGCTTTGGCCTTGTGTCTGGCCTTGTGTCTCTCCTGCTGAAAAAGAAGCTAGCTATGCTTGGGCTTTAGTTACAGACCTATGGGAGTACAAGGAAGTTTTCTGATGCCGGAGGGTGGGCAGGGAGGGGACACAGCCAGCTGCACCAGAAAACTGCCCAAGTGAAAACCTTCCCTTGCTCGCTAGCTTCCCAGTTTCAGAGGGTGTCGTCCCGCCCTTGCACTTACTGTGTAGGAAGCGGAGGACGCTTGAAGACGTCCCCACTCTCCTCGTCAGCTTGGAGGGCTGCCTTTGCCCGTGCTGCACTCCCCTTGGGAGGCCGCAGGACTGCGGTCATCTTCTTCAGGCGTTGCAATGCCACCTTGAAGCCAACATCCCTCCCTGCTGAGCATTTTCAATTATTATGGGTGGTTTTGGAGAGGTTCTGTAAAAATTGTGACACTTTAAAAAAATAAGTTGTATTTGTTAATCTGTTTATGGTTTGTTTGTTTTTAAAAACAAGGTCTTTTTTTTTTTTGTCAGGTGGGGAAATGAGAGTGGGTAGGCTCCTAGCCCACAATGGTTCTGGGGGGGGGGGGGGCGTGAAACAAGGTAAATGGAATTGTAGAGTTTTTTCCATTGTCTTAATGCAGCCAAATAAGCTTGTGAAGCTAACAAAATATCAAAACCAGCAGAACAGCTGAAATGTGTAACAGCTTAGTAAGGGGAGGGGTTGTTCTCAGCTTTGAGTGACATTAGAGGGGTTGTTTAAAAACAAAAATTCATAAAAGCCAGCTTCTTTTGCCCTGTCTCCTGCCAGCCCAGGCCAAATGCCCAGGCCAGCCCCATTATGCACTCTTTGTCGTGACCTTGAATGTTCACACAGAAGGAACTATGACTTCCTTTTTCAGCCAGTTGCCTTTAACTAATTGTGCCAAGACAGCAACACCTAAAGGTTTTCCTGCTGAAGCCAATGGGGGAACTTGGCATTGACTTTATTGGGGCAGGCATTAGACACCAACAGACAAAACACAGAATCACACCCATTGATGGAGAAGTTGGGTGCAACTCAACAGGAACAGCTACCGCGCAGGTGTTCTTGAAATGAAATTAATGAGACTTGCACAAGAAATGTTCCCTGGTGAATTGTACCCTTCAGAAACAAAGTACCGTACTCCATCCAAAAGGCAGAGTTGCAAAGACTACCCAACTCAGAGGGTTTCTGATAACGAAGAAGTGGGGAGGGGTAGTTAAACAGAGTATAATATAAAGAAAGATAAAGACAAACATAAAAGCTTTTGTTTCTGACTTCTTGAATCGATGGTTGTTTTCAAGGGAGGGTGACCAGCCATCACTGGACACCAGGGCAAATTTCATGCTGTAATTCAGTTCTCTCTTTTTTTTTTTTTTTTTTTTTTGTAATCTTGGATTCTATTGTTGCTTCAAATACAATAAAAAGGCAAAACTTTGGTTGTTGGAATATACTTGTGTGCATTTTGTTGTGTGTTTTTCATGTTTTCCTGCAGGCATTTGGAAAATGAATTCTGCTGACAGGGGGTGAGGGACTTAAATCACTTGCTCTGACACCTAACAGGGATGAAACTAAATGGCAAGACATTTTGTTTCCTAGAGCAGAGCAGAAAATGGCAGCTGTTGTGCACGTGCTCATTCACAGGGACACATAGCTTGTATGTGTACACACATAAACACCAATGTGGGCCTAAATGGGGTGTGTTGTGCACATCACAGATTTATGCACTATGGTAATACCAAAGTGAGGAATCACTGCTCTTGAAATGGGGAAATTCACTCAAACACTCATTAAAAGTCCAAAAACAGAGGGGGGTTGGTTGGTTAAAGAATTTTATTCTCAAAACATATGTGCACATTCATTACATAATAGAAAAATGACTTGGTTAGTATACCACATGGGCCAATACACTAATCCTAAGAGTATACTGGCTAGAGAAGGATGAAGATTGCCACTATGGAAGTGAAGGTGGTGCTTGGGGTGCTGGTGATAATAGTGAGCCATGGGGGAGAAATGGATAGTTTTAGGAGGAAAGGAAAAGAAATGAAGCGGGAGTCGCTATAATTACCTGGCTTCAGAGGAACCCAAAGAACGTCACTTCCTTCCTAGTTGGTTGCCAACAGTTAGAAAAATGTAGACACAGACTAGCCTCAGGTTTCTCAGGTTTAGTTCCAAATTTAAAAAATGGATCAGAAGCTTCAAGCCATTTAGGCACCATTGAGCACTGTGTTTGTGCGGAAAGCAGAAAATTGTGTTCTGATACAACTAGTACTCATAGCGATAATGGGGAGAACCAAACAGAGATTAAACTGTTATTAGGGATTTTGGAGCCATCGCAGTTTGATTAAAATAGATTCAGATGGACAACCTGGCCAATAGAGCTTCTCCTTGGCGTTCCCAATAAAAGAGATTGTACATTCCACTTGACATGTTTTAATAGCCACTTCCAGTACCCTAAGCTCACTTCTTGATCAACTCCCTTGGACTCAAAGATAGCAACTTACATGGTGGCTGCGGTCAACCTTCGTGGCCTTTCAGGTCAAACTGCACTCCTGCAGTTATGGAACCCAGCTGTGGGTCTCGGGTGCTTTGCCAGGGTTGGTAAAGTGTTCTCTTTGGGGTACAAGGTAATGACTCTTTGGACAAATGCAGCAGTAAGCAGCTTCAATTGGAAAGAGCATGGGGAAACTTTGGCCCTGGAAGTGTAGGATGCACACCAGAGTGGAGCAGAGACTCATGTTAGGAAAGTGTTACGAGGAACAATATTCAAGCCAGTCAGACCCCAGGTGAATATCAAGAGTTGAGACACACCAGCATGAGAGACGCACAAGCAGAAAGAATGAACATCAAATGCCCAAACTCCCAAGACAGTTACAGGGTTCAAAGGGGGGGGGGGGGACAAGAGCTTGATAGCTCAGAGGCTGGGCCCAGCATGGGGGGAAACAATGGGGGGAAATAGTTTGGTTCCAGTGACTGAATAGAAAGCTCATGGAGGTTCTCTTTGCCCCTTGACTAATACACATTTAACTGGGATGAGGATGAAGTGCCGTCTCCAAGAAAACAAACTTACAGTATTTTTCCATGTATAAGACTATACTTTTTCCTAAAATTGTTAGACTAAAAATTGAGGGTCGTCTTATACACGGAAGTAAGCCAAGGAGAGAACCGCGCAGTTGCAAAACTGCCCAGTGGGGGGCGTCTTATAGACGGAAAAATACGGTACTAAATTGATAGCCAACTGATCTTCTAAATGCTCGAGCCTGTGCATTTGTCTCCTTATCCAAACCACCACCAGTGCCAGCAAATTTACCACCATGCTTACCTGGAACACTAACAATGGAGTGAAGGGCAACAGAAAGGATGCTGGACGAGCTGGAACTCCAGCCAAGAAGCATTTCCCACCAACGAATCAGCGGCAACCTTCACAGTGGCTACAATTTGGGCAATTTCCTGATTAGTATTCCACATTTCTAGAGCTGTGTTGTCTCCTGTATCTTTCCATTTCATTAATTTCTGTTGAAGAGAGGAGAGAGAATCTTTTTCAACGTAGGAAGACCTAAGCCTAAGGAGACAGCTGAGATTTCCTTATAGAAAAGGGGGATACACCGTCATGTGCTGCACTATCCACACAGGTACCCTGAACTGGAAACCATCCCACAATAACTGAAATCCTGCAAAAACACCTTAATGTAAGGTAGCATAGGCTGAATAATAATTCCTTTGATTATTGACTGGCACTTGGAAGAGCAAGCTGGGCATCCCCTTTGTGTGCTGTGAGCCATCCTGATTAGAGAGCCATGAGAGGCACACAAAGGGAAGGGACTTGGTTAGCGCTTGCAGGAGCCTCGTCTCCAAGTACTGGCCAAGTCAGTGCCTTCTTTGCACGTTGCACACTATCCTGATTGGGGTGGTGAGTGGCATGCAAAGGGAAGGGATTCAGTTGGAGCTTGTTCAGTTGGAGCTTGTGGAAAGCTAAGCAGGGTCAGGCCTGGTTATTACTTGGATGGGAGACCCCTCCTCTAGTTTCCTGCATTGAGCAGGGGGTTGGACTCGATAGCCTTGTAGGCCCCTTCCAACTCTATGATCTATGAAATCTATGTCAGAGAAATTTGTAATGGATTCAAACGAGTTCGGATTTCTAAGAACCTGACCTGTGGATTCTGCAGCGGACTAGCTTTTTCTGAGACACACAATGACTCTGGATGTGCAGACTGGTTTTTCACTTCTGGGGGTGGGGGTTGCACTAATCTGCATTAGCACTAATGCACATTCACATTAGTGCAAGTGTGCATTAGCACTAATGAGCACTTGTGCAAATGCACTAATCCACATTACATAATGTTCTAATGTGAATTAGTGCAAGTACAACAAAATTTTGGTTAACAAAAACTGATTCCATGAATGCCTGGAGATGGAATGTGAGGCACCTGACAGTCTGCAAAACACAGATGGGAGAGATTTAACATGACCCGTACGTCCCTGCTTGCAGGAGCTCTTGCAAGCCGCAGCCGCACATGCATCTGGCTGGCCTCCTGCGCCTCATTCCCGGGAGCTCCAGCAAGTGCTGGCAGAGCCCCATCCCTCTGCGAGCCACTCGCCGCGCCAGTCTATGATCAGAGAGAGCAAGGCAATCTCCCTTCACACTGCTTGCCCTCCCGTTGGCAATTCCCGTTCACACTGCTCGCCCCTCGTTATTTCTCATCTACCGTATTTCTCTTCACAGATCGGGCATAACGAGGGGATTTCTCTCCCCACCTCCTCCCCAAGCTCCAGTAGCCTCCAGGTCAGGGGCCGTGGCTTGGGAAGGGGAGCAGGTGGACCCACAGAGTGGGGCCAAGTCTCTGCAGGCCAGATGGAGAACCTCTGTGGGCTGGATTAGGCTCAACGTTCTCCATCCCTGTTGCATGGACTCTGAGGCAGTTTAAGAGCCTTAGCAGCATTCCTGGAAGCTTTTCAGGCTGTGCTGAATAAAATAAAATGAATGCTTGAGCCAAACTGCCTGGGTGCTGCCAGTTAAATATATTACCCCTGGACTCTTTTTCCTTGGGGCGGTCACACAGCCTCCTTCCATTCTCTGCAGCCAGCACCTGAAACTCCTTCCCACCCACCCACCCCAGTTACTACCAATCACTCTGACAATTCAAGAACACATACACATAGATTGACAGGGGAAAGATTTACTAAGAAAAGGTTGGAAAGAGAAGTAACCTAGATTGGGGGAACGTGGAAAAAGTGTGAGGATTCAAAACTGGGCAGACAAAACTTATTAGGTGACTTGCGCTGCATATGGATGTACACAAAGAACACTGTTGCTGTCCACATTGCTGTTGTCCTGGGAGGAAGAAACCTGGTGCAACTGGGGGAACATGAAAGGATTCACAGATCTGGACAGTCTCTTTGGGATCCCTAAACCAGGGGTAGGCAAACTTCAGGCTTAATAGAACCCCAAGATCCACCATCCCCAGTCTGATTCAAAAGACAGACACTCAGAATTCTGAGCTCAGGAATTTATTTTGAGTACCAGAACTGAATGGAGCTCACAGTCCTTCCGCACACAAGAACCACTCTGCTTACCCAAAGCCTTCCTTATTTCAACAGTATAATTTTGGAGGGGGGGGGTCCTTTGTTGCTACTATTGTTAAAAAAAATTAGGAGTTAAGAAATCCTTCCTGATCTACCATACATCACCCAGAGATCCAACAGTAGTTCCAGATCTACCTTCTGCCCAGCCCTACCTTAAACAAACTATCTAATTTGTGTACTGAAGTCTGTCCCAACCCCTTGGGTGAGGAAGCTGGCTGATTCAAGCCCAGTGGAGACTTCAGAAGCTGGACTTTCTCCTCAGGAGAAAGCTGGACTCCTTCCTCTGGTCGCCAAAGAGGCTGCCTGGCCAGCAGTCAAACCAGTAAAGAGGCTCCAGCAACAAGCTCGGACCACCACAAAACTCCAGCAGCCCTTTTCTCTTCAGGACACACAGAAGGTGGGCCTCTCCTCTCTCCTTGCTTCTGTCACACACTTCCTGTTACGCCCTGGTGGGGTGGGGGACCTGCCAACCAGCGCCAGTTCACTGTTCTTTCCCTGGAGCTCTCACCTACCCCCCAGAGCAGGGCTCTCCCACCTTGGGTCCCCAGATGTCGCTGGATTACAGCTCCCAGAATCCCTTGCCATTAGCCATGCTGGCTGGGTATGCTGGGAGCTGTAGGCCAGCAACATCTGGGGACCCAAGGTGGGAGAGCCCTGCTCCAGAGCAATACCCCTTCAGTAACTGCGACAACACAGTCCCTTCACACCAGGACCAGACGCATAAACCCTTCTCAGGCTAAGCACCAACACTTAAAAACCTGAGGGGAGGGTCAAATGAAACCTTTCCCCTACCAATGAGGGAAAAGATTAATACAGGTTATTAAGGATCTATTTTAAATCTGTGATACTGTGGGTACAAAGGATGTGTGTGTGTGTGTGTGTGTAGATTTAACAGTAATGCAGGTTAATAACGCCAAGCTGACACGTAGGATTTGGGTAGCAAACAAAATAAAATAAGTTCATTTTAATTCTCAAAATCTGAGTCAGAAAATAACTTTAAACCTGCCTACCCCAAACACTTTGTAATTAACCTAAGCCCCTATAACTCTAAATACTTTCACTCTTCAGACAAGCACTGATTTCTCTCAAAACTCCTGACAGACAAGGCACGAGTAACTGTAAGAAGGAAAAGACAACGACCCAACTAACCTAACTCCCCCACTCACTCTGACATCCCTCCAACACTCCTTATATACTCCTCCCCCCACCCTTTCCAAGACATCACAAACCACACCCACTCAGTAAAACATTCTATACTCACTAAACATACTAATGCAGACATACACCAGGGAACTGAATTGTGGGGTTGCGCCACAGTAACCCCTTAAGGTACAGTCCTACAGTTCCCAGCATGCCCCACCTAGCATGGCTGGCTGGAGGGGTGCTGGGAGTTGCAGGACATTTTTCCGTCTAAACATGCATTTTGCACCCTTAATTACTGAGGAAAACGTACAGTTTCCCTCAGTTCGGATACATTTTGCGCAATGAAAACAGCAACCCTGAAAGGGGTGGTTTATAAACATGTAGTGCACAATACACCTGTCAGGGATCTCACGGTAGGCAAAGCAAGTTATTCTGACACCTGAAACAGGAACTCCAACCCTGCGTCTGGATTCATTGTAAGACTGGCCTCCCATCTCCAAATAAGAAAGAAAATTGCATTTATCAGATTCTTAGTTGAAAGCACTGGGTGCATTTTTGAAGGAAGGTGGCATATGTTCAGTGTTAAGTTAGACCAGTGTTTCTCAACCTTGGGTCCCCAGATGTTTTTGGCCTACAACTCCCGGCATGCCCCAGCCAGCTATGCTGGCTGGGGCATGCTGGGAGTTGTAGGCCAAAAACATCTGGGGACCCAAGGTTGAGAAACACTGAGTTAGACAAATAAGATTCTAGCAGGAAATAAAAACAGCCCCACCAGCACAACCACCAACTTTTCTACAAGTGTTTCTCATATACTGTAACTACATGACATTGTAATTGCAAAGCTCTGGGAAGCCTGGGAAGGGGGAGAGTTAAAAACCCAACGCACTCATGGACTAAAAACAAAGCAAACTGCGCAGCTTGGTGACATGTTGGTCACTTGTGGGAGGAATCGCTGCCTCAAACCTTTACTTCTATCACAACTGGCAGTGGGTTTGTAAGTACCACTGAGCTGCCACACTGCTGAGTGAACTCAGCAGGCACAACTGTTCAAAAAGCCCAGGCCTGACTGGCAGAAACCATGAGATCCAGGTGCATTGATGAAGCCATCCAGAGCATTTCTGTGGAACGTCAGCATGGCTGCGGTTCACTGCTGATGTGGGCTGGCAATCCAAGAGCTGAAGTGCAGGAGGGTTTAGGCACAAAAAGATGGGGAGGGTGACTGAAGGTGGCTTTTTTTTTACTAGGGAGAGCTTCCAGCCCTTGACTCAACGAGGACTTTAATAGGTGCAAGGTACAGGCCTGTGGCTTACGCTGGCTCAGCTTGTCTGAGTGTGGAAAGCTAAGCAGGGTCAAGCCTGGTTGTTACTTGGATGGGAGACCCCTCCTCTAGTTTCCTGCATTGAGCAGGGGGTTGGACTTGATAGCCTTGTAGGCTCCTTCCAACTCTATGATCTATGAAATCAAAGCGTCCAAGGTGCCCAGCACTGTTTCCTCCCTGTGTGGTCAACCTGTTGCACAAGGGGTGGGGTGGGTTGGGGCATACCCAGGAAGGACCTGGAGAGCCCATGGACTGGGCTGAAGGAAGAGCCACCTTCTCCCCTGGCGCTGCCACTGGCTCCCCAGTTCAGTAGATCAGAGGTAAAATTGTCCCAAAGCATGCGGGCTACACATGCATTTGAGTGTTCAGTTCAGGTGGTCCCTGAAGTGATGGACAGAGAAAAAGTGCTGAAGAGCTTTTCTGAAATTTCCACCACATGTTGTAGAAGCAAGTTTTAGATTTTAAAATCTAGACCAGCACACCCCTGGTTTCCTACTCATAATCAATGCAGACTTAAATCCTTCAACCACCAGCATAATTTGCAATAGATGGAACGCCATTACATTATGCATGGAAACCAAAGTTAGTCCAAGTTAGCTACTTAAAATGTTGTGCAATCTTAAGATCATAAGCAACTAACCTGAAGCTGTGCCTTGGCAGACCTACAGCCAGTCCTGGTTCGCCAATGACTGAACCTATGGAATACATGGTTTCTAAACTTTTCATTGACACTTGACATCTGTAGGTGTGCTTTTAAAAAAAAAAGGCGAAGTCATGCCCAACAGACTCCTTCTCACTCCACCACTAAAGGCAAATGCATCTGTGGCAATGGAGAATAATGTCCTGAAATGAAATGCCAGAGACTCTCAGAGGTTTGTGTGGTTGGTAGGGGGGAAACCAGGAATTCTTCCCAGGCTCAGATTTTAATCCTAATTCTTCTATTGCTCTCCTGTTCGTTGCAGCAAGCACTGCAAGATCCCATTGTTCTGGGACCAAGCCTGTGAGCTTCAACAGCATCTCTAAATTTAAAAAAGTAAGGGGGTAGTTCTAATAATGGATCCCCTGCATAATGTATCCTTTGGTCCTCACTTCACATGACATTTCTCCATAGGGGCCGTTCATCGGGACAGACAAAGTAATTAACAGTCTTCTGATGTAGCTGTGCATGCTTTGTTTTAAGCACTACATGTAGACCACGCTCTGGAGTGTCCAAGCACTTTGCAGGTGTTATTAATGAAACTCTCCTTCCAACAACTCCATTAGGTGGGTCCAAGTTATTATCCCCAGATTGCAGAGCATCGCAGCATCGCTAAGGCCACCTAGCGAGTCCCCTAAGCTCCAGCAACATTTGAACTGGGGGGCCTGTCAGCTCACACTCTCAGCCAATACCCCATAGCAGGTTCTGTGTGCAGTGGCCCCGAGTGGGACCTCAAATCCCAAAATACAGGACTGTGGAGAGAATGTGGACAAGGCCTGCTGTTACCCAGGCCCCCGTTTTGATTGTGCTGTCTTCCATTTCTGCAATGAGCGCTCTTTAATCTCCTGCCAGCCTTGATCTCGCCAATGCCACAACGGTGCTTTTGCCAGAATGTACTTGCAAAGCTGCTGACTTAATCAAAAGTACACATTTTCAGGTACAACGTAACCTTTCCATGGAGATTCCTGAGTGACAGGCTCCAGTTTATCAGCCTTATTGCATCCTATGTCCACATAGCAGTAGCCTCCGGATTGCATTTCATGAAGGCTAAAGCATATAGACACTCAGCCTCTTTAGCTTATTAAAAAGCGATTTGAAGGAAGGAAAAATAAAGTGGGGAGGAGATCACTGGGCATTCAAGGCTCTTGTGGACCGTTTCCTGCCGGTGGCCATCTAGTCAAAGGCTTTGTCGACATGAGTGTCACTAACATGTTTGTGGCTGTTTGGATATTTTCCCAAGTGTTTGGAGGCTTGTCAAAACAATCAAACTTTCCTGGATTTACAAACCTAGGTTGGTCCACTCCAATCAGACTGTTTCCAAGCTGACATTAGAGTCACTCATTCCCAGCTCCAATCGGGCTAGCAAATTCCTTTAAGTGCAACTTTTGGCACTTATGTCCCTCTCCAGTCCTGGCTTCCTATAATTTGGAATTACACAGAATGTTGGCATAAAACTGAATAAGGAAAGGTAGGAAGAAAGAAAATTGAATATTTCAGACAGATTTTTAGATGCTTTCAGTGCTCTGAATTAAGGTTCAGTTGTAGATTTGGAAAGAGCAGGAAAAAGATAGCCTCAAACCAAACTCATACCTTTTATGGCAGGGGTGAGAATTCTGCAGCCCTACAGAAGTTGTTGGACTGCAACTCCCAGCTGCCCTCGCCAGCAGAGCCAATGGTGAGGAATGCTGGGAGTTGCAGTCCAACAACATCTAAAGGGCCATACAATTCCCACCCGTTTTATGCAGGGATGGGGACTCGGACTCCAGGACTCGACTCGTGAGTCGGACTGAGTCCCCCCTCTGACTCGAGTCCCAATATTTTTAATGGGACTCGAGACTCGACTCGAGACCAAGGACTCGTGTTCCAAAATCATGTTCCTCAAATGCAACATGGATAGGTTTTAGGAAGTACAGCAAGTTTATTTTTTAAAATCATTTCCCTAAAATGCAACCTTTCAGACATTTCTGTTGTATTTTTTGAATATCCTTCTTCGTGGTCTCTGTGCATCACACATATGGGCTCTGCGCCTGCGCAGAGGCTGTTTCGGGAAGATTCTATAGCTGAGGAGATTTGGGCGGGAGCCCCTCCCCCCATGCATGTCCTCTAGGGGGCTCCCGCCCTCTCCTTCAGTTCTTCTTCGACCGCTATCGCATGTGGCAGTGTTCTGGGAATCCTCTTGCTTTACAGCAAGTATTTCGCTGAGGCAAATTGTTCTTATTTCAAAACTCACCTTCGTCGTCTCCCCACCCCCCCGTTTCATCGTCGTTCCTTTTCTCCTTTTGTTTGTTGGTTTTTTGAGCAGCTTCGCCTGTCGACGTTATGCCGCCCAAAAGTGGCCTTCTGAAAATGTGTGAGGTGTGGCACAAAATTGCTCCTGGCAGATGGCCACTCCTTGTGCCTCGTCTGCTTGAGAGAGGCTCATAATGTTGAGACCTGCCACCACTGTCAGGTTTTTACGAAGCAAGCCAGGAGGCACCGGGCAGACAAACTTAAAGCCCTCCACGGATTGTGAAAATGATGTCAATTAGGATAAAGGAAAATTTTTATAAACTACAGTAATACCTTGGATTGCAAGTAACTTGGTTTGAGAGCGTTTTGCAAGACAAGCAAATTTTTAAATATTTATTTAATCTTTTTTTACTTGATATACAAGCAATGTCTTGCAATACAAGTACTGTAGTACGGCTTAAATTTAAAATCTCTGTACAAAATTTTTTGGGGGGATTTCGTTTTGATATAAGAATGTTTTGGATTACAAGCACATTTCCGGAACGAATTATGCTCTCAATCCAAGGCATGACTGTAATTTGGAGATGGTATTTAACTCCAGTAAGATTAAATAGGATAATAATTGTTCTGCATTTTGTTGGAGAGGATGTCAGGAAAAAGGGACATATGCTCATATGTGGTAGAGTTGTAAAAATGTATTGGTGTTTTGGCGAGAGGTTTTTACAGAAATATCAAAAATTAGTGGTACTAATTTAGAGGTCTGTCCAAAATTAGCATTGTTATCAATAACGGAGAAGCTTATTTGTGACCAAAATACGAAGGAGTTAATTGTAAACTTGTTAACTGCGGCCAGGCTAATGATAGCGAGAAATTGGAAAGTACAACATGTTTTCCTAATAACAGACTGGTATAAGGAAGTTTGGGACATAGCCCTAAATGATAAACTAACTAGTAGTATCAAATGCAAAAAAGGATTGCTAAAGAAGAATAATTTTATGGATATATGGAATCAATTACTAGACTATGTATTAATAAAGGGGAAGGGTAACATGCCTTGTCAAAATATGTTATATTTTTGGAATTTAGAATTTATTTGATCAAGAGGATAGAAGTATATTAACTGGTCCCTTGGAGGGTGGGGGGGAGCACTTCATGATTTATTGTATGTTGTTTATGTTATATTTGTGTGATATTCTTGTATCCTGTTATATATATTTTGTTATAATTTGTTTTGAAAAGTAAATTTAAAAAAAAAAAAAAAAATTTAAACTTAAAGCCCTCCTCTGGAGTAAAGTTCTCCAAGTCTCCGCGGAACCGCCTGCTCTGTTAGTGCTGCTCGTCTACCGGCCCGTGCCGCTGCAGCGTCTCCTCTTGGCCTCGGCCATCGGCGCCGCCCCCCCCAGCTCCAGGGTCTCCATGGCAGCACCAGCAGCTACCGTCGCCTCGCCCACGACTTCAAGGAGGTGCTGAGGCGCCAGCTCCAGGGCCGCATGAGATCTTCACGGTTGTCCCCATCTGTCAGGAGCGGAGTAATCATCACGACTCAAAAAACCTGCTCGCCAGGATCTGAGACACTCCTGCTATCTGTCCTTTTCCCAATTGCATTGAATGCCCTTTCCCGCTTGTCGGAGAAGAACTATGATGAGCCGCTCCGCCACTCCCCCTTTGCACATCCATGTGGATGAAAACACCCCTGTTCATGTCCATATTAAAAAGGGCCTGAAAACACCACCACCTGCAAGACCCCAGCAAAAGCACAAGCAGAAAATGAAAGGGGATATCGTGAATGTGCGCCGCAGTGTCCAAGTAAAAACCAAAGTCCCCTGGATGCCCCCAGGCAAAACATCTTGCAGAGAGTCAGCATACAAGTGGGAGGGGCCAACCCATCGCCTCGAAACCACTCCTCCAGATTCAGAGAAGTTACTGTCTGTGTTCCGCTTGCGTGATCTTTCAACGGACGAGGAAGACGCCATTCACTGCAAAATGAATAAGTACAACTACGAGAAGATTGACAGTTTACTGAACGTTGTGGGCACATTGAAGAATGAGGGCAAAATGCCAAGCTGCAGTGCATGGCCAAGTGTCTCCTCAACGAGCAGAAGGATGAGCTGGATGAGGTCACTCAGGAACTGGTGGAGACAGAACACGAGAACACCATTCTCCGGCGCAACATCGAACACATGAAGGAGGAGAAAGATCTTAGCATACTCCAAAAGTGGCACTTGTTGCACGAAAAAGAACGTTTGATGTCCAAGCTAGTGGAGGCAGAGCTGGATGGAGCGGCGGCAGCCAAACAGATCCAGGCCCTGAAGGACGCCATCGGCAAGCTAAAATCTGAGAAGCACATGACAGTTTCAGACATCAACACACTTACTAGGCAGAAAGAGCTGCTGTTGCAGAAGCTAAGCACATTTGAAGATACCAGCTCCGAGACCTGCTTCGAGAGCAGCACAGTCGGGAGAAAGACTCTCAGAAATTGGCAGATCAGCAAGCGGCGCTGATGAAAAGACTGGCCGATTCTGATGCACAGAAAGTGGTAAATATAAATCAGAATTCACTGTATGTGTTTTCCTGCCAGCACATTGACAAGATTTTTGTCCTAATTTGAGTGACTGCCTGTGGACAAGGTGTTGCTCTTGGAACAGAGAAACTGAGGTGTGATTCAGGCATTAATTTCTTCTTCCCTCCCCATTCCTTTTTCCTTGTGTGTTGTGTCTTTTTAGATTGTAAGCCTGTGGGCAGGGACTGTCCTGTTAATTGCTGTAAACCGCCCAGAGAGCTTCAGCTATTGGGCAGTATAAAAATTAATAAATGAATAAATAAAATAAATAGTGAGGCTTAGTACACCGCCTTCTCACAGTGACTTCCGAAGGCCCATCAGAATCGAGCAAATACATGGAAACGATGCTCTCAAAGAGCCGTACTAAAAAGGCCCGCAGGGAAAACGAGGCCTCTGAAAAACGAAAGAGAGAAAAGAAGGAGAAAGTGAGGAAATTGACAAAATCACTTGCGGCTTCACTCTCGGGATCTAGAGCGTTGCCACCAGGAGAATGTTTGGGCCCCACTGAACCTCAATCGAGCCCTACTGTGCAAAGATCTCTGTCTCCTCTACCTATCACAGTTCCCTCGGGATCGAGGGAATCGGCAGGGCAAAAGTCCCCGTCTCCTCTTTCTAAGGGTTCTTCGGGATCGAAAAATCCTCTCCCTTCAGTTTCAGAAGGTGAGATAATGGACTCTCCGATAATTACGGCAACAAAGGAGCGTGTTACACCAGTCTTGCCGCCTCCAACTCATCCATCTCCAGTTTGAAGTACACGGGCTCGTGTCTCTCGAACTCAATCTGTCTCACTTGAAATTCAAGAAGTGCGGATTTGTGACGATAGGGCTCCTGTTAGAACATGTTAGGACTGAGAGTTCTACAGGCCTTCCAATACACACCGATATCGATCCCATTCTCCATTCTACCGAGAGGGATCCTCTTATTCGTTGGCATCACGACACTCTTATTACTACGACCCGAGATATTCTCAACATCGTAGGTCTCCAGAATATGACCACTATTGATCCTGAACTTCACGTCGGTACCATTCTCGGGACCGGTCTCCGCCTCCACGTAGCCCCCACTGACTGCCTTCCGCAACTTCTGAGGTGGAACGTGATCCTTCCTCATTGGCTTTAGCGATTCCAGAAGCAGAGAGAGTACACCAGTCTGCGATGTCGGTGACGGAGGTTGCTCGATCCCATAAATCTTCTTCTTCCTCTTCCAACTCTACCGACTTGGCTTCTATCTTGTCCGCTGCACCTTCTTTGGCCTCACCAGACCAAAATGTCTCTTCTCAGGCCGGGGTGTCACCATCCAAAGACATGGGGACGTTTCAAGACCAAGTTCTGAGGATGACTCAAGTTCTAGTAGGGATAGAGACTAAAACAGAAGAAAAAAAAAGACGAAAGATCTGATCTTTGATGTGGTCTCTAACTCAACGTTGAGTATGACGCTTATCCCTATTACATCGACAATGCTAGAAACCGTGCAAGGTTCCTGGAATACACCAGCCACGGCACCTCCTGCTTTGTGACGCCTGGACAGGTTGCGAGAAGATAGCGCCAAATTTGTACAGGGTGCGAGAAGATAGCGCCAAATTTCTTTTTTTGCACCCTGTACCTAACTCGATTATTGTGGAATCCGCTCAATCCAAATCTGGAAAACAGCACTCCACTCCAGCTGATCCAGAGGGCAAACACAATTTTGGACGTTGTGTCTACACGTCTAGCGCCCTCGGAATTCAAGTTGCAGGCTATCAGACCACCATGGCACGATATCAGCTCTTCCTTTGGGAGAAAATGGCGAGCCTAATAGACTATATGCCAGATGAGAAGAGAGACCTAGCTCATGTGTTTCAGGCAGAGGCAACCAGCCTCTCCAGACAACAAATCCACACGGCACGACATCAGGGAGATTGTCATGGCAGGTCTCTAATTAGCGCTGTAGCACTTCATTGGCATGCATGGCTGCGTTCGTCGACTCTTACGCCTGAAGTGAGATCCCGGGTTGAGAACTTACCTTTTGACGGTAATGGTTTAATGCCAATACAGACGACTCACTCGATGCTGTCCAGAAGGCTCACATGAATGCCCGAAAGATGGCTCTTGCACCTCCACCTGCTTCTCGACCTGTCAAGTGCCACTGCTGGGCTCGATTTCCGTCCTCCTCGGCGCCTTATCAGACTACGCACCAATCACAACAAACATGGCAAGACCATCGTGCTCTTCCACAGCAGCCCCGTGCACCGATCCGACCATATCAGCAACAACAGTACCAAGGCCCCCGTAAAGGAGGCGACTTCCAAAAGTGGCGTGTTTGACTCCTTCGAAGGCCCGACTGTCACTTGTGATCAGAACACTCAACTGTTTTCACCACTTTTCGGCACTTATCTGTCTCGCTTCCTATCATCTTGGAAGAAAATTACCACCGACCGCTGGGTTCTAGACATTGTTCAGCAGGGATACAGGATCGAGTTCAATGAACTCCCACCTTTTCTTGGCATCTGTACCACACAGCCGTCTCTCACGTTTGGTATTTTGCAAACTATATTTACTCTTGATATTTTGTAAATTTCTTTTTTGAATATTACATTTAGTGTTCTTTGTTTTATACATTATATCTACTGTTTATTTGTCATGTTGTAAGCCGCTTTGGGCACAATTTTTGTGGAAAAGCAGCATACAAATAGATGATGATGATGATGATGATGATGATGATGATGATGATGATGATGATGATGATACAGGGACACATTCATGCTAGGCCTAGAGTTGGTGTAATTAATTTCCCTCCTATTGCTGCTTTCAATGGGAGGTAAAATAGTCTTTAAAAAGCCAGGATGGAAGGGAGGTGCATGCAGCTGCTCCCTCACTTCTGCATGAGTCAGAGCTCTCTGTGTGGGGCATTAGGATTGATCTGCCTGATTAAAAGCATTCTATATAGTAAAAGTAGAAAACAGAAGCATAATATATTTAAACAGAACAGGAACAAAAACATTATCATTTCAAAGAAGTGAAAAATACATCCCCAGGCTTCAGTAAAGACACACCTAAAATCATTCAATTTTAATATTTAATGGGTTTCTAATTTTAATTACTTTTTAAAATCTGCAAGACTAAAAAAAATAAAACTTTGTATAGGATATGTGCAGGCCTGGCAGCTGCCAAGGCCCCAGAGGCTCAGAAGGGCCCATCCCTGACTCTAAGCCGCCACCAGGAAGCGGTTCATCCTCCTCCTTGCACACCTGGCCAGCCCCACTGGTAAAAGGAAGTGACATGGGGCCTGCAGGTCTTCTGGTGCCCCATTTCAAAAGAAAACCTTGTTTCACTTGCATTGTGACGAGCAGCAATCTGAAACAATCAGGTGCTACCTTTGGGAGGAACACTGGAACATTGGAAGCTGCCTTCTACCGAAGGCAAGAAGGAGGAACCTGGGAACTATAGGCCAGTCAGTCTGACATCAATCCCCGGGAAGATTTTGGAGCAGATTATAAAGAAGTCAGTCTGCAAGCACCTTGAAAACAATGCAGTGATTACTAGAAGCCAGCATGGATTTGTCAAGAACAAATCCTGTCAGACTAATCTGATCTCATTTTTTGATCGGGTAACCTCCCTTGTGGACTGTGGGAATGCTGTGGACATTATATACCTGGACTTCAGCAAAGCTTTCGACAAAGTGCCTCATGATATCCTGATTAGTAAGCTAGCTAAGAGTGGGCTAGATGGAACAACTATCAGGTGGATCCACAATTGGCATAGGGACTGGAAACAAGGCCCTATGAGGAGAGACTGAAAGAACTGGGCATGTTTAGCCTTCAGAAGAGGAGACTGAGGGGAGATATGATCGCACTCTTCCAGTACTTGAAGGGATGTCACACAGAGGAGGGCCAGGATCTCTTCTTGATCATCCCAGTTTGCAGGACACAGAATAATGGGCTCAAGTTACAGGAACCCACATTCCACCTAAACATCAGGAAAAATTTCCTGACTGTCAGAGCAATAAGACAATGGAATCAACTACCTAGGGAGGTGGTGGGCTCTCCCAGTCTGGAGGCATTCAAGGTGCGGCTGGACAGACATCTGTCAGAGATGCTTTGACCTGGATTCCTGCATTGAGCAGGGGGTTGGACTCGATGGCCTTGTAGGCCCCTTCCAACTCTACTTTTCTATGATTCTATGAGTCAGACTATTGGTCCACCTAGCCCAGTATTGTCAATAATGATGGCTTTCCAAGGTTTCAGGTAGGAGTTTTATGTTTGTTATGTTATTTATTAATTGTGGATTTTATTGTTAGCTGCCTTGGGTATATTTTATGGCAAAGCAGAGTATAAATCTGGTAAAATAAATGCAATAAAAATGAGTTTCAGGAAGACAGGCCACTTTTATCTAGGGTACCCACTACATGAGAGCAGGTGGTCAGGTGGGTTCATTGATCCGGCAGGACAATTATCCCAATTATGTTCATTTTTATGGTCTGTTCCTATTTTGGAAATTCTCTCCATAAGCATGAGGCAACATATAATGTGCAAAGTTTGTCCATGTTTTCTGTGAAGCTGAAAGCATGTGCTACAGTAATTTAATTTCCTACTTTAATTTTCAAAAGTATGTGCAGAAGAGTACAGCAAAGAGCAACAATTATTTTTTTTAAAAAAAATGTCTAAAAGAACCAGAATTTGTTTTGTAGAAATATAGTGCATGGTGCTCTACTCTGGAAACTGAAATTGCTGTGTAGGATAATATAGGGCTCTAATTACTCTTAGGCATTGCATTAGTAACCTCTTTTCCAAGCCCACTTAATGCTAAAATAAAGCAATATTACAAATCACCAGGAATTGCCATGGCAAATAGCTAGCGCAAGAAAAATTACCTCTCGCTTCCTTTTCCATGATTACACTTGATTGCAACAAAGCTGGGGTTTTTTGCCTAGAGTTTCAGTACTTCTGCACCCCATTTGTCCAGATTAGGGTCAGGCAAATTATTATCGCTATTGACAAAGTGAATTGGCTGGAAGGCCAAGATTCCTCAGATTTAAAAAATGGCCACGCAGATCAGCAAGGGAACAGTACGAGGGGCAGCTCTCAATCAGGGGTCCCCAACATTTTTTGGATCGATGGGCACATCTGGAATTTTTAGAGTGTCATGGGCACTCTCACAAAATGGCTGCCATGGTGCTGACCCATTTCAGACATCCAGTCAAATTTTGGATCCTGGGCTTTCCCAAAGGCCTCTCTTATTTATTTATTTATTTATTTCATTTATATCTCACCCTTTTTCCTGCAAGGAATCCAAGATGGTTTCCATAATCCTCCTCCTCTCCATTTTATCCTCACAACAACCCTGTGAAGTAGGTAAGGCTGAGAATCAGTGACTGGTCCAAAGTCATCCAGTGAGCTTCTTGGACAAGTGGGGACTAGAATCCAGACCTCCCAAGTCCCAGTCCAACACTCTAACCACTATGCCACACTGGCTCTCTAGGCCCTGATGCATGCCCAGTCATGTCACCACATGAGTGGTGGGGTCTTGTGCCTTCCATACATGTTGTCCCTTTCCCACTACTACAGTCAGCAAAGGATATGTGATTAATCCATTGTTGCCAAGTTAATTCCCAATAGGATCAATGGAAGTAGATCTCCAGCTGTTTTGGACATCAACTCCCAGCATTCCTGACCATTGGCCATACTGGCAGGGGCTTCTGGAAGTTGAAGTCCCAAACATCTGGAGATCTATCTTCTGCCCACCCCTGGATTGGAGCACCCATGTGGCGGAAGGATGGAAATACATGTACGTCACTCTATTTTTCAGGCAAGATTAAAGCACAGAAGAACCATCAATGATTCCTATAAAATAAACTTAAACTGGTACTTCAGTCATAGCTCAGTGCTAATGATGTGTGGAAAAGCTAATTGTGTCAGCCCAATGCATGAGGGGGCCATGTGACCATGTGGGTTAGCCCAGCCCATGGGTGTTGTTATTAGAAGCACACCAGGGTTTGTGCCCCGAATTTTCTGAGCTCTGCCCCAAATCCTTTGAATTGCCCCAGTGATGTTATCTGCCTTAACACACGCCTGCCTTTTCCTTTTGAGCTCAGTAGCCTTGCATTGACTAGATGACCTTAGGACTCACTCTCTTAGTAGACCAATAGTGGGTGTAGCTTGAATCATAAGCAATCTTGTAGGGTGGCCAGGTGTCTTGCTTTACAGAGGGCAGTTCTTTATTTGACCACCTGCCCATGGACAGCGCTCTATTTCAAGGTGTTTTCTCTTTGATGAATTGCCCAGTCCAAGTCTGGCTTAAAGACAAAGAACTATAGAAGGGAGAGCAGAGCAGGGGCCTTGAAGCTGCGTGTCATGCCCCTGCCCATGGGCAAAGTGTTATATCGGTTAGTGTGTGAGGGGAGGGGGGAGTGTGAGAGGAGTGTGGAGTGTTGGATGTCTGCTGATTGGCTGAGAGAGTGAGAAGGGGGGTGAAGCACGTGATATACACAGTGGGCGGTGCTGTTCAGGAGGGATTTGCAGGGGGCTGTCTGTGAGGAGTTTGGAGAGAGGGTGTCTGGAGTGAGGGAGAGAAGGGTGTGGAGTTTGTGAGAGGGTTGTGCAGTCTGAGAGAGACAGAGTTAAGAGCGAGAGTCTAATCTGGAGAGAGAGAGAGAGAGAGAGAGGGAGGGAGGGAGGGAGGGAGCTCTCAACGTTTAGAACCATTAACATGGTATATTTCCCTACCCTTAATTGTAGTTCAATAAACTTATTTCATTTTTAAAACTTAAAAGGTGTGGTCTGAGTTGGTTACCCTGAAGGGGGTTGGTGGCAGCGGAGGAGACAGAGAGAGTGTGGAGGTGGGACTTGACCGTATAAAGCTGCGGGTGCGAATCACAGTGAGGGAGGGACATCACACACTGCCCATCCGCAGCACCTGGACAGCAGACTGAGCAAGCCACACCGGTCACCCGAACACAGTCTTCCACACGATGGTATTGTATTTCTATTTAAATTGTTGTTATTATTTCTAAATTTGCACTTCTACATGCTCATTAGCATATGCAAGTGTTATGCAAATCCGTGCTCCCCTTTTGGTGATGGATTTCCTCTTTTTGGCAAAGTGGCCACCCTACAGGTTTCTCTTCTGAAGCCCTTTCTTGGCCCAAAGCAATGAGAGAATCAAATACTCCACTCTTCACATTCTTTACAATATACTGCCAATAAGTTCCAAAATGCAAGATTTAATGACTCTGCTTGAAAGTAAGGTATATCACCCAGCGAACTGCAGTTATTGGATGGCTTAAAATGTAATAAATAAATACATAGAAAAAGACATTGGGCTTTGATTCCAAAACAAAATTGCCTTGTAAAATCCTTAAGATGTCTCCAAGCGGAAATCTCCATTTGCTTTACGGGGGGTGGGGGGATAATTGCACTCAGTAATCAAGCTTGGTTCAAAGGAAACCAAGCTCGATTATTGTTCCTGACTCCGAGCTGAGCAGGAGCACAGGAGAGAGGCGCCAGCTGTTTTCGGGGCTGTGATAAGGCAAGCAGGCTCCCAGAGAGCGAGTGAACAGAGCGAGCACACAGGGAGAGCAAACAGGAGTTTGGCAGCGGAGTTCGGCAGGGGAGGTCAAGGGGGAGGTCCCTAAGAAATTTTCTAGACTGTTTGTTTTGTTCTAATACCACACACTTATAGGCCAATGGGTCTCTGTTGTTGACATTCAGGGAAGGCAGGACAAGGCACCAGCCATTCCAGTACGAAAAGAAAGGCAGAAACATAAAGGGAACAGAGAACTATGGAAGGAAAGGAATCTGCAGTGGTGGTGACCTGCAATGTGTGTGCAATGTTTGTTTTCCTGCCAGAGATCAACATGGCCTACACGTGCAACAAGTGCAAGCTCGTCACGCTGTTGGAAGAAAAGGTCAGAGGACTGGAGCAGCAAGTGTCAACCCTTAAGAGCATAAGAGAAAGTGAAGAGTTCTTAGACAGAACGATGGATTTTAACCTATTTGCTGCTTGTTGTTTAGTATGGATCAAAGAATGGGTTTTGTTGAAAAATAGTCGATTATTAGATTTGGAGGGATATGATTTGAGATTTGGATGGCATGGGTACATGTGGTATGATAAAGTTAAAGTGAATGTAGAATTTAATAATCACTGTGTTAGAAGTGCCATTTTGAAAATTTGGAATAAATATAAACCTAGGTTTTGTCAGAGAGTACCATTGTGGCTATCAGCACAAGAAGCCCATCATAGAAGAGAAATGTTAAGTAAATACAGTTGGTTGACATATCGTGATTTGCTGAATTTTTCACAAGATGAATGTAAAATAAAATCAAGAGAAGAACTGATAAAAGAAGGTCATACATGTCAACGGTTCTCCTATTTACAGATGGTAGAAAGGTTTAAAGTTGATAAAATGTTGTATGATTTTGAACAGAGGGTATCTGACTTTGAAAGGGAATTATGTCTAAATGATGAACATCTTATTTCAAGAATGTATAAGCTTTTGTTGAAATTTGAAACTGAGGAAGAGCAAGTGAAGGAATGTATGATAAAATGGGCTCAAAATTTTGGTTATAATATACTAATGACACAATGGGAAAATATGTGGTTAAAAGGTTTGAAATTTACTTTATGCTCTAGTCTTAAAGAGAATTTTTATAAGATGATGTATCGTTGGTACTTGTCGCCGGAGAAATTGGCTAGAATGTATAGCGGTGCATCAGATATATGTTGGAAATGTGAACAACAGGAAGGAACCTTTTATCATATGTGGTGGACATGTAAGAAAGCTAAAAGTTTTTGGGTTGAAATTCATTTATTAATGCAAAAGATTTTAAGGATTACTTTTCAATTGAAACCAGAGGCTTTTCTATTGGGAATAATGGACAGTCAGCTAGAAGGAAGATATGGAACTTTATTTTTATACATGACAACGGCAGCGAGACTAGTATATGCACAGAAGTGGAAAGGTCCAGCAGTGCCTACGATAGAAGAATGGTTGGTCAAGATGCTGGAGCTGGCAGAGATGGCCAAACTTACATCACTAATTAGAGAAAGGACAACATCTGCGTTTATTATTGAGTGGAAACCTCTAATTGACTTTTTGCAGAGACTGGAAAATAATGATTTGTTTGTTTGTGGATTTATGGAATAATAAGTGAATCTGGGACAATGGGAAGAAAGAGATTTCTCATTTGGATTATCGAGTAAGAAAAATTATTGTTACTTGTATTTGCTGTAGAAGAAAAATCGGAGGTCTATTTTGTTTTGTTAATTGTTATATGTTTGATATTATGTGTTTGTTTTATATAGAAATAAAAAAATTGGACAAAAAAAAAAAAAAAAAAAAAAGAACGATGGATCTACAGCAGCAAGGCGTAGTACAGGAGCCAGAAGGGCAACAGCAGGATGAGGCAGAGTCGGAGAATGCTGAGGCAAGGGAAAATAACATAGGGGGAACTCCCTGGAAAAGGGTGACTGTTAGGAGCAGAAGAACTAGAAGACACTCTGCGCCTGTGGAAGCAGTGGAGCTATGGAACCGCTTCCAGGTACTTGAGGACGAGAGCAGAGGACAGCCTACAGAGGACGAATTATCTGGCACCCAACATGACAGCGAGCAAGAGGCTGAAGGTCAGTCCAGTGGAGGCAATCAAACCAAGGCCTACAGCAAGAGAAAGAGAAGAGTACTAGTAGTGGGAGACTCCCTCCTGCGGGGGATTGAAGCCAAAGTATGTCGCAAAGACCCATGGACTCGCCAGGTGTGCTGTCTCCCCGGGGCACGGATTAAGGATGTGACAGAGCAGCTGCCGAGGCTCATACAGCCCACCAACACATACCCCTTTCTTCTCTTCCACGTGGGTACAAATGATACTGCCAAGCGGAGTTACAATTCAGAATCCAAGTGATTCCACCTCGTTACCCATATTGTGAAGATGGCATAAACAGCATCCTCTGGAACAAGAAAATGGACATAATTTAGGTCCTGCCAGAGCTAGGACAATACTCTGTGTAGGTTTTGTGGCACAAAGAGTTCATACTGCTATTTTCCAACATATGGAGTCATTCATTGAACAAGAATGGGGTATACTTGATAAGGATATGATGAAGCCCCATGCCTCAATAAGAAATCATTTTAGATGATTTAATAATCATACATTGAAAAGAATGCAGGTGTCAGCACACAAACATACACACAGTTGGTGGTACAAAGCAATCAGAACAAGTAATAAAAGGTAATGACTGCAACTATTGACATGTAGGAGAAATTCGCGCAAAACTTACTCTATAAATCTAGACACTGGATGTGCATTTCTAGTCTTCTCATCAGTTATAGCACAGTTGTTCCATTTATTTCTGCATTAGGTTGTTCCAGAACAGCTGATCATAACTCACTGGTCAACTTTGCGTGCAGAAGGTCCCAGGTTCAATCCCTGGCATCTCCAGGTAAAAGGGAAAGGGAGCAGGAAGACCTCTCATTGGCCGAGACTCCAGAGAGCCACCGCTGGTCTGGTACACGCCACGGCAGCGTCCCATGTCCCTCACTGCAAACTGATACACCAGCAATATCTTCCTCTCCAACCTGGCTGATTTACTATCTTCACAACTTCATTGGGTGCTGATTCATTTAACATAGGGTTGAGGAGTTTTGTTTTATCCTTCCAACCTCCATGCCAAGAAGAATCCATATGAGGAGGATCTTGGTCCAACGCTGTTCCCCAAATGCATGCTGGAACATGTGTCCTCCCAATTTTTTTCTGGAAGGCAGGTTTCTGAAGAATGGCGAGTTTGATCAGGAGGGCTTTACACTGAATCCAGGGAGGGAAGGAGTGTAGTCCCAGGGGGAGTAGGGGGGGAGCAGGGATTTGATTGTGTAGTCCCAGGGGGGACACAGAGATTTGATTGTGTAGTCCCGGGGGGGGGGAGCAGGGATTTGATTGTGTAGTCCCAGGGGAAAGGGAACAGGGATTTCATTGTGTAGTCCTGGGGGAGATGGAATTTCATTGTGTAGTCCAGGGAGGGAAGCAGGGATTTTATTGTGTAGCCCCGGGGGGGGGCGGGGAGCAGGAATTTCATTGTGCAGTCCCAGGGGAGCTGGAAGTCCCAGGGGAGCTGGTAGTCCTGGGGGAGCTAGGATTCCATTATGTAGTCCCGGGGGACCTTTCCTATGGAGCGATTCAAAACAGCGTTCAGCGACCTTAAGGAATTTCAAACAAATAGTGCCTATAGGAAAATGACGACCGGTGCAAACTTGGCACGGTCACTCTTCATCACGCGAGCGAAGCCGCGGGCAAAAGCTAGTCCTATATAATTCCAAAAGCCACAGCCCAGAAGGTTTGAAGTTGGAGGCAACCCAACCAAATATAGAACAGTGTTCCTACATCTCCACAACCTCTCCAGCACTGCGGGGATGGAGAGGGGTCCATTCGGTGCAGCTTGACCAGAATATAATGCCATCTATGTACCATTTTGATTTGGGGTGGCGTTTTTGACCTTACCTAATCACTGTGAGGTGGCTGAGGGTGCTGTGTGTGTGCTCTTTTCCTTTCTATTACACGTCTCCCCAGGCTCCTGCAGCCTCCCAGGCTGCCTGCACTTCCTGACCTGTAAAAGCCCTGTGGGAGGAACTACCTCATGATGCCTTCTCCTGGGCAGGGAGGGTGGGAAGCCAGGGAGGCCACAGACTGCCAGAGAGATGACTGTACAATGAAAGACGGGACCCTCGCACACACGCCTCAGCCACCTCAAGTAAGCTAAGCATAAGAACCCTGAACCAAACCCATGAGAATTTCTCCGAAATTTCTTCTCCTTTGAATTTCTTTTCAAAAGTTATTTCTTTTCTGTCAAAGGGAATGAGAATGGTCAAAAAATATGTGGGAGAAATTTTTGGCACAGCACAGAACAAGGGGTTCAGCCATCCTTGGCTTGATCATCATCATCATCATCCTTGACCGAGGCTGAATCCAGGCATCCTGTGGGTGAGCGCATCCCGAGTACTGCCCAAGCACCAAAGGTGCTCCCACAGAATTATTTCATCCTGGTTGGGTGGTGTCCCCCCCCCCCGCCTTTCCCAATTAGAATAGTTTCCTAATTTTATTTTCAATTAGAATCATTTCTTCATCTCAGACTCCAGCAGTTACCAACCTGCAGCCTTCCGGGGAATTCCAAGACAGGTTGTTGCCAGTCTTTAATGTTCATCTTTGGCAGCTGAGCTGGACTGCTGGAGAGGCTTTAAAAATGGAACTGATGAAAGAAACCTGCAGAAATGCTTGTTTGTTTTGTTTTTTTCAGATATGAGAATCTGGCTGGATTTTCATCTTGCCAAGCAGCCGTTTTCTTTAGCTGCAGCAACTCCTGCTGCATTATTTAACTTTCATGTAGCTCCACTTCAGCTTTCTAGTTGCCAACATATCTTTGTCCACACTCTTTGCTCTTGATCTGTAGCATCTCCTTTCAAGATTTTGGTTCTTGAACTCTGACACAGAGCTCTGTTGATGAGCCGGGGGGGGGTGGTGGTGGTGACCTGTACACATGGTTGCTGTTGCAATCTTATTTAACTCCTTTCTGTACAAATGGCTGCCTGCAAGCCCAGCACACCCTTAAGACCTGCAAAAGGAGCCCTGCTCAAAGTCCCAAGTACCTGTGAAGGAGACTGGATGAGCGGTGGTGGCACCAGAAAATATACTGGGGGCGACCGCAGCACGGAAGGGGCAAAGTGCAAATTCCTGGGAATTTGTGCCGCATGTTAGATTTCCTATTAATGTTCTCACCTAAACACATCTTATCTGAATAAAATTCCTACTAATTTAAACTTTCAAGTAAGTATGCTTGAGATACTGGTCCCAGGATAATTACAACTTTGTTGGGAGAGCATTTGGAAAGTTGTTGATGCAATTTCCTAGAGTGGCCCTGAGTGCCACACTTTAAGAAAGACATGGACAAACTGAGGAAGGAACAGCCAGCGAGGCAAACTGCCACCATCAGCTTTTGTACTTGCGACAGCTCCACCAAGCTGGGAGTGGGGGGGGGCCTCCCTCCCCAGACAAGGGCTATTCGAACCAACCACCTTCTGAGCAGGAGAGGAAGAAGAAGTGAGCTGTCATCACCACTTCTTTAAACGGTGTACTGCCGGGGTAGGCAACCTTTTGGTGCCATGGGCACATTTGACAATTGTGAGTAGCGGTTGTGGGCACCACCACAAAATGGCTGCCATGGGAGGCGTGGCTAGTTCCAAAAGACAAGTAACCTGCCCAAACAGCTGTGAACAAGGCAGAGGCGTCTGAGCCACCGCACACTGAGCAACTCCTTTGAACTCCTTTCAGCGCCTTTTTCTCCCCACCCCCTTCTTTTTCTTGGTGGCTGGGCGTGCTGTGGAAGACAGCGTTGGTCTTCATGTCCTAAGGATGCCTCTGAGCCCCATCATGTAGCCTGGAACTGGCCTCCATGGGAAATGAAGATGGCAGCAGCTGGAGGCCCTCACTTGGCTTGGATGTGATCCTAGCTGCCAGTGAGAAAATATATTAATTATGAAAAAAAAAGGGGAAGGGTTCAGTGTCTGGGAGCACATAGCAGGGAAGCAGCTTCAGCTACCGGACAGGGGAGGCGGGTGACTCCTGTTTTGGTGGGGCTCCTTTTCCATTGCAGGTTTTCTTTGGAGCTTCATAGGAGCTCTCCGTGGTGCTGAATCATAGAATCATAGAAAAGTAGAGTTGGAAGGGGCCTACAAGGCCATCGAGTCCAACCCCCTGCTCAACGCAGGAATCCAGGTCAAAGCATCCCTGACAGATGATTGTTCAGCTGCACCTTGAATGCCTCCAGACTGGGAGAGTCCACCACCTCCCTAGGTAGTTGATTCCATTGTCTTATTGCTCTGACAGTCAGGAATTTTTTCCTGATGTTTAGGTGGAATCTGGGTTCCTGTAACTTGAGCCCATTATTCCGTGTCCTGCAAACTGGGATGATCGAGATGAGATCCTGGCCCTCCTCTGTGTGACATCCCTTCCAAGTCCTGGAAGAGTGCGATCATATCTCCCCTCAGTCTCCTCTTCTGAAGGCTAAACATGCCCAGTTCTTTCAGTCTCTCCTCATAGGGCCTTGTTTCCAGTCCCTTTATCATCCTTGTTGCCCTCCTCTGAACCCTCTCCAGTTTGTGTACATCCTTCTGAAAGTGAGGTGCCCAGAACTGGACGCAGTACTCAAGATGAGGCCTGACCAGTGCCAAGTAAAGGGGAATTATCACTTCCCGCGATTTGGAAGCTATACTTCTATTAATGCAGCCCAAAATAGCATTTGCCTTCTTTGCAGCCACATCGCATTGCTGGCTCATATTCAGTTTGTGATCTACCACAATTCCAAGATCCTTCTCACTTGTAGTATTGTTGAGCCAAGTGTCCCCCATTCTGTAACTCTGCATTTGGTTTCCTCTCCCTAGGTGCAGCACTTGGCATTGATCCCTATTAAATTTCATTCTGTTGTTTTCGGCCCGGCGCTCCAGCCTATCGAGGTCACTTTGAATTTTGTTTCTGTCTTCCAGAGTATTAGCTGTTCCACCCAACTTTGTGTCATCTGCAACTCTACCCCCAAAATAGGTTCGCCACCGTGGAGCACCATGGGCAGCTTCTATGAAGCTCCAAATAAAAGCTGAAAAACCTGTAGTGGAAAAGGAGCCCCACCGAAACAGGAGTCACCGGCCTCCCCTGCAGTAGGAGAAACCTGCTAACATTTAAGAGCTGTTTGGTAGTGGAACAGACTGCCTTGGGAGGTGGAGGGCTCTCCTTTGCCGGAGGTATTTCAACAAAATCTGGATGACCACCTGTCAAGGATGCTTTAGTTGCATTCTGCACTGCAGATTCTGCATTGGGCAGGAGGTTGGACTAGATGACCTCCAAGGTCCCTTGAACTCCATCATTTTATGAGAATATTCAGCAGAATGGCCCTTATCTTACTTGCAAATAGGGTGCACGAGATCATAGATTTCATTGATCATAGAGCTGGAAGGGGCCTACAAGGCCATTGAGTCCAACCCCCTGCTCAATGCAGGAAACTAGAGGAGGGGTCTCCCATCCAAGGAATAACCAGGCCTGACCCTGCTTAGCTTTCCACACTCAGACAAGTTGAAGTAGAGTTGGAAGGGGCCTACCAGGCCATCGAGTCCAACCCCTGCTCAATGTAGGAATCCAGGTCAAAACATCCCTGACAGATGGCTGTCCAGCTGCACCTTGAATGCCTCTAGATTGGGAGATCCTGCAGAACAGTGTTCTCCAACCTTGGGTCCCCAGATGTTTTTGGCCTACAGCTACGCTGGCTGGGGCATGCTGGGAGTTGTAGGCCAAAAACATCTGGGGACCCAAGGTTGGAGAACACTGCTGTAGAATATTTACAAATTAATTGGTTCTGTTTCCCATCTCTGTCGGAATTCACTTGTAAACACGGGGTGAGATACCAGGAATCATTTAGCATAGCATTCAAAGAGCTGGACTGAAGAACTTATGGACAATTTTTTGAGGCCTGGAAACCATTAGACCATGTGATTGTCAGCTGGGAGAAGATCAAAGCCTTGCACTTGCAAAACAATTTGCCTCTTTTAACAGGACACTCTGGCTGCCCAATGAACAGAGGCAGGGTAAAGGACCAGGCAGATGGCTCTCTTTCCAGAATTACGGCCTCAGTTGCTGCAGGCTCAGAGAATTGGCTGGGCTGCCACTATAAATCTAAAGCCAGGTGCTTCTGAGAGCAGGCAGAGGGACCCCTTTAGGAGGCAGGAGGTGTGGGCCGAATCCCATCCACAGCCACTTTTGTGTATGCTTCCAAATACTACTTGTAAAAGTGCACAAAAGGCCTGTGCATAAATAAAAACACAGGTCTTCAGTGAGACCTGAGTGAATGGCCAGCTTCATCCCCTCCCCTTCCAAGAGGGAGCTGCATGCCAGAAGCGGGACAGGCAGCCGACGGAGTCACTTCGGGTGCAAGCCTACGGGGATGCCCGTAACCCTCTGGACTCCGAGGATTACCGTACATGCATCCTATGCCGGGTGGGAGGAGCGGGGAGGCAAAGGTCGCCTCCACACTTCCCCCGCCCTGCAAAGCAGCTCGATGGCCGATTTCAGCTGTCTGGCTTCCTGTCCAGGCACCGGTCTCCTGTCCTCCCCACCCCACCCCCCGGAACACCTACCAAGCCCTTTATTTATTTTATTTATTTATTTCATTTTTATACCGCCCAATAGCCGAAGCTCCCTAGGCGGTTTACAGCAATTAACAAGGCAGTCCCTGCCCGCAGGCTTACAATCTAAAAAGACATGACACACAAGGGAAAAGGAATGGGGAGGGAAATGACCTAGGAAATGACCTTATGACCTAGGAGAAGCAGCCAGTGCGGTTCTTTCCGCACCAGCTGCAAGTGGGGAGGGCGGGAGCTCCGAGCACGGAGTCCCAGCCCCGACGTTGGAGCTGGGACTCCAAAGAATCTTATGGCCCTCTAGACGCTGTCTAGGGACCATAGGATTGCTCTGCTCCTATGTTTTACAGGAATTTTCTCCCTTCCTTCAGGGACATCAAAGAACACAACCCTCCTTCCCTCTTCCATTACCTCTATCGATATCTGGGTGGGAGTGAACACTGTCCGCCATTTGGTCAGAGAGGCTCCAGGCGCTTGTTGCTTGGCTCAGGGTTTTTGTCTTGCTGCAGCAATGTTCGAGAAGAACCCCTGACTGAAGACGGGGCTCGCTGGGTAAAGGTTAGGAAGAACGTTTGGGTTTATTTTATTCTTTGTAATGTAATCTGATCAATCAAGCCACCCTTTAAAAGTAGGAAAGCCTCACATCCAGTTTATTAGAGAGAGAAAAACTATTATAGGATGAGTCCTTTGGATGCTACAAAATGCTGTTGCTCAGCCATGCCCACGGACAGTCTTTGCCTTCTGGCCGGAAAAAGTCACGTGCTCATGTTCATCACCAGACTCCTGCACTGGAACAAACAATCCAGGCAGGAGTCTTTCCCAGCTCTCCCTGGAGCTGCCAGGAATTGAACTTGCCACCTGTTGCTTACAGGAAAGGTGCGAGATACAGTCTGTGCCTAAACGACAAGTCAGTGAGGTTGTTGGTGTTTTGCACATATGTGAGAGCCAGTGTGGCCTAGTGGTGAGAGTGCTGGACTGGCACTCGGGAGATCCGGGTTCTAGTCCCCGCTTGGCCGTGGAGCTCACTGGGTGACTTTGGGCCAGTCACTGACTCTCAGCCCAACCCACCTCACAGGGTTGTTGTGAGGCTAACATGGAGCGGAGGGGGAGCACCATGTAAGCCGCTGCAGGTTCCTTGGAGGGAAAAAGGTGGGGTATAAATGTAATAATAAATAAAAATGTGTGTCTATAACTGCTGCACCACCACTACACACACACACACACACACACACACACCTGAATTCAACAATTGCGCCAGCCCTTGATTTTTATAACCACAACAGTGCAAACAGGGATTTTTATTTTTATATTGCAAATCTTCTGATTATACTGGATTTTCTTGAACAAACACTAGGAGTCCCACGCCAGGGCCTCTCTGCAGAGGGACCCACCCAAGCCCTTTCCTCTCTCAGCACCACTGCTGCAGCTGGGCAGAGTGGGGTATTGCAAGTGCCGGCTCAGCGGGCAGGCCGAGGCTGAGAAGATTCCACGGAGAGCTGGCCTGGCACACCCACCGAAGCCTGACATCCAGTCCGAGCTTGTAGGAAAACAGGAAGTTGCTTTGTACCAAGTCAGCACATTGGTCCATCTAATGCAGTAATGCGTACACCAGCTTTCCCTAACTTGGTGTCCTCCAGATGTGTTGGCCCTGCTGGCTGGGGATGATGGGAGTTGTAGTCCAAGGCATGCTCCAGGTTTGGGAATGCTTGTCTACACTGATTGGCAGTGGTTTCCTGGGGTCCAAGGAGGTGCCAGGGATTGAACCCGTGGCCTTTTACGTGCCAAGCGGGCGCGCTGCCCCTGAGCTGCTGCCTGCGGGTAACAAGCAAGTTGCTCTGAGTAAGGAGCCCCTGATGTGGATGTTGTCAAGCCGGGAAGGTTTTTCAAATCCGGCGCCATTTCTCTAGCTTGAAATGTAAAACCGAGATTCTGCACCTGCAGGGTCAGCGCGCATCAAAGTTCTTTAGCATTAATACTAACCCTTGATGAGCCGACAACAATGTCCGATGTTCTTTATCCATTAAACTCTCAGTGACTCTGCTCAAAACTAGCACGGCTATCAATTACGGAGAAACTGGTTTGTTCTCAAGATATAAAGGAACTAATTGTCAATTTGTTAACAGCAGGTAGATTACCGGTAATGATTGTGAGGAAATGGAAAGTCCAACATGATTTTTTAGTTACTGATTGGTACAAGGTGTGGGATATTGCTTTAAACGATAAATTAACTTGTAGTATCAAATGCAAAAAGGGACAATTAAAGAAAAATAAGTTCAAGGATATTTGGGGAGTATTTTTAGGTTATTAGTAAAGGGAAAAGGGAGTATGCCATATCAAGATATGATGTATTTTTGGAATATTAAATAATAATGGATTACTGAGATAGAAACCAACCTTTGGTCCCAAGGTATTGGGTGCACTGTATTTTTTTTCTTTTATGTATGTTCTTTTTATTTGGATTATACATATATTGTTTGAAAAAATTAAAATATTAAAAAAAAACACCTCTCAGTGACATGATCAAATGATCCAACCAAGCAGCCATGGGTTTAGTGCGCATCCTCTCCACATTTGGGTAAATATGTTCCATTGTTTCTGGCAAACGCCCTATGTGGGGGCTGCACCTCATCCACATCTCAAATCATCGTGTGTGTGTGTGTGTGTGGTATTCTTGTTTTCATAACTTTCAGGATCCAAGATGCAGTAAGCCAATGTTTTATTTATTTATATATATAATTAAGGAGCCATCATTAGAGGTAGAGAGGAATACTATGCTGGTGCTGCTGGATCACCACCTACTGAGCGTTTGCTCTTGGGACAGGGGTGGGCGACCTGTGGCCCTCAAGATGTTGTTGGACTGCAACTCCCATCAGCCCCAGCCGGCACAGTCAATGGTGAAGGGAGCTGCAGTCCAACAACATCCAAAGGGCCACAAGTTGCCCACCCCTGCCTCAGGGTCACACACAGCATACAATTAAGTACAACTTTCTTAAAGTGAGCGTGTCCTCACAGTGACAGCTGACCAGCTCTCCGTCCGTGCAATCCTTTCTCACACACACACGCACTCTCGCTGACACACACGCACTCCTGCAAGTGCTAACAAGAGTCCCATCATTGCAAACATGAGTCTGAAACTCCACAGGGGGAAGAGAAGCCGCAGGTGGAAAATTCAGAGCAAAGAAAATGTAAGTGGGGCAAAATTAAGGTCCCTTTGAATTGCCCCCTCCCCAAACTGCTTTTTCAGAAAACAAGTTACACACATTGGTGTGTGATGTTTCACCAGGAGGCAATACAGTCATGCCTTGGATTGAGAGCATAATTCGTTCCGGAACTGTGCTTGTAATCCAAAACACTTGTATATCAAAACGAAATTCCCCCCCAAAAAATTGTAGATTTTTTAAATTTAAGCCGTACTACAGTACTTGTATTGAAAGACGTCGCTT
This sequence comes from Shinisaurus crocodilurus, assembly GCA_021292165.1. Classification (NCBI taxonomy): domain Eukaryota; kingdom Metazoa; phylum Chordata; class Lepidosauria; order Squamata; family Shinisauridae; genus Shinisaurus; species Shinisaurus crocodilurus. Next base: position 2,848,961 of record JAHFWL010000004.1, on the reverse strand, counting down.
GTATATCGTCAATTTTTTAAAAAATAAATATTTAAAAATTTGCTTGTCTTGCAAAACGCTCTCAAACCAAGTTACTTGCAATCCAAGGTATTACTGTAATTGAAAACATGATAATCAACACCAAATGTGCTGGTCAGGAGATCAGTCCCAGCAGAAAATTGGCAGCAGAATAAAAGAAATGGGCTTCCAAGATCAGTCAGGGACAGGATTTGTGATGCCTTTCCTGGTAACATCTCAGGACAGGCCAGTTTGGTGTCTGTGGCACAAGTGCAGCCTAGTGATGGACAGATCCATCCATTAGGAATCTGTGACAATCTCACATATTCATTTGTAATTCCATCCCATTTCCACAATGTGCTTTAAAAAAAATCTCTACAAAATGTGCATATAAATATGCATTTAAATCTGTATTTTCTCAAAAAATATGCATTTCTGAATGTATTTTATCCTAAAATAACATTTTAAAAAGCATTAAAATGTTTTTGAGTAGAGAACTGCATCACAAACGTGAACTCCAGAGGATAACCACATTCCGATCCACACATTGGCCCAGGAGGTGCTGAATGTATCAGTTCACATCAGCATTCATTTGGCTATTATGCCACGAGTGGTTCATAGGATCAGAGTTGGAAGGGGCCTACAAGGCCATCAAGACCAACCCCCTGCTCAATGCAGTTAACTAGAGGTGCGGTCTCCCATCCAAGTAATAACCAGGCCTGACCCTGCTTAGCTTTCCACACTCAGACAAGCTGAGCCAGCGTGAGCCACAGGCCTGTTGTCCAACTCCACCCTTAGAAACCAGTGGAGATGACAGCAGTTGCTGGACCAGAGTGGAAACTGAAGGAGAAGTCCTGAGAGAAGCCTTATACGTATTCCAGGACACCAAAATCTTACCAGGAGGAGAAGTCATTGTTTTAAATGGGGTGGAGCCTTGTAAGGTAATTGGCTTATTCTTAACGGCCTGCAGCTTCAGGAATCCTTGAACTGGTATGTTTTCCTGAGCTGTAGTTTGCTTACTATTCATGAAGGTAGTTTGAGTCACTGCAATGCTTGAAATGCAGCTGCGATATAACCCTTACCATAATCGTGCAGAACATTCTGGCTGCATTTGAAATATGCTCTCCATGTATATTTTATGTTTCACTGGAGCCCCCCTGCCTGGTTAATTTAACAACTGTTTTCTAATCAATCTCAAGATCTTTTAGCCGCGTGATGTTTTAAGGGCCAATGTACATGGTAACAACAGGGGTGGTAATGTCTGTAGAGATGCATATACAGCAACATCTCCTTTTACACTCCAGTTGTGCCATTCAGTGTTCTTAAAAGAGCTTAGTGTGCTTAGTTCCAAGCCCCTGCAGTCTAGATGCACTTTAGTAGGGCTGGTAAAGGACAGAGCCCTCAGGTCTCAGCAAGAGATTTTAAAAATGGCACCTATATCTGAAAGCCAGCTTCTGGGTCCTGCCTTTGTCACACTTGACTCAGTCTGGAGCTATGTAACTGATGGGCTATGTAAATAGGTTGGACTCGAAGGGTACTTGAAGGGTTGTCACACAGAGGAGGGCCAGGATCTCTTCTCGGCCATCCCAGTTTGCAGGACACGGAATAATGGGCTCAAGTTACAGGAACCTAGATTCCACCTAAACATCAGGAAAAATTTCCTGACTGTCACAGCAATAAGACAATGGAACCAACTACCTAGGGAGGTGGTGGGCTCTCCCACTCTGGAGGCATTCAAGGTGCAGCTGGACAGCCATCTGTCAGGGATACTTTGACCTGGACTCCTGCACTGAGCAGGAGGTTGGACTCAATGGCCTTGTAGGCCCCTTCCAACTCTACTTTTCTATGATTCTATGACTCAGTTCTCAAGGGCTCCCACTAGGGTCTATGGCAGGGCTCTCCAACCTTGGGTCCCCAGATGTTTTTGGCCTCTGCTGGAGCATGCTGGGAGTTGGAGGCCAAAAACATCTGGGGACCCAAGGTTGGAGAACACTGCACTAATGGATCAGAATGAAACCAGTGATGCAGCTGACGGGGTCCAGACCTTTCCCCACAACTGCAGAGTGACACCGACATTGTGAATTGTTGTGACCTGCCCAGAGGCTATTGGGCAGTATACAAACAAAACAATAAATAAATCACAGAATGCATTTACTCTGCTGCATAATAACTGGCACATGAAGCCATTCCCTGCCACACAGTGTATAATATTTTGCTCAAGGACCTTAACATTTTGAAAACAAAATGCATGCAACTTTAAATAAGCACAGGCAAGGGTTATGTGGTGGATTTTTTTTAATCCATGGAAACTTTATAAACATTATTACAACTAATCTAATCATTTTACCAAACAAAATACATCAAATGGAAGATATCTTAAGTGCCTTGAAATTCACAAAATAGAGAGTTGAATTGCTGGACATCTTTAGCTTATGATGAAAAGCAGGCCTGAGAAAAAGTGTACCAATTTGATGTTGGTGATCATATTAAAGTCATCATGTATCTTTGTTGAGAAAATTACCACAAGACTTCGACTTCAAAGGCTGCAACGAAGAATGAACTTTCACATATCAACAGCTGCTATATGGGATCTATCAGACTTTTTAACAGTTCCCCCATGTCGTTTCCCATGCATTGACCGGCAGTATTTGCATAATCCATTAACTGATTACGGTACTTGGAATAATGGATTAACTACTGATCCATTATGGATCAACTGGGGCACCCAGTTGAGTGTTGTCAGTCAAATATAAGGCCTTAGATCAGCCTTCCCCAACCAGGAGGCCCCCAGATGTGTCGGACTACAGCTTCCCGCATCCCCCAGCCAGCCTGGGGGTTGTAATCCAACACATCTGGAGGCCTGCTGGTTGGGGAAGGCTGATCTAAGGCCTTATATTTGACTGACAACACTCAACTGGGTGCCCCTTTAATGCTAAACTGGAGGGTGTCGGATTTTCTAATTCCACTAGATCTATCTGCCATTCTATCGTCTGACTTGTGCCCACTGTTAAAACAGCTGGACCTCATGGATGGGATGACATTCTCTTATTTGAACACCAATTTGTGAGCAATTGTTGAGGTTGGCACAGAGAGACAACATCAATATGGATGAAGTGCATGAAGTGCACGTTTTATTTTCTTTGCCACTGCTAAGCATACGCACACATGAAGACAGCATGCACACCAAAACTGCAAGGAGTCAACTCTTTATGTCTTCCTGCATAGCATGCTGCAAAAGCCAACATTATGCCTAGAAAGTGAGCTGGATTGTGCACAAAGGCAGGCAGCATGTTTAGGTGCAAAGTACTGCTAGAATGCACCATCTTGATGTTTTGTGCATCCCTCTCCCTGTCAACCTGGTTCTTCAAAGCAATGGAATGCAAGGGAGTGCTGTGGCCCTGGTCCTGAAAAACTGGACCCTGGTGGGACACGGGGTGGCAATTTCTAGAGTGTTCTGAGAGAAGGTGCAGCCCTAGACTACACATAAAGACCCATAATAGAACAAGGAAAATGCACATCGATGATGAGGAATTGAAAGCTCCATTGCCATCTCCTCCATAGATGAGAGGTAGGGAGGCACATCAGTGGCTGAGTCACTGTGTGTGTATACATGTATGCACGCATGCGCATAGGTGCACATGCGCACACACACAAAGAGAGTAAATGGGTCTTGGCATGAAAAAGGTCTCTCCCTCTCTTGTGCCTGCTGCAGTACTGCCAGTATCAGAATAAAAGTAGCACTAAATGACAGTCTTGTCTCATTGCAAAGCAAGTTAGAAGTAGCTCCCTGGGTGGAAAGCAGCCTCGGGAAGGGTGGAATGAGGCCCAACACCAGATGCCGAGACAAAGCAATTTGGAGCTTCTCCTGTCTCAGTTACGGACAGCTGCTTTGGATGTTCGAGAAAATGCCATCAGAGGGAGGTGCATCTTCAGTGCCTAGTGCCATTCTCAGTATGAGGGAGCATCCCAGCTTCAAATGTCTTCACATTCTTATGAAGAATTGGAAAGGAACCAATGTTCCCCCCCTCCCACCCACACCTGATTGTACAAGGTGGCGTGGAGGGGGTGGGTGGATTGCAAGCTTGGAGAGCAATCCATCAATCTGGGCAGGAGTGTTTTCAGCATTTTACCAACAGCAGTCCTGCTACAGACTGAACACGAGCACACGAAACCCCCATTCAGGTTTTTTTTAAAAAAAGAAGAAGTGGGGGACAGCTTAAAACAGTGTTCCCCAACCTGGGGTCCTCCAGCTCTGTTGGACCACAACTCCCCCAGGTTGGGGAACACTGGCTTAAAACAATCTTAACACAGCCAGCATATCAACAGCAAGAAATGTCCAAAGGCAGAGCTTTCTGAATAGAGTAGGACAGACTGAGGTTGACTCGGTACATCCATCCTGGGAAATCCCTGGGCAACACCTCTTTGCCAAGTAAAGGAATGTAAAACAGCTCGATTTTAATTCGTTGCTCCGCACCACCTCCCAGACCCACCAAATGTCCTTCCGGTGCCATATAAAGTCGGCCTCTAGCAAACAAGTCGTGCTCTTTGGACACAGGCAATGGCAGAAGCTTGACTGTAGGGAGGAGGAGGAGAGAGAAGGAATGAATGGCAGCAGCGGCTGATTTTTGACAACGGCAAGATGGAAAGATTCTTCCCCGAGGAATATCCCCTTCTCTGGCAGCAATGCAAGCTATTCACAATGGTTTGCTCGAAAAACAAGATCCTGTAGAATAACTGATCTGCACAGCACAGAACATCACATATACCGGGGTAACAGGAGAATCCGTGTGGGGAGCTGTAGCAAATCTACCTGGAACCAGCCAGGGTCAGCCACATAAAAATCTGGAAAAAGAACAGAAGCCACATCTATTAAAGCAGAGGTCCCCAACATGGTGCCCACGGGCACTGTGGCACCTGCTGGCGCCCTCAATGGCACTCATGCAGCGGTCTCCAATGTGCTGCCCGCAGGCTACCGGAAAATTTTTTTCCCCCTCCATTGTGGCATAACCCCACAATTCAGTTCCCTGGTGTATGTCTGCCTTAGTATGTTTAGTGAGTATAGAATGTTGAACTGAGTGGGTGTGGTTTGTGATGTCTTGGAAAGGGTGGGGGAGGAGTATATAAGGAGTGTTGGAGGGATGTCAGAGTGAGTTGGGGAGTTAGGTTAGTTGGGTCGTTGTCTTTTGCTTCTTACAGTTATTCGTGCCTTGTCTGTCAGGAGTTTTGAAAGAAATCAGTGCTTGTCTGAAGAGTGAAAGTATTTAGAGTTATAGGGGCTTAGGTTAATTACAAAGTGTTTGGTGTAGGCAGGTTTAAAGTTATTTTCTGGAACTAAGATTTTGAGAATTAATATAAACTTATTTTAATTTTGTTTGCTACCCAAATCCTACACGTCAGCTTGGCGTTATTAACCAGCATTACTGTTAAATCTACACACACACACTCCTTTGTACCCACAGTATCACAGATTTAAAATAGATCCTTAATAACCTGTATTAATCTTTTCCCTCATTGGTAGGGGAAAGGTTTCATTTGACCCTCCCCTCAGGTTTTTAAGTGTTGGTGCTTAGCCTGAGAAGGGTTTATGCGTCTGGTCCTAGTGTGAAGGGACTGTGTCATCACAGTCTCCAATGTGCTGCCTGCAGGCTACCGGGGGTGGGTGGGGTGTTCCTCCATTTTTTAAAATATACGTACATGGATTTGTATGAAATGCACACAACTTTCTAGCAATTATACACAGGCTTCAACAAAAGTGGACCAAATATCCAAATAAGTATCCATTTGAAGGTGGCATCTATATGCCATCCATTCATATATCGAAAGCATTGTAAGGTCCTCAGTCTATTGCATTATAGGAGGTGAGTGTTTATCCTTCCAATGTTGTAATATCAGCTGTCAATATTAGCTTTTAGCTGTCAAAAGGGTGCAGAGAATCTATTTCCACTTCCATTTGCTAATTTCCACGAAGCAGGTAAATAATTTAAAAGAGCGTGAACATCAGTCAATAGTAAAGACTGTTCCAGTAGAAAATGTATCTCTGTAATAACCTCCTCCCAAAAAGAAGCAACTCCTGGACATTGACAAAACGTTATTTAAAAGAAGCATTAGCTGTATTGCACCGCCAGCAATTAGCCCAATTAGAAAATCCCTTATTAAAGAGACATCACAGTGTCCAATAGACACGAAACAAACATTTTTGCTGAGTAAGACGCAGCCGAAGATCCACAGATGCAACAGGCAGACGCCAAAGCAGCGATCCACTGATTACGCATTTTGTGGTGGTGCCACAGCAGTTTCTCAAATTCCCAAATGTGCCTTTGGGTCCAAAAAGGTTGGGGAGCCCTGTATTACAGCATAACAACAGATTCCAAAATGCCATGTGATATAGGCTTGCTGGAACTGTACCACTTTGGAATACAGGTAAAGGGAGATCCCCGGTTGGAATTTCCCACCACGCCCTACAAGCACCAGCAGCAGTCAGGTTCTCCGGGAACCATTTGTTGTGATATGTATCACTTCACAAGCTGAAGCACATTGTTTACACATGGAAGGAACAGAATGGCTGTAAACAAGTTTGTTATATCTTTCTAGATTCTCATGTTTTTCATGGGAAGCTAGACCGTGGGAGCAATATGAGCTAGTCACATGGTTTGTATGTTCTGATGACGTGCTAACTTGTTTTTCTGTCTGAAGCCATCTTAGAGAGAGGCAGGACTGCTTCCTCTCTTCTTCTTGGTTCTTTTTGCTGGACTTTGTCACTGCAACAATGTAACGTCTTTGCTAAGGTGGAGTGAAGCTCAACTTACTCCACTGGATGTAATGCTTGCTTTGCATTTATACTCTGCACATGGACTGTAACTAGGAAATGTATACTCTGTAGAACTTTACTTGCTAAGTGAATAAACAGGTAGAATTAGATCTGTGGTGTTCCAGAGTGTTTCCTGACTCCATGGATTAATCTGCAACGGGGAAGCTGGAAGCAGTCTGATAACAGGGCAGACTGGGCTGGAGAAACTGGCACAACATGCTGCACGCTGCGCGGGGGGAGGTGAGATCTGGAAGATCTGTGTGTGGAATTTCAGCCGTCTGCTAGCACACAGAGACAGGATTTTAATTCTCCCAACTCGCACACACTCTGCTCAAAGTTAACCCCTTCACCATTGCCTGCTCGTTATGAAATGAAAGCAGACCTTTAGCACTTCAGCCCTCATCGCTTGGGAGTCTGTCTTGGGGTGATGAAGAGCTGCAAAAGAAGGATAGAAGCAAATTAAAACATAATAATAAATAACTCACAAGGTAACCCTATCCTTGAATTACTCCAGCTAGATGAGAACAGGCTTGCAACTAAACCCCGTAGCGCCACATTATGGTGGCATAGATGTTACGATGGCAGAAGGACATGGTTATGCCATCAAATCAGGGTAACTGCTACACCATGATAGATGCAATGGAGGAAGATGGGGGGGGGAGGAATGCAACTGGGGGAGTGATAACAGCTCCCCCCCCCATCCCTGCAGGCAAACCAGCGCCTTTCACTAAGAAAGCTGGGACAGGACAAGCACAAGGCCTATTCATCATCTTCATCATCATCATCAGGCGATCACTCGAGACCGAGTAAGATTGTCTTCCAGGATAAAAATTTACAAAAAAGAGATTTTAAAAGGAGGAAATTCTAAAGAAGATTGTGTAGACTCTAGCGATGGGTCCATAAGTGACTGTGGAGGCCAATTCTAGATCCACACAGCTTCCCACAGTGAGGACACAGGTTACCAGATGGAAGATGGTCCTGTAAAGGATTCATCTGACGTGCTTTTCGCTTAGCACGTTTCTCCCTTTCACCTTGCACTCGGGCTTCTTCAAAGTCCATAGAACCTTTGTGAAAGGCCAACCTCCAGTTAGATCGTTCATGGGCCAGAGCTTCCCAGTTTTCGATGTTTATATTGCATTTTTTTAGATTAGCCTTAAGAACATCTTTAAACCTCTTATATTGACCACCAATATTCCGCTTTCCATCCTTGAGTTGGGAATAAAGTAACTGGGAGACAGCAAGGCCTATTACCGCTATTAGCACTGGACTCTATGAGTCTGCAAGGCAGTCGCTGACTAGCGATGCTTCCAGGTAGACGGCTCCTAGCGCTACCACTCAGAAGGCACCATGTGCAGCTATTCTGTCTTTCCCTCCTTCACAGATTTTTCTGCAGTAAGGAAAAAGATGCAAGAAGCAGTGGGAAAACACGGGACGGTTAGAAGTGGAAGACGAGATCGCCGGGACCCCCTGTAAAATTCTGTGAATGAGTCAGGACAACAGTGCAATAAAAGCCTCATCTGGAAGCTCCCTAGATGTGTGCAAGAATGCAGGATCGGACTGCTTTACACTCCAAAAAGAGCCAAGTATCTGAAAGCTGCCTCTCAGTGGAAAGGCGGGGCACTTAGAATATATAATACAGTCATGCCTTGGACTGAGAGCATAATTCGTTCCGGAAACGTGCTTGTAATCCAAAACACTCTTATATCAAAACGAAATCCCCCCCAAAAAAAATCTGTACAGAGATTTTTAATTTCAGCTGTACTACAGTACTTGTATTGCAAGACGTCGCTTGTATATCAAGTAAATAAATATATAAATAAATAAAAATTTGCTTGTCTTGCAAAACGCTCTCAAACCAAGTTACTTGCAATCCAAGGTATTACTGTAAATGTATCTTGCGTGTGAAAAACAAGTTCCTAGTCTTCATGGTTATGAACAAACTCTTGAATCCACACAGGCAGCTTCAGGCTGCCTGGGAACAGGGATTGTCTTAGAATACCCGCTCCCAGCCCTGGGTGCCCTCCTCAATCCATCAGCACGATGCAACAAGAATTCCGACTGCATGCACACGCTGGCCTGCCTTACCTTCCTCTCCTGAAGGAAGCCGTCTCAAAGAACTTTGTCCTGGAGGCCACTCTGCAAGAGTAAGCAGGACAGACCATTCATTTTCCATATGACAATGAAGCGGCTCTTTGGGAAGAGCCTCTTAGATCAGGGGAGCAGATTGAGGTGGGGGAGGAATTACGGTTGGCCAGCATCATTCCCGTAATACTACTGAGCCCGGATGGTTTACCAAATGGAGCCACCCAAAACATGGCAGTGGCTTCTGCATCCGTCCCGCTCCAATCCACAAATTTCAGGGTGATTTGTTTTCAGAGTGGCTTGTCATGTTGTGCGAACCCGGCACAATGGCCTGTGCGTGGCTTGTTGGAAAGGGCCACAGAGCCGCCTGGCAAGAGCAGCAAGAAACCCGGTCACGCCTCGTGATCTCGCAAACGATATCCCCTCGCTATTACGTCTTGAAATGACAGTAGTCAATTCACTCCTCCACTTTGTTGTCCAGTGACAACTTTTTCTCCCCCACCTTGGAGGAGATTTGCACATATTTAACGTTATTTCCCACCACCACCACTACCTTTGAGGAGATTTGCGCATATCTGATGCTCTTTTTTTTTTTAAACCTTTGGGGAGATTTACACAAATGTAACTTTTAAAAAAAACCTTTCGGGGAGATTTGCACGAATTTGCACCAATCTCCGCGAAAGTTTAAAAAAACAAATAAATAAAGTTACATTTCCACAAATTTCTCCAAAGGTGAAGAAACAATAAATTTGTGCCAATCTCCCCAAAAGTGGGGGGGGGGGGGAATCCTACAAAATAAAACTCTACTCTGCTAATGAGCACATTGCACTCCTTAGTGGAGTTGGCTGCTAAGGTTGTGCTGCAAAGGCCCATGGGATACATGCCGGGAGGTGGCGGGAGGACGAAGGGGGCCACGAGCCACGGCAAGCCACAAAGCACCTGAGTAACGTGGGTGAGCGAGCAAACAACCAGGCCACAGCAGCACATTTTCAGGGTTGCTTACTGTGATGGGTGAACTGGCCCAGAGTGGGCCAAATGCAGGTGCAGGCAAGCAGGACAGAATAGAGATGAAGTGTAGGCCCCTCCAAAGGGAGATGTTTCTTCCCACCTTTTCACCTATCGGGGCAGGAGACTGCTATAAGAGATATGGGAGTGTGTCCTACAATTCCACAGTAGCACACAACATGTTATGGATTGCAGCATTCAGCTTCTTGTAAATCTCAGATTTTATTTAAAAAGAAAAAGATGAAGTTTCTAGTCCTTATGACTGCAAAGATCTACTTGAAAGGACAGTGGGCAACGCCGGACAAAATCCCAGAATGTGCTTCCAGACAGAGGGCTCCTAGTGCTAACAATCAAGATGTTATGCATCAGTTCTGTCTTCATTTTTCTTTAATGGGTTTTCCATGGTGGGAAAACACGGGAGGTTCATGAGTGGAAGGTGACATTGTCTGGAAAACCCACCCCATCGGTAAACTTCTGGGAATGACGCAGAGCCATGGAGCTATAAAAGCCTCCTCTGGAAGCACTCAGAAGCTGGTGGAGTGGCTGAACAAGGTTTGCAGCAGTTGGGGCCGAGTATTCAAGAGGTCTGTCTCGCTCCCCACTCTTTCCTATAACTAGTCAAATAACTACAATTAAGTTGCTCAACGTTGAGAAACTCTACAGAATTCTGTTTTCCTTAGCACAGAATTTGGGTTGCTTTTAGATTTTTAGACTTCTAAATCTAAGTTTAGATTTTCATAGATTCATAGATCATAGAGCTGGCAGGGGCCTACAAGGCCATCGAGTCCAACCCCCTGCTCAATGCCGGAAACTAGAGGAGGGGTCTCCCATCCAAGTAATAGCCAGGCCTGACCCGGCTTAGCTTTCCACGCTCAGACAAGCTGAGCCAGCGTGAGCCACGGGCCTGATACAGATCTGGAGTGCACTAGGTTGGGGAAGGCTGCCCTACATGGAGAGCCAGTGGGGTGTAGTGGTTAGAGTGTTGGACTGTGCTTTTCCTTTTGTGCACAGGCCGTGAATATAGGTGAGAAGGGCGAACTGCCTCGTGCCTAGGTTTATTGGGACTCCACATGCATGAGATGTACCATGCACACAGAGGAGGTGCACACCGAGAAAATGGTATTCATAGTTTCTGGCATCCGCATGCAGCGTGATTTCCCTCCCAGATGGGAGAAAGTCTGGTATAACTGGTGCATCATTTTTGTCTTGTTTTGCAGTTCACAGATTATGTTACTCGTGTCACAGTGTTCCGCTTAAATGCCACTGCTTGGATGCAATGCAGAAAGTGAGGGTGAAGTGTGTGGCAGGCAGCTGTCACCATCGCTAGTTGACCTCTCCTGAGAAGTGGCTAATGAGAAGATGATTCACTCCTGAAACATTTAACCTCCACAGCTATGTCACAGCAGCATTGGCTGCAGGGAGGCAGCTCCTGGCTGCCAAAAACAGTTAGCCCTTCTTGAGTGAGGTGTGTGTATGCTTTACCCTCTCGGAGCCATTCCTTGCGAGGAGTTTTCGGCTTCTCTAACAAAGAACTGGAAGACATTCACGTCAAGAGCCCAATTCATACTGTCTGTATGTGCTACTAATTTTACTTCAGACAAACATATACTAACTAAACTGTGCACAAGGGAAGGGAAGACTGAGGTTCATACTAGAAAGGTTTCTTCGGACATTCCAGTGCCTTTGTTATTGCACTCTCATAAACACATTCCTGTTCAGCCCCTGCAGCAAAAACCATCCCTGGAGAAGCCCCTTCAGGTCTCCCTCCTGGTGGCTCAGGATCAGCATCCCGCCTGACGGTCCCTCTGCTTCAACGTATCCTGCTTGGTACTCACACAGAGGAAGCAGCTTCTCCTGTTCCTCCTCCCAGTATCAGCTCTGGCTTTGGCTCCGGTTTCTGAGGTGTGGGAGCCTTGCACGGAGGATCCGGGGGTCTCACCGGAGGACGTGTTATCACTGGTTTCTCTCCAGGAGATCGTGCTTTAATGAAGCCTTCGTAGTCACCTAAGTTGAAAAGTTACAAAACACAAGAATGAGAGAACTACCCAGAGAAGTATCGTTGGATTATCATGTTAATGTAAGAAGGACGTCATATCACCTAAGAAATGAAAGTTCTACAAAACAAGTAGGGGATATATACGAACATTTGGGCTGACATAATGACTCATCATCATCATTGGGAGAGATTATCCGGGGAAGTGGGCTGAGGTGTCATCAATATGCAAATGACACCCAGGTCTACCTCTCCTTTTCATCTAATACAGGTGAGGTTGTAGAAGAGCCATGCTGGATCGGACCAAAGGTCTGTCTCATCCAGTTGATGTTCAGAACCAGTGTTTGGGCAGGGTGATGGACTCAATGAAGGCCAATAAAAACTGGGACTCAATCCCAACAAGACAGCAATACTGGTTGTGGGTGGTTCATCTATCTGATTAAGTGGTGTTCACCATGCTCTGATGGATCAGGGTCATAGTTTGTGGTTGCTCTAGGATCTATCATTATTTTATTTTATTTATTTATTTATTTATTTATTTATTTACCACACTTATATGCACACATACCGCAAGATAGCATCAGACACCCAAGAATCACAATAGGAGTCATTAACATGCCCCCTGGCAAGTCCCTGGTCTGGCAGCCGAAGGAGCTGTGGAATATTCATTCCCAGGTGTTGGATAGAAGAAAGGAACAGCCAAAGACTCCTAGGTGCCGGGCAAACAAGAAAAACCAGTCGTGCCAGGAGGGGGCACGACAAGAAGGAGGGGGCCCAACGGAGGGTATAAAGCCCAGGGTCAGTGGCGGGAAAAGGGTTGTTGGTCGTGAGGCAGCAAGCTGCACGAAGGTCCATGGCTCAGGTCAAACCACCTTCAACCCTGGGGGAGCTCCCAGTGAACAATGCTAACATAGAACAGCCCTTTCGGAGTTAAGCGGCTTTCTAGGAACAAGGCATTTCCAGGTACGACTGTCTGTATTGCTTTTGCGGCTCGCTACCAGCTCAATTGTAGGTGTGTGCTTAGCGTAGCACTTTGTATATGTTCTGTTACGCTCCATTAAACTCTGTTTACCCATAACAGTGTAGTAGCGTCCATTCATAACTCGGTCTCCTCGCTTTGCCTGCGTTATAATTGGTCGCGGCTTCTGCCAGAGAGCTGCGTACCGCTGATAGAGGGCTACCCGAGTCCGGGTTAACCCCTGAGTGGCCGAACCTGCCAAGGACAGTTGCAGTCTTTCTCCACAATATTTATACCCCACCTTTTTTCCTGCTAGGAACCCAAGGCGGCTTACATAACCCTCCTCCTCCTCTCTATTTTATCCTCACAACAACCCTGTGAGGTAGGTTAGGCTGAGGGTCAGTGACTGGCCCAAAGTCACCCAGTGAGTTTCATGGCTGAGCGGGGACTAGAACCTGCATCTCCCGAGTCCCAGTCCAACACTCTCACCACTACGCCACATTAGAGGCATGGGTAACTTTGGTGGCTCAGAGTGCCTTTTATCAGCTCAGGCTAATATACCAACTATGACCCTTCCTGGACAGACAGCTTTGCAACAGTTATTCATACCTCGGTAACTTTCCGTTTCGATCATTGCAAAGTATTATATGTGGGACTTTGAAAACAGCCTTTGAAAATAGTCCAGAAACCTTTAGTTAATCCAAAACAGGGGTGCATGAGGCTGTTAACTGGCCAATACAATCACTGTATGCCAGTACTTTGCCATCTGCACTGGCTGCCAGTTCATTTCCAGGCCCAGTTCAAAGTGCTGGTGTTAACTTTTAAAGCCCTAAATGGCTTGGGGCCAGATTCCCTGAAAGCGTGTACCCTCCCACATCTACTTACTCGGACCCTAAGTTCAACATCTGAAGCCCTCCTCCATGTGTCCTGCTAAATGAGGCGAGATGGGCGGGTACAAGAAAGACTGCCTTTTCAGTGGTGGCACCCTGGCTATAGAATGCCCACCCCATAGAGGCTTGCCCGGCACCTACATTATGGTCTTTTCAGTGCCAGGTGAAGACCTTGTTATTCTCCCAGACAATGTAAGAACTGCTTTTAGATTTTCTCAATAATTATTTTGCTGGTGGTTTTACTTTGGATTTATGTGCTGCATTGTTTTTATCCCTTGCTGATGGTTTTATTTAATCTTTATTATGTGCTGTTTTATCATTGTTTATTGTTTATATTTTTTTTACTTTCCTGCACACCACCCAGAGAACTCCAGTTATTGCAATAAATCAAATAAAACTGATAATTTCTAAAGTGCCTGAAATTTACACAAACAAGGTTCCAGCTGCCTGCAGGCTTATCATCAATCTGTATCAACCTACCTACAGTTGGGCTGACATAATGACTCATCATCATCATTGGGAGAGATTATCCGGGGAAGTGGGCTGAATTGAAGGTCACCCTTGGAGGTCCTCCCTGTGTGCCCACTGGTGCAAGCAATACACTTGGTGGACTTGAGAGGAGGGCCTTTTCAGTGGTGGCCTCATGTTTATGAATTTTATTCCAGTGGAGCTTTGTATGGGCCCCATCATAGCAAGCTTTCAAACGGTTATTAAGACCTATCTGTTGTTCTATGTTGCTTTTTCTTGACAACTACATGATGCTGCTGTAGTTTGATCTGGTGTTAATTATTTTATTTAATTTTACGATATTGTGTTGAGTTGGATGCTGCAATTTATTTGTCACTTGCTCCGCTGTGATTTCATTACTGACATTTACTGCTGTTTTTGTGCCCTCTCTTACGTTGTGCTTTGATGTTTTCTGGTCAGTTTGTTTTATGAAATGTTGTGATTTTATATTTATAAGTTGGAAGGTGCCTTGTGAGGGCTTGGCCCTAAATAGCACCTTATAAATAATGTAAATACATCCATCCATACAATCTAAAAGGCATGAAACAAAAGGAAAAGGGGATGGGGGAAGAAGAGGAAAACAATCAAACCCAGGGACTATTTCTTAAAGTTACATATATTTATTTATTTACTAATTTTTCATTCTTCAACTTTAAGAGTCATTTGTTCCAGCAGGGGGCTCAATAAGAAATGGAACAGAAAACAGCACATGCCTACTAGACTCACTGATCTGATTCAGATGTGCATGGCTCTCTATGTGAATGAGCCATGGTGGGACTTGGGAATCATGCATTTCCCTCTCTTCCTTTTTTGCACACCAGGAAGAGGAGCATTCACTTCCAATCACAGTTTCCTCTGACTTTCAAACTTGGGGAACTCTGGTTTGTTTTCTGAAATCATGGTTTGATCCTGGCTTGTTCTCCCTAGTACAGCCGTCCAAGCATACTACTTGGAACCGTCTTACATTTTGTCTTAACCACTTGAGGAGAAACCAAACATTACAACCTGGTGGGAACTGTATTCAAAATGTTTGCCCACTGTCTGGTAGTGAAAAATGTTTAGATTGTGTCTCAGTTATCCCAAAAGGAAACGTCACTTTGCTTTTGATGAAGCTCTGTCTGAAGCAGCACAAGAAGTGTCTGTTCCTTTGATTATAACAATGATACCTGTAGGGCTTGTCAAATAGGCTCTGAGTCAGCAGGCAACAGTGCAAAGTGGGGTCAGAAATAGCACAGACCAGAGCCACTGACAATGCAGATGTGCTGCTCAGAGATCAACGTTCCAGAAATTCAGGTGCTTGACAAGAAACCATTACTGGTGCATCCTGACTGGCACTGCATTTGAAATGGCTAGAAATAACGTGTTGACGTGTTATTCCAAGTCAAAACCCAACAATTGGATTGTGATGCTCAGCCCAATACCATGTCACCGGGACAGGACCCCAGACACCCTTTATTGTCAGTGGTTACTTCTTACAGGGAAGTATGGTTTACTTCCAGGAAGGAAGTGCAGACGGGTCCCTGCTTAGTACTTCTGCTTGGGATGTCAGAGAAGTCCGCAAGGGATTTCTATAAATCTGACCTGCGGTTTACGCAGCGGACTGGCTTTTTCTGAGTCATGCGGGTTCCGCAGACCAATTCTTCACTTTGGGGGGGATTTGCGCTAATTCACATTAGTGCTAGTGCCCACTTGCACTAATGCACCGATTCACGTTAGTTCATGCACATTAGTGCTAATGAGCATTTGTGCAAGAGTAAAATGGTGCGAATGCGAATTAGAACAAAAGTAGAACAAAATTCCGGTAAAGTTTTCCAATCTCGTCAATGAGCGGATGACGGAATGAAAGGCGCCTGACAATTGGCACAACACAGACGGAACAGATTTAGCAAAATCCGTACATCCCTAAGAGGTCCTCCTCCCCGGTGTTTTTACTGGCACATTTGCTCATTCCAGATTCCGCCTGGACATCAGGAAAAATTTCCTGACTGTTAGAGCAATACACCAATGGAACCAACTACCCAGGGAGGTGGTGGGCTCTCCCACTCTGGAGGCATGATTCAAGGTGCAGCTGGACGGCCATCTGTCAGGGATGCTTTGACCTGGATTCCTGCGTTGTGTAGGGGGTTGGACTCGATGGCCTTGCAGGCCCCTTCCAACTCTACTTTTCTATGACTCTTATGATTCCTCTCCTCTGCCTTGCGGTCTCCTGTTGCTCTTCTCTCCTCTCTCTCCCCAAACAGGTGTGTGTGGGGAGGGAGCAGACTTCCTGCCAGGTGGCTCCCCATAGGGACCATTCCTTTCTGTGCAGTGCCTTAGCTCCTCTGCCTCCACCAGTGCCCTTGGCTGCCTCTATTTTCAGCCTCCGTGCCTACACCCGGGGCCCGTGTAAAGGCCTCAAACTTGTGCACTCCCCACTCCACCCCACCGCCCACCCCATTCCAGCATAACTGCAGAGGAGGAGTTTGGAAATGTTTGCTTCTGTTTTTGACTAAGCACAGCTTGTTACGATATCTGAACCCAGATAAATTGTGGTTAGTATTATTTATGGCTTCCTTAAATCAAGCTAACTTCAAACTGTGATTTTTGAAGCTGGGTGTTTTAGTAAATCATAGTTAAGATTAACCACAGCTTAGGGTTTGGACGTAACGCTAAACTCTGGTTAATCAAAAATGAGAGCGGAACCTTTGCAACCTCCTTCTCATGGCTGCACCAAGGCTCGGATAGGCTCATTCTTGTAACGCTAAATTATAGCTTAACAGTACATCTAAACACAACCAAAGGGATGCCCTTCTCTAAAAAAGAATGTATGCATCTTAAGTACATTAGAAATACGTGCACACAAAACGTTACATTGAAACCGTTGCAAACACCCGCCGTGCCCCTCCCTTTTGCGACTCAGACCTCTGAAGCAGTGTGTATGTGGAAACTAAACTGTCTGCCTGTATATTTTAAATAGTTTATTGTCCCAGCACAGGCAGAGGAACTGCTAGAAATCTGCTTCAGAGTTATAGACAAGGCAGAGACAGTGGCAGACACAGTAGTTCAAGGAATGTATACATTATTGTCAAAGCAAAAACAAACAAACAGAGAGTCTAACTCAGTGTTCTCCAACCTTGGGTCCCCAGATGTTTTTGGCCTACAACTCCCAGCATGCCCCAGCCAGCATACGCTGGCTGGGGCATGCTGGGAGTTGTAGGCCAAAAACATCTGGGGACCCAAGGTTGGAGAACACTGGTCTAACTGAATCTCCCTCAATTCCCTCTACCCATTTCTACTTGTCTATAGAGAACTCCCACAGCTTTCTAGAAGTTCCTTCCACACCAGCCTTCTAAAGGAGAGGGCATTACCCCAGCGCAGGAGAGAAATCCAAACCAGTGTGCTGAGTTTCCGGCACAAACCTGGGGGATACTGAATGAAGTTAGGAATGGGGTGGGGTGGGTGGGTGGGCTTCAGATATCATGACGAGATCCAGCTGGTAACTGCATCAGATAACGTATAAAGCAAAACTCCAAAGTGGGCCAATCTTGGTTCTATGAACACTATTATGGGCTACATTTGGTTGGGAACTGCTGAGTGTGCCTGCTTCTTAAAAAAAGAAATGTTTCTAGCCCTCATCAGTGCATACGTTTGAAAATGTGACAGAGCAAATAACGAGGTCTGTATAGACACGTTTTTTCCACTGTAACATCTTCTAAGCCAGTGTTCTCCAACCTTGGGTCCCCAGATGTTTTTGGCCTACAACTCCCAGCATGCCCCAGCTGGGGCATGCTGGGAGTTGTAGGCCAAAAAACATCTGGGGACCCAGGGTTGGAGAACACTGTTCTAGGCCTTCATACTGTATCTTTTCCCAAGCAGGGATAAAATCTGCTTGTTGGGGAGAGCCTTTGGCAGGAATACAACCCAAGGGGAAAGGGGGGAGGAACCTCCTTTCCCCTGCTCGGCTCTTCCCCTTCAAATTCCACCTGAGCAGCTGCATTGTGTTAAAAAAAAAGAAGAAGAAGAAAAAGAGCTGCCCCGAAGACACAGCTTAGGGTTTGGACCTTACGCTCCAAAGCGGAGAGGGACACGGAGCTCCACCGTGGCTCACGAGGGCTTTTCTGATGTGCTTCGTGCCACTCACCTGCCACAGTGCGGTGCCCAGCCTCCCAGAAGACAGACGTGGCATTAGAGCTTGTGGGAGAGAGCTCCAGGCAGAAGGACCAGCAAGGGGTTAACGGCGTCACAGCTCGAGGAAGCGGGGGGCTTCAGGGCGTAGCGTTAGAAGACCACAGGCAAAAAAAGAAACGGGAAAGGGGGCAGAGGTAGGGGGCAAAACCATACAGACAAGGAGTTTGCACTGGAGGCAGAAGGGGGTGGGCGAGGAACTGGGGCAAAGCGGCATGGCAAACTGGGACCAGCTGTCCAGGGATGATGGTTTGAGGCCCAACAGCTAGCGCCCAACGTGGTGGCAGCTGCTTTTCATAGATTCATTCATGGAAGGAGCCTACAAGGCCATCGAGTCCAACCCCCTGCTCAATGCAGGAGACTAGAGGAGGGGTCTCCCATCCAAGGAACAACCAGGCCGGACCCTGCTTAGCTTTCCATGCTCAGACAAGCTGAGCCAGCGTGAGCCACACAGGATGCTGTACAAAATCAGAAGGTGAGAAGCATACTCTGTGCGGTGCACAGAGCTCTACAATCCAATTGAATGCAAATTGTATTGCTGGGACGAGGAGGGGCAAGAACCTTCCAAACTGAATACAGCTGGGTGTTCAACAAACACACACATACAAAAAACAGGCAGACTCACCCTCCTTGCAACAAATTCCAGGCCTTGGCGCAGGCCTCTTTGAATGTAGAGCGGGCGCCCTGAAAGAGCTAGTAACGGGCATGACGCCATTTGCGGCTGTGTTGGTGGGCTTCGTTCCGCCATCCTGGGGCCTGGAGCCCAGCCTCCCCACAGCCACCTCGGCACGTTGATCTGGCTTGTTCTCTGAGCTGGACTTCCCAGGATCGAGCTCTCCTGCTTTCTGCAAGTGCAGCCTGCTGCGTTGGAGCGGCTTGGGAGCGTCTGTGTGGGTGGGGATGACTGTGCCATTGGGAGTGGGGCCGGGGCCGTCCTCTGTGAAAGGGAACCCAGACAATAATCATGGATTAAAAGTTCTGAACTACACACAGGCCGCTTCTATGTTTTCTCAGCTGTCTTTCTGTAAAAGACAATGGACAGAAAGCCACGTGTTCCCAAGGAACCTTGGAACGTTAGGGCTAAACTACATGCTACATTAAATGCTTTCTTTTACTTTCATGCAAGCATGCAGGGCCCTGATCCGGATCGTGACCACCACGCAGGGGTAGGGGAGGTTAAACTTTTCAACCCAGACACTTTTTTCTTTGAATTTGCACCCGCTCCCCGCCCATACCATCAGCCCACAAGACTTTCCTTTGCCCTGGATATTTTTCTCCCAGGCGTCTCTCGCTTGAACCTCTGGGTCACCAGCCACGTGGGCTCCCACAGGAAGCAGCTTCATTCGCTGCGTGGCAAGCAGATGCTGCGACTTAGCATGAAGCACCGCCATCATTTGCTTGTGACGCAGGGTGTGGCCTGTGACTCTTGGTTAGCTCTGCAGTTCAGCTGCTGAACTAAATAAACCATTTCGGTGGCCCACAAACATATTTACTGATTACTTTGCGCCCATGAATGTGTGAAACCCCTGCTCCTGGGACACACATACTTCCTTTAGAGCTCAACGTTAGAAAGATCTGATGAAGAGGCATCCTGAGTTTTCAGCCGGGATCCAAAGAGCTGCTTAGGCTGATACAAGGGGCTTAGCCTGCATAGATATGCCCACTCTGGAGGGATTCAAGGTGCAGCTGGACAGCCATCTGTCGGGGATGCTTTGACCTGGATTCCTGCATTGAGCAGGGGGTTGGACTTGATGGCCTTGTAGGCCCCTTCCAACTCTACTTTTCTATGATTCTATGATATGCCTGCATAGGTGCACACATTCATTCATTCTTTATAGAATCATAGAATCCTAGAAAAGTAGAGTTGGAAGGGGCCTACAAGGGCATCGAGTCCAACTCCCTGCTCACTGCAGGAATCCAGGTCAAAGCATCCCTGACAGATGGCTGCCCAGCCGCACCTTGAATGCTTCCAGATTGGGAGAGCCCACCACCTCCCTAGGTAGTTGGTTCCATTGTCTTATTGCTCTGACAGTCAGGAAATTTTTCCTGATGTTTAGATGGAATCTGGGTTCCTGTAACTGAGCCCATTATTCCGTGTCCCACAAACTGGGATGATCGAGAAGAGATCCTGGCCCTCCTCTGTGTGACAACCCTTCAAGTACTGGAAGAGTGCGATCATATCTCCCCTCAGACTCCTCTTCAGAAGGCTAAACATGCCCAGTTCTTTCGGTCTCTCCTCATAGGGCCTTGTTTCCAGTCCCTTTATCATCCTTGTTGCCCTCCTCTGAACCCTCTCCAGTTTGTCTACATCCTTCTTAAAGTGTGGTGCCCAGAACTGGACGCAGTACCCAAGATGAGGCCTAACCAGTGCTGAGTAAAGGGGAATTATCACTTCCCGCGATTTGGAAGCTATACTTCTATTAATGCAGCCCAAAATAGCATTTGCCTTCTTTGCAGCCACATCACATTGCTGGCCAAACACATTCTTCCCAGTCCTTGTGAGGTGCAAACTGCAAACTGGGATGATCGAGAAGAGATCCTGGCCCTCCTCTGTGTGACAACCCTTCAAGTACTGGAAGAGTGCGATCATATTTGTATTATTTCTATACTGCTAAACAGTAAGAAAAATCCCTAAGCAGTTTCCATGTAAATATTAAAATCACAATTAAAATACAATTTTAAAAACAATATAATTACAACAATAATGATAATACATAATAATACACAGCAGTACAGGAGCAATAAAAATGGGAAAGCATGGATAATTGAATTATGGGCCAGGGAAAGCCTGGGTGAACAGGCGCGTTTTCAGGAGGCGTTTAAAAGATGCCAAATTTTCTGCCTCCCGAACTGCACAAGTTCGTTTTTTTCCCCCACGGGGTGGGCGCTGCTGCTGTCGAGAAGGCCCGCCATCGAGGTATTGCATGGCGACATTCCGATAATTTTGGAATGACCAGCAAGGGCACACATCACCATTTGCCCAACATAAACTGAGCCTTTGCCCGCTTGCCTGTCTCTCAACAGATGGATGTATTAGCTCAGCGTTCTCCAGCCTTGGGCTCCCAGATGTTTTTGGCCTACAACTCCCAGCATGCCCCAGCCAGCTATGCTGGCTGGGGCATGCTGGGAGTTGTAGGCCAAAAACATCTGGGGACCCAAGGCTGGAGAATACTGTATTAGCTGAATGCAAACACACCGCTCTGGGGCATCCCATGCGAGAGGCGGAGGAGACCGAGGAGGTGCCTGCAAGATCAGATCAGCTCACCTTCGCTTGCTTCCACGGAGCCTCCGAAGAAGACGGGTCTCTCCCTGAGAGGGCGCTTGGAGATGGTGATGGGCTTGTGCCTCCGAGTGGCCACCCGAGGAGGAGGCACTGGTGGCGCCGCGCTGTCCTCGGGGGCCCCGGAATATATCTGGTGGGGGAAAAGTACTAAGGAGCTGAGGACTTCCCTTAAAACTCTTCCCTGCTGCTGCTGCTGCACATCAACCCACCCGAAGGACAACTTCCCAAATCCCAATAGCAAGCTAACTATGGTGAAACGGCGGCTTCTGGATCTCCCGCAAGTTTCATTAGTCGAACAGGTTGCAATTAGGTTTAGAAGCCAAGAGAAGGCTACGTTCAGAGGCAACAAAGAGATCTGAAATGAAAACACAAGAAGAGCTCTGCAGGCTCAGACTACAGGCCCATCTGCGAAGCATCCCCTTTCCCACAAACAAATGCTCGGGGAAGCCCACAAGCAGGGCAGGAGGGCAAGAGCCCTCTTCTCCCATCGCTGTACCCCAGAAACTGGTCTCTGGTGACAAGTCCTCTCCTCTCTCGTGAATCGGTCTAATCTCTTTCTAAAGCCATCTGAGCGAGCCGCCATCGCCCCATCTTGTGGCGGGTGAATTCCGTGCGGTGTGAAGAAGCACTCACTCTTACCTGCCCTAAATCTCCTGCCAGTTTAGATTCATCGGTTGACCCCAAGTTCTAGTAGCACAAGGGGGCATGAAACGTCTCTGTCCACTTGCTTCACATGAGGCCTAATTTTGCAAGTTCCCTATCACGCCCGCTCCCCCAGCATCGCCCAGCTTCTCCATGTTGTGTTGCAGTGAAATGCCCCACTGTTCCCTGGCACCCTGTGCCAGCTTCTCCCAGTTAGAAACCACTGCCCTGAACTGGATTGCCTGTCACTAGACCAATGAGTTTCCACACAAGCTCTCCTCTGGATTCAACAAGCCTAATGGTTGTTGGTTTGGTATGGATTCCATGAGCCCCTATTAGGGTGGGTGTCAATCTAGGGTTGAACTGGAGGCATATAAAAAGTACGCAACTATTCCAACAACAATGGGATTTGTGTTACGAATTTTCACAATAACCACAATTAGACCTAGTAATATGTGAAGCGGTCTTACATCTGGTCAGACTATTTGTCCATATAACCCAGGAGTAGGGACTGGGACCAGGTCCTCTGCAGATGCACCCCAAGAAGACATGGGAACGGATTCTGAGTCCGACGAGGAGGGGGGAGGGGGAGGGGGTGGCGAGGCACCAAAGGTGAGGGAGCAGGAGACCGGGGACAACAGCAAGGACGGAGACGCAGGTCTAGACGAAACAGACAGCAAAATAGAGCTTCATTCTGGTTTGGTGTTATGTCTGAATGTAGACATTGACTGGGAAATGCATGAAAATGCTAGAGTAAAAGTATTTGCCGGCTTAGCAACAAAGAGTTGTGTTATCATAGAATCATAGAAAAGTAGAGTTGGAAGGGGCCTACAAGGCCCATCGAGTCCAACCCCCGGCTCAATGCAGGAATCCAGGTCAAAGCATCCCTGACAGATGGCCGTCCAGCTGCACCTTGAATGCCTCCAGAGTGGGAGAGCCCACCACCTCCATAGGGAGTTGGTTCCATTGCCTTATTGCTCTGACAGTCAGGAAATGTTTCCTGATGTTCAGGTGGAATCAGGCCGAAGAAGCCTCCCCGCCGCCAAAGAAGCCCCGCTGCCGCCGAAGAAGCCCGCTGCCCGCCGAAGAAGCCTCGCCGCCGCCAAAGCCACGCGGGGCTTCGGCGGCGGCGACGAGGGCTTCGGCGGCGGCCCAGCGGGGCTTCTTCGGCGGCGGAAGGTTGGCGGGCAGCGGGGGCTTCGGCTGTGTGGTGAGGCTTCTTCGGCGGCGGGGAGGCTGTTTCGGCGGGCAGGAGCCGGTAATGGTGATGGGGCGGGTGGCAGGGGGTGTCTGGGGGGTGGCGGCAGGGGTCCTGGGGGGGGCTTCGGCGGCAGCAGGGCTTTGGCAGCGGCGAGGCTTCTTCGGCGGCAGCGGGGCTTCTTCTCGGCGGCGGGAGCAGGCACAGTGACGGGGGGTGGCGGGGGGGTCTGGGGTGGCGGCAGGGGTCCTGGGGGGGCTTCGGCGGCAGCGGGGCTTCGGCGGCGGCGGCGCTGACTCGAGTATAAGCCATGGGGGGGGGCATTTTTCAGCACAAAAAATGGGCTGAAAAGCTCGGCTTATACTCGAGTATATATGGTAAATGGCAACAAAGAGTTCCATTTCCAGTTTTGGGCTAGGGGGAAGATTTCAACAGGAGGGAGGCCAGATTCACACCAAGGCTGAAAGGTCGTCTGATCAAGTTTAAATTGCGAGCGTGCAGGGCATTGTATAAAAAGTTGTAACGTTTGTTAAAATACCTCATAACATGTAGGTGTGGTCCTAAGAAATAATCACTTGAGGTGCAATCCTATACAAGTTTAGACAGAAAAAAGGCCTACAACTCCCAGCATAGCTGGCTGGGGCATGCTGGGAGTTGTATTTATTTATTTAATTAATACATTTTTATACCGCCCAGTAGCCGAAGCTCTCTGGGCGGTTTACAACAGTTAAAACCATAAAATACAATATAAAATAAATATAAAAACTTAAAACCACAGATTAAAAACAAGTTGTAGGCCTTTTTTCTGTCTAAACCTGCATAGGATTGTGCCCTCGCAGTCTGAAATGGGGCATGAGGGCTCTTGATAATGTATTTATCACATTGTATCCCATCCTTCTTCCAAGAAGCTCGGGTACTTTACTTCTCTGAACAATGTTTTCTCCCAAAGAAGAGCTTGCAAGAGCCCGAGATGGCACTGGAGTATGTTTAATGCGTTTTTGTTTGCGCCTTTTACTAGGTTTACTCCTGACTGACCCATGTTTATTGGGTGCTCCCTTCTTGGCACGCTACACAGCTGAAGGGGATCGTCCTTGGCACCGTTGTCTTCTTGTACATTAGCCCCACCCCTAGAATTTTCAAGGTCCTTAATAGACATGAATCTCTATGCAGGACTGCAGCCAAAGTCTTCCTATGTCTCCCCACATCCGCCTTCCCCAACCTGGTGCCGTCCAGGCATGTTGAGCTGCCAATGGCCATGCTGGTTGGGAATTCTGGAAGTTCAACAGATCTGGAGGGCACTAGGTTCGGGAAGACTGCCCTACATGGAGAGCCAGTGGGGTGTAGTGGTTAGAGCAGGGTTCTCCAACCTTGGGTCCCCAGATGTTGCTGGTCTACAGCTCCCAGTAGGCCAGCAACATCTAGGGACCCAAGGTTGGAGACCCCTGGGTTAGAGTGTTGGACTGTGACTCGGGGGACCCAAATTCTAGTCCCCACTCAGCCACGAAGCTCACTAGGTGACTTTGGGCCAGATTCTCAGCCTAATCTACCTCACAGGGTTGTTGTGAAGATAAAATGGAGAGGAGGATCATGTCATCCGCCCTGGGCTCTTTGGAAGAAAGGCAGGATATAAATTTGACAAAGAAACAAACAAACGTCCGTTTCCCTTTGTGGGAAGCTGGCCCAAGCCCTCCGTGACTGTAACTGGGCCTTGGACAGCAGTAACGGGATATGGTAAACGATATCCCCTGGCAACTGGAACATGACAGGGCCCTTGTTACTTTTAGACCACTGGTCTACGTTCAAATGAATTTAGTAGTGACGAAGTCTTAACGCCTGCCAGGTTGCCCTTTTGGAATGGCTTCATCAGTCCAGCCAAGGACCTTCCTCATCTTCATACACGGTAATTTACAGCCTGACTGTGCCAACCAAGGGCCAAGCAAGCCGATGAAAACGGACACAGAGGCCACTGGGGGGGGGACGGCCTTCTTTGGGGTGGGTGAAAACTGCCCCCTGCCCTGTTTCCAGAGCTGTTTTCGACATATCAGGGCAGGCAGCATTTATCGGAGAAGCATTTACTTCCTCTTCCCCGCTTTATTTTTTAAGTGATTACTACGGGGGCAAAGAAGCATGGAGCAGAGCCAGCTGGGCAGGATACCATCCATTTTTCCCATGGTTTGCGAAGGCCTGCCAGGATATTTAGACGTGATGACAGTCTGTAAGCATTGCTGGGCTTTTAGTCCCAGGGGGCTCACTTTAAATACGCGCCATAAAGAAAATGTGGCCCTTGTTCCGCTGATTAAGCCGGTGCTAATGGCGTCTCCCTTTTTTTACTGCTTCCCAGACTGCAATGGATACGCACAAGCTGTCAGCACAGCCCCTGTGGGTCTGCCGTGTCCACCCCGTTTCTCCAGCCTGGCAGCTGCACATGCCCGGGAGTTTGCTTTTAGAATAGCTCGGCAGGGACTATTACAACAGTGCGGTCCAACTTTCATTCGTTAGATTTTATGTATTCAAACCCCAGAGCAGAAAGCAGCAATTTATATTAAACTCAGCCCTGGAACTGCAGAGGAAGAGAGATGAACCCCGCCGCCTCCTCTGCCC
This sequence comes from Shinisaurus crocodilurus, assembly GCA_021292165.1. Taxonomy (NCBI): domain Eukaryota; kingdom Metazoa; phylum Chordata; class Lepidosauria; order Squamata; family Shinisauridae; genus Shinisaurus; species Shinisaurus crocodilurus. The sequence continues at coordinate 2,822,833 of JAHFWL010000004.1, read as the reverse complement.
CAATGTTTGCCAGAACGAATGTGTTTTGGCTCTGCATTTGCGGGCCGTAACCCTCCAGACCACCTCCCTCCTGTGAGCTGGAGGAGAAGGGAGTCAAGGCACCTGGGCTTCCCTTTGGGCCCGATGGCCATGCAGCGTGTCCAGCAAGTTGAGAGCCAAAGCACGCCTGCATTTGTCCTCCAGCTCTGAGCTGCAGGGAGGAGGGGGCTGGTTCTCCCCTCGCGCAGAATCCCCTCTCCAGCTCCAAGCTTAGAGCTGAAGAGAGGACCAGAGGATTTCCTTCCTCTGCATTTCCGAGGTGCAACCCGAGGTCAGGGAAAAGACCCTACCTGGGGCCCTGGCAACACCACACCATTCTTGGATGTCCACCAATGCCAGCCAAAATTTTTCAACATTTATATATATAAATCAAGTCTGTGAGTCTGCTGGGATTCTGTGGGAGTGAAGGAAGTACAGAATGCAGTACTGGTCAAAGAGTTTCATTTTTCAAAACACTAAATTTCTAGCCATTATGGCTCAGCCAATTTTATTTATTTATTTATTTATTTATTATATTTATCAATCGCCCATCTGGCCGGTCACCCGGCCACCCTGGGCGATGTACAATTAAAATACAGCAAAACAACACAATAAAATATAATAATTAAAGCAATATAAAAAATTCTCATTAAAAACCTAACCCACCCCATATTCCCGCCTGAACAGCCATATTTTTAATGCACGGCGGAAGCTCATCACGGAGGGGGCATGGCGAAGGTCACTAGGGAGGGAGTTCCATAATGTGGGGGCCGCCACAGAGAAGGCCCTCTTCCTAGTCCCCACCAGCCTGGCTGCTCCGGCTGATGGGATAAGGAGAAGGCCGTCCGTGGCAGACCTTGTTGAGCGGCCTACTTGATGTTGCTGGAGGCGCTCCTTGAGATAAACTGGGCCGGAGCCGTGTAGGGTTTTAAAGGTCAAAACCAACACCTTGAATTCGGCTCGGCAAGCAACTGGTAGCCAGCGCAACTCATTAAGCACTGGCGTGATGTGATCACGCCGGCGGCTGCCCTTAATCAGGCGAGCCGCCGCGTTCTGTACCAGCTGAAGCTTCCGGACCGTCTTCAAGGGTAACCCCACGTAGAGCGCATTACAGTAGTCTAGGCGAGAGGAGACCAAGGCATGAACCACTGATGGGAGCAGGTGATTAGGAAGGTAGGGGCGCAGCTGCCGTATCAGATGGAGTTGATACAATAGCTATAGTGTGTGAGCAAAACATGCAGAGACCTGCAAAACCAGAGATGGGGCAAAAAAGATTTTCAGAGGCTGGGCAGGGCTTTGGTTTCCATTCCCATCCAATACTGAGCCGAACCGGAATATATTACACAGAACAGCAAAGGTCGCAGAAGCAATTGAGCCGAACAGGGGGGGGGGGGGATAGGAAGTTTGCTCGATTTGCACAATTTATCACACCAGAAAACTCAGCCTTCCTTGGTGAAGAACTTGGACTAGCTAGGCTCAGAATTACAATGTGTTTAGTATGGAGAATACGCAGCCACAGATACAAGTGAAAATTAAGACCTACACAGGTCATAAACTCAAATAACTGGGGTGATATTTTTCCCCATTTTGAAAGCCAGATTAAAAAGATAGCACCAAGAAGCTCTCCCAGAAGCTGGCAGGGCCCCTGTGGGGTTTGCACCACGTTACAGTGTAATAAAAGTCAGATTTAAATTATTCCTAAATGCAGCGATATTGACCTAATCTCAACTTTGCAGAGCAGAGTTTGTGTCATGCTGAGAGCTGTTTCCAGGGGGATCAACTTTTTAATTTAGCTGTGCTGCTCAAGTTTAAAGCTGTCAAAGCAATAATTAGCCACACCATGTCAGTGAGCATTTCCCCCGTCCTCCGAGTCTTCATAATTCACAGCATAAGTAATATATCATGTCTGCTTGAAACTCATTTTGGAAGTGTTTGCTTTTGTGTGAGCTGAAACATTTTCAACTCCAAACCTGCACTTACAAGCGCCAAACCTAATAAAATGTAACTAGCTTAACCTTATCACTGCAGAAATTAAAGGCCAGAAAGAAATAGTCTTGCTTTTAATTAAAAGACGTAATTCTGGAAATTAGAAATAGCTCGTTCTCCTCACCTCCCCCTGCTGGGCTAGAATCTCGTCAAGCTAGGGAACATGGAGGAACAGTATTTGAGGACAATGCTTCTCATTTCATCACCCATGGCTAGCTGTTGAAGCTTCTCGGGAGACGTTCTAATTCAACACAAAGCACTTGGCTATCACTACCTTCGTTACTTTTTACCAGCCTCTAGCACAGTGTTCTCCAACCTTGGGTCCCCAGATGTTTTTGGCCTACAACTCCCAGCATGCCCCAGCCAGCTATGCTGGCTGGGGCATGCTGGGAGTTGTAGGCCAAAAACATCTGGGGACCCAAGGTTGGAGAACACTGCTCTAGCAGAGCAAGCCTATGGTCCCCAGGAGAGTGTCACCATAGATGTTGGAGCACCCCTTCTGAGGCCACAGACACGCCAGCGACCTTGGGAGTAGTAGGAACCCAACATAGGACCAGTCTTTCGCCCCCATGTGGAAAGCACCGCAGTGGCTGTTCCTCCGAGGAATCTCGGGAGAGGTGGAAAGGGGATGAGCCAGGATCCACTGGACCCCGCAGCCTCCCCATTGCCACCCCTGCCCATTGCCAGTAAGTCAGCTTCATGGGCTCAAAGGCCCGTCTAGCTGAACGTGTGGGCTGTTTGAGGAATAGGAGGCAAAACTGCCTTTGCCGTTCCTCCGACCCTGCCTGGCTCTTGCCGGCAGGGCTTTGGATAGATGGAGTCCTCAGGCCTAACTAAACGATGAGAGGAAAAGCGGGTCCATTTCGCCAGCCCTGCTGAACGAATTAATCCCCCCCCCATCCCTTTTTCCTTGTGTGTCGTGCCTTTCTAGACTGTAAGCGTGCGGGCAAAGACCGTCTTGTTTAATTGATTATATGTGAACTGCTCTGGGAGCCTTTTTAGCGGAGGAGCAGCAATAAAATATTTCAGATAAATAAATAAGGTTGCAATCCTATACATGCTTACCTGGAAGTAAGTCCCACTGAGATCAGTGGGACCTATGACTGAGTAGACATGCATAGGATTGCACTGTAAAGCTCCTATTCAAAGTGTTCCACGATCTGTACCCAAATCACATGGCACTTGCACCCCCAACGTCAACAACTCTCAATTCCCATCTTATCTCCCGTCTTCCGCTCCCAGATTTCGTTCAAATAGTTGTAGTACAACTCAAAAGCATCAGCAGACTGGCTGCTTGTGATGTTTCCAGTGGTCCACAGAGCTAATGGATAAGGGTCACCTCATTTCTGAATAAGGGTTACCTCATTTGCTCTGACCCAGATGGGACCAGCAGCCAGGCCTCTGGTCTCACTACCTGCTTCTGAGAAACTTTTAGAGCAGTGTTCTCCAACCTTGGGTCCCCAGATGCTTTTGGCCTACAACTCCCAGCATGCCCCAGCCAGCGTAGCTGGCTGGGGCATGCTGGAAGTTGTAGGCCAAAACCACCTGGGGACCCAAGGTTGGAGAGAACACTGTTTTAGAGGATGGACCAGAAATCCCATAACCAAAAAAATGAAGGAACACACATTCTACCAGCGGGGAAATAGTTGAACCCAGCCCCATTGAGACAGATCTGGTGCCCTGCTGTCAAGAAAAGCAGGGGGCAGGGCCATACCCTTTGAGAGGAGAAAATATTAACAGGGCAACTCTCAGGGTTGATAAAAATCAGTGCCTCTTTAAAAAACACATACAAGTTGGAGCCTTTAAACTGGATTTTTAGTTTTAAAATATTTTTAAACAGCTTGGTTAAAATTAAATCTGCACTGAAATATGTTAATTCTATCTCTACAATCTCTTAAAAATAAATCAGTGGCTCTTTATCAAACACTTTGGGGTGGACAAACTTAAGTCCCATTTATCTCAATGGGCCTACTCGAAGTATGACTAAGTCTGGATCCAACCCTTTGTGTTAAAGATGGCTTTTCTATGTCAATAAAGAACCTTAGGGGGGAAATGTATTGCTTTGACGTCAAGCATTATGAATAATTTTATTTATTTATTTATTATATTTGTGAATCGCCCATCTGGCCAGACATCCGGCCACTCTGAGCGATTTACAACGTATCATATATTATTTTATTGGCTTGATACTTGATTGGCTTGATGTATTATTTTATTAGCTTGAGATGGGAGTCAGCGACTGGCAAGTAACCACAGGCACTAGATCCACCCCATCTTCAGGAAATGCCATCCTGAATGCTGTGTACCTGCCTGGGAGGTCCTGTATAATAATATACTAATTTAACCACCTGATCTGCTCACTTCTCAAATTATGAATCTTTACTCTCTACAAACAAGCCAGGACATTTCCTTTTCATCATAAAAAAAATCAATCCCTCCATCCAATAACTGCCCGCCTTTACTTCTGGGAAGTTCAAGGGCCCTTTGTTTGATTATCTAGAAAGAACTAAGGCATAATACAAATGTCATATATAATAGATATGGAGCAACATTATCCATCAAATAAGCAGCGTATCACATAATATTTTCTAATATTAGTAAAAAAATACCACGTAAAAGTTATACAAAGTATAACCTCCTAGACCTAGATAGAGTAAATGTTCTATTTTGTTGTAAATTAAAAAGCTTTTGTGGTGAGATTAACCAATTAATATGCATCATTATTCAGGAAACAGAAAAGTTGATTTATATCAATGATTTGAACTGGCCTTTTATTTTTCTTGGAGATGTGCAGCACTGTGTCTACTCAGAAGTAAGTCCCAATGAGTTACTCCCAGGTAAGTGGGCTAGGACTGCAGCCTTAAACTGACTAGATTTAACCACTGCAACCCTGTTAAATCCTGGGACTTAAATCTGGCTGGGACTAACTGAACTGCCCAAATTAGGGGCCATAGCTTGGTGGCAAGGTATATGTTTTGGGACCGAACCTGAGGCCTCTACTTCAAGGAACGCGGGGAAAGGCCAGCATTCTTGAAGAGTCGCTGCTTGCCAGAGTAGGCAGTACTAGTTTAGAGGGACCAATGGAGTCTGGCTCACTAGGAAGCAGCTTCAGGTGTGTGTACAAGTAGATGCTCTCATTTCAGTGTCCCTAGAAGCCCCTGCAAAAGGAAGCCGCAAGTTGCCACTAGCAGACCGGCCAATAATTTTGCCAATAGCGCCTCACAGTAGACCAGTGTTTCTCAACCTTGGGTCCCCAGATGTTTTTGGCCTACAACTCCCAGCATGCCCCAGCCAGCATAGCTGGCTGGGGCATGCTGGGAGTTGTAGGCCAAAAACATCTGGGGACCCAAGGTTGAGAAACACTGCAGTAGACCCAGTTTCCCAGAACCTGCCAGCTCCCGAGCTCGGTTTTCAACAGTGCTGTACAGCCTCTGCACCCTTGTCTTGGGTCTACTGCTTAGCTTGGATGCCTTCCCGGTTTCTGTTTGCTGTCCTCTCGCCTGCCTGCAGCTCATCTTGCCCCTGGCTCTGGAACCCATTCCACCTGAGCAGCTTATCCTACCAAGATTTGCTGGCCTTCCCCTAATCGTATCGATGTTCTGGCTGACCCTGGCAAGCTCTTGCTGGAGAAGAGATTCAGAAAAGGTGGCCTGTTGTCTCCGGAGCTGCCATACCTTGTCAAAGTGCTCGATGAGGATCTCCACCACTATGTTCTGGAACTTGATATTCATCATTGCCGCAACGGTGTCCTCCTGAGCGCGCATGAGGGTGGGGCCAAATATCACCCCCATGTTAGAAGGGGACATCAGGTTCTCCCGGCTGTGTTCACACACACTGCAGGAGGAGGAGGAGAAAAAGAGAGAATCGGGCAAAAACGCCTGTGAGAAACCGCGTGAGCGCAGAACAGTGACTTATTAGGGACTCCACCGCTTGAACCAGGAGCCTCACGGCCTCGTCCACGGGGCATGTGGGCACATCTGTCAGTTTGAGAAACTGTCCTGAGCACTAACACACTGCCGTCTTCATCTCCTGAGTCTCTGAGCCCAGAAGCAGGCAAGAAAAAAAGAAGGTGGGAGGCCCCCACTTTGCTTTGAAGCAATCCAGCTGCCAGTAAAGCAAAGTACTCCGAGCACGCGCAGTTTTGCGTTTTAAATCATAGCACCGTCATAACTACAGGAATAAAGTGGGAGTTTGCTTCTGCTGCCACGATGCCCTCGCCACCTGCCACGCTCTGAGTGGCCATGGGGGGGAGGGGGGGCTCAGCTTGCAATGAGGTGTTCACCCCTCCACCACCACCAGTTCCCTCTTCCAAAGGAAAATGCCTTCCTTTACGGGGGTGGGGAGGGTCAACGCGGGATCCCCTCGGCTGCAAATGACATTCCCAGAGGGGCCCAGGGGCATCACAGTGATTCTTGACAGGAGACGGTATGTGGAGCGTGGCCTCTGTGTGGCTGCAGAGGAGGCACTCCAGGACTGGTTTCCTGCCAGGCATTCTGGGACTTCACGACAAGCCCCATCTTCTCCAGCAGGAAATGTCTGACACTTGCAGAGTGCAGTGGCCCCTCTTGGCCTCTCCTCCCTCTGTACACCCCCCTTCTGAGAGGCAAGCTTTTTTTTTCTTCTTGTGGAGCAAAGGATTGGGGGGGGCAGGGGGCAGCAGAGGTGGGGAAGCATCAGCTGACTCTGGCAGATGATGGGGGGAGGGCTCCACAGACAATAGCTCTTTTTTTTACTTTTACGCACCCTAAAAGGGAAGTTTTGGGGTGTCACAGTGAGGGGTTTTTTTTAGAATCAATTCAGGGGGGCAGGAGTTGCCTCAGCCAGCAGGCACCTGGTGAGTGACTTCCTCAGGGTGGCAACGATGGTTACACCACAGAGCTTTGGGGTGGCTGCTGATAGACTCGTGGCTGCTATTTATTCTCTTTTCTTTATATTGGTGCTTCTGCTTCAGTGCTTTCGATGTTTTGGGAGAACACTGGGATTTTGATGGTTTGCTTTTAAAAAATTCATTTCAATGCTTTCATTTATTTATTTTTAACGGGTTTTACCACCAGCCATCTCAAGGGCCTGCCTAGGCCACGTTTGCAAAAGGAACACGGGGTGACGCAAGGATGGCGCTCAGACGCTCCCTGAAGAGAGCAGGGGCAACTGCAGCGGAGCGTGGCCGGCAGCAGCCCACGGCAGAGGGCTGCCCAGAGAGTGGTCCCAAGGCGCCTGAGGTGGTTCCACCTGGGCAACAAAGTAAATTTGTGCCTGGACACACGCACCCACCCACCCCAATATACACGATTTTGATCCTTGGTGGACCAATGGGATCCGAGCATAATGAGCCAGCCTAGTACCTCCTTTTTCTGAAAATATGACTCACTGTCTCACTGAAGTTGCTATTTTGAGCCCAAAAATTAGAACTGGAGACTATTCGGCAGAGCCCTAATTCCAAAATGTCTTAACCCAAAACCTCTCTTCTTACCCTCCGGCTAAGGTAGGATAATCAATCAAACCAAATAAATTCTACTTCTTCCCAGAAGTGCTGCTAACTACATTCACATGTGGCTGCACAAAGCAGGTACCCCGCCCCCATGAGGATAAAATCCCAACAGTGGGTTCTGTTTATGGTACCAAACTTGCATAACATCAACATCGACTTACTTGACCAGGTGTCTGATGAGGAGTTCCAGCATTTCTCGGTTCTTCTCAGGGAGTTTATAGATCAGAGAATGAATCGCGCCCAGCCTATAATCCAGGTTCTCAGACTCTGGGTTGTGGGGGGGGGGGGGGGGAATCCAAGAAGAGAGAAGTTTCAGTATGTAGTCAATACACTGAGGATCCCTCCCAGTGGAAACAGCAGGGAGGGGGGCGGCGTTTGTGTCAGGACCGCAGCGGCGGCGGCGGGGGGGGGAATGGTTAACTCTCCCTCCCCATCCTCCAGATGCTGCTGGGGTTCCTCCCAGGTCTGCTATTTGCATAACAAAAACTGTGCCCATAAATTGCATGCACACAATTAATGTCATGCCTATAGTTTAACCCTTGGTGTACTGAAAATTAGAAGCACAATAAAACTCTGCTGAAATATTGGGGTGGGGTGGGGGGAGATTCAGTTGGATTTAGTGAAATTCAAACAAGGGGACAGTTTCTTATTTAAGGATGACTAACTGAAAATAAATTAGAAATAACTGGAAAGAATAGAGAAGTTAAAATGAATGCAGAAGTGACGTTTTAAAAGAAACGCTTGATGGCTTTGATAAGCTTTCAGTACGGCTTTTCTTTTTTTCCTTCTCTGGATTTAGACTGGAGGCATTCTGCACTCTTCTACATGCATTTTCTCAAGCAGCTCCTGAAACAATGGGCAGCCCAGCCAGTGCCTCCTCTTGGAACTCTACCCTCGCCTGAATGCCCCTTCAGCCAAGGCCCAGGGACCGAGGCATCATTCCTGGGCAGTGGCAATGCTGAGGGCTCCCCTAAAGCTCCACAGAATCCCTCTGCCCCCTTAGCTCCTTCCCCTCAGGATGGATATTAGATATTATATTATATTACAAGATATTAGAGAAGCAACATGAAAGGAGATCTTGAAAGCTGCACCCCCTGCCTCCCAGGATTAACATCACGGCAAGGGAGAGACCAGCCTGACCCCATACATCGGCCAAAGAAGGAACAGCTGCAGGGAGCCTGCTTTGCCCTTCCCTGCCAGAAAAGAACAGGAAAAAAAAAATCTATAAGAACCTTGTAACTAAGAACTGGTGCTGGAGTTTTGCTTTCTTCTTCTTCTTCTTCCTCCCTCCCAATCCCTTTTCCTTTTGTGCCATGTCTTTTAGATTGTAAGCCTGAGGGCAGGGACTGTCTAATATTAATCTTTGTAAGCCTCTCTGGGAGCCTTTTTTGGCTAAAAAGTGGGGTAAAAATGCTGTAAATAAATAAATACATAAAATATTGCGCCTGAGATACTTGCGGAGAGAAGATGGCTCAAGGCTACATGGGATTCCTTACCCAGAGGGGCAGTGAGTGGTGGGTGCATCCTGCCTAGGGGCTTTATTTTGCATGGCACACTATGCTCACGTGCACTGCCACTCAATCGGGAGACTGCTGCTCCAGCAGAGATGTGGGTGGCCCTGCACTGCCGCTCAGGAATCTGTCGAGGGGCACGCCTGGGCCCCTCCTCTAGCCAAGCCACAGGGGAGGGGGGATTCTCCATGGACAGACATCTCTCCGCCCTTCAGTCCAGCCCCACATGCGGCACATGCTCCTTCACTCCAGTTGGGACTCCAGCGACAATGATGGATCTAGTAGTACCCCCAGACTACAAACCTGATCTGTCAAAGGGAGTGCAACCCCATCCAGAACAGGCAATGAGCCTATCTCTTATCTTGCGCCGGCAAAGACCCCCTCACACGGTTGCTCTCCGCTTGTCCCAGCTCAGCCTACATGTCGGTGCCTGGACCTCTTGAGTTTAACCCTTGCTCTGGCTGGGCTGGGCTCCCTTGTGACCAATGGAACATCTATTCCCTGTGGCCCAGCAGTGAGATAGACAAGAAACCTGAGTATAATGGCTGTTCCCTTTCTCTTACAAACATGTGTGCTTCCCACACATTCACAACCTGAGACGCACACACCCCACCCACCCTGAGAGCACACTTCCAAACTCTCAACTATGGGGGAAAGAGCTTGGATGTCTCAAGACAGGCAGTGAAGAAAGGCAGCACAGGGGTAGCTGCATTTAAAAGAAATGCCGATATGGAAAGCCTCATCAGGGAGCTCATTACGGCCGGCTGAAGTTCAATCACGATAACCAGATTCTTGATCGCCACACTAATTTTATTTTAACGATGCTCCGACCCAGTAATACAATAAAAGTTAGAACTGCCATATTCAACTGACGTTTCAGCACCAATGAGCTGTGCTGCTTTAACCATGCACTGAACAATCCATTAAATCAATTAAAAAGGAGAAGCTCTCAGCTCCCGAAAGGATCTTTGCCGTGCTCCTCCTAGAACAATCCCCCACTCCCAGACTTTTGATGACTGCACCATTTCCCTTTCCCGCATTGCAAGTGAAAAACATACAGTGCAGGTCGCATCACGGGACCCTGGTACATCCTCACACTCGCCCCCTTGGGATTATGTCACTGGCCATCTAGTTCAGTGTTCTCCAACCTTGGGTCCCCAGATGTTTTTGGCCTCCAACTCCCAGCATGCCCCAGCCAGCGTAGCTGGCTGGGGCATGCTGGGAGTTGTAGGCCAAAAACATCTGGGGACCCAAGGTTGGAGAACACTGATTCTAGTTGTACACGGAATGGGGATCAATGCTGCTGCATCCAACACGGTGGATTAATTGGTCCAGAAACACTTCAGTCCCTCGTGGCACATCAGCGAGGGCTGGCATGCAGTTTGGGAATCACCACCCTAGAGAAATCCCCTCTTCGTTCAGGGCCTTCTCAGTAGCTGCTTTCAGGTTCCTGAACCCACCAACTCGCCCCATCTCAGATGACCCTCCACCAGCTGGCAAAGATGTGTTTATTCAGATACGCCTTGAGCCAATGAGCTGACTTGTAAATATGCTGCAATTGGCGGTGGCTGGTTGTTTTTATTGTTTTCACTGACGCTTTTGTCTGGCTTGCTCTGGTTTCTCATTGATACCCTGCTTTTCCACCCAAAAATGGCGCTCAAGGCGGCTGACAGCAAAAAAAGCTACGATTAAAATGAAGTTAGTTAAAACAATCATAAACACATGTTAATATTCTTTTACTTTGTATGTTATTGTTTTATTGTATTTGCTTGTATTTTACTGTATTTATATTATTTGTAGCTGCCTTGAGTACCATGTTCTAGAAACACAGGATACACATTTTGCAAATAAATAAGTTAGAAGACAGCTTTGGGGCCGCATGCTTCCCCCTCGCATGCACGTACGCGCGCATGCGCACACGCACGCACACACACACTTAATTGTGGTTAAGCAGTTAGTCTTGCTATGATGAAAGGTTAATCATGTTTTCCCTTACTCCAGGATCTGAAACGCACTTAGAACTGCTGTTTCAGATCCTGGAATAAGGGGAAACCTTTGTAGTCTTAACTCTGGTCAACATCAGGGGCAATAAGCTGCATAACCCCTGTGGGGTGGCACAAAGTGCTCTAGAGAGCGGGACAAAATGCTCCTGATTTGTTAACCGGGGAGCCAGAGTCGTACCTGCATTGGCTGCTGTAGGGGAAGAGAGAAAGAGAAAGAGCCTGTTTTCTATGCGATTCCACCTCCCCACAGAATCTAGGAGGGGAGCTGGCGTTACATCTGCACCAGCTCACAGCCTCCCACACGGATCTGGCATTCGAGACTAGTTTGTCATCCTCGTCGGGCAAAAGAAGCACATGTCCTTCGGGGAATCTCTCCAACAACAGTTCCCCTGCTTCTCCCTGGTACTTACTGGCAGCCAAGACCAATTCTTTGTGAAGTTTATACGTCATGACAGGTTCCGAGAGGTTCCTGCAAAGAGAGTCAGAAACAAAGGAAAAGTGAGGCACAACCCTGCTGCCATTCTCAATTAGTTTGGAGGAACTGAGCTTTGCTTTTTGTTTTGTTTTTAAATCTCACTTTATGCCTAAATTAATTCCACCAAGATTGGTAATCCATCTGTATCCAGCCCTGTGAATGATGCCAGAGTTCCTATGAGGCCTGGAAAAGGTTTTTATTTCATTTTTTCTAAACAATATCCTAAACCATGTAGCCTTGAGCCTTCTTTAAAGAGATGGTAGAAGCTTCTCTCGCTCCTTCTACAAAGAGAATGGAGAGAATTGGCACATCTTGCTACACAGCCACACCACTTCTCCATCCAATTAACACCACAATTGGTAGCAGGCCATGAATGGATCTCATCACTGCATTGCCACCAGGAGATTCCAACGTACCTGTTGAATACAACTTTTGGCACATTGCTACAAAATGCACAGGAGTTCCTTGTGTAGTGGCAACCTTTGTCAAAAACATTTGCTATAGTCACAGAGTTCAGCTTCCTGACAATTTCAGACATTTTTTTCTTTTAAGAGCTCTAGTCCTTATTGTTGTGAAGATATGCTGGGAAACGTTTGGACAATGCCTAATAAAATCTCATAAGCTGAAAGGGGTTTACTCCTTGACATGAGAAGCAGAAGAATAAATTACGTAGGGCTTTTAATAGTATATTAAAAGACAGGCCACAGGGTTCCCTCTTTTCTTGGTGCAGAATTTGGATTACCTTGACATGGATGTGGGCGTTTTTTAACACACACAGCCATGGGCATAAAACGGAAGCTCTAGTTGTTTCCCTAAAAAGAACATTCACCAGCCATCTGTAGAAGGTGCGGTTGGTTGTATGGAATAGTGGTTACTACTCTGGGCTTTCAACCTGGCAATCTGAGTTCACATCTTGGAAGAACCTTGTTTTCTGGAAAGGGCCACAGCACCTATTTTGCATGCAGGAGGCCCAAGGTTCACTCCTCAACATCTCCAGCCAGAGGGATCAGACAGCAGGGCTGTGAAATGTTTCCCCAGCCGATTGGAGCAGACAGTCCTGGGCTGGATGTACCAGTGATATTGACAGTATTACTGACAAAACATAGTCAATTCGTTTTTAACCAGTTCTGTACTTCCCCTCAGATTAACCAGTTACGGTTAGGTTAGATTTATCTGCCTTCAAAAATGGAAAATACAAACAAAGCAAGCTGTGAAGAGTTACCTGAGGTAGAACTTCAAAGAGCTAGTAATTGTCTTGATGTCCCAGTCACTATTTTGGAAATCCACGTCCCCTGGGCACTTGGAGTCTTGAGAAGGAAGAGGGGACGGGGGAGAAAAGAGAAGCGACTTTTAAAAAAATAAATGATGACTTGTTCATCTATTTCTAAAACATATTAAGCATATTTCTAAAGTAGTAGCACCTGAAGCACTTGGGAGATCCGGGTTCTAGTCCCCGCTCAGCCATGAAACTCACTGGGTGACTTTGGGCCAGTCACTGACTCTCAGCCTAACCTACCTCACAGGGTTGTTGTGAGGATAAAATGGAGAGGAGGAGGAGGACTTATGTAAGCTGCCTTGGATTCCTTTCAGGAAAAAAGGCGGGGTATAAATATAATTAATAAATAAAATAAATAAATTATACAGGCAACGTGCTACATTTTATATAAACCCGAGTATAACAAATGGCTTCTTCTAAAATGAGAAACTTTTTTTTTCTTTCCTTATCTCTTCCCTTGTTTGTTTTTCTTTCTTCTTTCCCCTTCTTTATTGTTATTTACATATTTAACTTTTCTTCAACTCTCCTGTTCATATCTGCAATATCACTACTTTCTAAGTATGGGATTATATGAAAAGGGGGGTGTAGGAAGAGGGTCCTTGCTTGTAATGCATTAAAAATACAAAAGCCCAATAAACTGTTAACAACAACAACTCAATGTTAGGCTTTAAGTACCTCAGGGCAGGGAATGGTCTTTATTTTGCTTATGGAAAACTGTAAACTTATGGCATTGTACAGAATAAAGCAATTGACCCAGACAAAGTAAGTAAAAAATCAACAGGACTTAAGTTAGTTATGAGTAATACTACATATAATTTCTTAGTCCACCGTCAACGCTGGAGCCAGTGTGGCATAGTGGTGAGTGTTGGACTGGGACTCGGGAGATCTGGGTTCTATTCCCTGCTCAGCCATGAAACTCACTGGGTGACTTTGGGCAAGTCACTGACTCTCAGCCTAACCTACCTCACAGGGTTGTTGTGAGGATAAAAATGGCGAGGAGCAGGAGGATTATGTAAGCCACCTTGGGTTCCTTGCAGGAAAAAAGGCAGGATATAAAATAAATAAATAAATTCTGGATGCCTCTAATAGGAGAAACCAGGCCACAGAAAAGCACCATAGTCTATTCCAAGTAAAGAAAGATTGTTTCTCACAACTGACTTGGCTGAGGCTTTTGGAACTAATCTTTGAAGGGAAGCAATGAAAACCCCATAGCTAAAGCCATCTTGGACTCGGAGAAAACCTCAGTGTTACAACATAATTCCCTCATGCTCCACTTAAAATTTCCTCTTCATACTTTTCATCACATTATTCCAAACTGCACCCTGAACGATTTCTTCCTTTGCTTGGAAGCCGAAAGCCAGACAAGGGAAGAGCAAAGGGAACCTACAGCACATGTCCTTCACGTTTAGATTACCCAGGTGACCACAACATTTTTGTGGCAGCACAATATTTGGTTTGGGGCAGAAGTGCCCCGCTGCATCCTCAAATTTCCACTGGGGCACTGGTAGGGGTGGTGAGGAGAACTCAGAAGTGTGAGCAGCTTGTTGCGGGCTCTACAAAGGAGAGATATTTTGGATACATCCAGAGTTCCCTACCAGTTGCTGCTCAGTTTTCTATTCTTGCCAAGAGAGATGGATGGTGCCAGAAGCAGTGGCAAAGTGGTCAACCAAATTAATGTGCATTTAACAAACAACAGCAGGGACTTCAGACTGAACACACACAGAAGGAGGGAAAACCTATTAACAGTCATCAAACACACTTTGTCCTGGATAATTAAAGTGTGTCCCTGCCTTGTACCACTCAAGACTCCGCAGGAATCCAATATGACAACTGCACAAGAGGGTGGTAGCCAAGTGTACTAAAACAAAAGAGCAGCAAATGAGCAGCGTCTCTACAGGCAACAGTAGCCTCTCTAGCGCTCAGCAAGAAAGGGAGTCTGCTCAGCCAGAGACAGGGAGCCACTGGGCTTAGTTCTTAGGAAATGCAGATATAAATATAATGTCGCCCGCCAGCCTGGTGTCCCTCCCCAAGTGACATTCACAATGATGTCTCTGTAAAGCAGTGTTTCTCAACCTTGGGTCCCCAGATGTTTTGGGCCTACAACTCCCAGCATGCCCCAGCCAGCTATGCTGGCTGGGGCATGCTGGGAGTTGTAGGCCAAAAACATCTGGGGACCCAAGGTTGAGAAACACTGCTGTAAAGAGATCTTGCAGACTTGCTTTCCAGATCATTTATGAATAAGCTGAAAAGCACTGGTCCCAATACAGATCCCTGTGGGACCCCAATGATGTTAGCTGCGGGATCCCACAGGGATCTGTATTGGGACCAATGTTTTTCAACTTATTCATAAATGATCTGGAATCAGGAGTGAGCAATGAAGTGGTCGAGTTTGCCAATGACACCAAATTATTTCGGGTGGGAAATAGAAAGGGATTGTGAGGAGCTCCAAAAGGAACTCTCCAAACTGGAAGAATGGGCATCAAAAAGGCAAATGTGGTTTAATGTAATCACATGTAAAGTGCTGCAAATTGGGGCAAAAAATCCCAACTTTGAGGATAATCTGATGGGATCTGAGCTTGCGGTGACTGACCAAGAAAGAGATCTTGGGAGTTGTGGTGGACAGCTTGATGAAACAGTCAACCTGGTGTGCAGCTGCTGTGAAAAAGGCAAACTCCATGTTAGGCATAATTAGGAAAGGAATTGAAAATAGAACTGCCACGATCATCCTGCCCTTATCAATGGTGCGACCGCACTTGGAATACTGTGTACAGTTCTGGTCACCGCACCTAAAATAGGACATTGTAGGGTTGGAAAAAGGGCAGAAAAGGGCAGCTAAAATGATCAAGGGGCTGGAGCGACTCCCCTATGAGGAGTGGTTACAGCAGCTGGGATTGTTTAGCTTAGAAAAAAGGCAAGTAAGGGGAGACATGATAGAAGTGTGGCGTAGTGGTGAGAGTGTTGGGCTGGGACTCGGGAGATCCGGGTTCTAGTCCCCACTCGGCTATGAAACTCACTGGGTGACTTTGGGCCAGTCACGGACTCTCAGCCTAACCTACCTCACAGGGTTGTTGTGAGAATAAAATGGAGAGGAGGAGGAGGAGGAGGAGGAGGAGGAGGAGGAGGAGGATTATGTAAGCTGCCTTGGGTTCCTTGCAAGAAAAAAGGCGGGGTATTAAATAAATGAATGAATGAATGAATGAATGAATGAATGAATAAATAAAATAGAAGTGTACAAAATTATGCATGGTGTGGAGAAAGTGGACAGCGAGACATTTTTCTCCCTCTCACATAATACTAGAACCCAAAGGGGTCATCCCATGAAGCTGATTGAGGGAGATTCAGGACAGATAAAAGGACTTCTTCACACAGTGCATAGTTAAACTATGGAATTCACTTCCATAAGATGTAGCGATGGCCACCAATTTGGATGGCTTTAAAAGGGGATTGGACAAATCCATGGAGGAGAAGGCCATCAATGGCTACTAGTCCTGCTTGGCTATATGCTTCCTCCAGTATCAGAGGCAGTATGCCTATGTACACCAGTTGCTGGGGAACTTGAGAGGGGGGGGGGTGCGGTTGCACTCCTGTCCTGCTTGTGGGATTCCGTGGGCAGTTGACTGGCCACTGTGTGAACAGAATGCTGGATTAGATGGACCCTTGGTCTGATCCAGCAGGGCTCTTCTGATGTTCTTATGCCTCTCCAGTCCTGATGGAAAGTCCCTACATGCATCCTTAAGAGACTGGGTTCAGGATATTTCTTTTTATGAGGCCACATACTCAACTCTGAACGGGCTGCATCTCTTTGGTTCCATGAAGTTTGCTTATTAGGGGGCCAGGGAGAGTAAGTACCCCAAGGCAGGCTCTAAGGCACCAGTGAGCAAGTTAGAGTAGAGCTGTTCACAGACAGTCTCGGGAGGTGGTGGGTACTCCTTCCCTGGAGGTATTTACACAGAGGCTGGACATTCACCTGTCAGGAACGCTGTAGCTGAATCCTGCGTTGCAGAGCAGGGAGTTGGACTAGCTGACTTCCAAGGTCCCTTCTAATGCTATGTTATCCTCATAAGAACCCAGTGAGGAAGGCTAGGCTGGGAGAGCATGACTAGTCCAAGGTCACCCAGTGAGCTCCATGCTCAAACAGAGATTTGAACCTGGTTTACTCACTGTGAGGCCAACCCTTTCAGAACACTCTGTTCCTCCCTTGGTAATCCTCTGCTGTGTTTCCATGATGGATAAAGAAAAGCCTCTATTCCCTGCCCAACACAGAAGTGGAGTGAGCTGCCAGTGGAGGGCCAGAGCAGTCCTCTTCTCCCCAGGCAGCTCACTGCACTTCCTTGCCAAGCAGAGAGAGCGAGCGAGAGCGAGCGAGAGCTGTGCGCGCATGTGTGTGTGAGGTCCCCTCACTCTATCCACTGCATGGCACTGCAGAGCTCTATGCACTGCATGGCACCGGCGCTCGCGATGCAAAACCGTTCTCTGTACAGGCAGTCCCCAGGTGACGAGCGAGTTCCGTTCTTAAGAATGTCTTTAAGTCGAATCCGTATGTAAGTAGGAACAGCACAGCGTTCCATACGTTAAAATCGGCATTTGCGCAAATTTATGCTATGTACTCTACGTAAACGCTGAAGCGCCGGGGAACCCAGAAGTCCGTTCTTAAGTATAGCTTGTCTGTAAGTCGGACGTCCTTAACTCGGGGACTGCCTGTATTTGAAAAGAATCTCCCCCTTGCCTTGTTGAAGCTTTTAAACCAAGTCTAATAGAAACAAAAGAACATGTACTCTTAAAATGCTGTGAAAGCAGATTCTCACCGATTAAGAAATGCTGTAAAAATCTTGGACGCTGACAATAAGACAACAAACTCTCTCTTGCGGCAGCAGCGGGGGATAGGGGAATCTGTCAAGCTTCATTTAGCTCGGGTTCTCATTTTTTCACGTTTAAGTTGGTTCCATCTCGTTTCTGCATCAGTTCTTTTTGTCTGCCCAAACATCTGCATGGATTTTTGTGCATTTTTTAAAAAGGCATTTTAGAAATGTGCACACTTTTGAGCACACTTTTGCAACTGTATGCGTTTTAAAGTGATTTTCCAATTAATAAAGGTGTGTGTGTGTGTGTGTGTGTGTGTGTGTGCAAATATATGCAGGTCTTCTGTGCACTGAGTTGCAAACTATGGGAATGTATGGATTTCGATGGTAAACTGCATTCTGCTTTGTGTTTAGGTTTCGGAA
Organism: Shinisaurus crocodilurus; assembly: GCA_021292165.1. Classification (NCBI taxonomy): domain Eukaryota; kingdom Metazoa; phylum Chordata; class Lepidosauria; order Squamata; family Shinisauridae; genus Shinisaurus; species Shinisaurus crocodilurus. The sequence goes on along the minus strand of JAHFWL010000004.1, from coordinate 2,804,854 downwards.
ACCCGAATTTCTCACCCATCCTCAGGCTACACTGTTCCCTGAAAGCCAGCATTCAACAACTCCCCACCCCCACCCCTTGCGCCATGGGAAGTGACCCCTTGGCTGCCTGGGGAGGGTGACGGGCAGAGCTCTACCTGTCGGGACCCTGATCTTGAGCATCAGCCAGAACTCTGACAGAGAGGGAACCAGCTGAGTTGGGAAGAGCAGCAGTGTAAACGGTGGAGGTGCTGAAGCCGAGGCAGGGCCAGGAACCCGTCAGCCAGGAGACTTTGCGCCGGAGGTCCCTGAACCACTGCCCCCGGAGACGCCACAGGTTCCCCCGAGGAGCCAACCAGCCCCCACCCCAGGACAACCCCACAGATCTGGTTTACTGTGAACGAGCCAGCATGCTGTTGCGCACTGTCCGACTGCTGCTTGCAGCAGGAGCAGCTCAACAAGCCACACAGCTTCCATCCATTGTTTGCTTATCATGATGTGCAAACCAGAAACTCTGGCTTGTCTCCCCCCCCCCCCCCCAGACAAGCCAGAGTCATAAGCCATGGCTTGTTCTTGACTTATGACTCTGGCTTGTTTGGCGAGAGACAAACCAGAGTACCCGGTTTGCACATCATGGCAAATAAAGCAAGGACGGAAGATCCGCTGTTTATTTACCTGCTTCTGGCATAAGCAGGAATGATTGGGCAGCGAGCATCAGCAAGCTGGCTTGTTCACAATAAGCCAGAATTCTTTGGGATTATTATGGTGAGGTGCAAATGCTGCCTGTGTATGTTTGCTCAGAATTAGTTCTCACTCATGGTGTGCACTAGGGCTTACTCCCAGGTAAGTGCACAGGATTGCAGTCCCAATGTGATCGATTCACTGTTATTGTTGTTACCCAACTTGGGCACTATGAAGAAAGGCAGGATGTAAAACGGAAGAAATAAGCAGTACTCCCACATGTCCACGCCGGATATCCTCCTCCTCCTCCCCATTTTCCAAACCTTTTAAATATATATTGGTATATGTGTTTACTTTTCTTTGTGACAACACAGTTTGGAAATCTTTTACTCTATTTATTTTATTTTATTTATTACATTTATACCCCGCCTTTTTCCCTGCAAGGAACCCAAGGCGGCTTACATAATCCTCCTCCTCCTCTCCATTTTATCCTCACAACAACCCTGTGAGGTAGGTTAGGCTGAGAGTCAGTGACTGGCCCAAAGTCACCCAGTGAGCTTCATGGCCGAGCGGGGACTAGAACCCGGATCTGCCGAGTCCCAGTCCAACACTCTCACCACTACGCCACACTGGCTCTAATGTTGAAATATTCATAAATCCACCTCCCCAGATCCCCCCCTCCCACTTTAGATCACTTAATACTGTAATGACCTGACCTGACCTGAATGCAGACCTGTCCCTTAGCAAGGACTTCCCTATATCTATACCTCATCTTTTGGGAGATTGTGCGGGGCGGGTTGCAGACTCTGAAAAACTTTTTGCTTTTTTAAAATTGCTTGTGGTTTTCTACCGTGTGTGTGTGTGTGTGTGTGTGTGTGTGTTTGTGTGTCTTTTAATGAGTTTATTCTATTAGCTTCCTATTTATTGCAAGCCATTCTTGCTCTGGAACGTCGCCTCTGTTTGACTCTGAGGGATGGGCAAATCTGATTTTGCTCAGGTTCTAGTTTTTCCAGTGCTTTGTTTGTTCTGTCCAGATTCCACATCAGATCGCAACATTTTTTAGTCCATATCAAAATGTGCATTTACTTTTGTGAGCATTTTTAAAAATGCAAATTTTGGAATGCATTTTTTCAAATGTACACAATTTTGTGGACACTTTTTCAAATGTATGCTTTTTTCAAGCAGTTTTTCCATTGAGTAAAATGTTTTTGTGAACGTTTTTTCAAAGATACACTTTTTTGTGCGCGCTGTTTCAAGTATATGCTTTTTTGTGAACTGCAGCACAAACTCTGGAAATGTATGGATTTCGATGGCAAACGGCATTCTGGTTCAGAAACCAGAATGCAGTTCAGGAAGTGTGAAGTTTGCACTGAGATGTGAACCAGATGAGCTTTCCACCCTTCCCTGCCACCTGCGTGTTTTCCCCCTTACAGGACTTTTATGTTTCAACTCACATTCAAATCTTTCATTTCCCCTTATTTAATATTTACAATGCATTGTTTTCTGACTTTAAATAGTTGCTACTCACTGAACAGAGACACCTTACTTAAGGTTTTCTAATGGCCAGTGCTTTTTCTTACCGTTCTTTTTTGCTCAGAGGTGAAATGCTTCCATTTTCCTTCCTTTTGCACACTTGGTCCCCACCCCCCGCCCCAAAATTCTATGGTTTTGCTTTCTTACCAACGGTCTGTGGCCTTACATCATTCTCCTAATTGTATTTTTTTCCCTTTCAGTCTCAGAAATCTGACTCTGGCTTATTCTTTAACTGTCCTTTTGCCCAAAGCTTAAAGCAATTGTGAATGGTTAGCTGCAGTTTTTCAAATTTATACTCTTGTAAACCAACTGTCCCTTTACCAAACTCTCTTTCTTTGTGGCCACATACTCATATTTCTCTTCTCTGTTCCCAAGCTTGTAAAATCAAATTTATCCCTCTGCACATACTCAGACCGAAAATGCACACTCCCAAATTTCCTTATGTAACTCTTCTGGTTATGTTATCAAGTAACAGCCTGATTTGCACAGACTATAACTGTGGAACCCGGCCAAATGGCATGCCAGTGAAACGTTTAACCGCCTTCAGAGTTCCCCTTGCTCTTCTTCAGGACCCCACGAGCTTATCAATATATTTCCACAAGTGAAAGGCCTAACTCCTGAAAGAGTTCTTCTGATTACAGCATAGCCAAGTAGCCTGCCCCAGTTCTCTTGCGTCTCGGCGCTTTTCCGCTTCAATCAGTGTAGCACTGCTCTCCTCACGTGTCAGTAGTGTCAACCCTGAACTCTACGCAGCCACACCACTGTGTAATCTGCTGTTTCTGTTTCCTTCAGCCATATTCATGCATCCCACGTCACATGATTCCAGTTGTGGGGGGGTGGAGGACACGCTTGCTACCTGTGTGCCCCATCTTATCCTAGCCCCGTCGCTGGCCCGGTCACCCTCCATGCACTGCAGGGCTGGGTGTCTGCAGTGGGGAGCCAATCCCTACAGGAGTGCAGCAGGCTCCCTGCTGCCGAACCTCAGCCCTCCAACAACACGTGGTGGACAACTGGGGTCAGTGGTGCGACAGGAGGGTGGGGCCGGCAAGCGTAGTCCCCTTCCCCGCTACCCGTAAGGGGGAATGCATGAATAGGGCTTTAGTTTCTACATTTTCTGTGTGCCACAGAACTGCACATTTTGCTTGCTAACTTAGAACTTATTTTACCCATTTGCCCAGTTCACTGTGAATTCCAGCCCTTATCCTCTAATACAGTGTTCTCCAACCTTGGGTCCCCAGATGTTTTTGGCCTACAACTCCCAGCATGCCCCAGCCGGCATGCTGGGAGTTGTAGACCAAAAACATCTGGGGACCCAAGGTTGGAGAACACTGCTCTAATATATTCACAGTTTCTCCCAGGTTTGTGTCATGTTCAGACCTGACATGTGTCTGAACACGACACTCTCTGTGATTCAAACAACAGATGAGCTTGTTGATTAGTAGAGTATCTAGGACAGGCACCTGCAGAATCCCGGTTATTCTATTATTATTATTATTATTATTATTATTATTATTATTATTATTCGGTTATTCTATTCTCCCAAGAAAAAAACTCCTATGTATAAATTTCCAATTAAACTGCACAGTGATCTCACTGCTACTTCCTAGTTTGTGTACATGTTGGAGAAATGTATAAAATGGGTCTACAGATGTCAAATTATCTTGAATTATTTAAGGCAACAGACTGTGGATTTAGCTACTATGAATACCGGTATGTAGCGCCCGTAAGATCCTTGTATCTGTAGGAACACCAGTAAAATATATGAGGCCTGTTCCATCAGAGTCCTTGAATCATCAGATCAACAAGGAGAGGGAATTCTGTAAACATCCAGTTCTCTCATGCATGAAGGGCCCTTCATGTTGAATAAGCAGCAGAAAATGACTTGAGTGCAATATTATTATTATTACTACTACTACTATTATTATTCCATATCTTAGTGGAGTGGGCTCAGAGACCCATGTGCAGATAGAATGCTATCCATCATTCATGCTATTTGGTCCTTACACACATAAAAATATCCCTTATCCACATTGCTTATATTCATTTCTTGGAAACAGGCAACTTAGCAAAGTTTTAAAAGGAGAGAGAGCAGAAGTGAAGTGTGTAAGGAGAATTTAGGATGGACGACAACAATAAAAAGGAGTTGCAGACTGGATAAAGGGTTGGCTTAGCGGGTTGCTTCACGATCAAACCCACTTCTGCTTGGCATGATCTCCCTTAGGAATTAAAACTAGCTACCAATGAACGTCCCTTACCAAAGAAGGCATTCAATAGCTTCTGAACCTGGATGTTGCTGCCAACAGTTCGATACACGCCTTCAGTTGCGACTCCTGAACAGGAAGGAAAAAAACAAAAGGCAAACAATGACTCCCACCAGATCAAATAACCGTATTAGGCATTTAGGAAGCTCAACAGTGCCGCCTTGTGCCTTTCCGTAAAAGAAAAAAAAAGCGGGGGGGGGGGAGAAAGCACTTTTTAATGGTCCCACCAGCGGTAACACAGTAAGAGAGCTTGCACTATCCCCTGGGAGTATGATTTAGGATGGAACACAGTCCAGGGACTACAGTATTCTTTGAAGTCATTTATTAGAATACCACAATTCTCTAAGAAGGTTCTATAAGTAGGTTACTTCGTAACTGGTACATTTTCACTTTTCTGCAAGCAATGAGTGTGTCTCAGACCCTTAAGCTCCAATGCACAAGAGGACCTGCGTGCAGGCCGGAATTTCTTTCCTCTCTGTGTGTGTAGAAACTCCCCACATGCATGACAGCTGCACAGGGGGGCAGAGGGGAGTAGTGGGGATGCGTCAGGAATTTGAGCCTTGGCAAACCCCTGTACAAAGTGTCCAAATCTGCAACCTGTGTGACTACTGTGTGAACTGGAAGCTATCCAACGGACTGGCACTTCTCCAAATGTTGTGAGAGTTTTCTCAGTTTAAATGTATCAAAATACATATCTAAAACTTGTACTTTGTGAGAAAATATGTATTAAAAAAAACTATTCCAAGAGCTTTTTTTCTTTTAAAAAAATTGCAGATTAATGCAGAAATTTATGGGAACAGAACTATTGGTAAAAACATGCAAAAGGTGCACGGACCAGTTGTAGACATATCCCTCCATCGCTAGAGTCAGCCGTGAAATGTGGCCCCCACACCATTTTGAACTGGAGTCATCATGCGGTGTTGGGGTGCATTTACACAAAGCAGGAGGGATTTGCATATTTATTCCCGCTTCACACAGAATGTTGACAAGACCAGGGCCCACGAAATAATCAGTAAGTCAACACAAGAGTTGCATTGGTCAAAAATGACATCAGGCTGCATCAGAGGGAGAGATAAGAGGCAGGACCACCCTACTGGCTCTACTGCAGAGTTGGGGAACCTCAGGGCCAGGGGCCAAACCTGACCCTCTTGGAGTTGCTCCGATAGCCACACCCCTGGCCCCACCCCCTCTCCCCTAGCTGTTTGGTGGTTTCCTGGTTTTTTGCCACTTTTCCCCCATTCAACAAGGTTGAGGTGGCAGGAAGAGTGTTAAGCTACAACATGCTGGTATTTTTGTATTTTGGCCCCGCCTCAATCCAATCATGCTTCTTCACATTTGTGCGGTGTGTATGTGGCATTTTAGTGCATGGCTAAAGCTGCTACAAAGTTTGGAGTCTAGGCTGGAGCTTCGGGAGCCCCTGCTGGAAGGACTTCCACAACATCACCGTCATAAGGCAGGGCTGGACTGGACTGGACTGGACTGGAGGGAGGGAAGGAGGAATCGCTTAGCAAGCTGGCCCTGCCTCCTCCTTGAATAAGGAGGAGCAATCCGGAAAGATTTGGAATACCCTCTTGCATCACCTGGAGAAGGAAAATCTCTAACACTTATAGAAGTTCCCGAAGAGTCCATGGGGCTCAAAATGCATGGGATGTCTGGGGGTAATTTTTGACTATATTTCATATTGAGAAGCATCTGCAAGCATCTTTGGCATGGTCCTTTCTGTTTTCTACATGTAAAAAGCAACCTGAAACAAATCTTTTAAAGAGTAAACCTATGAGAGCATGTGGTTGTTTGTTGTCCCCTGACTTGAGAGGATGGAATTTTTAAGTTACCAGGTTGTTACCAGACTGTAAATCTGCTGCTGAGTTTTCCAGAAGAACAGGAACAAGGTCAGCAGTCCCAATAAGAGAAGTTCCTCCCACACCGCAATCACTGTATCTGACCTCCCAATTCGACTAGCCTGTCCCCAAGTACAAATGCACCGGAAATGTTTGGTTGCTTTGGACAGAGCAACAGAGGCATTCAGAGACACTTCATACTTTACATAGCTACCATGTGCATTAACTACACTGTTTCCTCCAGCAAACAGCAGACGCACGATCCTAAATGCACACTGGGCCCATGCTAAAGATGTGCAGCCAACCTCTGGCCGAGAATTTGGCAAACACACTGGCTGCTGGAAGTGAGAAGTGGGTGGCCCTTAGGTCCACCAGAAAGTAACCTTGTGTTGTGTTTGTCCAACTTTTATCCCACCACTCCCAATGGCTTGAGGTAGGTAATAACAGTTAAACATAAAACGCATGCATAATATAGAAACAAAGATAGCTCATTAAATAAAGTTACCCCCATAACTCTAGCTATTCAATGGCAGCTCTAAGGAGAAAGTATACCACCTTAGACACCCAAAGGGGGAAGGGGGATTCTGCATTTCTGGGGCAGCCCAAAGAACATCTTGTTACATGCCCTCACTGTTTGAATGTGGTGCATGGATGGTACAACCTAAAGATGGATCTCGCTTCGGCTGGTCCAAAGGAGAGAAGGCACCCTCTGAGCTTTTAATGGCCAAAGCCATTGCAAACAATTACACACACAATTCTGCTGGTTTCCACGTGAGCTTCCCCAGGAATATTTCCAGCCCCCAAACTCACTAGGTTGTTTAAGAAAAAGCATTGACATTTAAAGGAAGTTGAAATTGTGGGAACTTGCTCAGCCATTGTCTGCCAGCCATTTAAGGATTCTGATGGGAATACTAAACTGTCTAGGATTTTGAATGTTGTCTAGAGCAGTGTTCTCCAACCTTGGGTCCCCAGATGTTTTTGGCCTACAACTCCAAAAACAGCTATACTGGCTGGGGCATGCTGGGAGTTGTAGGCCAAAAACATATGGGGACCCAAGGTTGGAGAACACTGCTCTAGAGGACTGAACTAAACATGCCCCATTTATTTTAGTGGCACTTTTATAACGAAGCTCTCTAAAACCAGAGAAACAAGATCCACCCACCCTACATTCTCAATTTTTATTGTGTTATTTTGGTTTGTTAGCCACTTTGAATTTCCTTTGAGCAATTCAAAGGTGTACCTAATTCTGCCCTCTGAATATTTCTAAAATTGCATAACATGCTATACAGTCATGCCTTGGATTGAGAGCATAATTCGTTCTGGAAACGTGCTTGTAATCCAAAACACTCTTATATCAAAAAGAAATCCCCCCAAAAAAATTTGTACAGAGATTTTTAATTTAAGCCGTACTACAGTACTTGTATTGCAAGACGTCGCTTGTATATCAAGTAAAAAAAAATCAAATAAATATTTAAAAATTTGCTTGTCTTGCAAAACGCTCTCAAACCAAGTTACTTGCAATCCAAGGCATTACTGTATTTTCTAACAAGTGTTCAACTTCTCTTTACAATATACATCAAAAATTCAGTTTCTGTTGTACTTTGCTACTGAAAATACATCTGCAAGCTGCACTTTGTTGGTGTCTTCCTGTAGAAGCTTTTAGGCTATTAAATGGCTTTTACAAACTGCCGCTGCCTGCGGAAAATGTGGCATAGTGAAATGCAGTCTGCTACCGTGTCTCAGTGGAAACTGCATCCAGATGCTGCGTGTAGAACTTACCTTTTGTTTCTACTGCATTGATACATTTCCTGACAAATCTGAAGCCGACCTCGTTCAGCTCCACTATTAAACAAAGAAACAAAAAAGCCAGAACGATTATCTGCGTGCAGCTTTAGGCTGGAAAGCAGAAGAGCGCAGTTTAGGTTCTTTCCCTTGCACGAATGATGCTCCTTTTCTGGGACCAGCAACTGCCTGCACCTGCATGCAAATCAGCATTGGCTGAAAGTGCAGCTGTTAGACCCAGCTCCTGTTAAGCTGGGCGGGTGGGGCGAGGCAACGGTGAAAGTGATGCGTAGCCGGGAAGGAGAGGCAGCAACAGAGTTTCCTAGTTGCTCAGACCAGCAAGCAAGCCTGGCCTAGAAGCCTTTATAGCAGACAGGGCCGGTGCTACCATTAGGCCAACTAGGCAGCTGCCCTAGGGCGCAGGGGCTAAAGGGGGCGCCAGAAACAGGGAGGGAGGGGCGCTAAATATCTGATCCTGCCAAGGTGTTCTCCAACCTTGGGTCCCCAGATGTTTTTGGCCTACAACTCCCAGCATGTCCCAGCCAGCTACGCTGGCTGGGGCATGCTGGGAGTTGTAGGCCAAAAGCATCTGGGGACCCAAGGTTGGAGAACACTGCTTTAGTTATTGGCAGTAAGAGCTTTAAGTTACAATAGGCTGGGATTTCCAGCTCCTCCTCTTCTGCCTTCAGAGCAGCCCACCACTGAAATGCAGTCCCCAAGGACTTCTCTGAAATGGAACGTGGCCCTCGGGCTCAAGGAAGCGCAACACCCCTGCTTTCTGGGTGTGGTGGTAGCACACTCGTTTTGCATGCAGGGGGTCCCAGGTTCATTGCCCAGAGTCTCCAGGTAGGGCTGAGAAAGACCCCTGCCGGAAACCCCGGAGAGCCGCCGCGGGTGATGTAGACAAGGCTGAGCTGGATGGACCCGGGGCCTGACTCGGTATGAGGCGGCTCCCTAAGCTCCCACTCTGCCCCAGAGTTGTTAAGAGGCATCCTTGCTATTGCGGTTGATTTTTCCAAAAGTTTCCTCCTTTGGCCAGCCACACAGTAGTGGCACACAGGCTAAACCCCACACTAGTCCAAGGCCACTGCCCTCCGGACTCTAGGTCAGTGTTCTCCAACGCTGGCTGGGGCATGCTGGGAGTTGTAGGCCAAAAACATCTGGGGACCCAAGGTTGGAGAACACTGCTGCAGGGGCTTTAGAACACTTTCAGGGGGCTTAGAGGCTCAAGATCCACGCGTGGTCCAGTAGCTAGCTCCTTTTCACTCCAAGATCTCTCCCTACTACCATCTCGGGTGGGACTCCTGCTGTTTCTTATCTGCTTTCAAATTGCAGTGGAAATGAGACCTCTGAAGTAGGGATCGGGATGGTGCCACCAGGTGCCCTACTCACTGGAGATTGGGTGTGCTCACCCCTGGCAAGCGGATCTGTAGATGCCTGGACACAATGTTTTCACACTCCTGGCAGGCTAATGATTGCTTTTAAAAACTGGAGAAAAGGAGGGGAGTTGTAGGCCAAAACGTCTGGAGGGTACCAGGCCAGCGTGCCTGCCCCTGTTTTAAAACAACTGGATGTCAGGGCCTGAGCAGCTGCAATATACATTATATCCAGCAGGGAGCGGCCACCGGCATCTCTTTGAAACAACATTCTCCGGTGAAACATGTCAGAACAGAAATAAGAGTTACTCACTTTCTTCCTGCTTTGTGATGGGACTGTGGTAGATCTAAAGAGGGGGAAAGGGGGTGTGTGGAGAGGGGACAAAGGAAAACCAGTGGTAAATAACAAAAGATGACAGACAGGAAGAACCAGGAAAAACAAGGAAGGGAGAACAAATGAAAAGTTTAAACTACGGTATATTGATTTTAATTTTTTTTAAACGGTCTTGGGGCCAGACCATACATTACAATAAAGTACACTTTTTAAACAGCATGCTTAAACTGCCCACTTTATTTTGAAGAAAAAGCAGCTGAGAGCCCCCAGTCCAGGCTGGCGCCCTGAACTGCTGAAAATCCTCCCTCCTCAGATGCTCTTTGCTGAAAGCAACACCTTTGGGAACACACAGCCCCAGGGATGCTCTTCAGCTGGAAACTGGCACGGGGGCCCTCCTGGAGATCGGATCACATTCCAGACTGGGGGCTTGCAGCTGCTTTTGCATCAAAGTAACAGTGGCTGGCTCCAGCACACTTTTGGAAAAACTTTTAGGGTTTCATAGATCATAGAGTTGGAAGGAGCCTACAAGGCTATCGAGTCGAACCCCCTGCGGTCTCCCATCCAAGTAATAACCAGGCTTGACCCTGCTTAGCTTTCCACACTCAGACAAGCTGAGCCAGCGTGAGCCACAGGCCTGTGTGCACAGAAAAAAGCATTTGCCTCAGATTCTGCCTCATTGGCTTGGATAGGATAGGGAGCTGCTTTGGCTCAGAACGACATCACACCTCACATTAGATCCAAATTCTGAGGCCTCAAATGTCTTCCCCGTTGTCTATAATGGGAAAAATCGATGGATGCCTGTACCGTTTTTATTTTCTGTCTGAATTAGATGACATTTGCAGGCATAGTCGCACCTTCTGAGGGGGTAATGCCTGCCCGGTTTCAGACAAATAGTTCCAGAGGTTTTTGTGCTAAATTTGAGGGTTTTTTTAAAAAAAGGGGGATGGCCCTACCTTCTCTGTGGCTTTGTGGACAATGCGCATGAAACATGACATACAAGGTAGAAGTGCCCCTAGGCACATTCCCAGCAAGATTTCAGAAGGGTGAAGGAGTTACGAGAAATGGAAAACAGCATTCGAGGCTTTTGTTTTGTTTTGTTTTCTGCGCAACTGGCACCGAACGCACAGAAAGTTCAAAGCGGATTCGGACAGAGGTGGAGGTGGGCATATGGCGGAGGCAGCGCGTGCACATCCGGCTCTGCAAGCAGGCCGCAACCCCCGGCCCTTCCCCCTCCTGGCTCAGCGGGCAGAGCGACTGCAATGTGTGTGTGCACCTGTGAGGCCTGATCTGAGGAAGGGCAGCATTTCTATAGACCAGTGTTCTCCAACCTTGGGTCCCCAGATGTTTTTGGCCTACAGCTCCCAGCATGCCCCAGCCAGCTACGCTGGCTGGGGCCTGCTGGGAGTTGGAGGCCAAAAACATCTGGGGACCCAAGGTTGGAGAACACTGCTATAGACTACGGGAGGGAAGGAGAGGCAGGAGGCGAGAAGCACACATTTCCCAGACACAGCCTAGTCAGCCGCTACAGAGGCACCATGCTGGAGCAGCATGCTCACTCCAACTTCAGAGTTAAATGACTGCCCTGAAAGTCAGGCGGGCAGAGGCGGCAGCAGGCAGAGGCAGCACTGAGTGGGAGCGCCAGCTGCATGTGTCCCTCAGGCCCACGACTGGGCATTCACAGCACGGCAACCACCGAGTCCAACCACACTCCCTGGGCACAAGAGCGGCGGGCGAGCAGGGGGGGCGTCAGAATATAGAATGGGAATGCCAAATACATGCAAGTCTGAGGTCCGTGACTCGGCACTCATAGCAGGGCACTCATCAAGGCCAGCTACCCCATCTCGGCAGGAGGCAAAATGGAAGGCAGAGGCAGGAACAGCCAGGCAGTCACCTGATCGGAGTTGAGGCACCGTGCCGGCACAGAAAAGTGTTCCGCGTTCAGAGTTGCGAGACTGGGCCAAAGAGAAAAGGATTTCAAATGAAAATGAAAGCAAAACAGAACGAGTGGCGTAGTGGTGAGAGTGTTGGACTGGGACTCGGGAGATCCGGGTTCTAGTCCCCGCTCGGCCATGAAACTCACTGGGTGACTTTGGGCCGGTCACTGACTCTCAGCCTAGCTTACCTCACAGGGTTGTTGTGAGGATAAAATGGAGAGGAGGAGGAGGAGGATTATGTAAGTCGCCTTGGGTTCCTTGCAGGAAAAAAGGCGGGGTATAAATATAATAAATAAATAAAAATAAATAAAATTGGTTTTAAGATTGTTTTTATCCTGTTTTTCTGTAAACCGCCCAGGGAGCCTTTGGGCTGATGGGTGGTAAATAAATATATTAAATAAATATTAAATAAAATAAATGCTCTTGCATTGCGGGAGAGAGCTAATCCTTCCAGCAACAGCTGAGTCTAGCTGGGAAATTGCAGGGTATTTCCACTGCAGAGCAAAGGGTTTTGAAAACAGGAAGGAAGAGGGTCTTGTCTGTTCCCTACCCTCTGCCTGGTAAGCGGTGTAGGGAGGAGTGAGCCACTAGGTGTTGGTGTCAGGGACAGGCAATGGGACCTTTTAAAGCAAAAGGAAGGTTTTACAGGAAGGCTGGGAGTGCTGCGGAACAAACCCCTGGACAGTTGTGCCTGCCGCCTTCACTGCCCGCAGGCACTCTGGGAATTGAGAAATGAAGACGGGGGTGCAGCTGTCTGGAGCTTTGCTCCACAACATGCCCGACCCAAGAGTCAGTAAAGCTGTAAAAATAATTAAAAGACATTGCACTGTTGTTTGGGGGCCCTCTGGGCACCACTGTCAGTCACAGAAATATATATCCCATCCCTCTTCCTCTCCAGTGTTTTCCATTTATGAAGTGCATGTGAGAAGTTCAAAAATACACCTATTTGGGAGGAAAAAACACCCCTCCCAAGAGGGTCCAAAGCCTTGGGATCGGACTGCTTTGGACCTGAGTCACCTCCTATTCAGAACTGGCCCAAATATCTCTGAAGCAGGGACATTTGCCTCAAGAACTGAGCCTTGGCCAAGGCATTTGCACAGCCCTAGTTTTTATCATAACACGGAGTTTGGCCTCCAGGAACCCAACTGGCCAAAAGGCAAGATGTAAGCCATACAAGTTAATCTGTGGGGTTCTCGTGTTAGCTGCTGACATGGCTGCTCGGTTCGAGTCACCTGCATGCCCCGCCCAGCCAACTGAATTTCCTGCAGCCGCCCTTCTCCTCCCCATCAACATGCAGGCTTCATTAACCTGGGCGCAGGGTTTCATGCCTGATTGCATGCCAGGCTGTTTCAGGAAAACTAAACAAATCTAAGAATAACCTCCACAGGGGAATTCAAGTAAACTTATTTTTTCCCCAGATCACACAAGGTAAAAAAAAAAAATGTTTCAGGAGATCTGGATTCTAGTCCCCGCTCGGCCATGAAACTCACTGGGTGACTTTGGGCCAGTCACTGACTCTCAGCCTAACCTACCTCACAGGGTTGTTGTGAGGATAAAATAGAGAGGAGGAGGAGGAGGAGGATTATGTAAGCTGCCTTGGGTTCCTTGCAGGAAAAAAGGCAGGGTATAAATATAATAAATAAATAAATAAAAATAAATAACAACATGTTCTATAGTGTACTTAGGAACTAGGGAATAAAATTGCACAGAACTGGTATATCAACAGTCACGCTGTACCAGGGGTCCTCAAACTTTTTAAACAGGGGGCCAGTTCACTGTCCCTCAGACTGTTGGGGGGCCGGACTATAGTTTGAAAAAAATATGAATGAATGGATCAAGTTAAAAAAAAAGGACCCAGGTCCCTTTTTTTTTTACTTGATAGGGGTGAATTTTTCCCCCCTTAAATGGAAAGTTGTTGTTGTTGTTGTTGTTGTTGTTGTTATTATTATTATTATTCATCATCAGGCGATCACTCGTGACCGAGTAAGATTGTCTTCCGGGATAAAAGGAGGAAATTCTAAAGAAGATTGTGTAGACTCTAGCGATGGGTCCGTAAGTGACTGTGGAGGCCAATTCTAGATCCACACAGCTTCCCACAGTGAGGACACAGGTTACCAGATAGAAGATGGTCCTGTAAAGGATTCATTTGACGTGCTTTCCGCTTAGCACGTTTCTCCCTTTCACCTTGCACTCGGGCTTCTTCAAAGTCCATGGAACCTTTGTGAAAGGCCAACCTCCATTTAGATCGTTCATGGGCCAGAGCTTCCCAGTTTTCGATGTTTATATTGCATTTTTTTAGATTAGCCTTATGAACATCTTTAAACCTCTTATATTGACCACCGATATTCCGCTTTCCATCCTTGAGTTGGGAGTAAAGTAACTGCTTTGGGAGACGGCAGTCAGGCATTCGAACAACATGACCGGTCCACTGAAGTTGGCGTTGAAGGATCATTTTTTCAATGCTAGTAGTCTTTGCTTCTTCCAGTACACTGACATTTGTTCGCCTATCTTCCCAAGTAATTTGCAGGATTTTCCGGAGGCAACGTTGATGAAACCTTTCAAGGAGGTGGAAGTGACGTTTATAGATAGTCCATGTTTCGCAGGCATACAATAAAGTTGGTAATACAATGGCTTCATAAACCAGTGTTTTGGTCTTCTTACAAATATCCCGATCCTCGAACACTCTATGTTTCATTCGAGAAAATGCGGCACTTGCGGAGCTCAGACGATGCTGGATTTCACTGTCGATGTTAGCTGTAACAGAAAGATAGCTGCCAAGATAGAGAAAATGATCGACATTTTCCAGTATTGTCCCGCCAAGCTGGATAGATGGCATCACCAAAGGATTGGCTTGCACTTGCTGATGAAGCACTTTGGTTTTTTTGATGTTAAGTGAGAGACCAAGTTTTTCGTATGCTTCTGCAAAAGCATTTAGGATAGTTTGGAGATCATCCTCTGAATGTGCGGAGACCACATTATCATCAGCATACTGAAGTTCCACAACGGAGGTTGTAATTACCTTACTTTTTGCTTTCAGCCTGCTGAGATTAAAAAGCTTTCCATCTGTTCGATATATAATTCCCACACCGGTGGGAAGTTTCCCCTTGACAAGATGTAAAACCATGGCGATGAAAATGGCAAATAATGTTGGGGCGATAACACATCCCTGTTTAACACCTGATCCCACTTTAAATGGAGCACCATGAGAGCCGTTGTTGTCCAAAACCGTTGCCGTCATGTTGTCATGGAGAAGTCGCAAGATATTCACAAATTTATTGGGGCATCCAATTTTCATAAGGATAGTCCAGAGAGCTGTACGGTCTACAGTATCAAAGGCCTTAGCCAAATCAATAAATGCCATATAAAGGGGTTGATTTTGCTCCCGGCATTTTTCTTGGAGCTGACGTGCAGTAAAAATCATGTCTACTGTCCCTCTAGAGGGGCGGAAACCATATTGAGTTTCAGGGAGGATCTCTTCTGAAATAGATAGAAGACGGTTTGCGAGAATCCTAGCAAATATTTTACCTGCGGTTGCTAAGAGAGAAATGCCCCGATAGTTTCCACAGTCTGTTCTATCACCCTTCTTAAAGAGGGTGATAATTATGGCATCCCTGAAGTCTTCTGGGATCTCTTCTCTTATCCAGATTTTTTCGATGAGTTTATGAAGATGTTGTACAAGTTCGGGGCCCCCTTCTTTAAAGATTTCAGCAGGAATCCCATCTGGTCCACTAGCTTTGTTGTTCTTCATTTGATTAATGGCTTTTTTTACTTCATCCAAAGTGGGGAGTATTGCAAGTTCCTCTTTAATTTGTTTTTGCGGGATTTGCGGAAAAAATCTCATTATCCACCTTAGATTTACGATTTAAAAGGTCATAATAGTGCTCTTTCCAACGCAGTGCAATAGACTCTTTGTCTTTTAAGAGTTTGGTGCCATCTTTTGATTGTAAAGGGTTTGTACCATAGGTTTTTGGTCCATAAATGGCCCTTGTGGCCTTAAAAAAGCCCCGTGCATCATGAGATTCTGCAAGTTGTTGAATTTCTTCAGCTTTCTTTTTCCACCAAGCGTTCTTAAGTTCTCTTGTTCTTCTTTGGACCTCAGCCTTTGCGCTAGCGTAGGTTTTTTTCTTGGCAGCGCAGTTAATATCATTTTGCCATATTTGGAAGGCTTTCCTTTTTTGGTCAATTATATATTTAATCTCATTGTCATTTTCATCAAACCAATCCTGATGTTTCTTAGTTTCATATCCAATAGTTTGTTCACAAGCTGCAGTAATGGAGGTTTTCAGCTTAGACCAATGGTCCTCAATGTTGTCAGGAGGTTCCGTAGGTAGATGTTCCTTAAGAAGTGATTGAAGATGAGTTTGCTTAATAGGATCTTGAAGGACTTGGATGTTCATTTTACGCCTTGGTTTCCTTCCTTGAAGCCTACGTTGGGGAGCAATGTTGATAACCATTGTGGACCGGATTAGTCGGTGGTCTGTCCAGCAGTCGTCGGCACTCACCATGGCCCTAGTAAGAAGTACATCGCGGCGATCTCTAACACGGACAATTACATAATCCAGAAGATGCCAGTGCTTTGACCGTGGGTGCTGCCATGATGTTTTAAACTTATTCTTTTGTCGAAAGAGCGTGTTTGTGATAGTGAGATTATGCTCTGCACATATAGACAAAAGTAAGAGTCCGTTCGGGTTGCTATTACCAACTCCGTCTTTTCCAATAGTTTCTGGCCATAAATCAAAGTCACGCCCGACTCTTGCGTTAAAATCGCCCAGGAGGATAATTTTATCCTCCTTAGGTATCTCTGACAGGAGAGTGTCCAACTGGCTGTAAAAACTTTCCTTGATGTCATCATCAGCATCTAATGTTGGTGCATAAGCGCTCAAAATAGTTACCTGTTGGTTATTGGCGAGCTTTAATCGAAGAGTTATCAGGCGTTCGTTAATGCCAGTAGGAACTTCTGACAAAGAGTTCACTAGTTCATTTTTGATGGCAAAGCCTACACCATGTATTCGTCGGTCTTGCTCAGGTAGTCCTTTCCAGAAGAAGGTATAACCTCCTTTTTCTTCTTTCAGCTGTCCCTCTCCTGCCTTTCGAGTTTCTTGAAGTGCTGCTATGTCAATTTTAAACCGTCTCAGCTCCCTTGCAATAATAGCAGTCCTACGCTCAGGGCGTTCACTATCTATGTTATCCAGCAATGTCCGTATATTCCATGTTCCAAAATTCAAATGTCTTTTTCGACCGCTAAATTGGTGACCCCACTGGACGCGGTAATCCAGTCAGGGGAGAAAGAGGTAGACTATGTTTAGGGCACCTTTTCTAGCCCCCTCCCCATACGGGGTGAGCAGAGTGGATCCTAAATAGGGCTGCTCAGTCATGGATACAGCTGCCGAGCTGCTCGACTACCTCGTTCCTTGAACAGGGCGACTGAGTCTGCATCCACCGCCCATGTGCTGGTCCATGACTAGGGGCTTCCAGATTCACAGTCCTGCCCCCGTTGCCATTCGCCAGTCGCCATGGGTCTTTTTTTGTTTGTTTGTTTGTTTGGGTTGGGTTGGGTTGGGTTGGATGGGTTGGGTTGGAAGACGCCTGTGCGTGAAACTGTTTTATGTGGGGAGATCGGTGCACAACGAATCACCACACAAACTTGACAGAGTACGGCAGAGATCCAATGGCACGGTTACCCTGACGATTGGAAAACCATTCTCTGCTGCAGCCTTCATCCGCCTTCACAGCCGTTGTAATTTAGGCTTAATTATCTTCCGCCTGTTCTGCCGTTGAGGACTTTATGTTTTGGATCGTTCTTTGTCTGGTTCCTCTCCCCGGACCTTACCGCCATGGGTGACCCTACTGGGAGTACATAGCTCCCGACGGCATTGCTCACAGGATTATTATTATTTATTTCATTTTTATACCACCCAATAGCTGAAGCTCTCTGGGCAGTTTACAGCAATTTACAAGACAGTCCCTGCCTGCCGGCTTACAATCTAAAAAGACACGACACACCAGGAAAAAGGAATGGGGAAGGAAGAAGGGGGAATATAAATGAACAGGGATGTTGAAGAGTCCTTGGTCTCGAGTCACGAGTCGAGTCACGAGTCTTTGGACCCGAGTCTCGAGTCCGAGTCCGAGTCCGAGTCCTTGGTCCAAAATGGTGACTCACGAGTCACGAGTCACAAGTCACTCCCAAAGCTGACTCCACGAGTCCCTATTAAAATCAATGGGTTTTTTTCCCAACAAAATAAGGCTACTTCACACTCAGAGCAGCCACACAGAGTAATCTCAGGTCCTTCTTCTGCCTCTCCCAAGTACGCAACACATCAATCAAAATAAATCTTGACACACTGTTGGGGCTGCACTCCTGGTAGCTGTCCATAGTGGCCGAGCAGCAGCACACCTCGCTTCCATGCGCTCTTCGCCGGCAATCACACTCCTCTCCACTCCTTCTGGCACAGCCCAGGGATGTTGAAGAGTCCTTGGTCTCGAGTCCCGAGTCGAGTCTCGAGTCCCATTAAAAATATTGGGACTCGAGTCCGAGTCGAGTCAGAGGGGGGACTCAGTCCGACTCACGAGTCGAGTCCTCGAGTCCGAGTCCCCATCCCTGTAAATGAATACTCCTGGCAGGGCTGGTGGTATTTACATATATAGTTGCACAATTGTTTCATGCCTAACACGAATATACTTTTGTTTTTGCCATCACACAAATGAGCATATTCGACAAAAGAATCGGCGCTTGAAGCAAAAGAGTTAAAAAAAAGTCTGCTTCCGTCGATCGGCCGCCGGGCCAGATAAAAAGGCAAGGTGGGCCGGATGTGGCCCGCGGGCCTTAGTTTGAAGACCCCTGCGCTATACTATTAAAAACATCCTTTTAAAATCTAAAACTTCTACTAAAAACCATGTTGCAAATTACTGCATGCCACTAAGACTAAGAGAGCTCTGCTAATTAATGCAGAAGCGATGAACTACACATTTATCATTCTGCAAACGAACCAACAAAATTGTCAATGAGCAGAAATGAAAAGCCTCAACTGCCAGCCATGTTTCAACTTGCTAGTCTTCCTCATTGGCACGGAACTAGAAGTGTATGCAAGATAAACATGGAGCTGAGCAAAGCGTCTGTTTTCCAGGCTCAAGGGCCAGGCAGGAGGGCCCTTCTCCGTCTACATTCTCAATCAATGCTGAACGTGTTTGCTATTATTCAACCAAGTCTGACTTTGGTCTCATGCCCAGAGTCTTCAGATGCTACACCCTTCCTGGCCCAAATTATTGTAGCATTTGACGCTCCCGGCATGAGCCCAAACACTGTACTTAATAGATGCTTTAATTGTATGTTGAGACCCTTAATCAATCTTCCCCATACTTCCGTGCTATCTGTACCCAATAAATTCTGGGAAGGAGGCAGTGAAAAGCACTTGGACCAGGTTTAAGGAAGGAAATCAATTAAGCATGGATAGTCCCAGAAAGTACCCAGTCAAAATATGTGTAAATAGGAATAGCAGATGCGTCAGGCAAGGCTTGGGGGGAAATGGAAAGGGTGGGAGCAGGATGAGGAGCCTGTTGCCAAGTGTGGACTCTGAACGCGTGAACTTTAAAGGACAGTCCGATCAATGAGGATGCCCGCCATGCAGAACCTCCCTGTATTCTGCCGGCCGTGCTCAACTGAATGCCAGATGCTGAGCAGCAAGAGTGAGGCGGGGCTATTGCCTTCAAGCCCTGTGCCCGGGCTTCCCAGGGGCATGTAGCTGCCTGCTCCGGGAAGGAGAATGCTGGACCACACAGAACTTTGTTTTAATCCAGCACGGTTCTTCTTATGCGTTATGCCAGGGATGGGGACTCGGACTCGAGGACTCGACTCGTGAGTCGGACTGAGTCCCCCCTCTGACTCGAGTCCCAATATTTTTAATGGGACTCGAGACTCGACTCGGGACTCAAGACCAAGGACTCGTCAACATCCCTGGGCTGTTGACGAGTCTTCTGGCTGTGCCAGAAGGAGCGCGATCACCGGTGAAGAGCACATGGAAGCGAGGCGTGCCGCTGCTCGGCCACTATGGACAGCTACCAGGAGCGCAGCCCCAACGATGTGTTGAGATTTATTTTGATTGATGTGTTGTTGTGGGGGGTTTGGGTTAGGGTCAGACATTTTGGGTTTGGCTGCCTCTGCCTGCCTGTTTGGGGTTCCCAGCCTCCTCTGCCTGCCTGGTCTCTTCTTGACCTGTTCAACAGTTGAATTGTCCAAGACAAAGGCCTCTGCCTGCCTGCTTTGGGGTTCCCTGCCTCCTCTGCCTGCCTGGTTATTTTGGGTTTGTCTGCCTGGTCTGTTCTTGCCAAAATCAGTTGCAGAGTTTTGAAATAAAAAGGCACACTTGTGCCTAGAATTTATTTAAGCCACACATCTGAAGTAGCCTTATTTTGTTGGGGGGAAACCCCATTGATTTTAATAGGGACTCGTGGAGTCAGTTTTGGGAGTGACTCAGGACTCGTGACTCGTGAGTCACCATTTTGGACCAAGGACTCGGACTCGGACTTGAGACTCGGGTCCAAAGACTCGTGACTCGACTCGTGACTCGAGACCAAGGAGTCTTCAACATCCCTGCGTTATGCATATATTTAGTTTGTTGACCTATGTGGCACAGTCTGATTCTAGGCACGCTTACTTGGAATTCATACAGATTTCAGTGGGACTTGGGCTGCAATCCTGTACACACTTACTGGGAGTTAGTCCCACTGAACTCAATGTGGCTGACCTCTGATTAGTCATGTATCGGATGACACTGTTAGTTCCTAATAATTGTGCCTGAGGTTGAGAAGGAATTCTAGTAAATAGTTCAAAGACTTTTTCATCCATTCAGAAAATGTATAGTAAACAAACCTATTTTCCTGTTTAAAAATAGTTAAAATGTTTCTCACTGATACTCTAATAATTAAAAAACAAGGCCATGTTAACAGCTTTAAAAAGTCTTTTAAAGAGTGGCCAACAATCACACATTTTCTCTGTTCCTGTGCTACTTAAAAATCTATCTACACATGCCATGAATACGTACCGGCTCTTTCCCATCCATGGCCTCCATCCAGAGCCGCCGATTCGCTTCCGACGGAGCCTGCAAGGTGATGGGCCCAGCTCTGCATGAGATTGAACAAGAGTAAAAACAAAAGGAACTTTTTCCTGATGAGACAAAACTGAATCTAGAATTATACATTTTGATCTTTCTTACAAAACCAAAAGTAAAACCTCCAAATACAGGGAAGACACCAAGAAAGTCCCCGGACACTGAGAATATTATGCACACTTTTTGTGCATCTGAAAACACACTTATTGTGCAGGATGCTCAGACCACAAAGTGATTTTTCTCATTCTATGAGATGAAACAGCTTGAATGGAGTCATAACTGTCTTGATAAACCATGCAGTGCAAATCTTGACAGTTATGGAGTCATAACTGTCTTGATAAACCATGCAGTGCAAATCTTGACTGATGGAAATAAGTCGAGTAAACGATACCTTAAAAGGTGTTCACAACCCAGGCAAGGCCATCTCAAAACATATTGAAAATAAGTTTGTGTAGAGATGTGCAACGCACACACACACAAAGAGAAATTTCATCAACCACACCTTAAAAAAAAAAATAATCTCTCTAAATTCCTTACACATTTCTCCTGAGCAGGAACCTACCATTTCTTTTTACGTAGAATTCATTCAGTAGCAGCTCAAGCCTCAGGTCAGCAACGTTGTCCACCATGGGGCGAATTTCTCTAGCAACTCTCAATTCCCAACTGGGCATCCAATATTGGTGGACAGACAAAGGCTAACCAGAGCACAGCCTGATCAGCAATCCACATTCAGGTTTTCTAAGGGCTGAGCTGTGTGGGAAATTTCCTCCTGGGAAATTATGCAACTTATCAAAATTAAATTGGTTTCCCTTGAAACGCCTCAGATATTTTGATGTTGAGCAAGAATTTCCAAATTTGCCTGGAAATCTCTCTCTGAAATTTGCTGGCAATTCTAATTTCCAGTCATTAGGATCACATGATGGCCATTTCATGTTTAAATTTGCAGTGCTACATGTGGCTGAATCTGGCAGTCGGGAAAGTATTGAAAGGGAACTGTTAAGGAAGGAAGCCTTCTGGATCTTTAATTTGGACACTAAAGCCCCACCGGGACTTAATGTAAATCTGGAATTGTCATGTTATTTGTAATGGTGCCAAAGGAGGTGGGAGGTTTGAGTACAATGTTGTTTTTCCACGAGTCAAAGGTTGTTCTTCTTTTATAATGAGCTTTGCTGTTCAATCAATATTGTTGATGATGACTGGGGGTCTGCTAATGTCTTATGTCGGAAAAAGTCATGGCAAGGGTTAATGGACATGTAATGAGTTAATAGCCAGAAAAGAGTATAAAAGTAATTGAAAGTTTGACCACCAGAGGACTCTGGATGAATCCGTTAATGAGAAAGCAGTACGCCGACAAGAAATGTAAGAGTGGGGAGGGGCCTCTGGAAGGAAGGTTTGCTAACGTGGGGTAGCTTGTTGTAAAATGCTTATTTGTGTTATGACAAATTTCTTTATGTTTAGAACAAAATATGAAACTGTAAGCAGTCCAGGACATTGGAGAAATTATTTTTGTTTAAAGTAACATTGAAGAAGTATCCCTGAGGAAGACAACGAAATGGGAATACAAACCGGTTTCCTGTAGGACTATAACCTCAAGGTGACAACGACTACATATAACCTGGTGGTCTGTTTACCATTTGGTAAGAAGAAAAAAGAAATAAGAAAAAACAACGCTGGTTATAGGAAGGACTTTATTCTGGAGAGCCAGGACTTTTGAAAAAATTGAAATAATTGTTTTGAGAAAAAATTGTAAAATTGAAATAATTGAATTATATACATTGTATTCAATGTTCATTTGTAATGAATAGAAATTTGTAAAGTTTAAAGAATTATTGGATTTATTTTGATCACGGAGGCCTAGGCTTTTTGTAACTATAGTTATTGCCGTGATCCTCCTTTGTTTTCACAATTCCCTATTCTAATTAAAGCTGCCAAGCTCACCTTTCAACCGTCTCGACGTCAAAACAAAACCTTTTGTCTATAGAGTCAGTCTTCCTCCTCACACAGGACTTCAGCATGAAATGTAAGGTACCCTGAGGAGAAGAGATTTCAAAGTCAAAATTAAAAAAAGAAAAAAGGAATAGTGGTGTTTTTAAAGTCCTGGACTAGGCATAAAACTAAATCAGCTAATCAATCCCAGTGGGGGAAGGAGCCATCATTTACTCTCAACGTCAGTCTTGCTAAATCAGACGCCATCAAGGATAACAGCAGGAGGTCTCTTGTACAGGGGAGCTTAAAATTAGGCACGCGTGCATAGCTGAAAATCACCAGGGAAAAGAATCAAGAGGTCCTGGACTGGGCAGGTAGAATCTGCAGTGGAAGCCAGAGAAACCACAAGCAGAGGGTTAGTGGAGCACTTCAGCAGCCGTGCGTTCCACCTGGCCCCGCGGCAGAACCAGCTATGAGCAAATGCTTGCAGAGAAAAGCCCCACCAGGAGCCCCTTACCTGCTTCGCCCCTGGCTTCTGCTCTGTGGGAGTCATCCATAACCTCTTCGCCTCCTTCTCGTACTGGCAGTAGTATTTGACCCACGAGATGCCCAGCGCCCCTGCATCAAGCCAGAAGTTGATCAGATTTAGCATCAGCGGTCGGAGCGGCACGCGGCTTTCCCCTCCACATCCGTGCGCAACGCCGGGTGAGGGCCTGTTCAAACAGTGCCCAGGCGTTCCACCTGGGGGTAGGAGAGCGAGTGCCGGCCTCAGGTACACACTCGCCTTCCTCTACTCCCCCCTTGCTGTAGGAGGAAAATACCTGGTTGCATGCAGGATTTTCGCAGGCATGGGTTCTACTCCTTGGTCTCATGGGCAACTCGGGCCATCGGTAACCAAGCAGATGTAATGCTTCCCCGTGATTAAAGGACCCTGTGGAAGGGGGCGATGGGAGGGAGGGGCAGAGGGAGGGGAGGGGCCTGCCCAGGGCTCTCCGCATTTCCCCGTGCTCCCAGCGTCATTTTCTTCCAGGGATGGCGGGGGTTGTAGTTCAGCTCCCATGATCCGAGGCGGGAGGAGATGCTGACAACACCACCTTCACTTTTGAAAGGAGTGGGGGGGGAGGCCTCTCCCATCCCGAAGGAACGGCTTACTATGGAATTGCTGCTGCCTGCTACCCTGTCCTGGTCCCAGGGTAAGCTCCCCCCCACACTTGAGGATGAGGATGAATTAGTGAGTGGCTGGGTGGGTGTAGGAAATCAGCTGCTTTGAGCAGCCCAATCATTCATTTCCGAGGTGAGCAGCCTTCCGCTCACCCATTCCTAGTTACACACACACACACACACTTCGTGTCGGCAGGTTCAAGCCAAAGGCTTCGCAGAAAAGGTGGGTTTTGATATTATTATTTGACACCAACATCTCCAGTGGCTACAAGAAAGCAAGTTACAGAGTAGAGATAACTAGCTAGGAAAGCTTCTGAGCTCTCAGCCAACTACATTTTCCCGAAGTGATCGAAACAAGGAACAAGCAGATGCCCTCAGTTCCATCCCACTATTGATCCAACATTTCAAACCCCCCTTTCTTTCCACTGAACTCCAATCAGAGTTCTGTATTTTGCAATTTCAGTAGAAATTATTCTGCAAAACGTGCCTTTGGGGAGAAAAAAAAAAAGCAGAATTTTTTATTTTATTTTTAAACAGTTGTGCAATTGTTTAATTTTTAAAAATAGAAGTATTTTGCACCCTGTAAGAACGCTGCGTGACGTCCATTTTGCAAGGCTGGCAGCCCCCCCCCCCCCGAGCTCTCCCTGCCTTTTTCAGCCTATGCTGTGCTACAAGTCCAGCACTGGTTAGAAAAGGGCAGGGCAGGGAGGGGATTGGGTGGTGGGTGGGTGGGGCTCTTTCTGAAATCCTCCAGGCTGGAAAAGAGGGGAAATCTACCACCGGGATAATGGTTTCCATTCCGGGAAACATTTCCAGTAAAGTGGAACCCAGGGCTGAATCTGACAGAGGTGGGTTCTGGAGGCCTGCCTCAGCGGCCACGTACACTTCTCCTGTGAATACAGGTATCCCTCTATGGTTGGCTTCCCAGGCAGCTTGCAGGTCAGGGGAGCTTCCTTCATCCTTTTCTTGAGGTCTTCCAACTCTTCACGTGTACTGGTGAAGTGATTCCTTGTCTGTTGAGGGATGATAAAAAAAAACAACAACCTGAATTTGGATCTGAGGTCATGAAAGCAATCACTTTAGAATCAAATGCTCAGCGTTAGGGTCTTCCACATAAGAACCACCTTGCTGCAACAGACCCAAATGTCCACCTAGCTCAGCGTTCTGTTTTGAACAGGGGCCAACCAGGTGCCTCTAGGACGCTTGCAAAAAGAAATAACAGAGGCATTCATGAGGGAGACTGCTTCTGAAGAGAGAGGTCTCATTTGGCTAAATTCAGTTTCTCAGAGAGGTCTGATCAGTGGTGCCCAACTTCCCCTAACAGTTACCAAATATCAGAAATTTGCACATCTCTCGGTTGCCAGAAATCAGCGTGGAGAGATAATACTCCCCAAAGAGAGAGGAAGGTGATGGGGCTGTCAGGTAAAGAACTGGCAAGAGAGGAATTGACTGTTTTGCAGAAAGCACAGAAGAGCCATTCCAACCAAATACAATTCTGGGATGCGGCAGGTTCCCTGTACCTTTGCACAAGTCAAAGTGAACCCTGGAAAAAATATGAAGGTTAATAGCCCCTAGAGCAGTGTTCTCCAACCTTGGGTCCCCAGATGTTTTTGGCCTACAACTCCCAGCATGCCCCAGCAAGCTATGCTAGCTGGGGCATGCTGGGAGTTCTAGGCCAAAAACATCTGGGGACCCAAGGTTGGAGAACACTGCTATAAAGTGGTGGTGAGAATTATAAGATCACTCATTCAAGAAGCATTTCTACAATAGAAGCAAAGGAGGAGAAAGACCGGAATGTTATAAGCCAACTCACGTTCTGCAAGCTGAGTTGAAGCTGTTGTTTATATGGAAGGAAATCCTGTGTCAGCTCCACCGTCAGGTTGTTGTAGGTGAAGAGGCTGTGAAGAAAAGCCAACACCTGTGTAGCAGGGAGGGACAAGATAACATTTACGGCATTAAAAGTAGATGTGGACATCCGGAATCATGGCATGTACTTTTCCCAGTCTGCCAAATCATACAGTAACAGATCAAAATTTATTTCGACATTTGTCAGATAGGATTGATCACTACAGTGAACACATCCTCAATTTGGGGCCATTCCAGGTGGCTTTGGACGTGATGTGGAAGTATGAGCAACTCAGTGTAGGGGGAAATCTATGTTCCTCTTACATCCCCAAGTACAAATCTATTGAGTTTTCTACAGAGTTAAGTCTCTACGTATTTAGGAAATTGCAGTGTAGGAAGCAACTTTCAGGATCAAAATACAATCTGGGGGCAGGGGGGGAGGAAAGGGGTTTCAAGATGAGGGTGGGAGAAAACCTGCGTGCTTACAGGCTCCACAATGCTGAATTTCTTGCTCTCCTGCACTTCTTGGATCTGATACACATATTCCAGGGAAGATTCAAAGAAAACGTGCCGCTCTTTATCCACCTGCAAGTCAGCCTGTGTGAGAAAGAAAAAGGGATATTATGCGACATTTATGGAAGCCATGAATGCATGAGCAGTGGAGAGCTATTGGGGTTGTTTTTTAAAAAAGGAAAAACAATCCAGCATGTGTTTTGTATTTTTCCGCCCCAAGAACAAACTGTATTAGCTACATTAGCCAGATTTCCTATTTGCACCTTATTTTAACCTCAGGATATCCATTACGGCATGCAAACTGAAACACTGCTCCTTGAAAAGCAACAATACTTTATTGTTGTTGTTTTTTAAAAAGGCAAATGAGAAGCTTCAAGAGAAAAGCAATGGAAGCTGCCTCATAGAGAGTCCCTGGTCCATCTAGACCAGGGATGGGCAACTTCAGGGGGCCTAGGGGTGAATTTGAACACCCAGAACCCTCCCAGGGGCTGTACCATGCACATCACCAAGTTTAGGCAGCAACAGCATGGCTTTAAAGCTAAATGTGGCCTTTTTAGGCCACTGTTGCAGTTTGCCTCTGAAATTTCGTAGCAAACCACAAACTGTTTTGCCGCTGCCCATGTGAATTATTAGAGAGGGGCACACCTGGCCATGTGCTCTGGATCGTCTTGAGTTGGGCCCCGGATCTGTAGAGTTGCCCCAGTGCCATCATCTGCCTTCATACAAGTCTGCTTCTTCCCTCTGAACTCAGCAGCTTTGCAGTTATTAGAGACCTTAGGACCCACTCCCTTAGCAGACCAATAGGGAATGTAGCATGAAGGCACCAGCCTTTGAAACTAAAGGGGAGACGGCCACCTTTCCTTCCACAGTCTGTTCATTTTTTTCTCTCTCTCTCTCCCCCTACTTTTCTACTCTTACATGCCCACTGCTGGGCGCTTGCTTGCAATGAAATTTTGACGAGGGAGAGGGAAGGGCAGGTAGGGCTGTGAAGGATTGAGGCCTACACAGGCTTGAGTTAGGTTGAAGCATGTAGGCCCAAACATCTCCTGATGGGAGGGGGGCATTCATGAGTTTCATTTTCCCCTCATGGAGTTAAAGTTTCCTTTCCCCCCTAATTGAGAGAAGTCTCCTTTTTCCCCTAAAGGAGTTAAGTTTCATTTCCCCAGTTTTAGGTCACATGATTGTAACCTTCTAGTTCTGTGAGAGTGTATATAAAGGGGAGGCAGAAGCTGCAGAGAGGGGGAGAGAAGATGTGTGGAGGAGAGGAGCTGCAGGCACCAAGAAGCAGAGACAGACAGAGAAGCAGAGACTGAATATAACTAAAAAAAAAAAAAATGCAGAACAGCCAGGGCTAGGCTGAGAAGGAATCTCTATTAAGGTTACAGGTGAAAGAGTACTTAGGTTAGAGAGAACTGCGTTATTATTTATTTTATTTCTATTATACCTGCTTTTTGAAAGTATACAGCTCTATTAGTGTAATTACCTTGTTATTGAGAATCTACTCTACCAAAATTTACTAAAGTAAACAGTTACTGTTAACATCAAGTTGTTTGGAGTGTCTTTTGCACCACGCCTAAGGCCTAATCCCACGTTACTGGGAAGAGAAGGTAAAAGGCAGAGAATTGGCATCCTGATACAGGAGGGGTTCTTAAAGAGGCAAATATCTTTAAGGAGCTGATCAAGGTGTCCTGGTACAGGTGGAACCTTGACAAGGGCTTTCTGTGAAATACTGGAATTTCACACAGCATCTGATTTTCCTGCCCCGAACCGTAACCTTTGGGTTCTGCAGAAGTTCAGTAGCTTCAGCACAGCAAAGGATCTAATCAGCCTCCACAAACTTCTTTCTCCACTTTAATTTCTCCCATATAGCTGCAGGCAGCAGATTATACCAAACGGAGAGTTAGGAGTACATATGTGACATCATGCTCCAGGAGGTGCTGGGGCTTTTAAATAGGTTTTACAGTTTAAAAAAAAAAGGAAAGGAAAAGCCCTCAGCCACCTCACCTCATAAAGTTAATTTAAGTATGTGCAACGCTCACACACCCTCCTAAATTCCTCTGAAGTGAAGTGAAAGGAGCCCCTTGGCTTGGGGAATTCTCTCCCCCTTCCATTTCCAATCGCTATTCTTCTTTTCCTCTTCTTCCCTTCCCTATCTTGGTCTTTCTTTCTCATATTTATTTTATCTAGAGCATGTCTTGGGGAACTCGAGCAAAAGAAGTTCTGAACTATATTTGACTTTATATAAACAGACAAGAGGATTTGTTTTCCTCCTCCTCCTCCTCCTCTCTCCTCCTCCTCCTCCTCCTCCTCACCCAGATCTCTGAGAACAGCGGGTTCACATGGTTGCAGGGGAAGGAGGCTGGGACTGGGGCTGCTTTGTTTGCCTATTGCCATTATCCAGCAACAGGAATCACAGAATCATAGAAAAGTAGAGTTGGAAGGGGCCTACCAGGCCATCGAGTCCAACCCCCTGCTCAATGCAGGAATCCAGGTCAAAGCATCCCTGACAGATGGCTGTCCAGCTGCACCTTGAATGCCTCCAGAGTGGGAGAGCCCACCACCTCCCTAGGTAGTTGGTTCCATTGTCTTATTGCTCTGACAGTCAGGAAATTTTTTCTTGATATTTAGGTGGAATCTAGGTTCCTGTAACTTGAGCCCATTATTCCGTGTCTTGCAAACTGGGATGATCGAGAAGAGACCCTGGCCCTCCTCTGTGTGACATCCCTTCAAGTCCTGGAAGAGTGCGATCATATCTCCCCTCAGTCTCCTCTTCTGAAGGCTAAACATGCCCAGTTCCTTCAATCTCTCCTCATAGGGCCTTGTTTCCAGTCCCTTTATCATCCTTGTTGCCCTCCTCTGAACCCTCTCCAGTTTGTCTACGTCCTTCTTAAAGTACTGGACGCAGTACTCAAGATGAGGCCTAACCAGTGCTGAGTAAAGGGGAATTATCACTTCCCGCGATTTGGAAGCTATACTTCTATTAATGCAGCCCAAAATAGCATTTGCCTTCTTTGCAGCCACATCGCATTGCTGGCTCATATTCAGTTTGTGATCTACCACAATTCCAAGATCCTTCTCACTTGTGGCTCAGTGGTAGATTACATGCTTGGCATGCAGACAGTCCCAGGTTCAATCCCCACATAGGGCTAGGAAAGAATCTGGACTCAAACCCTGGAGAGCCAATGCAGGTCAGTGCTGACAATACTGTCAGAGTGGGGGGTCAGTGCACACCTTTAATTACACACACACACACACACACACACACACACACACGCACGTATGTATGTATGTATATATACACAAATTTACGTGCATGCGTGTGTGTGCGTGCAAATTTGTGTTATGGGCGTGTGCCCTGGATCCTTTAAGTACCTAGCAATGCCCCAGCTACTACTGCCCCAGCAGCAAATTCAAGAGAGCAGGGGCTGCATGCGGCCCATGGGACATGGGTCGCCCACCCCTGATCTAGACCAGCACTGGATGGATCGGCACTGTCTCCTCCATCTGGCAGTGATTCCTCCTCCATATCTCAGGCAAGGGTCTAGTAGTGGAGATATCCTTTGGGTAGAAAGGCCAGAAACTGGAGCTTACTGTAAGCCAACATCTGTTCTACCATTGTGTTAAATGACTTTGATTGAGTTAAATGAGTTCATTTACACATTGGGAGCCAGCCACATCCCTCCAATGAATAGACCTCGCAGCTCACAGGCATTAGTATGCCAGATTGACCAGATGGTCCAGAATGGCTTGGCCCAGTTACGCAAGCCGCTTTAGACCCGCGGTTCTTAATCTTTACAGCTAACAACCGGCCCACTTACCTCTTGCAACTGAGATTCTTTTTTCTTTGAAGATAAATTCAAATGGCGATCCAACATGGAGTAAAACTTCTCACCATCCTTCTCAAATTTCTTCTTCCGTTCCTAGAGATGGAGAATTTGGGACAGAATTCGGTTGTGAGCAGTGGCCAATGTTTTTGTTTATTAAGAAGAGCTGTTGGGGTTCAAGCCTGCCCAGAAGAGACTCCACTGGAGCTGCAAAACCTTGGGTGCTTAGCAGTGAAGGAAAGGTACCACGCCTTGAGTCATCATGGATGTCATTTCACATTCTCCCGAGCTTAGCCTGGGTTGTCAAAACAAGTCCCAGAGCCAAACCCTGGTTATGGTTGGACTTTAGCCATCTTCCAAGAAGCTCAGAACGGCTCAGAAAGTTTTAGTCTCACAACCATCCTACAGGGAAAGTAGGGAAAATGGGGAGACCGTGACATCTCAAGGAGCGTCTCCAGCAACACCAAGTGGGCCGCTCAACAAGATCTGCCACGGATGGCCTTCTCCTTGTCCCTTCAGCCAGAGCAGCTAGACTGGTGGGGACGAGGAAGAGGGCCTTTTCTGTGGCAGCCCCCGTACTGTGGAACTCTCTCCCGAGTGACCTCCGCCATGCCCCCTCTCTGATGAGCTTCCGTCGCTCATTAAAAACCTGGTTGTTCAGGCGGGAATATGGGGTGGGTTAAGATTTTAAAATTTTTATATTGTTTTAAATGTATTTTATTGTATTTATGTATTTTATTGTGTGTACATCGCCCAGGGTGGCCGGTTCCCGGCCAGATGGGCGATAAATAAATATTAATAATAAATAAATAAATAAATAAATCTCCAAGATTTGCCCAATCCCAAATCCTAGCCCAACATTCCACACACTGCATCACCCTGACGCCCTCATGCCAGGCTTCTTCAGTAACCGGCACAGAATACCTTAATAATTAGGGAAATACGCTGGAGATATGCAAAACTGGTGCTGTAGTGGGAGGTGCCTGTAAAGCCCTGTTCCATATCACAGAAGAGTTTGGATTAGCTGTACACTCTGCAGACAACAACCCCTCTTGCAAATGCAAGACTCCAAACACTCTCTGAGTCAGCAAGTATCAGCCCGCCAGGAACAGGAAATGGCTGACTCCCCAAACTAAGGGGGCGAGAAGCAGAACTGGCCACACTCTGTGCTGAGATACTCTTCCGCTTGAGAGCTGACACTGAACGATAATCCCCAAACAAAACAAAGCCTTAGAAACTGAGCCTGTTGCCAAACGGCACTCCAAAGCCACAAAGGGAGGAGGAATCATAGAATCATAGAATCATAGAAAAGTAGAGTTGGAAGGGGCCTACAAGGCCATCGAGTCCAACCCCCTGCTCAGTGCAGGAATCTAGGTCAAAGCATCTCTGACAGATGTCTGTCCAGCTGCACCTTGAATGCCTCCAGAGTGGGAGAGCCCACGACCTCCCTAGGTAGTTGATTCCATTGTCTTATTGCTCTGACAGTCAGGAAATTTTTCCTGATGTTTAGGTGGAATCTAGGTTCCTGTAACTTGAGCCCATTATTCCGTGTCCTGCAAACTGGGATGAACTAGAAGAGATCTTTGCCCTCCTCTGTGTGACATCCCTTCAAATACTGGAAGAGTGCGATCATATCTCCCCTCAGTCTCCTCTTCTGAAGGCTAAACATGCCCAGTTCTTTCAGTCTCTCCTCATAGGGCCTTGTTTCCAGTCCCTTTATCATCCTTGTTGCCCTCCTCTGAACCCTTTCCAGTTTGTCTATGTCCTTCTTAAAGTGAGGTGCCCAGAACTGGACGCAGTACTCAAGATGAGGCCTGACCAGTGCCAAGTAAAGGGGAATTATCACTTCCCGCGATTTGGAAGCTATACTTCTATTAATACAGCCCAAAATTGCATTTGCCTTCTTTGCAGCCACATCGCATTGCTGGCTCATATTCAGTTTGTGATCTACCACAATTCCAAGATCCTTCTCACTTGTAGTATCGTTGAGCCAAGTGTCCCCCATTCTGTAACTCTGCATTTGGTTTCCTCTCCCTAGGTGCAGCACTTGGCATTTATCCCTATGAAATTTCATTCTGTTGTTTTCGGCCCAGCGCTCCAGCCTATCGAGGTCACTTTGAATTTTGTTTCTATCTTCCAGAGTATTAGCTGTTCCATGTGGGAAAGGCTACACTGTAATATCTATGTGTGTGTATAGATCTATAGATATTACAGACACAGACACACGATACACATTAATATATATTTTAAAATGAGAATTACAAACCCTTACTATTCACACAGCAGTCTGCAGCACTGCATCTAGAACATGAGTCAGCGGTGCAATGCGTCTACAAAAAAGGGTGATTTAGACTGCGTTAATAAAAGAACAGTTTCTTCCAAGTCACGAGAAGTAATAGATCCACTTTATTTTAGTTTAATGGAACTGGGTATGTTTAGTCAGGAGAAGAGAAGACTGGGGGGCATGACAGCACTCTTCAAAGACAGAAGAGGGCAATGACTTCTTCTTTGTTACTGCCCCAGGCAGGACTAGATCTAATGGGCTTAAGTTACAGGAGGGTAGATTTCAGATGAACATTAGGAGAAACCTCTTGATGGTAAGAGCAATTTGACAGTGGAGCCTATTACCTAGAGCAGGGCAGAGGGAACTTGTGGCCCTCCAGATGTTTTGGCCTACAACTTCCATCAGCCCTATCCAGAATAGCCAATTATGAGGGATCATGGGAGTTGTAGGCCAAAACATCTGGAGGGCCACAAATTGCCCACCTCTAACCTAGAGAGGCAGTGGGCTCCCCATGGCTGGAGGCATTCAAGCAGAGGCTGAAGAAGATGCTGTAGCAACAGCTTTCCTGTATCAAGCAAGGGGTTGGCCTTTATGACCTGCAAGGTTCCCTCCAACTCCACGATCCCCCCTCCAGAGCCATGGACCGTGCTTGGCTTGATGGGTCACACAAGTTGTACAAGCATGACTTAGCTTGACTGCAGAATCTGGGTTTCTCCGTGTCAGAATTTGAACTGGAGAGACGTGAGAGGAAGAACATACACAGCCCTTGTCACACCAGAATGGCAGCCATGCACGTGTGCTAGAAATACACGCTTAAAATGGGCTGCACCTCTCCAGAAGGTCCCTCCGTAAACCCACTAGACCTGAAGTGAGGAACGAGTGGCCCATGGAGCCTCCTTCCTTCCTCCCCCCCACCCACCCATGTGGCAATTAGTCTTAGAAAAAAACTCCTATTTAAGTGAATGGAACATTTTTTCTAAGGCTGTCATTTAGGGGACAATTTTCAGGGGTGAACTCTTCTGCTCCACGTGTTGCCAACCCCCCCCCCCAAATCTAATTAGACTTAGGAAAAAAAGGTCCCATTCACACAAATGGGATCTTTTTTTCTAAGGCTAATTGCCACAGCGGGTGGGGGCAGGCAGGGGGCAGGTGGGAAGCCCACGGGCCAGATGCAAAGGCCCTCGTCTGGTGCAGGTCCCTTTCCACATTTTTAGTGTAAATGTGGAGAAACCATCAGAAAAGGGTTGACAGGTGGGGAAATTGCATGACTGAAAGCTACCCACATATAGAAAACTACCTGTCAAGAAGGAGGGTTCTGTTACTTAGCCTTCACCCGGATATGCTACATTTTGTATGTGCAGAGTGGTCTTCTTCCATTAGGGAAACATTTAACCAAGTGACACACACACACCCAACTATATATTCTGAAGTGGTACTGCCCTGCAACACTTTACTCCCTCGTCTGCTGTTTAAGAACAGAGAACATAGGAAGAGCTGAGCTGGATCGGACAAAAGGCCCAGCTATTCACACAGTCGCCAGCCAGATGCCTCAGAGAAGCCCATAAGCAGGACACAATTGCAATAGCACCCTCTCACTCACCTTCCACAGCAACTGGTACTGAGAGGTGTACAGCTTCTGATACTGGAGTAATATTTATTTATTATATTTATACCCCGCCTTTTTTCCTGCAAGGAACCCAAGGCGGCTTACATAATCATCCTCCTCCTCCTCCTCCTCCTCCTCCTCTCCATTTTATCCTCGCAACAACCCTGTGAGGTAGGTTAGGCTGAGAGTCAGTGACTGGCCCAAAGTCACCCAGTGAGTTTCATGGCGGAGCGGGGACTAGAACCCGGATCTCCCGAGTCCCGGTCCAACACTCTTAACCACTACGCCACACATGGCCAAGTAGCCATTCATAGCCTTCTCCTCCATGAATTTGTCCGATCCCCTTTTAAAGCCGTCCAAGTTGGTGTCCATCATTACATCTTGTGGTAGCTAATTCCATAGTTTAGCTATGTGTGAAGAAGCCCTTCCTTTAATCTGTCCTGAATCTCCCACCGCTCAGCTTCACGGGATGATCCTGGTTCTAGTATTACCTATCCACTTTTGGATTTTGTAGAATTATCCACACCATGCATAATTTTATGCACCTCTATCTTTAACCAGCTACCGATCCATAAGAGGGCCTCTTCTCTTACCCCACGACTGCTATGCTTGCTCAGGAGTCTTTGCTGAGGGACTTTGTCAAAAGCCTTTGTTTGTGTGATCTAGGCATTATCTAGCTAGGCCTATCTGAGAACTAATTGCTTTGGTGGCAAATGGCTTTCAACCAATATAATTGCAAAGAAAAAGGGTAAGGAGCAGAAGATGCCATCTGTTCCACTGAATTTTCAGGCAGGAGACCTCTTTCTAACAAATAAAAACAGCTTCCTAGGAAAAAGAATCAAGCTGTATATTCATCTCCCATTGTAGACTTTGGAACAGCTGTGGCTACAATGTGTTGGCAACTCAAAACATGTCAAACAGATTTTATTCAGCCTGATTCACAAACCAATGCAGTGCAAATACTTGGATTTCAGCCATCTGGGGCCCACTGAAAATCAGTGGGGCTAAGCTGCCCTCAGTACCCTGTTCTAATTGGGTTGGTAGGTGGGGTTGATTGCTTCCTTCTTTCACTCATTGCCAGAGCACAAATTACATATTTTTTCCATGTGGAAATTGCCAGTGGAGATGCCAGCATTATTAATGCCTGGAGTCAGAGTTATACTACCAGTCATCTGATTTTTTTTTTTATTTTCACATGGTTGGGAAAATGAGGCTTAGCTTATTTTAAAGTGTGTGTGTGTGTGTGTGTGTGTGTACATACACACTTGCCACTGAGAAATTATGATCTCAACCATCTTTATTTAGTCATCATAAAGTCATAGAAACAATACTTTCCAATGGACTTAGTCACAACTAACTTTAGATGGATCAGGGCCTGTATTGTTAGTGCTACATTAGCCAACAATCACTGGCTCAGTGCGCATGTCACAATAACCCAGGATATATATATTTTTGTTGTGAACCTGGCAGTGTGCAAGCACACTGCCAAATCGCTTCTGCTACCTCACTCCTGACAAGGCAGAATTGGAACCCAGGGTTTAGTTGCTCCCACTCACAGCACCAGCACGCTGCCACACACTCACAACAACTCCCCCCACTTCTCCCTGCAAATCTTGGGTTGCTGTGAACCCAGCCTATGAAATATTCAGAAAAGTGACAGTGAAAATCTTGAGTGACTACAGAGTATAGATGCCAACACTACGTCAGCCAAAGTATACACGGGGTCAGTTTAAGCAGGAGTGGGCAATTTGTGGCCAACAAATCCCATCAACCCTAGCCAGCAAAGCCAATAGCAGGGAATGATGGGAATTTTAGGCCAAAACATCTGGAGGGCCACAAGTTTGATTCCTGCATTGAGCAGGGGGTTGGACTCGATGGCCTTATAGGCCCCTTCCAACTCTACTATTCTATGATTCTAAGTTGCCCACCCCCACAAAGTCCTGGGACCCTGCACACGAACAGTGGCATAAATTGCGCATCTAAAGGATGACTTGCTCCCATACAAGCATGCCTGTTCTTGGAGAAAGGCCTCTATAGATATCTCAGAGTGCCCCCACCTTCAGAGATCAGGGGGTGGCAACCAGAGAGAGGGCCTGCTGCGGTGGTGCCCTGGTGTGAAGCCTAGTGTGACCTGAAGCGGCACCCGCCTCTCTGTGTTTTATCCGCGAGTGCTTCCAGCAAACAATAATATGGTTATTATCAGCTGCTATTGCCATTTTAGTCTGCTGTTTTATCTATTGCTTTCTTATACTATCTTACATCTTGATTATTTTACTTTTGCTGTTTACAGCATTCCGGAAGCTGCCTTGTAACGTCATTGAGCTAAAAGGCAGGATACTTTACATTAATTAACTGGCAGATTCTCAGCACCCTTGCAGAATCAGACAAGAATTGGGCCAGTGGTGGGGAATGTGGGGCCCTCTAGTCCAGTGTTCTCCAACCTTGGGTCCCCAGATGTTTTTGGCCTACAACTCCCAGCATGCCCCAGCCAGCTATGCTGGGGCATGCTGGCTGGGGCCAGTAGGCCAAAAACATCTGGGGACCCTAAGTTGGAGAACACTGCTCTAGTCGTTGCTGGAACAGAACTCCCATCAGCCTTAGCCGGCATCGCCAATGGTGAGGGATCATAGGAGCGGCCGCCCAACAACATCTGACGTCGTCGGTCACAAATCACTTGCGCCACTGCGCAGAAGAACTGCAGCTCCCTGGGAAGAGGGAAGGATCTGAGATGTCTAAGAACACACACGTGCACAGATCCTTGGGTAATGAACCAAGACAGAATTAACACTTACCAGATTTATTTACAAAAGAATATATGCTTGGTTTTATGCAGCATCTGCTTCAGATAACATTTAAAACGAGCCAGACAAATCCAGGCTCTTTCGGAATTGGGGGGGGACACACACCTAGAACTGGTCCATCCACTCTCATCAGTGGCATTTACAGCTCTCCTGTGGCTTCACTTTCTCTTCTCTCCCAGCCTTCATATCCTCCAAGACAATGGAACCAACTACCTAGGGAGGTGGTGGGCTCTCCCAGTCTGTAGGCATTCAAGGTGCGGCTGGACAGCCATCTGTCAGGGATGCTTTGACCTGGATTCCTGCATTGAGCAGGGGGTTGGACTCGATGGCCTGGTAGGTCCCTTCCAACTCTACTTTTCTATGATTCTATGATTCCTCCAGAAAGTCTCAGCCCCCTAAACCTCTCTTGCTCTTCAGTAGGACTTTGCCCATTTCCCTTTCCTGCCCCGTGCCATGCCCATGGAGCCCGCTCCCTCTCCCCCTTCCTTCCACTCCCTTCTCAAAACCCACCTCTTCTGTGAGCCTTTGGCCGGGCCGCTGATGCCCCCATTCCTACCTCTGTGCATATTCAACTCCAATCAGCCCCAGCCAGTACGGCCAGTTGTCAGGAATGATGGAAGTTATAGTCCCAGAACATCTGGAGGACCACAGATTCCGCAACCCCGATTAAACGGCAAACAGGGCTATCGCACCATCGACAATGGCCACAACCCTTTCATTACTGCTCTCTGTAGTTAAATTACAAGCCTCGGAAGAACAGCCTGCATATGTTTATACAGCGGGGCTGGTCTTCGAAAACTCTGTGAAAAGCCACCCTAAGCTCCTTTTGAGCTCATTTAATCAAAGCAAGTCTTAGAGGTAACGGCAGGAGTAGCCTGGCTGGATGTGCAGCAGCAGCTTGAGATAAAACAATTCTCCCAGCATTTCCTGACATATCATCGGCTCCTGATAAATTGTGGAACAGAAACCAGGGCCTGCCTAGAAAGTGGCTCCAATCCAAGATTTGGTGTGAGGGACTGAAGAGCCTGGGTGTGTGTGTGTGTGTGCGCGTGTGCGCGCGTGGGTGGGGCAGGGTGCTGTGAAGGACTCACACACACACACACACACACACACACAAAGTATTTCACATGAAATGTACTGAAGGTGAACTACTTAAGCACAGAATAAATGAAAACTAAACCAGCATATTTACAGTACTAAAAGTACGGTAAATAACTCAAAACAGAAATAAAGTCAGCACAATTAAAACATACAAGCATCACTGAATTAAAATCATTCTAACACAGAATTAAGTAGGGCATGGGATCAACACATCTAGAGCAGAGGAGGAAAAAGACAAATGGGTATACCGTACTTTATCTACAAATTATTCCCAAAATGTATGAACACAGACCAGCTGTCAATAAACCTACTAACTTGATTTCTAGAGTGGCTTTTTGAAAAATAAGTTAATTTATAATAACAAAAGAGTGTGTGTGTCTGTCTTGGTGCACCATAGCACCAAGACGGTGAAACTTAAGACACCTGAAACTTAGCATGTATACTAATGGGATCCTAAGGGTGTATATCTCAGGACTGATTTTTAAAACAGATTAATTAATTTTAATTACCGGTAGTTTAAATGTTTTTGAAGCTTGCAGTACCTTCTTCAGTCACCAGGTGGCAGATGTCCCTAACTAGCAGATAGTTTTGCAATCAATACAGTTTGAAGCGGGGGGGGGGGGTGTCCTGAGGGACAGAGTTATATGACTGCCCCCTCGGTGACCTTCAGAAAGGCAGTATAGAAATACAATTACTAAATAGAACAAGCACCAAGCAAAACATGTATGGTGTAATCTGGTTAAGGGTACAAGACTTTGATTAGGGAGACCCGCTCATCCACAAAGTTCACTGGGTGAACTTGATCCACGCCTGCAAATACTTGCAGGGTGTTTAAAGGTTAGTTGCCTCTAAATACTCTCTCATCACTGATCGGAGGTAACAGCAAAAGAAGCTTGAGGCCAGATAGGGAACACCTGGGGCAGCATCTGGCTGTGGGGTGGAGGTTCCCCATCCCTACTGCGGATGATCAAATGGGACAGTGCCCATGTCTAACACCTTGACGCCTTCACTGCTACTAAAATGCATAGTCTAGCCCAGTGATGGCGAACCTATGGCACGCGTGCCACAGCTGGCACGCAGGGACCTCTCTGTGGGCACTCGAGCCATTGGTCGGCAGATCATGAAAAGACCGTCCCCTTCTGCATTCAGCATCGGGTTTCCATAGTAACTCCTCTCCACTCATTCCTCGCTGGCCTCCACAGGCAGGCACATTCCAACATCTCCACCCCCTGAAGTGGACTGCGCAGGCACCCAGCCCTCCTTCTAACTGAACAGACAGCTCAGAAGCACAGCGCGCGCGCGCCCGAATCTTTGCACGCCCGGTGAAGAGCCATGTCCTGAGACAGAGCGGGGCGCGATTAGCTAGTGCCCCCTCCTCCTTCCTGCCAAATTTAAGGCACTTTGAAATAAATAAGTTGGTTTTGTGTTACAGTTTGGGCACTCGGGCTCAAAAAGGTTCGCCATCACTGGTCTAGCCTATATAAAAGCCAATTGCAGGTTTTGTGCTTGGTCACATTGCAGCGTGGCTGAGAGACGGAGGCAAGGGCCAGGCAGACGAAGGGACTGGCCTCAATACCCCCAAGCATCCATTACAGGAACTCCTTAATAGGGCAAAGCATAGGCAGCAGTATAAGAAGTGAGCAAGCTACAAATCAGTAAGATCCTCAAGGGAGAGGCAAAAACTGCTCCCCTAAAAAATGAAGCCATCAGAATAGATTCACACCCCCCCCCAAGGGTAACGTTTGTGCACAGATGGAGACTGCTGAACATTTCCTGTCTTTAAAGGGGACCAAGAACATCCTCAAATCCTAGCATGAGCACCGGACCCGAACACAGCACAGTCTTAACATGGTTTGCATGATGGCATTCGTTTTAAAAATGCACGTCTGGGTGGGGAACGGGGAGGGAGGCTGAGTATTGAGCATCATTGTCTACAACATGGCATCGCTCAAATGTCAAGCACTCCAGCTGGGCTGGGCCAGATCCAAAGTCGGGCGTTCTCCAAGAGGTCTCCATTTCAAAGCTGGCCCAGAGCCAGGGTCTTTGGAAATGCCGGCTGACTAATGTGGAATCTTGACTTTTTGATACTGGATGAGGGAAGAATAAACTTTTCCATCTATATAAGGGGACTGCTTTTCAGCATGTACTGTTTACAAAGCTGGCCCTATTTGTATTTTTTTTCAATAATTTTTAAAGTTGTAATGATCATCTTGATTGAAAGACGACCTTACTCTGAGAAGTCCAGTCTACCGAAGTAGCAGATCACATGGGCAGCATTAGCTTGTCACACTAAACCATGATTTAGTCTGACATGCGCAAGCAGAAACAAGCCACTGCTAGCCTTTGGCTCACATGCTCCCCGTTTCCCCCTTCTCTTCCCAAACGACCAGTAGAAGGAGTCTGGAAGCTTTTCCTTTTCCTTAAGCACGTTATGTTGTGTCGTCTAGCACAAGAAACTGGGTAACACTAACTATGTTTAATTTCAATTGTGGTTTCTGAAGCTGGCTTGTTGAAATTAACCATAGCCAAGTGTTAACCACGTTCCCAATTTGAACAACACGGGAAGCCATGGTAAACTAAAGGTGGAGACAAAAGTTTTCAAATGCCTCCTCTCAACCATGTAAGAGCAGGAGAGGGGAGAAGAGAACACATGAGCCAAAGGCTCACCGAGTCTCATGCAGATCATACTAAACCACGGGTTTAGAATGGTGTGTGAACGCGGCCAGTGTAACATTGTCTCTAGACTGAACAACATCAGGCTCTGCGCTTTAACGGATCACTATTCAGCAACATAAATTGCAGGTGCAGGGGCCCTGATCCAGATCAGATCTGCAGCAGGAGAGAAAGGATTAAATCCTCTATAATGCACACTAGGGTCCCAATCCAGACTGGGGCCCTGTGCTTACTCTGGGATAAAAAAAGAAAAAAGACGTAGCTGCTAGCATATGGTTTGGGTCCAGGTATCAGAGAGAAGAGTTCTAGTTGCACCTTAACCCAAATAATGCAGGGCTTTGCTTTTGGGGGGGGGGGACACAGGGGGTATTCAATGAAGTAATGCCCAACCTGAAGTCTCAAGTAATACAGTCCAGCAACGGTTTCATCACATGATGAGCTCTCTTACATAAGACTCAAACCTTAGAAATAAGAAGCTAGAGCAGTGTTCAAATGTCAAGCACTCCAGATGGGCTGGGCCAGATCCAAAGCCGGGCGTTCTCCAAGAGGTCTCCATTTCAAAGCTGGCCCAGAGCCAGGGTCTTTGGAAATGCCGGCTGACTAATGTGGAATCTTGACTTTTTGATACTGGATGAGGGAAGAATAAACTTTTCCATCTATATAAGGGGACTGCTTTTCAGCATGTACTGTTTACAAAGCTGGCCCTATTTGTATTTTTTCAATAATTTTTAAAGTTGTAATGATCATCTTGATTGAAAGACGACCTTACTCTGAGAAGTCCAGTCTACAGAAGTAGCAGATCACATGGGCAGCATTAGCTTGTCACACTAAACCATGATTTAGTGTGGGCATCCTGGGAGTTGTAGGCCAAAAACATCTGGGGACCCAAAGGTTGGAGATCACTGAGCTAGAGAGCTCTGACTGTTATTTAAGCCTACAGATCCTTTTGTTTCAAGCCAGCAAAGATGGGAGAGAATGAAAAGCAAGAAGTGGGAAGAGTACCGTAATTTCTCAACGCTTTCTGAAACGGGAAATTCAAGGTCACATGGGGTGAGGGCCCACACTCACATCGTGGAAAAGGGTGGCAGCTGAGCAGCTTCCACAGAATTCTGACAGCAGGGTGGAAGAGTTCATTTTTTGATTGTCTGCTATTTTTACCAGAGTTTAACAAGAAAATCTGGTATTTTATTGTTAATTGTTTTAAATTGTTTTTAATTTTTGTATGTTTTAACTTTTGTTGTAAGACTCCTTGAGCCTTTTCTGAGAAAGGTGTCTAAGAAATTATAATGGTAACTGGTGGTGACAACAAGGACGACAACAACAACATCCAAGAAGCCACCCTGGGAAAGTCTTTTGAAGAGGCAGTGTAAGAGTGTTTAAAATAAATATTAGCAGATTGTCATCATGCTTATTAAAACTACTACCACCTCATTGACATAGATAAATCTTTGAGTACAAATCAAGGAGGAAACAAAAAACTTACTTTGGTGAATCCAATTTGCTCCTTACGGAAATTTTCCAGTGGTTTGATCAACAAATCACTAGCATTTTGCACCTACAGGCAAAAGTTTAGAAAATAAAGAAATAGGGGATCATTTCAGGCATAGAACAAGAATTCATTGGTAAAATCTGCATGCATCTTTTCAGATTTGAGCTACGGTGCTCCGAGCCCAGACTAATTCTGAACCCACTCATTTTAGACTGGGAACACACAGCCCATGGCCCCAATCTAGCTGGCCTCTTCTCTCAAAGGGAGAAGAGCGGCCCTGCATCCTGCAGCAGAGGGATGAAGTCAAGCACCCAGTAAGCAACTCTGTGTGTGATGTGCAAAAGTGCTTTCAGGAACCTCCTATGTGTCAAGCAGTTCTGAGATGTCATATACAATATTGACATCAATCACTAGATTATTGCACTCTTGAACATATGAACTGCGAGTGCTTGAGAAGCATGGCACTGAAAACGACCCTGGGTACTACGAAGGCTGTCTGTCTGTGGCATTAGATCTGCAATGGCCCATTAACACATGACAATCACAACTCAGTCTTGCGGTCATCAAATGTGTGAACCAGCCTTCAGCATTCCACCTACTATCTAACCCAGGCCTGCTTTAAATGTGATGAAGTTGCTGACACAAAGCTTGCAGCGTTATCACAACAGGGATCTATGGCTCAAGGGGCCGTCACATTGGCGTGCAACTGCTTCACACATATGTACCGTATTTTTCCGTCTATAAGACGCCCCCATGTATAAGACGCCCCACACTGGGCAGTTTCGCAACCGTGCGGTTCTCTCCTCGGCTTACTTCCGTGTATAAGACGACCCTCAATTTTTAGTCTAACAATTTTAGGAAAAAGTATAGTCTTATACATGGAAAAATACTGTACTCACATTCCAGTTTAAGCACACTGTCAGCCTCATGGGACCCCCATACACCAAATTCACTCAAAACTCTCTCTTGTGGCCCATCAATCCACTCCTGCTTCCCCTTTTTTTTTTGGGGGGGGGGGTTATTTCTATACACAGCCTATCAATCAGCCACAAAGTTCTGACAGCATATTAGCTGGAGCAGCCCCCAGCGCCCCATCTTCCAGATGGCATAACAAGAACACTTTTTCAAGATTCAAGAACAGAAAGGGGAAATGGAGCTAAGCAGCAATTGCTATGAACAACACTAGCTATCCCATGGCATAAAATCATCTTCTCTACAAGCTCACTTCGAGGGGAACAAATGGCAGGTACGGTGGCCTGGTTCACACGTAACACTAAACCACAGCTTAACATTATAATGTGTATGAAATTTGGGTTTGGCACTCCCTCCTCCTCCTCCTCCGGCACAGCCACAAGCAGGAGACCGTGGTTAACGCTTCAAACCATGATTAAAGGCAAATCGCACTCCCAGAAGAATGTGATTTTCCTTTAAAACACAATGCACCTTGTTTA
Source organism: Shinisaurus crocodilurus (assembly GCA_021292165.1). Taxonomy (NCBI): domain Eukaryota; kingdom Metazoa; phylum Chordata; class Lepidosauria; order Squamata; family Shinisauridae; genus Shinisaurus; species Shinisaurus crocodilurus. Next base: position 2,761,361 of record JAHFWL010000004.1, on the reverse strand, counting down.
AAGGGGAAATGCATATTTTTGCCACTGCCATGTCGCCTGGCACTTTGGGGTTGGTAGGAGCCAAAAACAGGCCAGGGGGCACATGGGCTGCATGTTGCCCACCCCTGCACTAAGCAAATTTAACACTAATGACAGTTTGCCTGGATGCGGTCATAACGAGTGACCATGGTTAGCTGAAAAAGGAAGCAAAAGCTTCTGATCACCTGATCACAGCTATGCCGGAGGAGACAGAAGGCCCAAGGTTCACACCCTTAAAAGTTCCCTGTGGTTTTGCATCACATGAGAATGCAGCCAATATCCTTCAACTGCAGTCCTCAAGACACCTGTGCTAATCGAGGAAGGGAAGGTGGCCTTACCATCATTGATCTCTCAAGTTCCACCTCTTGGAGCAGCTCTGAAAACTCCTTAAAGGATTCAGCTACAAAGGAGAGAAGAGAGAACAGAAAATGGTTACTTAGGGCTGACTCGAAGGATGCTTCCAGGAGGAGGACTTCTAGAGCTAGGAAGAAGTAGGTGTTGTGCAGCTATTCTCTTTTTTCTCCTTAACAGATTTTCTGCGTTAAGGGAAAAGATGGAAAAGGCAGTAAGACACAAGTAGAAGAAGACGACATCTGGACCCCTTGTAAACTTCCGTGAAGGGGTAATGGTGTCATAAAACCCTCATCTGGAAGCACCCGAAGAGATCTGAATTTAATCCCTCAATAGTCACTATTATTCATAGTTTATAGAGCACTTTCAATATACAAAATGTATAGTTTTATTTTGTTTGTCATCATTGTCATCATAACTACACACTGCAGTAGATCATTACCATGCTGTGGCCATGAAAGGGCCTACGGGCTGACTTTGGTGAGTAGTGTCACCAAACAGCTACGCCGACTATTGGGCGGCAGTAAATAACCCAACCGCTGGGGAAGCCAACGGTTTCGGGCGAAGGAGCTTGACCAGGAGGCCTGTGGGGCCCTGAGGAATTAAATCGCCTCTAAATTCCACCTGATGTGTTGGGCTGCAGCAGTGTCCATACTGATCGGAGATCGAGGCAAGGGATGCTGATAGGGCTTCGGTATGGAAAACTATGGGAGAGATGGTGGCCATCGTGATCGGCCATAGCACTGCAATGCGGAAGGCAACAGAAAACCTCCGGATTATCTTTTCCAAGTACACTCACCATGGCTAAACAAACAGTCTAGCCATGATGATATCCAACCTCCGATAGGAGAGGAATGAGAAGAAGGCAGCTATAAGAAGAGGTCAAAAGAAGACCAGAATGTTTCTAGCCAAACAAAGGTTAAATCCCAGGTCTCCCAAATCCAATAAATTGCCCACTGGACCATGTCAACTGCATGAAGCATTTGCACATGTTAAGTTTGTTACTACCTCAAATCAGGGTCAACCCACATGTTACTTTGAATACATAGTACGTTGCTATGCCTGTGCTTCTTTCTTACTCAAAACCATGTGGGGGAGAGGTTTAATCCTTTTCTCCCAGCCACGACTCCCCAAAACTTACACGGACATGGGAGTTAGGGAGAGCAAATGCTATCTTCAACTTCCATGCTGGGAGGGGGAAAGTTTTGGGGTAGAGTCCATGGACTTTGAAGAAGCCCGAGTGCAAGGTGAAAGGGAGAAACGTGCTAAGCAAAAAGCACGTCAAATGAATCCTTTACAGGACCATCTTCTATCTGGTAACCTGTGTCCTCACTGTGGGAAGCTGTGTGGATCTAGAATTGGCCTCCACAGTCACTTACGGACCCATCACTAGAGTCTACACAATCTTCTTTAGAATTTCCTCCTTTTATCCCGGAAGACAATCTTACTCGGTCACGAGTGATCGCCTGATGATGGGAAGGATTAACCTCCCCACTCCAAACTTTTGAGTAAGAAAAAAGCTCAGATGTAGACACACATCCTATGTATTAAAACTAACAAATAATTTGACTCTCGGACTGGCCATTTCCCTGACCTAGCACAAGCAGCAACAAAACTCAACATTTTAACTTGGGGGGGACGGGACGACTGTATATTTCAAACCGTACACTTGAGCTTTACAAAGAAATCTCAAAATCTCACAACCAGTTTTGGTCTATGACCATAAATAAATAATCTAAATCTAAATCTAAATCTCACAGCCATTTGCGATCTGCAACATAGTGGTTTGGGGACTGAGCTGGGGGGCCACAGAGTCTATGGCTGAAATTTCACCTCCGCGTTGCTCCTGGCAGTTCCCAGGCTATGCCTTCTGGAACAGAATGGATTCTTGAGCCAAGGTGTCAGGGTAATGCTAATTGAATCCACAGGGCACACTGCACATGCCAGAGTGTGTGTAGCTCCTCTGTCACACCAGTAATGCCTATTGCAAACCAGAACCTGAGTAGACAACAGGTGCAGGGCAAAGGAATCTGCTCCTCGGGTAGAAGTCCGTCCCCACTGAGAATGTAAACAACCTTATTCAAACAGGCCTGCAAGCCACCACGTAGACTGCCATAAATCCACTCACCACTCTCACCATGGCGAGTGTGGCACCACAGACTGGAGTGGCGAGCAGCCAGCCTTCCTCCCAACTTTGAAGCTGGAGAAGCTGTGGGGTACGCCTCCCCAGGGGAGGTTTGGACTGGCTCCAGGGGAGGTGTGTGTGAGGAGCCCCTCAACTATAAATTGTTTATTTTATAAGTACATAGCAGCGCAGCTTGGCGGTTGGCCCAACCTTATATCTTTCTACTAATCTTGGGAGCTACGCCGTTCATTTAATTGAATATGCATTTTTTTTAGTCCAGAGACAGAGCATAAACTAAAAAATGCAAACTCATCCTGCCTAAGCCTAAATTTTGGGCCGTTAAAATAATACATGGGAGGCGTGGGTCAAAAGATTTTTCACAAGGGAGGTGTGGCACCAAAAAGGTTAAGAGCCACTGTTCTAGACCCCATGCCACTGCTCCTGTTTAGGTGCTCTCCCCACTGCCGTCACATGCTGGCTCGTCCAGGCGGTTGCACGACAATCCCCAGCCCCTCCCCAACCATTGTCAGGAGGAGGGCTGCAGGCACCGGAGTGGCCAAGGTGCCGAGCAGGGCCAAACTCGCACCCTGCTGGCCTCTCCTGTTCCAGGGCAAAAAAGACAGACAGGGAGGAGACGCTTCAGAAAAGACTGGGTGGTGGGAGGGAGTATTGGGCTCGGCTGTAAATAACAAGGTTGAAGCAAAGATAAAAAAGAGGAGAATAAGCCTGACTTTTCAGGATCATGCCTGTGATCCCACCCATGCTCTCTCTGACTCATGTCAGCTGGCAGTTACTATCTGCCCGTTTCTTGAGTTTTTCAAGAGTGCCTAAGAACTTCCAGCTCATTGACTCAGCCTCTGATGTCACCACAACAACATTTTCCAGCCTCCAAAATTGCTGGTTGGTTGAACAGCAGCAGTTAATTCAAGAGCCAGATGAATTCCACAAATGCCTTTTTAGGAAGCATACCAGGGTTTTTCTTCTTCCTGGTTTGGGTTCCATTAATACAACTTTCTTGCCAATCCAATTAATTCTTTGCTGCTGGAAGCACTGTCAGTTTGAACCAGAGAGTCACAAGCAGCGGAACTAGGAAAACATCGAAGAGATGCTGGCTCTCCACACACACCTGGAAACTTCTGAAACCAATACAAGCTTGTGTAAATACAGCAGGGTGTAATGTGAAAGGTTAGGAGAGAGAGGTTTTTGTTTGAGGGTACTCACAAATTGAGAGTTTAGCTATAAAAACATGGTGGGAAGAGGGAAGGTACCAAGGTAATGACTCCTACAAGACTTAATGTATGGAATTGCTCCCACAAGGTGCACTGATGGGCAATAACTCGAATGGCTTTTAAAGCAGGGTGGGCAAATTTATGGAGCAGAAGGCTATCAATGGCTACTAGTCGTGATGGCCATATGGAGCTTCTAGACCAGGGGTTCTTAACCTGTGGGGTACGCCTCCCCAGGGGAGGTTTGGACTGACTCCAGGGGAGGTGTGTGTGAGGAGCCGCTCAACTATAAATTGTTTATTTTATAAGTACAGAGCAGCGCAGCTTGGCGGTTGGCCCAACCTTATATCTTTCTACTGATCTTGGGAGCTACGCCGTTCATTTAATTGAATATGCATTTTTTTTAGTCCAGAGACAGAGCATAACCTAAAAAATGCAAACTCGTCCTGCCTAAGCCTAAATTTTGGGCCGTTAAAATAATACATGGGAGGCGTGGGTCAAAAGATTTTTCACAAGGGAGGTGTGGCACCAAAAAGGTTAAGAGTCACTGTTCTAGACCCCATGCCACTGCTCCTGTTTAGGTGCTCTCCCCACTGCCGTCACATGCTGGCTTCAACATCAAGATCATGGCTTGTATTAAGCCAGAGTGCCCTGTTACATCCAAAGCTGGTGCGTAACAGGAGGGTTGACGGAGGAGCATCATGGTATAGGAGGCTTCATAAGCCATTGCCCAAACTGGGCCACTGAATACTGTTTGCTGGGGAGCAACAATGGGAGGGGGCTACTGCCTTCATTTCCCATTTCTAGGCTCCCCAAGAAACATCTGGTTGGCCACTGTGAGAAGCAGGATAATGGACTAGACGGACCTTTAGTCTGATCCATATTTTTACCCACCTGAAAGCTTTGTGAACAGGTAGTTTAGAATCAATTGGCTAGGCATGTAACCTTACCAAAGCAACACGTGGGGCAGGATCCTTTTCTATATTAGCACTCATGGGATCACTTTCAAAATGGGAGTCCCCCAATCAGCAGGATATGTTACTCAAGTGTCAAAATGCCACAAAAGATTGGGCAAGCTTTCAGTTTCTCCAGAACAGCTAGGCCAGTGTTCTCCAACCTTGGGTCCCCAGATGTTTTTGGCCTACAACTTTGTAGCTACGCTGGCTGGGGCATGCTGGGAGTTGTAGGCCAAAAACATCTGGGGACCCAAGGTTGGAGAACACTGTGCCAGGCAGTACAAAAGCTAGGATGGAGGAAGAATAGAAAAATCCAAAAATTAGGCCAGAAAGGTTTAAAAGAATAGGCCAGATGTTGTAGTCATGAGGTATTGTTGGACTTTTTTATTCTTCCTCCATCCTGGTTTTTGGACCACCTAGCCTGAAGAAAAGTTCTGCAGAACTCAAAAGCTTGCACAATCTTTTGTGGCATTCTGGTTTGTCCTAAGTTATTGCCCAACTATGGATTTCTTATTTATTTTTTTCTCATGGACCATCACAGCTATCTTCATTTTTTATGTTAAGGACAAAACTTGAGTCAGCTCACTCTTAGAAATAATTTCTCACCCAAGTGGTCCATTTGTATGAACACTGCAATGGTGGATGAACAGACTTACACACACGGTTCCGGCTCATCCTCCAAACACAGAAAAATTGTTTGCATTCTTCATATTAAACTATTGCTTGCAATTATTTATATTAAAGTCAATGAGAAATTTGATATGGGTTTCTGCAGGTGTGGAACTCTATCTCTAGAACACAGTCGTAATGCCAGGTGCTATTTACCAGCTAAGAAAGGGCCAAACTACATGTTACATTAAGCACACTTTTTAAAAAAGCATCCTTAAGCTGGTCACTTATTCTGAAGGAAAAGCAGCCACGTGTAATTTGGAGTGTGGCCCTACACAGCTGTTGTTGTTGTTGTTGTTGTTTTTCATTTCTTTTTCTTTTAATTTTATAAATAAATAAATAAATAAATTTTATTTAATTTTCAATACAAAATATAAAAAAATACAATAACAACACAAAAATTTAACTTAAATTACATACAATAAATCATAAAGTGCACCCCACCCCCCACCCTCCTAGGGACCAATTTATATGCTTCCATCCCCTTGATCAAATAAATTCCAAAAATATAACATATCCTGACAAGGCATACTCCCCTTCCCCTTTATTAATACAGTCTAATAATTGATTCCATATATCCATAAAATTCTTCTTCTTTAACTGTCCTTTTTTGCATTTGATACTACAAGCCTGTGGCTCACGCTGGCTCAGCTTGTCTGAGTGTGGAAAGCTAAGCAGGGTCAGGCCTGATTATTACTTGGATGGGAGACCCCCTCCTCTAGTTTCCTGCATTGAGCAGGGGGTTGGACTCGATGGCCTTCTAGGCCCCTTCCAACTCTATAATCTATGAATCTAAGTTAGTTTATCGTTTAGGGCTATATCCCAAACTTCCTTATACCAATCAGTTATTAGGAAAACATGTAGTGGTGAGAGTGCTGGAATGGGACTCAGAAGATCCAGGTTCTAGTACCCGCTCGGCCATGAAGATCACTGGGTGACTTTGGGCCAGTCACTGACTCTCAGCCTCACCTACCTCACAGGGTTGTTGTGAGGATAAAATGGAGAGGAGGAGGCGGATTATGTAAGCCGCCTTGGGTTCCTTGCAGGAAAAAAGGCGGGGTATAATATAATAATAATAAATAAATAAATAAATTGTACTTTCCATTTTCTCACTATCATTAGCCTAGCCACAGTTAACAAGTTTACAATTAATTCCTTCGTATTTTGGTCGCAAATAAGTTTCTCAGTTATTGATAACAATGCTAATTTTGGACAGACCCCTAAATTAGTACCAATAATTTCGATATTTCTGTAAAAACCTCTCGCCAAAAAGCCAGTACATGTTTACAACTCCAGCACATATGAGCATATGTCCCTTTTTCCTGACATCCTCTCCAACAAAATGTGAAGCAATTATTATCTATTCTATTTAATCTTACTGGAGTTAAGTACCATCTCCAAATTAGTTCATAGAAATTTTCCTTTATCCTAGTTGACATAACTTTCACAATCCGTCTATCCCATATGTTGTTCCAACCCACCTTCGAGGTCACCTCTTCAAATTCATTATCCCATACTGCCTTTAGCTGATCCTCTTGTTCTTCTGCTTTTTGAATCAATCTATATAAATCCCTTGTTATACCTCTTGTTGACACATTGCCTAGTAGGCCATCTCTAGACGTAACAATCTTTTCAAATTTAGTTAAATCTCTCTCATACTCAGTTTTCCTTTTTCACTTCTTCAACCACTGTTCTAACTGTAATAAATTTAACCACGACACTCTTCTTCTCCCAACAATTTCCAATATTTGGTCTCTAGTCCCTATCTTTTCCACCCAGTCGGATAATCTAATAACCCTTTCTTCTCTTAGTATACCCTCCAAACCCAGTCTTAAATTTTTGGGGAAATCATTTAGAGCCACCACTGGAGTTAATGGAGAAATCCCTGGTATAAATATGTTCCTCATAGTACTCCAAGTCTCTAACAAACTTCTTAAAAAAGGGTTGTCTATCTTTTTTTATCAATTTATTATTATTTTTAAGAAAAAGTATATTCTCCAAAGTATTTCGTAATGCAGATGTTTCTAACTCCAACCACATTATTTCTTTAGGCCACACAGCTGTTTTGTTATAAAAATAGGAGTGACCAGCTGAAGCAAACTTTTTAAAAAAGCAGGCTTGGCATAACATATAGCTTTGCCTTACGATACCTTGAGGTGTACTACAACAACTACATACTTAGTTATTAACAAAAGACATCCCCCTAAATTACACAATTAGTAGAGGATCAACGTTTTCAAGCAGTGGAAAGAAAAAGGCACACAAAGAAAGCACTTACCAATATTAATCTCATCATCTGTCAGAGTGTCCCCGATAAAGTCAAACTGAAAGGACTGGAGGGTCTGGGAGAATTTCTGGACAGCCAAGGAATAATCTAGGAAAGATATAAAGGTTACAGAAATAAGCACTCAGGAATGGCACCTAAATGCATAGTAACTTCATGGATGGTGCCTTTTGGGTGTCAAGCTTTCCCCTGAAACAATATGCACATAACAAGAGAGGCCTCCTATGCTTCGGTATTAAGGCACACAGTGGGGAAAGTCCTGGGTCCACTGCCTCATTGTGCTCATCGGGCTGCTATGAATCTTTTCTGATGAAAAATGGCCCTTTGCTGAACATTCAACTGGCAACTGGCAGCGCCGACAAAATATGGTTTGCAGTAGCTATTAAATTCAACCATATATACACTGCCACAACATGCTAGGACAGAAGCAGCAAGGAACAATACCAGCCACTCTAAATGCCCTGGGAGGCCATCTTACTCTAAACATGTGATCTAGCCCTAGTAAGCTGTTGCTTTCATTAAATTACTCGATTGATCCCTAGAATGCCTTCCTCAAAGCCACACCATAGGTACCAGATAATGCATACAGTCTTATTACCAACCAATGCTGCAAGTGGCATGAGGAAGGGATGGCCCATACATTAGCAGAGTGAAAGCAGTTGATCCCATGCCACTGATAATGCTGGAACCACAGAATCTCATGGGATATTCCACTCTCAAAGCCACCAGTCCCCTGGGAAGAGCATTGTGAGGCGGCAACGTCCCACATGGTTGGCTTATTCAGCATTAGCGTAGCTGGATGATATACAGCCATGTGGAAGGGACAGTCACTCTTCTCCTCTGGAGCACATGAATAAGGCCTCAGCAGCATTACGCAGAATTGCTCTGAGGAGCCAATGCTTCATAATTATTTGTTTGCCATGTCAGTTTTATGAAATGTGGATCTAAGCAGAGCAGTTTACGTTCTTTGGTCTCTCATTAACACAACAAAAAAATAAAGGAAGAGAGGATCGTAATGAGCCACTCCAGATAAACCGGGCCCTGTATCACAGAATATACCAATTTGCATTTGGATCCTCCTTATACTCTCGGAGGAGGATCAAAGTATTCCTCTCTGGCTTCAGAGCAAAGAGAGATTCATAAATAAAAGAGACAGATCAGGAAAAGACTCTTTTCTGGACCGGAAGGGTCCTTCCTGAAAGACAAATACCGGTAGGTACATGGAACCTATTAGGATCCAAATCCGTCTCGTGCAATTTTGCTTCTCTCTCTTTAGGTCCTTCTGACCATTTGGGATCAAATGGGGTGGGGGGAACAGGGGTACTCTAGCTCTGTATTAGATAGTTGAGAGGCAGGAGGAGTCTCCTTAAGGAACAAAAGGCATGTAGCACACTCTTGGGAAGGATACAAGTAGATTATTTATTATATATTTATCCCACCATTCCTTGAGAGAGCTCAATATGCATAATTGTGTGGCATCATTCCCGCCCGCCCCCCGTCACTGTCACCACCACCATTTTATCCTCACACCAACCCTGTGAAGTAGGTTAGGCTCAGACAATGACTGGCCCAAGGTCACCTGGTGAGTTTCGAGGCTGAGTGGCTATATGAACCTTTCTCTCCCCTGTCCTAATCTGACACTCTAACCCAACCTGATGCTCTCCTGAAGTTTTGGACTACACCTCCCAGCATTCCTGAACATTGGTTATGCTGACTGAGGCTGATGGGAGTTGGAGGTCCAAACCATCTGGAGGGCACCAGGTTGGGGAAGGCTGCTCTAACCACTACACCACACCAGCTCCTCACATATAGCAAATACGTGACAAAGTGCTGCTTATTTTTTAAGGTGGCCCATATGACCCAGAGAAGACACAATAGGATAGTGATGAAGATTGCTTTTGTGTTTTAGTGCTGAGCTGAAGTTAAACAGACGCTGCTTTGCAGCGTCTATCTACTGAAAACATCTGGAAACTGGTATTACAGAAGGGGTTGCAGGGCTCAAGCTGTATTGCTCTGAAGAGGGCCAAACGTTCTCCCTAAAATGTAAGAAAAGGCACGCATGAAGACAAACGTGATAAAAGACAAAAGACAGCATGTGGAGACCCACCTTAGTGCTTTTACTCAAAGCTCCGGATTGTTGGGAGGAATAATGACCCTGATTATTGGTCCCAGGGCCTCCCTTCCAACTACGGTACCTTTATTTACTGGTTTTATTTATTTATTAATCAAATGTGAATATTGCCTAACTGGCAATACAGTTATGAAAATGAACTGCATTGAGTTGTGGCCCTGTGTACTCCCCCGCCCGCAGTGTGTCTGCAAGAAGTTCAGAAGGTTTTACGTCTGTGTTAGAGTAACCACAGCTCGACGTGTTGGCTGAACCTGGATAAACTGTGCTTAATCTTAACTATGGTTAGTTGAAACAAGCCAACTCTAAACCATAGTTTATGCAGCTGGCGTGTTTCAACTAAGCATGGATAAGATTAAGCACAGTTTATCCAGGTTCAGACAACATGCAAAATTGCAGTTAATCTAAAATGAAGCAGAAGCTTTATATCTCCTCATCAGAGCTGCCCTTGAGGAGAGGGGAGAGGGAATGTGCAAGCCCAGGGGGAGGCTATTATGCTCATTCTTGTCATTGCTAAACCATGGTTTATCCTGATATCTGAACGCAGCCATTATGTGAAAGGAAGAAAATGTATTTTACAGTTTTTGCTCCAAGAAATTAGCATGGCTACTGCTGGGAGTTTACAGTCAAAGAAAGGGAAAGGCCACAAACACTCCATGAACCAACAACATAAAACAGGATACCACTGGGAGTTGTAGTAGTACAAAACATCTGGAGGATTCCAGGTTGTACAAAGCTGGTCTAGAGTGTTCCTTTCACAGACAGACACTTCAGCCAAGTTGGAACTGACCTGGCATGAACTGGGACAAAAACTAAAATAAAACCTGCAAACCCAGAGAGGCTAATATAGACAGAAAAAGTCAAGTCATTTGGGCTTCCTATATCAGAGAGAGAGGAAAAGAAACCGACTTACAAACTTAGGCTTTACTCCAAAATGACATCATTGGTTTGGAAAAGCTTTCCACACACCAGGTGGGAAAGAAGCGTAATGGCACCACATGTTGTTCCCACTTTGTTTCGGCACAGTTGGATTGCTTCAATCACACACACACACACACACACACACACCATGTTCTGGCGATTTCCACTTGCACAAGCCCTGCCTGTTTTCCATCTGTGCTCACAGAGTTGTGGGGGCTGAAGGGGACAAGGAGAACAGAGAATGGGGTTGCTGGCAATACCTGTGGAAAAACAGAAAAAAGGAGTTGTCCAGTATCCATCTGTCCAGCCTTTTGGGGTTTATGAGTAGGCTGTTAAGCTGATTAAGAACATGGCTGCAGGGGGACAGCCCAGACCTCAACAGATGCCATTCCTCCCTGGAACATTTTAGCCAAGTGATTTCATTACATAAGGAACGGGGGAGGCGGTTGTTACTAAAGCAGAGTTCAGGCCCAGTCACTCCCCTTCCCCTTCCTTCCCACGCAGATGCACCTTCCAAAGAACTCCACCTTGACTCGAGAGCTGCGCTTTAACCTAGAGTCCTACAGCATCCAAAAGCTTGTAAACAGATTCAGATTAGCCAACCATGTCATTTCCTTAGGCAGAAGGCCCGTCATTCATCTGCTTTTTTTGTGGCTATTTAAAAAAGGAGTTGGAATCACCATCTACCAAGGATTTCTCCAGCCAACCAGCCAAAATCACATGCGACAGCAGGTTGGCCTTTACCCACCGTGGGGCTTAATAGCGCTGTCCCTGCTACATTTTAACCCTCTGCTTCCAGCGGAGCATCTTGAGGAGACTGAGCTTTGATCGCTGTGACTCAGTCTTTCATTGTTAAGGGGATAAAAATCCCAGGAGAGAGATAACGGTAAAACAAATTCGAAGCCCTCTAGCTGCCAGGTGGTCTTCACTACCTTGTATGCTATTCGGATGATTTGCAGGCTGTGATCCACAGAACTTTATCAGGCGTTCTGTGACGGTAACACTGACCAAGGCGACGAGCCACTTTCACACACAGCTTCCTCACTGGGATCTTATCCTGCCGTGTGCAGCTGCAGCAGAGTGTTGAGCAACAAGCCTCCGGGATTCCTGATGGAAGCCAACATTTGGAATCATCGAACACATTCCAGAATACGCACACACAGGCTCTGCAGCAAATAAACTTGTTTGGTTTGATGCAAGAAAAGTATACCCTTCCGTTCAGATATATATTCTCGTTCAAGATATCACATCTGGAAGAATCTTCACCCATTATTGATTAAATGGATTTCCTTGGTCAACCTCTCACCTTCCGGTCTCCATCTGTCTTTCCCATTTAGGGGGGGGGGAGTACTTTTTGTTCTTTCAATAGGCATAGACTCTACTGCTTACACTCCCTGCCCAGAAAAGGTTTCATCATTTATCTCTTGCCAGCTACTATAGTACCATTAAGTTATCAAACGAGCAAAATCTGGGAAGATTTATAATCACAAAACAATATTACAACTAGATTTAACAGAAAAATGAAGTAAGCCAGGGAATATTATCAGAGACAGTAGCCACATCCGTTCCAAAAGCCCATTTTACTTCAAATGACTTCCAGCAACATTGACAATATAACCCTGATCAGTATTCCATGCAAAGCACTGCAGCTCAGCTCCAAGCCTGCTAGTAATCCTTTCTGCAAGGTGCCAAAAGCAAAATTCCACCCTCACTCTTTAAGAGCAGAGATGAGCTACAAAAGATGTAGTGGTCCAGACTCCTCCGACGACTCCTCCATCTGTGGTTAACAGCTGGCATGACACCAAGTGATTTCTTTTTTCTCTTTTTTTCTCTTTTGCAAATAAGGGCTGGAGGTGGATGACAAAGGAGCAAGGTGGGGGGTTAGAGGGAAGGTGCTGATGGCATAATATTCTAGGTGCTAAAGCACACCTCAAACTTACAATAATGAACTGTTTATACTCTTGGCAGGTTGCTTTTGTTTTGTTGGTAGGAAGGCAGGCTAGCAACCACCACTTCTGGATGCAAAAGGAAACACAGGTAAATGGTTTGTATGCAGTTTTCTTAAACAACTAAATCCATTCTCCAACGTTTAGTCTTCAGGATTGTGCAACGTGATTTGGAGCAGTGGCTTAGAATTGCAAAATGTTAGAGCTGGAATTGACTTGGAGGTCGTCTAGTCCACACGCCCCTCTCCATTGCAGGAATCTTGCATCTACAGCATCCCTGACAAATTTAGCTACACGTACAAAATGCTTGGGAATCGGCCTGAGACATGCATGTAGAAAATCAGGACACAACCTGCTTTGCCCATGAAAATCTTTTCCAGCATAATTTAGAGATGCTCTAGGAAGTATAACTGGAAAGAATAGAAAGATAACGAAATGTTTTTTTAAAAAAAAAATCCACGTAGACATGTAACTGGATAAATGCAAGAAGAGAAGTGGGGAACAAACAAACAGGTGATCGGCTGTATGGTAACATCACTCCAAAGAAAACAAAAATTAAATCCGGAACAAATTGGATCGCCTCCCCATCACCACCTTGCTCCATGTTAAATGCTTTCATCATGAATTTTAAAAAAATCAGACCAGCAGCCCTCCATTTTGGTAAAAGCAGTAAAGGCTCAGCACCACAATGGTAAGATGCAACTAAGAGTAAGAGCAATGACATCAGTCAGATGCAGCATTTGAAGACAAGTTGTTAGCCGTTGGAACAGATGTAGATCAGATGCCTGGCTGTACAGTAATACCTTGGATTGCAAGTAACTTGGTTTGAGAGCGTTTTGCAAGACAAGCAAATTTTTAAATATTTATTTTAAAAAATTTGACTTGTTATACAAGCGACGTCTTGCAATACAAGTACTGTAGTATGGCTTAAATTAAAAATCTCTGTACACATTTTTTGGGGGGAATTTCGTTTTGATATAAGAGTGTTTTGGATTACAAGCACGTTTCCGGAACGAATTATGCTCTCAATCCAAGGCATGAATGTATTCATGATTGTACATGCTGAGTCAGTCCAAGGCCAATTCCATGGTCAATGTTTCCCTTCAACTGGTTCATCAGTTACTTGGAGAAAAAAAGGATGAGCATGGAAATTAATCCAGACAGTGGAGATGGGAGTGGGGAGCATTGGCGATCCTTGTCATGCTTCTTGAAGGCAGAGAACCATCTAACAGAAACCAGATTCCTAGCAGAAGAAAAGGACCTTGCTCTATCCAGGAGTCAGAGCAAGACTTGTTTTATATAACATTTCTGACAAACTAAAATATGCTAAAAATAAATAAATAAAGAGGCTTCAAAAGTTATGGAAATGGTTCAAGCTAGTAACAAAAGAACCAATTCTGGCCGTTCATTCTGCTGCAGGGAAGTACAGCTACATACGCCGGCCAAACCAGGAAGAGAATACAAGTGTGTTCACACAAGAGTAGAACCAAGTCCCAAGAAAAATGGGCAGCACTGCCCGGAATCAGTGGGATTTATCGAGCAGCCTCCACGGGCACAGAAGAAAGGAAGGTGACACCGCACCCATGTGGCACAAGCACCTTGAGAGACCACGCCCAAGCAGCAGAGGGATCTTACTGCAGAATGAGCACAGGGTGAGGATGAAGTCAGAATGAGGGGCTGACTCCGGAGGATGTGGCTCGAGATCTAGCACAGTGTTCTCCAACCTTGGGTCCCCAGATGGTTTTGGCCTACAACTCCCAGCATGCCCCAGCCAGCGTAGCTGGCTGGGGCATGCTGGGAGTTGTAGGCCAAAACCATTTGGGGACCCAAGGTTGGAGAACACTGGTTTAAAAGAATAGGCCAGATGTTGTAGTCATGAGGTATTGTTGGACTTTTCTATTCTTCTTCCATCCTGGTTTTTGGACCACTTAGCCTGAAGAAAAGTTCTGGAGAACTCAAAAGCTTGCACAATCTTTTGTGGCATTCTGGTTTGTCCTAAGTTATTGCCCAACTATGGATTTCTTATTTATTTTTTTCTCATGGACCATCACAGCTATCTTCATTTTTTATGTTAAGACAAAACTTGAGTCAGCTCACTCTTAGAAATAATTTCTCACCCAAGTGGTCCATTTGTATGAACACTGCAATGGTGTAGTGTGCGTAGATTATTCTTGCTGCTGTCATCATATATTATATTTATTTCTTGGTACCTTGAACCTGGTGAATCATGGCCTCTTTTTTTCCCTTTGAGGATGCATTTCCCTGCGGGGGGAGGCTAGATGCGCTCCCTCTCTGTCGTCCTTCTGCCAACAGGCAAAAACAAGCAGCCCTTGCTATGTAAGCGGGTCTGTTGGGTTGGATGCTGTTTCTATTCTGTCACTGTTGTATTTTTAATTGTGCTGTAATGCATTTGTTTCATTGCTTTAATCAAGTTTTATTTATGATTGTAAGCCGCCCTGAGTGCCATTTTTCTTGGTAGAAAGGCAGGCTACCAATCAAACAAATATAAATAAATACATTTTTAGAAGGTTTGTCAGCTTGCACGTATGCGCAAACTATTCAGATCCTCAGATTTCCATGCTCTCCTTTCCGTGCCCTCTCTAGGTGGTTTATTTTATTTATTTTTATTTCTTACATTTATTAATCGCCCATCTGGCCGGCCACCCGGCCACCCTGGGCGATGTACAATTAAAACAACACAATAAAACATGATAATTAACAGTATAAAAAAATTCTTTTAAAATCCTAACCCACCCCATATTCCCGCCTGAACAGCCATGTTTTTAATGCACGGCGGAAGCTCATCATGGAGGGGGCATGGCGAAGGTCACTAGGGAGGGAGTTCCATAACGTGGGGGCCGCCACAGAGAAGGCCCTCTTCCTAATCCCCACCAGCCTGGCTGCTCTGGCTGATGGTTAACTCTGATGGAGAGCTCGCACATATCCATAGAAGTGCATGTGTCTAAACACCAAGGCCCTGCATACTGCACAGCTGGGCATTTCACACCCTGCAGTTTGAAATAAACGTCATCAGCTGCAAAGCCTAACAGCATATTATAGGACAATTTCCCCCCTAGCGGTTCTGTTCTGTTTGGTTAAAAACAGCCACTTTGCAACAGCCTGGATCTGGTTACATGAGTTAAAAGCAAAGTAGATTCTTTCCTTAGTTGTCTCCCTCCCACACCCTCAATAAACACTTAGTCAGACAATGAATGTGGCTAAATGAGTTCGAGGTGCAGTTAAACACAATAAAATCTGTTGTGAGATTAAAGTCTATTTAAAGTTCCTTTCTTCTTTCCAGAAACTGTTGCAGTCTTTTTATTCACACAATCGGAAGCAAGTGCAGGGCAGCCTATTCTTAAGGGTTACAACTGCAGCTCTTGGTGGAAAAAAGGTTCCCCACTCCTGCATTAAATGAACACAGCACACACGCCAGAGACATCTGGGGAGGGA
This sequence comes from Shinisaurus crocodilurus, assembly GCA_021292165.1. Taxonomy (NCBI): domain Eukaryota; kingdom Metazoa; phylum Chordata; class Lepidosauria; order Squamata; family Shinisauridae; genus Shinisaurus; species Shinisaurus crocodilurus. The sequence goes on along the minus strand of JAHFWL010000004.1, from coordinate 2,745,284 downwards.
CACCTTATATAGGGGTCTCTATGCAAATGTTAGAGGTCTCTGAGCCAAAATGGGAGAGCTGGAGTGCCTGGTTTAAGAGGAGAACCTAGATATAGTGGACATTACGGGAACCTGATGGAATGGAGAGAACCAGTGGGACATGGCCATCGCTGGATATAAACTCTACAGGAAGGGCAGGGAAGGGCATACTGGAAGATGTGTTGCTCTGTAGGTCAAAGAGGGCATAGTGTCAAGCAGACTAGAGTACCTAAAAGGGGCAGACCCCTCCACAGAAGTGCTATGGGTGACAATACCTGGCTCCAAAAGTAATCTAGTACTAGGAAAATGAGATGGAAAATGAAATCAGGGAGGCCTCCAAATGAGGAAGTGTTGTAATTATGGGTGACTTCAATTACCCCCACATTGACTGGCTAAATACATGTTCCAGTCGCAACAAAGAGGTTAAATTTCTTGATGCCCTAAACGACTGTGCCCTAAAACAGGTTGTCATGGAACCAACGGGGGGGGGGGGGAGGACACCCTGGATTTAATGAAGAAGGCAACTTCCTATGCACTGCAAACTTCCAGGTATGTGCATCAGGGTCAGTCAGTCAGTCAGGCGATCACACGTGATTGAGTAAGATTGTCTTCCAGGATAAAAATTTACAAAAAGGAGATTTTAAAAGGAGGAAAATTCAAAATTCTAAAGAAAATTGTGTAGACTCTAGTGATGGGTCCGTAAGTGACTACAGAGGCCAATTCTAGATCCACACAGCTTCCCACAGTGAGGACACAGGTTACCAGATGGAAGATGGTCCTGTAAAGGATTCGTTTGACGTGCTTTTCGCTTAGCACGTTTCTCCCTTTCACCTTGCACTCGGGCTTCTTCAAAGTCCATGGAACCTTTGTGAGAGGCCAACCTCCAGTTAGATCGTTCATGGGCCAGAGCTTCCCAGTTTTTGATGTTTATATTGCATTTTTTTTAGATTAGCCTTAAGAACATCTTTAAACCTCTTATATTGACCACCGATATTCCGCTTTCCATCCTTGAGTTGGGAATAAAGTAACTGCTTTGGGAGACGGCAGTCAGGCATTCGAACAACATGACCGGTCCACTGAAGTTGGCGTTGAAGGATCATTTTTTCAATGCTAGTAGTCTTTGCTTCTTCCAGTACACTGACATTTGTTCGCCTATCTTCCCAAGTAATTTGCAGGATTTTCCGGAGGCAACGTTGATGAAATCTTTCAAGGAATTGGAGGTGACATTTATAGATAGTCCATGTTTCGCAGGCATACAATAAAGTTGGTAATACAATGGCTTCATAAACCAGTGTTTTGGTCTTCTTACAAATATCCTGATCCTCGAACACTCTATGTTTCATTCGAGAAAACGCAGCACTTGCGGAGCTCAGACGATGCTGGATTTCACTGTCGATGTTAGCTGTAACAGAAAGATAGCTGCCAACATAGAGAAAATGATCGACATTTTCCAGTATTGCCCCGCCAAGCTGAATAGATGGCATCACCAAAGGGTTAGCTTGCACTTGCTGATGAAGCGCTTTGGTTTTTTTGATGTTAAGTGAGAGACCAAGTTTTCCGTATGCTTCTGCAAAAGCATTTAGGATAGTTTGGAGATCATCCTCTGAATGTGCGGAGACCACATTATCATCAGCATACTGAAGTTCCACAACGGAGGTTGTAATTACCTTACTTTTTGCTTTCAGCCTACTGAGATTAAAAAGCTTTCCATCTGTTCGATATATAATTCCCACACCAGTGGGAAGTTTCCCCTCGACAAGATGTAAAATCATGGCGATGAAAATAGCAAATAATGTTGGGGCGATAACACATCCCTGTTTAACACCTGATCCCACTTTAAATGGAGCACCATGAGAGCCGTTGTTGTCCAAGACTGTAACCGTCATGTTGTCATGGAGAAGTCGCAAGATATTCACAAATGTATTGGGGCATCCAATTTTCATAAGGATAGTCCAGAGAGCTGTTCGGTCTACAGTAAAAGGCCTTAGCCAGATCAATAAATGCCATATAAAGGGGTTGATTTTGCTCCCGGCATTTTTCTTGGAGCTGACGTGCAGTAAAAATCATGTCTACTGTCCCTCTAGAGGGGCGGAAACCATACTGAGTTTCAGGGAGGATTTCTTCTGAAATAGATAGAAGACGGTTTGCGAGAATCCTAGCAAATATTTTACCTGCGGTAGCTAAGAGAAAAATGCCCCGATAGTTTCCACAGTCTGTTCTATCACCCTTCTTAAAGAGGGTGATAATTATGGCATCCCTGAAGTCTTCTGGGATCTCTTCTCTTATCCAGATTTTTTCGATGAGTTTATGAAGATGTTGTACAAGTTCGGGGGGCCCTTCTTTAAAGATTTCAGCAGGAATCCCATCTGGTGCACTAGCGTTGTTATTCTTCATTTGATTAATGGCTTTTTTTACTTCATCCAAAGTGGGGAGTATTGCAAGTTCCTCTCTAATTTGTTTTTGCGGGATTTGCGAAAAAATCTCATTATCCACCTTAGATTTACGATTTAAAAGGTCATAATAATACTCTTTCCAACGCAGTGCAATAGACTCTTTGTCCTTTAAGAGTCTGGTGCCATCTTTTGATTGTAAAGGGTTTGTACCATAGGTTTTTGGTCATAAATGGCCCTTGTGGCCTTAAAAAAGCCCCGTGCATCATGAGATTCTGCAAGTTGTTGAATTTCTTCAGCTTTCTTTTTCCACCAAGCGTTCTTAAATTCTCTTGCTCTTCTTTGGACCTCAGCCTTTGCACTAGCGTAGAATTTTTTCTTGGCAGAGCAGTTAATATCATTTTGCCATATTTGAAAGGCTTTCCTTTTTTGGTCAATTATATATTTAATCTCATTATCATTTTCATCAAACCAATCCTGATGTTTCTTAGTTTCATATCCAATAGTTTGTTCACAAGCTGCAGTAATGGAGGTTTTCAGCTTAGATCAATGGTCCTCAATGTTGTCAGGAGGTTCCGTAGGTAGATGTTCCTTAAGAAGTGATTGAAGACGAGTTTGCTTAATAGGATCTTGAAGGGCGTGGATGTTCATTTTACGCCTTGGTTTCCTTCCTTGAAGCCTACGTTGGGGAGCAATGTTGATAACCATAGTGGACCGGATTAGTCGGTGGTCTGTCCAGCAGTCGTCGGCACTCACCATGGCCCTAGTAAGAAGTACATCGCGGCGATCTCTAACACGGACAATTACATAATCCAGAAGATGCCAGTGCTTTGACCGTGGGTGCTGCCATGATGTTTTAAACTTATTCTTTTGTCAAAAGAGCATGTTTGTAATAGTGAGATTATGCTCTGCACATATAGACAAAAGTAAGATTCCATTCGGGTTGCTATTACCAACTGCGTCTTTCCAATAGTTTCTGGCCATAAATCAAAGTCACGCCTGACTCTTGCGTTAAAATCGCCCAGGAGGATAATTTTATCCTCCCTAGGTATCTCTGACAGGAGAGTGTCCAACTGGGTATAAAAATTTTCCTTGATGTCTTCATCAGCATCTAATGTTGGCGCATAATGCTCATCTTTGGTACTTCTACTCCTGTCTTCCCCTGAACATTTCCCCAGGAGACTTATATCAACAACAATATCCATCAGTCAGCTTTACGAGTATCATACAAAGCTTTCTATTCATTAATTCACAATTACTACCTAAATGTTCAAGCAAGTAGATAAATCTTTTACTACACTGGCTGTGGCCACAGCATACACATATTTTAAAAGGAAGAAGGAAAAGAAAAAGAAAAAGACTACCATTGAGACATGTACAATCTACAAGTGTAATGTTTTCTGAAGAACTTTATGTACCATCAATCCATTCCCACGGTCAAGGAATGCACAAGGACCTCCTCCATAAGCATCCTCATTCATAACTGTATGGATTCCTAGAGCTTTTTTTTTTTTTAAAGATCCAAAGCTGAAACACCAGCAAGCTGTTGCCATCCAGCCGGTCAGTGCAGAACAGGGGCTGGCAACACGCAACATGCAGCCCCCCAGTGCAGCCTCTGTGTTCCCTCGTCACTGCTGCAACTTGCAGCAGGAAAGAAAAAGTTGATTGGCTGGCAAAAATCAAAACATGAGTTGCTTTACGAGCTATATTTGACCATACCAGTTTGCTGCCCCCAAAATTGGTGGAAACTGGCAAAATATTTTGTTGTCGGCACTCCACAGAATTCCGCTGGCACCCCACAGAGCTCCCAACGTTGCCCACCCTGGTGCAGATGACAGATGAACCCAGACAAACCAATGCCTCAGAGCAACTGCTGGGAAAAGGGCAGACCAAGGATCCAGCAAGCTTGACTCCCAACACCCCGCCTACACGCACACGCACACACACCAATGACGTTACTATGGACACTGAAAATAAGGAAGCGTCCACTGTGTACAAATGGCCCACTTGCAGGCAGTTTTAAATGCCAAATGCAAGGAATGGCGGGCCTAGAAACAACCAATCACTCAGGCAAGAAACAGAGGACGCTTAGCCAATGATGGCAGAGCAGGTGAAGCTCCAGGAGGGACGTTAACCTCCCAGAAGGCCTGTGCTGGGGAGAGTCACCATTCGAAGGACCCTGCAACGAGAGCAAGTCTGATGCCAACCGGTTTGGCCTGAGTGAAGAACAGTGGGGAACGCTGGATCCCCCTTTCTACACCACCTTTCCCAGGATGGTAAGGTTAGGCCAGTGTTCTCCAATCTTGGGTCCCCAGATGTTTTTGGCCAGAACTCCCAGCACGGATCTGGGGACCCAAGGTTGGAGAACACTGGGTTAGGGTAACTTTTTTTTTTTTTTTAAGCTGACAAAGCTGCCGGCAGCCCCATCAGGGTCAAGCCTGGTTGTTACTTGGATGGGAGACCCCTCCTCTAGTTTCCTGCATTGAGCAGGGGGTTGGACTCGATAGCCTTGTAGGCTCCTTCCAACTCTATCATCTATGAAATCTATGTTCTGTTTCAGCACAAGCACTTAGGAGTGCGGTGTACCGATACCTACAACAGTGCAGAGTTGTAAGACTTGTTATACCAGAGTTTGCATTGACAGAATGCCAGCAACATAAGCCAAGCGACAGGAGAGTAGAGCATGGCGAACTGAGCTGTCAAGTTTACAATAGGGACCCCATTAGTGAAAGCCAAGCACATTCAGGAAGCATGGCGAACTGAGCTGTCAAGTTTACAATAGGGACCCCATTAGTGAAAGCCAAGCACATTCAGGAAGGCTTCCTGTAATTCGCCACCTTGGCCCCTTGCCCCAAACACAAAGCCACTGATGCGTGTCCCCTAAGCTGGAGCACAGTATTAGTTTCCCAAACTTTCCTAAATGAAATTTGGAGGCCCTCTTAGGCCCATGGCGGCTGGCTTTTGGGGTGCAACAGAATAAAGTTTATCTGCCCTAAGAGAAGCCCATCTCTGACCTGGGAGCACCTCTCACATGCACAACTGACTGCTCCGGGCTTGCCTCCCTTGCAGAGACATGACAGGTGGCTTCCTTGCAAAGGTGAGAAATTACGGCGTGTCTCTGCAGAGGGAGCAACAAAATGGTCCAGTCTTGCCTGATGCACAAGAACCCACCATCGACAGAGACTGATTGGAGAGAGGCAAGGCTAGAACAGCAAATCATGCAGATACACAACAGGTAGCCTCCCCCTGGGGATATACTAGGCTCACAGGGAGTTCTCGAAGACTGTGCTTGGGAATTCCTGCTATTTCCTGCACGGTGTATGGAGTCCTTCTTCCCACCCTAATATGTACATACTGCAGTGAATAGGGATTGGGTCCAGCTCTCTCCCACTTATACACAGAAATGCACTCCTTAACTCTGGAACTTGTTGTACAGACCACAGCACTCATGTCTGTATCCCAACGGCGATACACCTTGTTTTTTTCCTTGATTGCTTTGATTCCCAACAGAAATGCTGCTGCTCACATGCATTCTTTCAAAGAGCAGGGCAAGCCAGGGAGACATTTGTATGCAAGAACAGCTGCCCTTTTTCACACTGAAGAGTGTGCATATGCCCTAAAGGAAAATCAGCCCAGCAAGGTGGGGCACCTGTCACAAGGGTGATGCTACAGTGCTTGCGAACCAAAGGCTGGCCTTCCACAAAGGTTCCATGGACTTTGAAGAAGCCCGAATGCAAGGTGAAAGGGAGAAACGTGCTAAGCGAAAAGCACGTCAAACGAATCCTTTACAGGACCATCTTCCATCTGGCAACCTCACTGTGGGAAGCTGTGTGGATCTAGAATTGGCCTCCACAGTCACTTACGGACCCATCGCTAGAGTCTACACAATTTTATACAATTTCCTCTTTATATAATTTTCTTTTTGTAATTTGTGGAGGAAGGGGGGCTGGCTGACCCGCCACAACCCGCCCTTTCCTACCCAAAAGACCCCCAGAGATCTCAAGGTGCCGACTGCCAGCCTCAGCTCTGCAATCCTACTTGAATCTCTGTTCAGGGACTTGCCCTTGACTATAACCTGGATTTAGCTGCTGAACCAACAGAGCAATCACAAATGCCACGTGGGGTAAAAACCACGAAGGTTTATTCAGGTAGCATATTACAACAAAAGTTGGGAAATGAGGGAAGTAGCCAAAATAGGAAGACACTTTGGTACACAGACAGTAGAGCTGCAAAATAACAAAACTGATTCCTTACATCTCCCAGGCACACACTAGTTACCTGGGGGACAGTTCTCTTCAGGGTTGGTTTCAGCACAGCCTTGCCACCTGAGGAGACTACCACACCCACCCTAAGGTCCGGGATGGGTAGCCCTCCTCAAGGCTTGCCTTTGCCTGACCCTCATTCAGCTAATTTCACCAGGAGCCACCTGGGGCCGGATCCTGAGGCCAGCCCAAAGGCTTGGACCTCCACGTAGCTTGCTGCCATGATCCACAGCAACGACACAACGACGACCCAAGACAAAAGTCAAAAGCCACACCTTGGCAATATATCTTTTCCCCCCTCCCCTCCTCCTTTCTGTAGTTCTGCTGCTTCTAGCCAATCAGGATGAACTTCACCTGGCCAGGCAAGGGGGAGGGGTGACTCATGACTAGTGGGCTTCTGCATCTGGCATATGAAAGGCCACTGTAGACTAGACCAGCTTTTCAGGACTTTCAGGCGCCATGCTTTATCAGATACTTATGCACATTTTGCCTCCTCCCAGCCCCCAACTGGGATTCCCTGGTTTACACATGAGGAGGCATGTGTGTGTGTGTGTGTGTGTGTGTGTGTGTGTGTGTGTGCAGGAACCCCCAGAGGCTCTTTTCTCCACATAATTTTATCCTGGAAGACAATCTTAGAATCATAGAATCATAGAAAAGTAGAGTTGGAAGGGGCCTACAAGGCCATCGAGTCCAACCCCCTGCTCAATGCAGGAATCCAGGTCAAAGCATCCCTGACAGATGGCCGTCCAGCTGCACCTTGAATGCCTCCAGATTGGGAGAGCCCACCACCACCTTACCAGGTCACGAGTGATTGCCTACTACTAATGGACTATTCAGAGATCATAAACTAGCATGAAAAGTAACAAGAGCCTATCGTGGGACACTAAAATCTAAACAGCAGGTTTACCAAGAAGCAGAGTGCAGAAAGCTCCAATGAACTGTAAAAAGGCACAGCGAGCTGGGGAACGGACAGTCCTTTGAATGTTGCTTCTGTAATCTGTGCAGTGGCATTTGGAAAATGTGTACGTCCCAAAACACTTGTTTGCAAAAATCAATGGCAGCAAATCCTCTCTCTTCCCACCCTTCACCCCCTTCATCATTAACAGGCCACAAGACAGCTAGTAATTTAACTTGAGGGTCTTTTTATAGCATCTTTAAGAATTGGCATGTTTCTATTTTCTTTCTAACAGCTGCAAGTGTTCAATATTTTGTTCAGAGAGCCAGGGCCTATCTTTGATGGCTCATGTGTAGAAATTCAGAGAAATTCCACTGGATTCCACTTGGGAGTCTATAGCTGCTACTTGTACAGATTTAGATCCAAAGTAACCGTAGGTACAAGTTCAGTTTAGTCACAGGATCACATTCATAGAGTCAAAAGGCATCAAATGGATTTTCGTCTCTAATGCCACATTCATTTCTAAATGTTTATCCCACTGCAGATGTTTAGAGCACCAAGGAAGGTGTTTCCAGCACCTCCTTAAGCTATTTGATCTACTGGCTCTTTGATCTTCCACTGGTGGTTTGGACCCAGAAGTGGGTTGCACACCAATAAGGTTGTAGGCTAAACTGGCCCTGCCCAAACCTTTTGCTCTTTATCAGAGACCTCCTCCATATTCCCCCACGATCTGAACTTAGCCAGCTGGTGGCTGGGATGGGCCTTCTTGGTTGTGGCGCTGACATCAGACACCCTGTCCAGAGAAGCTTACCTGGCACCAACCCTGATGGTTTTTTGGCACCAGGCAAAGACTTTTTAAAGATTCCTAGGCATCCCAACCATGTTCTATAGTTGATTTTAGTTGTGTTTTCATAGCTTTTGCTGGATTTTACTGACATAATATCTGTTGTCTTTGTGATTCTGCATTGTTATCATTCAAGTTTCATTTCTTAAATTGTACACCGCCTTGAGAGTTCTGTATTGAGGTGTGTTTTATAAATTCACTACATAAAATCATGTCCAATATTCCAAAAATACCACTGAGGTCAGTAGTGCAATTCAGATGGGATGGTGTATGTTTTTTAATCAAATCAATTATTACAACCCTAAGAAAAAGCAACCACAATAAAAGCCTAGTGACAGCAGTTATGAAGCTATCCTATATACCACCAGAACATTGGATCCAATCCATTATTAGAAACTTACGGTCTGCCACACAGAATGGTTCCTCCCGTAACAGAAAGCTGTAGAACAGCAGAAAACTCAAAAGAACGAAAGGAAGAGTCAGCAGCCTAACCTAAAGCATCCACTAACTTCCAGGCCTAACTATTTCAGGATCAGAGCCTCTTTGACAGCTGCAGAAATTGTCACCAAGTTTTTCCTAAAGCATAATGCAAGGTGAGTATATAGAGGCTTCTGCCTAGATAACTCATTGGAGCGGTTTCATGACTAGCAAAGTGGGTTGTTGTTTTTTAACAGAAGAGACTTCCCCATCCCTAGCTTCTGATACATTTAATACTGGCAGATCTAGGGCTTTCTGCTCAGACGAGACGTTTGTGGAGCTTTACCCGTCCCTAGCCAATTTGATGATATAGCTTTTGAGCAGTGACCTTAGCACTAGATAAACTGGCTCCCTACTGGTGCGGCAAGACTGTCTTCCCTGTGAACATCGGATCCACTCCTCCATTTCACACAATCAAACTACTGTGCGATAACATGGAAGTGCAGCTCGCCTACAGAAGTCGGTCAGTGGTGGCCAGGATGCTGCTACTATGGCAACCTGCGCTGCAAGGCAAGGCCCTGTCGACAGGGGAACCACTGCCACCCGTTAAATAACGAAAATGCTCGGTCTCTACAGAAGCCGGTAGGGATGGGTGAAAGCAGGGCAGCCTCCCATAGACAGCAACATCTGCGATTCAGTCTCTTTCACAAAGAAACTCCTTGTAATGTTTCTAGAGTAGGAAGTGCCAACAAAGACCCATTCTTCTTCCTTCTAAGGCTCATATGGGATAGATATTGTATTTCCCATGCTATGCATATTACACCGCACGACTTTTTCAGAATAGATTACAACTTGGTAATGAGAAAAGAGGTCAAGCTACATTAGGCACCAACTTGAAGACAGACAATGTTGTCAACTCAAGTTCCCACCAGACACAAAATCTACTATTGGCCACTTCAAGCATCCAGGGAAGTAAGTTCTTGCCTGTCACTCAGCTTATGTCTCAGTGTCCCTTAGTCCTTAAAAAGGGCCACAGGGTTCTCTTTCAAGATTGTCCATTGAAGGAACCATGCATGCAGTCAAGGTATTTCTGGAAAAGGCCTCGGGGTATTTAGTCAGCCTTAACATTCAGACCACAAAGCCACTTATGAATTTCAGATAAGACTTTAGGCAAAAAAAGCCTAGACTACGGAAGTCACACAGGTGTGTTGAGCCCTTTCCTCTAGTCTAAACAGAAGAGAATTACTGTTGACACTAACATACAGTTTTAGCTTTCGCACAGTGAGCCGGATATATAAGCCATCAATCTGAAGTCAAAAGTTTCCCAGCACCCAAATACAACACTTCTAGAAGTTGGCTGGCCTTCTAAAATGGCAAACATCTTTTCCTTTTCCCCCTAAGGTCATGAATGAAATGGAAGGGAACTAAAAAAGCATCAAGTAGAGTAAATATTATTTATTTAAACATTTGAATCATCTTTCTTTTCTTTCGGAAATCTGAAAATAGTCTCGCCAATTCATATTTAGAGGGTTTGGGGGGACAAGGGAAACCCAATTTGAACTCTGATGAAAGTACATTGAAAAACTCAACCGTTCACCTGAAGTAGGAGTACTCACTTATCTTCCTTCTCAACCCCTCAATACACATCCAGGGCTGCCAAATGCCAAACTAGAGGTCACATTAATTGTTGTCTTACTTAAGTAAACAGCAGGGGGGGGAGAGTTCAACCTTTTCCTGTTGCTGGGTCGAAAATCACCTACCCTCACTGGCCTCCTATGCTGCTATTTGCATTGGGAGGGAAGCCTATTTGGCAAAATAGTACTTAAATAGTAGCATGGGAGGTGATTTTTGTTGAGACCATAAAATCAACAAAGATTCTTTCAAACCATTAAAAAGACATAATTTACCATGAAACAGGTTTGGCCTTAAGCATTTTGACCCTTTAGGGCAGCTTTCCCCAATCTGGTGTCCTCCAGATGTGTTGGAATACAACTCCCCAGCCAGCATAGTCTAACACATCTGGAGGGCAACGCGGTCAGTGGTTTTAAAGCTGTGTTCTCCAAAAACCTGGAGTTTCAAGAAGCTTGCTATGAATTCTTCACTGAGCAGATCAAGAATGGCAGACAAACTTCCCTGAAAGAGACAGTTTGCCCATCACTGATCTTCCCCGTGACATGCTTCCTTGCAGTGATGGCGAACCTATGGCACGGGTGCCACAGCTGGCACGTAGGGACCTCTCTGTGGGCACTCGAGCCATTGGTTACTAGATCGCGAAAAGACCGTCCCCTTCTGCAAAACACTAATGATCTTGTTCTTTCTCACAGTGTGGAACAGAATGATTTTATTCTAGAATTCCTGTTACAGAATTCTTTTCTACACTGTTATCACATTTAAAAGATTTTGAAGAATGATGCACAGAGCATGGCTTGGATGTAAAGCCCCAACAGTTGACCCGAGTGCTGCATGTGTTGCTCTCAAACTAATGGAGTATGAGCCAAGGTTTGACAAATTATCATCATGCATGCAATAGCAAAAATCACATTAATTGTGCAAAAGCATGCCCAATGCAAACTTTTACTTAATGCAGTGTTTGCAGTCCAAGACATAAAGTGTTTAAAATGTGTTAAGCACGTTTAGTTTTCTTGTTTATCTTGCTCATCCTAGTACAGGTTGACTTTTACTTTTACTAATCCGACACCTGTAGAAGCAGGGAAAGGACCCGGAGTAAAGCTTGCCCCATACAATTTCAGTCTGGCATATAATCATATTACAAGTTGAGAATCCTTTATCCAAAAATACATGTGCCTAATTATTTTAAAAGTTTGTATAAATTCCCTTCAGGCTATGTGTACAATGTAGTACTATAATAATTTTTTGAGTTGATTTTTTTTTCCAACAAAAAACTGTTTGTACCATTGAAAGCTCTGTTATTGTGTTTTTCTTTAAAGACAAAAGATGTTAATTAGTTCGGACAACTGTATGAGTTGTTTTTCTAAAACTAAAACCTCGGTATTCAGGTTTAATTGCAGTGTTGGCACTTTGAAATAAATAAGTTGGTTTTGTGTTGCAGTTTGGGCACTCGGGCTCAAAAAGGTTCGCCATCACTGCTTCCTTGGCTATGTCACAGCACTGGCTATGTTCTGGGTCTAGGTGGACATATGCTGTAGTCATACAGAATGACAATGAAGACCAACTGGGCACTTTCCATATGAACCATATATGTGCCCAACAAGATACCTTTCTTTCACAGACACCAGAATTCTATGTGACTGTGCAAGGGTTCCATGACAGACGTACAATGCTCCTCGATGGACGTCTACAGGGTAATGGTTTCCTCAAGCCAGAACATTTGAAAACCACTGCCATAGATGAATATGTAAAGCACACCAAAATAATAGCACAAAACAAGCATGATCTAATTCCCTTCCACCCCCAAGGACTAGAATTTGATCTACCTCAATGGAGCAAAACAGCATTGCCTTGTGTTTCTGCTGCATCGCCTTTAGGCTTAACTCTTAAGAATGCCACTTGGGACAAGGACACAGCTTTGCACTCTTTAAGACTGGCAAACTGTCACATTTTGTTTACTGTATTCATGAATCAATCTTCTATACGTACATGATTTGTAAGAAAGATACCCTTTGACAGATGTAGTAAAATGCTAATGCTAAAATATAAAGCCATCTGAAAGTCTCAGAAGAAGCTACAGAACTGCAGTGAGTGAGTGAGTGGGACACACACAGTTATTTGTGCACAGGAAAAGTAGGGATTGCACTAAAGCTCCCTAAATTCCAGGCATAGCTCATGGGGACTTCCTAGGATGGCTACATGCCTACGAACACAATTGGCCTGTATTGGTTACCACCCTGCTCTCCGCCCCTGTGTCAAGACAAAAAGACTCCGTTTGGCAGAGTCTCACAAGACTGGAAAAGACTCAGCAGGCAGGGTAACGTGAAGGCCATTTCTGCTGCTAGAATGCCTTGGGTTTCCTGGCCTCTGTCCTAGTAGGGATGCCAAAATAGTTTAAGGACATTCCTCATCTCGCTTCTTTGCACCGCAGCATTTATTGCCTACAGGTGCAAAAGTTATTTTGTAAAGAAATGTGCAAGGATTACTTTGAGCCAGGATTAACCCGCAAATACAAAATAAATAAATAAGCGAGCCCAGGCCTGGAGCCTATTTTCAGCATTAGCAGTCGTCAGCAATACAATAGTAGAGTCGTGTGCACGTAAGTCACCTTGAAGTGGTGAGTGGGCTTGCGTGTTCCGATGAATCCTGTGAGCAATGCCGTCGGGAGCTATGTACTCCCAGTAGGGTCACCCATGGCGGTAAGGTCCGGGGAGAGGAACCAGACAAAGAACGATCCAAAACATAAAGTCCTCAACGGCAGAACAGGCGGAAGATAATTAAACCTAAATTACAACGGCTGTGAAGGCGGATGAAGGCTGCAGCAGAGAATGGTTTTCCAATCGTCAGGGTAACCGTGCCATTGGATCTCTGCCGTACTCTGTCAAGTCTGTGTGGTGATTCGTTGTGCACCGATCTCCCCACATAAAACAGTTTCACGCACAGGCGTCTTCCAACCCAACCCATCCAACCCAACCCAACCAACCAAACAAACAAAAAAAAGTCCCATGGCGACTGGCGAATGGCAACGGGGGCAGGACTGTGAATCTGGAAGCCCCTAGTCATGGACCAGCACATGGGCGGTGGATGCAGACTCAGTCGCCCTGTTCAAGGAACGAGGTAGTCGAGCAGCTCGGCAGCTGTATCCATGACTGAGCAGCCCTATTTAGATCCACTCTGCTCACCCCGTATGGGGAGGGGGCTAGAAAAGGTGCCCTAAACATAGTCTACCTCTTTCTCCCCTGACTGGATTACCGCGTCCAGTGGGGTCACCATTTTAGCGGTCGAAAAAGACATTTGAATTTTGGAACATGGAATATAAGAGGTTTAAAGATGTTCATAAGGCTAATCTAAAAAAATGCAATATAAACATCGAAAACTGGGAAGCTCTGGCCCATGAACGATCTAACTGGAGGTTGGCCTTTCACAAAGGTTCCATGGACTTTGAAGAAGCCCGAGTGAAAGGTGAAAGGGAGAAACGTGCTAAGCGAAAAGCACGTCAAATGAATCCTTTACAGGACCATCTTCTATCTGGTAACCTGTGTCCTCACTGTGGGAAGCTGTGTGGATCTAGAATTGGCCTCCACAGTCACTTACGGACCCATCGCTAGAGTCTACACAATCTTCTTTAGAATTTCCTCCTGTTATCCCGGAAGACAATCTTACTCGGTCACGAGTGATCGCCTGATGATGAAGTGGAAGTAAGCAGTATACCCCACAGATCTGGGGAAAGGGGGACAGGAGTTTCCTTGTCAGAAGGTACAAGTAACAGGCAAGCTCTTCTTAGAAAATTCACTGCCGGAGAAATGTCCAGATTTTCTTTCATGGTCTCCCCTCTCCCCCTTGCTAAAACAAGAATGAGCAGCCACCAAATCTGCAAGGGCCTTTTGCATCGCCAACCACGTCCCATTGACAGAGGCCAAGAACTTTGGGCATCCTTTCTCCAAGGGGCACAAGCAGGTCGAGGTGTCTCACCACTTACGCACGGACTGACTTGCAAGGCTACCCACAGTCCAGGCCCCACACTGGCTTTTTCATGGCCAACCACTGAGTTGCAGGGGCTCGTCTGAGTGTGGAAAGCTAAGCAGGGTCCATCCTGGTTATTACTTGGATGGGAGACCCCTCCTCTAGTTTCCTGCATTGAGCAGGGGGTTGGACTCGATGGCCTTGTAGGCCCCTCCCAGCTCTATGATCTATGAATCTATGAAAACCTCCCTAGAAGCCCAGCCCGCTCCACCCTAGAAGCACCGTGGCTTTCAGTGGCGAGAGGAAAGGTACTCTTCTCTCCAGTCACACGCACTCCATCCTTTTGTTCCGAGGAAGTTCAGAAAGACCCTCACCGTGGCCTCCCATCCAGGCATCTTACTTAACCAAACCTGCTTCGCCTCAGCGGCAGGATTTCTCCTGAGGCCATTGTTTCTCTTTCTCTTTTTTTCCCTTCTAATTCTGGGCCCTCCCTCCTGACGGCGCTCTGCTCACTGGGCTCCCCAGCACAGGGCAGGGTCCAGACTGCAGAGCACCAAGAGATCCAAAGCCAAAGACACCACCACCCCCTTCTTCCTCTCTGCTGCGAGCGGCAGGCGCATTTTGCCGCCTCCCTGTCGCTAGGCAGGTGGTGCCCTGGGCTGGCCATTCCGCTGAGGAAAACGGCAACTACTCAGCCGCCGGCAGCCAAGCTGACAGTCCTTCATGCCTCCCTCCCAGGTCTCTTGAAGGGGGCACCCGCACCCCACAGTTTGAGGAACACTGCCTTGGGACGGTGCTCTAATTATAGGAGGGGGGGCCTCCCTTATCCTGTGTGACAGCCCACTTAGCTACTGTTTGAGAAGGCTAAACAGGGAGCATGATTTGCCACACACACACACACACACACACACACACTATTCGACCCTGGTTGGTTGGTTTTTTAAGCTTACCTTAACCAGGGCAAAGTCGGGCTCCAAAAGAAACCCGGCCCAAAGGTGAGCACATTAAAAACAATGTTAAAAGGTTATAAAAGTAATACATCGAAAACAGAAAAATTATAACCGCTACAGCTAGGGCAATAAAAAGAAATGGGGGAGGGAATGTGAATGAGAGACACCTAATGGACACTGAGGGGGCAAAAGGGAAATATGGCGAAGATGGTTTGGAAGATGGAATACGAGATTCCGCCCGGACACCAGGGAAAATGTCCTGACTGTTAGAGCAATATGCCAATGGTTGCCTTGACTTGGGTTCCTGCACTGAGCATACTCATATGAACCTGCCTGGGCCTTGAGATCAGCCAGAGGGCCTGCTCGCAGGACCGCCATCATGCTCTATTACAGTGTTCTCCAAGCTTGGGTCCCCAGATGTTTTTGGCCTACAACTCCCAGCACGCCCCAGCCAGCGTAGCTGGCTGGGGCATGCTGGGAGTTGTAGGCCAAAAACATCTGGGGACCCAAGCTTGGAGAACACTGAATTAGAGCACTGGGCTGACTTAAGGCTGGGGAAGACTGCCTTCAGATCCCCACCCAGCCATGCGTAAAGCTCACCGGGTGACCTGGGGCCCATCACTACCTCTTCCAGGACTTGAAGGGTTGTCACACAGAGGAGGGCCAGGATCTCTTCTCGATCATCCCAGTTTGCAGGACACAGAATAATGGGCTCAAGTTACAGGAACCCAGATTCCACCTAAACATCAGGAAAAATTTCCTGACGGTCAGAGCAATAAGACAATGGAACCAGCGACCTAGGGAGGTGGTGGGCTCTCCCACTCTGGAGGCATTCAAGGTGCAGCTGGACAGCCATCTGTCGGGGATGCTTTGACCTGGATTCCTGCATTGAGCAGGGGGTTGGACTCGATGGCCCTGTAGGCCCCTTCCAACTCTACTTTTCTAGGATTCTATTATTCTAATTTAGAAATATGGTGTATATTATCGTGAAAGTTATTATTCCAGAAACAAAGACTGTTGTGCTATGAACTTGTCTGCCTGACACCCAAAATAATTTCAGGGGGAGGGGGAGATTAATGTTGTTAATAAAGCAATAATCCACATTTTGAAACCATTCAGAATTATGTGGAGTTTGTGATGTTTTCCAATGGACAGCTATACCAATTCGTGTAGCTACCAGTAAGTTAAGTGTTGGTTCTAAATCTTCTATTTCTATCCCCCTCTTTTAAATACCCCAGAATAATACAGGGATGGGGCGGGGGGGGAAGGCGGGGAGAATCCAGAGGTATACAATATCCCTAATCACAGCAGAGGTCTGCAATCTCTCTCTTTGGGCTGGAGCCCTGCCCCAGTGCTGATGGCAGAGGAGGGCCAGAGGGGGCCCAGCACCCGTCGCATTTGCAACAGCCCCCATACATACCATGGGGGAGCGTGATTGGCTAAATGGGGTACGGTGAATCAGGAGGTGCGGCTTCTGGATTTCATTATGGATCCCCCTACCTTCCCTCACACACATACACACACACACATACCAGTAACTTGAGGGCTGTTTGGGGAACCAAACCCCCATACTAAGAGACACTGTACAGTGGAACACTGGAGGAGCACACCACACAATTCTTTCAGTGTTTAACAAGTTCCAAAAGAGGCCTCGCTTCAAATGCCAAACTGCAAAATCATTTGGATTCCTCCAACTTCGGAAAAGAAGGGCACAGGGCTTGTGTTTCAGATCCGAAACACACAAGGAGGCCCTGAATATGCACAGCAGCATTCCCTTCAGATGTCTTCTTAACCCAGTGTTCTCCAACCTTGGGTCCCCAGATGTTTTTGGCCTACAACTCCAGCATGCCCCAGCCAGCTATGCTGGCTGGGGCATGCTGGGAGTTGTAGGCCAAAAACATCTGGGGACCCAAGGTTGGAGAACACTGTCTTAACCTTACCAAATCACAGCTAAGTGGAATGTCAAACAGGCCAGCTAAACTTCACTGGAGCAGCAAGATCTTCCATTGAAAAGAAGGGCAACGTGAACTTTAAAAAGGGGTCGTCCTTGGCTTTTGCAACGTACGGCTTGCTTCTCTCTGAGACGGCAGAAGGCTGCCTAATGTCAGAACTTCCCCCTTGAGAGCTCTGCAGGACCGCCCAGGCAGGAAGCCAGATGAGTCACGCGAGCCAAGCAGGGAATCTTAAAAGTATTTTATAAGCTGTCCAAGAAGCCACATTTTCAGACGTTGCACAATTGCTGGCCTGCATGGAGAATTGCACCCTTTGCAAAGCTCTCTTGAGCAAGTGTTGAAAGGCACTTTGTGCTTTGTTCCACACGGCTGTGCTTTCGGAGAGGCGGGCAGGGAGCTCAGCTCCCTCACGCCCCATGCTCCGAGGACAATGCTGCCAAAGCAGTACCAAGCCAGCGAGTGTATCAAACCATCTAGACCAGTGTTCTCCAAGCTGGGGTCCCCAGAAGTTTTTGGCCTACAACTCCCAGCATGCCCCAGCCAGCGTAGCATGCTGGGAGTTGTAGGCCAAAAACATCTGGGGACCCAAGCTTGGAGAACACTGCCATAGACAATAGTTCACAGAAATGCCCTGTCCCAAAGCCGGGAACAGCTGGGATTCATCAAGCCAGGCTCAATATCTGCTGGTAGCAGGCTTGGCTCTGGAAGGCCAAGATGCAGCTTGTGAAGGGCATAAAGTCATGGCACAGCTCATCAAAATCAGAATGCAGCACCAGAGGACAAACCGTGCAGCACACGCCACAGGAGAAAATAAAAAGGTGCAGGACTTGGCAACTTTGTCAGAGGACTCCACATGTATTTGACCAAGGAGGGCCTTTTTAAAAAGACAAGGAACAGGAACATGGTGGTTTTATCCCTCTTTAGGTTATGCATTTACAAGCAGAAGTGTTGGGGCCATGCCAGATTCACAAGAATCACTACGTCTAGGTTACATTTTTATCCCACCTTTCCTTGGAAGAGCCGTGTGCAAGTCGAGGAAGAACCAGACTCAGATCTGCGTCGCTTTACATACAGAACTAAACCTTGAGATACTGAACGTCAATATTTGCAGAAGCTGGTTGATAGCAGCATAGAAAGCATGTCAAATACCCGTTTTCTCCGTTACCATCCAGAAAACTCTGCAAGGAGGGACAGATCTACAATCAGGGTGCCTTGGACCTACAGTTATGCCTTGGATTGCAAGTAACTTGGTTTGAGAGCATTTTGCAAGACAAGCAAATTTTTAAATATTTACCGTATTTAAAAAAATTTGACTTGATATACAAGCGACGTCTTGCAATACAAGTACTGTAGTACGACTTAAATTAAAAATCTCTGTACAAATTTTTTTGGGGGAATTTCATTATTTATTTATTTATTTGTTATATTTATTATATTTATACCCCCGCCTTTTTTCCTGCAAGGAACCCAAGGCAGCTTCCATAATCCTCCTCCTCCTCTCCATTTTATCCTCACAACAACCCTGTAAGGTAGGTTAGGCTGAGAGGCAGTGACTGGCCCAAAGTCACCCAGTGAGTTTCATGGCCGAGCGGGGACTAGAACCCAGATCTTCCAAGTCCCAGTCCAACACTCTTAACCACTATGCCATGCTGGCTTTTGATATAAGAATGTTTTGGATTACAAGCACGTTTCCGGAACGAATTATGCTCTCAATTTACCGTATTTTTCCGTCTATAAGACGCCCCCGTGTATAAGACGCCCCCCCACTGGGCAGTTTTGCAACTGCGCGGTTCTCTCCTCGGCTTACTTCCGTGTATAAGACGACCCTCAATTTTTAGTCTAGCGATTTTAGGAAAAAGTATAGTCTTATACAGGGCTTTTTTTCTGGTGGACATGGAAAAATATTGTAGTCAAAGTTTTCGAAAACATGGAATGTGAAAGAGGCAAGAACTAGATATTACTGGAGCCACGGTGACGCCCTCTTCTCTCTCTCTCCCTCCCTCCGCCCACCAAGTAACCTCTTGTAATACAAGACTGATGTGATGTAATTATGCCAAGTTTCCTGGCCCCACGCAGCAGGAGGAGGAGAAAACGCCATGCATAATGACACAGTTGCATCACATGTTTTGTTTTACTACATATTGCCAGGGAAGAGAGGGAGGCCGCTGAATCAGCTCCCCCGCTCCTCTAATGACTACTTTCAGACTGAAAAAGAACACCGAAGTCAGGGGAATGTTTTGAATAAGAAGACAGGCAACTTCTCCTCCTTCAGGGGACTCTGCTTTCTTTATAACAGCACTCAAAGGCCAATTTAAACACTACCGCTCCTTACAGGAGACCTCCAGATGTCCTCTGCGGCAGCGGTCCATTTGGGATTGCATTTCAGCGCTCCTTTACCACAGTCACCTCCCCGGATGCGTGTACATCCCCCCCCTTGGGGATATGCGGCACTGGCACACAGAATGTGGGGGTTAGAGTGGCAGATACATGCATGAACTGAGCATGTTAATGTTAGCCACAATGTTAGCGTGGGGCACAAGCAAGGGAGACATGTCAGAATTTTAAACCAGCTGTTAGACGGGGGTGAACAGCAACACAGCTGTGCTCAGTTTCGTCACTGTAAGTCAGTGTTCTCCAACCTTAGGTCCCCAGATGTTTTTGGCCTACAACTCCCAGCATGCCCCAGCCAGCGTACGCTGGCTGGGGCATGCTGGGAGTTGTAGGCCAAAAACATCTGGGGACCCAAGGTTGGAGAACACTGCTGTAAGTTGTGCAGGAAACATCAAAGCTTTCTGAATCAGCTATATCTGAATAAGGGCACAATCCAATGAGGCGGCCTGTCGCCCTCTGAATTTGCCACGCTCCTCCCGCCGGGCAAAACACTTCGATGGCTGATGTTTGGCCTCAGAGCAGGCGGGAAGGAGTTTTGAGGCACCACCAGGATACTTCATACGCTGGCAGAGCCTGTCTCCCCCTAAAGCCCTCCCCCTAAAGCCCGTCTCCGAGGTCACTCTTGCAACCTCGGAGCTGCAGATAGCACTGATCTTTGTGTGCCAGCCGCAAAGTGGGGGGGGGGAGGGCGCTCCAAGTTCGGGGTCCCAGCTTCGACCTCGGAGCCACTTTCTGAGGTCGGAGCTGGGACTCTGAAAAATCCTTTGGCTGTCTAGACTCTGTCTGACAGCCATAGGATTGTGCTCTAACTGTGTTATTAATCAACTGTTGACTTTCATTTGTTGCAATTCCAGGTGATTTTATTAACTTCCATTTTTGGAGCTTGATCATTTTTAAGGAAAATGAATAAATAAAATTACTAGTTAATAAAAGGAAGGTTAGAAAGCCAGCATCTATCTCATAAACCATTTTTGAACCAAGTTAGTTATATTTTAGTTTGAGGGAGTGCAAAACAAGAAAAAAAAATCAAATGAACTTTCAGATTCCAAAAAGGTTGGATAGTTTTATTAGAATGTTTTATGTTAGATCAAAAACACAAATACTGAATTATTGATTTTTAGATGACCATAAACTGAGCACAAAAGTGGAGAAAAAGAAGCAAGAGACAACATTAAGTAGAAAATGTGTTTTGTGGTAGACAAAAAGGCTTATTTTGATAAAATAGATGAAAAGGCTGTAAAGCAGACCGGAAGAGAAGCCCTATAATTTGAGGCAAACTCTTGTTACTCAGCTCTGGGGTCTATTTCTGCCTGCCCAAGGCTTCCTGTTAGTCCCAGCACAGCAAGTCACAAAAAAATTCCAGACTTCTTCATGGGATGAACTGGTCACTTCTTTTTGTTGTTGCTGCTGCTGCTGTTGTGGCATATAACACAACCCATTTTATCACACCCTGATCCACATGCCCAAGAGAGGGGGAAAGAGATTATCCATTTCCTGCCCCCAATATATTCATACAGCACAGAAGGAAGTTCCAGAATCTCATATTTTCCTATACAGTGAGTTAATATGCTTTTCCAGAACAAAAACCAAGACAAGCTTGCAGAATTATCTTGGGAGGCCTTGAGTTGTTTTTCAGTCAGAAGTGGTGGCGTCCCAGATAATTTCCTTGACTGAAGAGCCATTTCCAGGAGTTCTACACAAGACTCACTGACTTGGAAATCCCCAGTAAACAGACAACTCCCAGACTTTCTGCGCACAATAGAGAAGATCCATTTCAACAATGTCCAAGTCAGCAGGCTTCCCGTAGGATGCAATTTATATGCAGGAACCCATGACCTCCCAGACCAGCTTTGAAAGCCCCCTGCTTAAAGGATGTAACTGGATGTTAAATACTGGGTATATCTGCCATGCAACACTACCCCAACAGCCCTAGTTAAACAAGGCAAGCTACTATGAACTCAAAATTGTGTCACAAAATGTTCAAACACAAAGCCCATTTTAAAAAAAGAGCCCATAGAGAACTCTGCCACATTAAAGTTGGCAAAATGTATAAGTGTACTGCAAAAACATATTTCACTGCATACATTGGGTGCTGTAAAGCCTGTCAGTCATTAATTCCCAGAGCATACACACATAATAGGAGAAGCATGTGCAATCATCATCCAAGTTCTGGACATGGGGTTCATGAAAGCACCTTCCATATACAAAAGATAGCCTCTCTACTCGTTTTTATCTTACTTCTGTATCAGATTGTTTTATTGCCTTAAATTGTTGTACACCACCTTGATGGCTTTTTAGCAGATAAGGCGGTATATAAATGTTAATAATAAACAGTGGATTGTAATTTTAAATTTATATTATGATTTATTAAATTGATGGTTGTGCTTTATTTGAATTTGACATGTTTTGCAATTGTGTTCAAATAGGACACTGTATTTTGATGTTTATTTAAAATATTTATTGTGAAATGCTTTGGGTATGGTCTACCCATGGAAAAGCAGCATACATGATTGGCTCTGACCGAAAACCATGCTAGGAGTCCATGGCAGAATCGGGACTTGATCCAAGACTCAGACTCTGTTCACAACATGTACTGTATGTTGGTCACTTGGTAACTGCAACATCAGGTGTCAACTTGTTATGTATGGTTAGTAGAGCCACCACAGACAAAAAGTTCCACTTCACCTTGAACACAGGACTTTCCAATGGAGCCCAGTCACAAAGGCAGCGATGACTCATACAAGGTCGTGAGATCAAGTGACATGCATACCTGTGGAAGCAGGCCCTGTGGCGTAACCCCACAATTCAGTTCCCTGGTGTATGTCTGCCTTAGTATGTTTAGTGAGTATAGAATGTTGAACCGAGTGGGTGTGGTTTGTGATGTCTTGGAAAGGGTGGGGGGAGGAGTATATAAGGAGTGTTGGAGGGATGTCACAGTCAGTGTGTTGAGAGTGTTGAGAGAGTGTTGGGAGTTAGGTTAGTCGGGTCCTTGTCTTTTCCTTCTTACAGTTATTCGTGTTTTGTCTGTCAGGAGTTTTGAGAGAAATCAGTGCTTGTCTGAAGAGTGAAAGTATTTAGAGTTATAGGGACTTAGGTTAACTACAAAGTGTTTGGTGTAGGCAGGTTTGAAGTTATTTTCTGGAACTAAGATTTTGAGAATTAAAATAAACTTATTTTAATTTTGTTTGCTACCCAAATCCTACGTGTCAGCTTGGCGTTATTAACCTGCATTACTGTTAAATCTACACACACACACACACACACACCTTTGTACCCACAGTATCACAGATTTAAAATAGATCCTTAATAACCTGTATTAATCTTTCCCCTCATTGGTAGGGGAAAGGTTTCATTTGACCCTCCCCTCAGGTTTTTAAGTGTTGGTGCTTAGCCTGGGAAGGGTTTATGCGCCTGGTCCTGGTGTGAAGGGACTGTGTCGTCGCATGGAAGCAGGCCCTAACTCAGCTTTTCCCAATCTGGTGCCCTCCAGATGTGTGTGACTGCAATCCCCACCATTCCTATGAAGGGAGTTGCAGTCCCACACATCTGGAAGGCACAAGGTTGGGAGAGGACTGCCCTAACTGGCTACCCAATGGGACACAGCCAGATGGACAGGTCACAGCTGCTGCTGATTCATGGTGTCCCACAGAGCAAGTGAGAGAAGCAGGCTGGCTGGATGGCTGGAAGGATGGCTGGGTCCTTTGGTGACTCGAGAAGGGAATCCGGAATGTTACAGCTATTACCACTTCCTGGGCTCTTTTCTGTTTAAATCGTAACCCTGCCAATTCTCTTGCTGCTGTTGTTGCAGAAAACACAACATCTGTTTTAAATCTGCAGCAACCCGGGAGGCTTGGAATTTTTTTTTTTAGAACAGCCTCAAAGAGCAACTGTGCCTAACAGCTTTCTAAAACAAACTTGCCTGCCCACTGAGCGGCTGCCCGAGGGATTTGCCAACACTCTGCCAGCCGGCTTCTTCCTCAAGTGAGTTCTGAACAGGATCAGCCAGAATTCAAGGAACTTGACAAGGAGGAACAGGCTAGAGCAACTTATTTCAAATATGAATACCTGGAAAATCTGCTTATTCCAGACCCAACCCCCTACAAAAGGTAAGCAAGTGTGACACAAAAACGCCTAAGAGCCGTGCTGGATCAGACCAAGGGTCCATCTAGTCCTGCATTCTGTTCACACTGTGGCCAACCAGCTGCCCACAGGAAACCCACAAGCAGGACTTGAGTGCCACAGCGCCTTCCCGCCCATGTTCTCCAGCAACTGGTGTAAACAGGCATTCTGCCTCTGATACTGAAGACAGCGTATAGCCGTCAGGACTAGTAGCCATTGACAGCCTTCTCCTCCATGAATTTGTCTAATCCCCTTTTAAAGCCATCCAAATTGGTGGCCATCACTACATCCTGTGGTAGTGAATTCCATAGCTTAACTATACAGTGTGTATCAAAACACTCAGGCCTGAATTGCCAGGGTTGTGAATATCCCACAGTCCCCACAACCACCGTGCAAGTGCAAAATTTAGTACTGAATTCAACACTCTGTGGTACTCCATTTTCCTTTAAAAAAAACAACACCAAACCACCCAATGTCCAATGGTTTCTAGCCCTTACAGCTGAAAAGCTCAAACCTTTCAAACGCATGTTCTCGATACTAGTTGAAATCTCAGAAGACCAAAGGAGGCAGAGTTGGATTTTCAGTGGGTAGATGAATCCTACATGGGTCTTTGCCCTCAGCACACAGTTCCTTGCACTATAATCATGCAGCCCAATGGGAAGCGGGGTCAAACAAACAAACAAACAAAAATGTCCCAACACACTTGCTGGCTAGAAGGTGCTACCATGAAAGCTCTAGAACAGGGGTTCTCCACCAGGGGGGAATCCCCCCCAGGGGGGAATTTTAGGGTTTCAAGGAGCAGGGGAATTGGGACCACAGACTCAAACCGTTGGAATACTGATCTTTCTACAAGTTACAATTCTACAGATTATGTACAATCTACAGGACATCACACCTTAATGCATGGCACAGATTAAATCAGACAATCTTGGAAAGGGGGGGTGACATTCTGACATGGGGTGCATGGGGCAAAAAAAAGGTTGTGAACCACTGCTCTAGAAGTTTGGCCCTGAACTTTCGAGTTGTCCAGTGTCTTGTGAGTTCTTGTTATAGGAGTGGATTTGGATCTAAAGGGCAGCTCAGTCCCTCAGGGACAAGCCCTTTCCTCGTGGCTACTGCCAGCACATAGTGAAAAGCCCATTCTGAGAGCCAGAAAGAGATTCACAGTCTAGGATGTTACAGCAGACCTAATGCTACAAGTTTTACTTTTATGGTGGTTTCAAGGCTGTTCAACTTTCACGGCTTCACCGTAAAAAAAACTCTAGGAACTGTAATTTTGTGTGGGTGCTGAAAATTCTTAGTTGGAGATGCCCAGGATTTCTCGATTGGAAGCCATGGCAGTTAAGTAGGCATGAACAGGTTTAAGTCTGAAGTGTAGATGTGCCCCGAGGCATGGATCTTGGAGAGATCAAGCTCTGATCAGGATGGTGGGATCAGGTCTTTCAGAGAGGGCAAAATGTAATTTTTTTAAAAAATGTATAAAGCACTTTGTAAGTTTAAGCAGTGCTTTATAAAATTACTAGGGGTGATAGGGTCATTCCATGTAAAATCAACCAATGAATTTACCAGACCGTCACCGATTTTGAAAAAAACTTGGTAAACTTGTTGGGTCTGCTGAGAAAATAAGCTGCTCCAAAAATTAGACTTCTGGGACAAAAACTTTTGGAGATATGGCAATCAAAAATATGAAGAAAAATGTTAACTTTTGTGTGTCGGACAACATTAAAATTACAGTAATTCCAGTTCTACAGAACCTAGAAGGTTAATCATGGTGTTGATGGAAAGCCTTTGAAATGCTCTTTCATTTGATATGTAACATAAGTGGTTTTTTGGAATAAATATATATTCAAGTTCAAATAGTAAAATTTGACCTTGAATTCTGCAAAAACTATTTTTTTCTCTCCATGATTTCTGTTTTATTATTTAATCTGACAGTGCTTAATACATGTACCAATTTTCAAAATGGGGTTCTTAACAGAAAACGAGTTACATCTTTTGGGGCACTCTGTGTGTATGCGTCATAGTTCATATGAATTGCTATCTCACTGTACGAATCTTAAGAAAATATGCATTATCACTTAGGTTTTGAATAAAACATTGTGCACAAGTACAAGCTACCTGTCATAATTGTGCAGCTCTGAATTAGGTATTCTTCTTCACAATAGCATACTTCTGACATTTTGTGTAGAATAATGATACTTCCTCTGGGTGGTCATTCTGGTATGAAATCAATCAAAGAATATTTCCAACTGAAAGCAAATTGCTTAAGATTTGGTGAACTTGTTCTGCTTATTAAAAAATAAGTTGCAGGGCCTATTGTTTTCAGAAGAATGAGGTTTAAAATATGTACTTTAAAAAAGGTACTCACCAGTATGCTTGGGGAAAACATGTTCATTTTATTTTTTTCAAATAAATATACAGAAGTTTGACCTTGAATAATGACAAAAAAAACTCCTTTTGTTTTAAATAACGTTTAATATCCCTGGAAACATGTACTTGATTTCAAAATGGGACTCTTACCAGCATAGTTATTTTGATTTATTTAGATAGTGGGCTTGAAAAACCATTATTGTGCATAGATGAGATTTTCTATTTTACTTTTATATATGCTGATCAGATTTTATGCAGTTCAAATATTACTTGCTAACATTTTGTTAACAAGTCCTAAATTAAGGAGCTTTTCATAACAGTAGTTTCTAGTCTTGAAGTTGCTGCTTGACACTCTTTGTCTGTTAGTGTATAGAAGTGCCCTGTTGGGCAACAAGGATCAGCTTTTGTCAAAACATCTGAAGATGGTATCCATAGGACATCTTGTTTATCTGGTTTGTAAAACACAACCTAACCACCATTGTGAGATATAAATGCATGTAACAAATCCTCGTATTTCTTGCAATTCCAGTTCTCCTTCTTTAATAGTCACTGTCTCTTTTCTGGATTCACATTGGAATGAATATCTTTTAGTAGCAACAGTGTGTTTTGTTAATGGAATTGCAGCGTGAATTTTCTGTGTCCCAGGAATCGTCTTGAATTCTCAAAGCGACATTTCAGAAGCTTTTCTTCCAGTTCATAATCTTTACTTGTGGTGTATTGAAATGCAACCTGTGTGATGTTCTCCTTTGCCCAATCAAAGAGCTGACGAGGTGTCATGATTTGTTTTTCATACGGATGCTGCAAACTTGCTCGAGCAGCTAACCTTTTCACAGTGCCACCCAAACCATCACAAGGCCCTTTTCCATGCGATGTGGCAAAGAAGTGCCATTCTGCATCGATACCGAAATCCGACTTATGCTTACTTAAGTTGTTGAAGTTTTTACCGTTTTTATACTGTGCTGCTGCACCATCAGGGAAATAATAGATCTTAGTTATAGACCTGTAGAAATGGTGTGCAGGAATTCAACAATTTGAAAAGTCATGAACACATTGCAGCAGAAGTGGGGTCAGGCACTTGTCACAGCTTCAGGCCTGCCTTTTTCTTTCCTATCGGAATCTGTGAATAAAGCTTGATTTAATGTAGACATCCAAAGAGATATATCTCTGTGAAGGTTTGAGGCCTACCCATGCCTGGTTTGGTTTCAGCCTGAAGGTCCCGGAAGCTCCGGAATGGAGGGGGTGGGCTTAAGTTTAATTTCCCTCCAAAAAATTCTGTGTTAAGTGTGTATAATGGGGTGAAGTTATTGTAGGGAGGTACTGTGCATGTATAAGAACATTCACATCTTCTGAACTGTTTGGAACCCCGTTCTCGAAATCGGTACATATACTCAAGGTAAACATGGGTTATCTGAGGGGAAAAATCAGCAAAAAAAAAAATTGGTTTTTTTTGGAATTCAAGGTCAACTTAAAAGAAACTATGACCTTGAATATGTTATTTCACATGCATGCTTCATGTTACATATCAAATAAAAGGGTAGTTTGAGAGCTTTCATATGACACCATGATTTACTTTCTAGGTCAATTCTGTAGGAAGTTATGATACTTTTTGTGTAGTCACAAACGCTGAAAAATAGTGTTTTGGGCATTTTTTGAGCACACTGTACTTTTGAACCGTGAGGTATAATGACCTATAATTTGGTGTATGTTCATTTCTCATGCTGGTCTAGCAGTATGCCAGTTTTAAAAAAAATCGCAGATGGTGAGGTAAATTTTTCTTCTTTTTTTTGGTTGATTTTACATGGAATGACCCGATACAAAATGGTAGAAATTACAACATGAAGGACTGTGGGCTCTTAAATCTACCCTAAAGCTTCTTCTCGGGAGCCTCTTCCACTGGAGGAAAGAAGTGGCAGGCCGCATGCTAAGGGATCACAAGGAAACCAGTCCAAGTTACTTCCTACAGCTGATGTCCGCAACATGATAAAACATTTGGGCGCAGTGGCTGATCCATGTCAGCAAAGCAGTTGTCACCAGGCCAACCCTGACATCCAGAAAGGAAGTTCTGCACTGTTATGAAGAGTCACCCAAATCGAGTGGTGGGCAGCTGTCCACAAAACCACTCACTTCCTTATAAACAGCCAGCACATGGAACTATCTCAGTGGGCTGCCCCATGGCAACCACAAGATAATAAAAAACCACCCCCATGTTCACTTCAGTGCTCAGACACACAATGCATATACAAAAAAGCAGGATACTGTGCTTGGACAGAAATAGGCACAAGCGATTACACCAACCCTGCAGTGTCACAACATTTATTCTAGAGTCAGGATGTTTACTGGAAAGGGTTGCTTGTTATTTTTAAACACACTCTCCACGACTTGTCAGCACTCCGTCCAGCAGGCACGCTTTCCGTTGCAGAGGCGATAACACTCATGTCCTCTACAGACAGGCACAACCTGGAAGTCCCTGCACGGCTCTTGCAAACATCAGCCAAGCGACAGGCTGCCTGCTAGCACATTGCTCAAATGAAGTCCAATTTCTGTTTGAGTCAAAAGGCTTTAGATGATCATTCCCAATAGCCAGTGGCTCTAGAGGTCACATTGCTCATGACTACCCAAAAGGCTTCTGAATCAATTCCTTCTACACTCTGGTGCAGCAGTATCGGAGGAGTGTTGCCAGTGTTCAGTACAGAGTACTGGATGAGCGTAGCTAGACTCGCACGTGTTCTACATCGCCAAGGTCTTTTGTTGGGGTGACCACCTACTACCAATGGTGCTTCCCCTTTCCTACTTCCACAAAGACCACAAGCTCACTGCAGATACGTGAGAGAAAATACATAAAAGCTTTAATGTGGCATTCCTCACATTTTGCTTTGGAGAAGGCCTTTAAACATTTAACTTTATTATTTTCACTGTGGTCTCAGGGTGACCACCTGAAAGCACCCTCTGGACTACTATTGGTCCACACCCCACAGTTTAGAAGTCACTATGGCAGGACAAAGAATCCAAGAAGTTCTGTCCCTGACACCAACCTAGCACTGACTGAGCCTCTGTCACAAAAACCTAAGATTACTAGCACTAATAACAATAAATAAGTCTCGTGTCACCTTAAAGCAGGGCTCTCCAGCCTTGGATCCCCAGGTGTTGCTGGCCTACAGCTCCCAGTGTACCCAGCCAGCATGGCTAATGGTAAGGGATTCTGGGAGCTGTAGTCCAGCAACATCTGGGGACCCAAGGTTGGAGAGCCCTGCCATAAAGGCTAACAAGTGTGGGATCACATAAGCTTTTCTGGACCAGAGTTCACTTCATCAGATAAAGTGGACTCTGGTCACAAAACCTTATGTGAACACACACTTGTTAGCCTTTATGGCAGGGCTCTCCAACCTTGGGTCCCCAGATGTTGCTGGACTACAGCTCCCAGAATCCCTTGCCAAACGTGCTAAGCGAAAAGCACGTCAAACGAATCCTTTACAGGACCATCTTCCATCTGGTAACCTGTGTCCTCACTGTGGGAAGCTGTGTGGATCTAGAATTGGCCTCCACAGTCACTTACGGACCCATCGCTAGAGTCTACACAATTTTCTTTAGAATTTCCTCCTTTTATCCTGGAAGACAATCTTACTCGGAGTGATCGCCTGATGATGATGATGATGATGATGATGATGATGATGATGATGATGATGAGCCTTTAAGGTGACACAAGAGTAATTGTTTTTTCTACAACAGACTAACACGGCTGCTTCCCCTCTGGAAATAATGCTAATAATGTAACCACCCATTGAATGGCTGTATTTTGCCCACTTGATTATAGATTTCATAGATCTATAGAGTTGGAAGGAGCCTACAAGGCTATCGAGTCCAACCCCCTGCTCAACGCAGGAAACTAGAGTAGGGGTCTCTGGGTTAAAATAAAAGAATAAGACGAACATGGTGGTTGGAGTCTACTACCGACCACCCAATCAAGGAGAAGACGAGGATGAAACTTTTGAAAAGCAAATTGCCTTTGTCTCAAGGAGGCATGAAGTACTGTAGTGATGGGGGACTTCAATTTCCCCGATATCTGTTGGGAGACAAATTCTGCCAAACATGGCACCTCCAAGAAATTCCTGACCTGTGTTGCTGGTAACTTCCGCTTACAGAAAGTGGAGGAAGGAACTAGAGGATCAGCTATCCTTGACCTGATTTTAACCAACAGAGACGAGTTAGTGGATAAAGTGGCAGTTCCGGGAACTCTGGGGGAAAGTGACCATGTTATACCGTACTTGAGTTCTTGATTCTAAAGGAAGCAAAAGCGGAGTGTAGCCAAACGTGTACCCTGGATTTTAGGAAAGCCAATTTTAACAAACTCAGAACAATGATAAGTAAGGTTCCATGGCAAGCGACTCTCATGAGAAAATGAGCCCAGGAGGGGTGGGAGTATTTAAAAAAGGAAATTCTAAAGGCACAATGGCAAACAATTCCCACAAGGAAAAAAGGCAGAGGGCAACAGAAAAAGCCAATGTGGCTTCACAAAAAACTCAGGGATGACCTGAAAACAAAAAAGGACACATATAGGATGTGGAAAGAAGGCCAGGCTACAAGGGAAGTGGTGGTGGTGGTTTATCTTCCTTTTGCCAAACTTTATGTGCCTGCCACTGTCAAAGTTTTATTGAAAGAAAGTTGTTTAAGGTGCAGTCCTGTGCAGGTTGGGACAGAGAAAGGGCCTACAACTGTAAAATAAATAATACAAATAAATGTATTAATAATAATAATAATAATAATAATAATAATGATGATGATGATGATGATAATAATACAATAACTCCCAGCATGGGAGTTGTGGGCCTTTTTTCTGTCTAAACTTGCACAGGATTGCACAATTAATTAATTAATTTCTATCCCGCCTTTCTGCCAAAAAACCAGTGCCTGAGGCGGCTGGCCGGATGAAAACTGGATGAAAAACAAAAACAAACACCCAATAAAGCCAGTGTGGCGTAGTGGTGAGAGTGTTGGACTGGGACTCGGGAGATCCGGGTTCTAGTCCCCGCTCAGCCATGAAACTCACTGGGTGACTTTGGGCCAGTCACTGACTCTCAGCCTAACCTACCTCACAGGGTTGTTGTGAAGATAAAATGGAGAGGAGGAGGAGGATTATGGAAGCCGCCTTGGGTTCCTTGCAGGAAAAAAGGCGGGGTATAAATATAATAAATAAATAAATAAATAAAGGCAAGTAGCACAGAACTGCAGGAATAGTGTCAGGAAGGCTAAAGCTGAGAATGAGCTGAGGGTAGCCAGGGATGCTAAAAACAACAAAAAAAAGCTTTCTTCAGATACGTACATGGATAGTAAAAAACAGAGGAAAGAAATGGTGGTTCAACTACGCAATGAGGATGGCAAATTGATAACAGAAGACAAAGAAAAGGCAGAAGTGTTCAATTCCTACTTTGGCTCGGTCTTCTCCCAAAAGAGGGTCTATGACCCCCCTGGCAAACCTGAAGTGCAGACTGAAGGAGCAGGATTGCAGCTTGAGATTGATAGGCAAATGGTCAAGGAGCACCTGATTGCTCTGAACAAGTTTAAATCTCCAGGGCCTGACAAGCTGCATCCTAGAGTAATAAAGGAACTGGCAGAAGAACTCTCAGAACCACTGTCTACTATCTTTGTGAAATCATGGAGGACAGGTGAAGTACCAGACGACTGGAGGAGGGCAAATGTTGTTCCCATCTTCAAAAAGGGCAAGAAGGAGGAACCTGGGAACTATAGGCCAGTCAGTCTGACATCAATCCCTGCGAAAGTTTTGGAGCAGATTATAAAGAAGTCAGTCTGCAAGCACCTTGAAAACAATGCAGTGATTACTAGAAGCCAGCATGGATTTATCAAGAACAAATCCTGTCAGACTAATCTGATCTCATTTTTTGATCAGGGTAACCTCCCTTGTGGACTGTGGGAATGCGGTGGACATCATATATCTGGACTTCAGCAAAGCTTTCGACAAAGTGCCTCATGATATCCTGATTAGCAAGCTAGCTAAAAGTGGGCTGGATGGAACAACTATCAGGTGGATCCACAATTGGCTACGGAATCGGACTCAAAGAGTGCTTATCAATGGTACCTTCTCAAACTGGGGAGAGGTAACGAGCGGGGTACCACAGGGCTCGGTCCTGGGCCCAGTGCTCTTCAACATTTTTATTAATGACTTGGATGAGGAGGTGCAGGGAATGCTTATCAAACTTGCAGATGACACAAAGTTGGGTGGAACAGCTAATACTCTGGAAGACAGAAACAACATTCAAAGCGATCTCGATAAGCTGGAGCGCTAGGCCGAAAACAACAGAATGAAATTTAATAGGGATACATGCCAAGTGCTGCACCTAGGGAAAGGAAACCAAATGCACAGTTACAGAATGGGGGACACTTGGCTCAACAATACTACAAGTGAGAAGGATCTTGGAATTGTTGTAGATCACAAACTGAATATGAGCCAGCAATGTGATGTGGCTGCAAAGAAGGCAAATGCTATTTGGGGCTGCATTAATAGAAGTATAGCTTCCAAATCGTGGGAAGTGATAATTCCCCTTTACTCAGCACTGGTTAGGCCTCATCTTGAGTACTGCGTCCAGTTCTGGGCACCACACTTTAAGAAGGATGTAGACAAACTGGAGAGGGTTCAGAGGAGGGCAACAAAGATGATAAAGGGACTGGAAACAAGGCCCTATGAAGAGAGACTGAAAGAACTGGGCATGTTTAGCCTTCAGAAAAGAGACTGAGGGGAGATATGATCGCACTGTTCCAGTACTTGAAGGGTTGTCACACAGAGGAGGGCCAGGATCTCTTCTCGATCATCCCAGTTTGCAGGACACGGAATAATGGGCTCAAGTTACAGGAACCCAGATTCCACCTAAACATCAGGAAAAATTTCCTGACGGTCAGAGCAATAAGACAATGGAACCAACTACCTAGGGAGGTGGTGGGCTCTCCCAGTCTGGAGGCATTCAAGGTGCATCTGTTAGGGATGCCTTGACCTGGATTCCTGCATTGAGCAGGGGGTTGGACTCGATGGCCTTGTAGGCCCCTTCCAACTCTATGATCTATAACTCTACTTTTCTATGATTCTATGATAATCGCCAGGGATGCTTCCTCAAATGGACACTCTACCTGCAGGACAGAGTCTGATACAGTCATGCCTTGGATTGAGAGTATAATTCGTTCCGGAAACGTGCTTGTAATCCAAAACACTCTTATATCAAAACGAAATCCCCCCCAAAAAGTTTGTACAGAGATTTTTAATTTAAGCCATACTACAGTACTTGTATTGCAAGACGTTGCTTGTATATCAAGTCAAAAATAAATAAATAAATATTTAAAAATGTGCTTGTCTTGCAAAACGCTCTCAAACCAAGTTACTTGTAATCTAAGGTATTACTGTAATTTGGCGATTCAGCCTTGCAGGCCACAAGAGTTCATCCTGCTGCTTTTCGAGACGGCTGATATAATATTTGCTGTGGGGCCACCTGCCTCAGCAGCCTATCACTCTGCTTGAATAATTAGAAAAGCATGCAGATATTATAAAGATGCCTTAAACCTCCGGAATGCTCCTCTCCTGCTCTTTTTGCACCGCCCAGAAGGGGAAGGCGCCCAATGAAGACGCAGAATAGAATATGCTGAGCTGCCTTCCTCCAATCTCTCGCCCCTGGTGAGCACAGTAGGACAAAAAGCACAAAAACGACCTTAATGAGTGCAGTCACATGCCCCGCGCACACACACATGCGCGCGCACACACACTCCCTTGGACTGGAATGGCCAGAGTCTAAGAAAACAAGTCTTTCCAGACCAACAAGGAGAGATCACATAACATCTTCATCAGTCAATTTACATACCGGTAAGTGCCAGCTTTGCTCCTTGGACTAAGAGCTTCCTCCTGCCACTAAGTCAGCTGAAGGCAATAAAGGTTTCCATCCCCTCTTGCAAACCACAATCCAGGTCATTCACCAGCCCCTGTCTGAAATGTGTTGCTGTTCAAATATGCACAAGCAAGAGAGGAAAGTGTGCGTGTGAGTGAGGTGCCAGATCATTTGGAGGACCTGCCAAGTGACTAGGCACAAAAATCCCTCTCTTCACGCTCCCTGGCCAGCGGAATCAGAGGTGCCCATTTATACTTGCTCCGACTGGGAGTCCAAATGACTTGGGACACACTGAGAAGTTATTTTAGTGGCTTTCGCAAAGACAGAAGGCTTCTCGGAGCATCCAGCAGGAGGATTTGCACAAACATCTTCATTAACGCACAGTAGGCTGGCCCTGAACTATGGCTCTCTCTGTGGAGCAGGACACATTCCACGTAAAAAGCCAAGAGACAGATCACTGGGGCAGGCCAGGCTAATATTTGTGGGGAAGAGTGAGTCTGTACACCAGGCATACTGGGAGATGTAGGCCAAAAACATCTGGGGACCCAAGGTTGGAGAACACTGCTTTACACAGTGCATTGCACACCAAATAATTTGCATATCCTCATACTGCAAATTTCAAAATCTGTTATGACCGGTCTCCTGTGCAGCCTGCCCAGTCACGGACTGAGCATCACGGAAGCGCGGCCTTCGCAGTAGTGGCACCCACCCACGCTCTGCAGCACCCTCCCACGTGTGATTCGAGAGGCAGGAAGTGGTAAACTTCAAGCGCCTCTCAGTTCGCACAGACTTTCCCTGACCTGTCATGGATTATGTCGCAGTCCCGCTCTATTGTCCTTCTTGTTATAAACTTCTAAATTAAATATTTTATATTGTTTTTACATGGTATCACATTAGACATTTTAATGTGAACCACTTAGGGATTTTAAAAAATATTAAGCGGCGTATAAGTACAAATAAACGAATAGTTGGCAAAATGGTACAGATTCTGTGAGGAAAGTGAAAAACTAGCTTGGATGTGGAGGCTTCGCAAAGGGCCCAGCAGGCCAGGAAGAGCCAGTGCCGTCGGCAAAAAAAGGAGAGAGAGAGAGGCAGGTTGGGAAGATGAACAGGAAGGTGGCACGGGGCACTGTCACGGAGGGAGAGAGGGAAAGGTCACAGCAGCCTCTGGAAAGCAGGGAGAGGATGAAGAGAAAAAAGAAGCAGGCATACATATTTGAGATCCAAGAGCAGAGTGACGCCTCACACATAGTCTACTACGGGCAGGAAGGGAACAGCCAAACAAAGTAATTTTGGAGGTTGCACAACTCTGAGCCAGGGAACCTAAGAGCATTGGCCAGCCCACCACCACCACCACTGCCTCACTGCACAACGAAAGTCTTGTCTGGAAGCACCCTGCATCTTTTCCCCCCAAGGAGACATCCAGCAGAACAGCACAGGGCTACAATCAGTTACATGAAGTTTATGACACATACCTGGCTCTAGGATTTTACTGGCAGAGAAAAGTCAGCAAAGGGTCATTCCATGTAAAATCAACCCCCAAAAATGAAAAATTTACCTCACCATCTGCAATTTTTTTAAAAAAACTGGCATACTGGTAGACCAGCATGAGAAATGAACACACACCAGAGTTTTTGGCTCTATATCCCCTTCCCCCCTCCTTGATTTTTCTAATAAATCTGTAGATGGGATAGAGAGCTCCAAACCATCGTCTGTGGTATTGGACAAGAACCGCTTGAGCGGCAAGCTGCTTAGAGGAGAGAGCAAAGTATGTTCACAGAGTTCCCTTATTCCTTTTACTCAAGA
The DNA here is from genome assembly GCA_021292165.1 of Shinisaurus crocodilurus. Lineage (NCBI taxonomy): Eukaryota > Metazoa > Chordata > Lepidosauria > Squamata > Shinisauridae > Shinisaurus > Shinisaurus crocodilurus. Next base: position 2,709,398 of record JAHFWL010000004.1, on the reverse strand, counting down.
AGAAGTAAACGAGGAATCCCTGGTGGATTCATTTAATAAACTTCCTTTACCTGACAAATTGATCATTTTAGAGAACCTTGAATCTCTTCAGGCCAGGTTGGGCCAACTATGTGCGACGGAATGTTCTGATGCCAAAACTTCTGACTCAGCACCCAATAACTGGGAAGCAATATCCTCTAACCTCTCTTTTCAAAACTCTCCAGCATTCCAGAGTATCGACATGATGCACACGTCACCTGCTCTTCTTTCTTCTAAAGTTTGTCAGGAATTAGCCTCTTTTTTCTTTTCACAAAGTAACAAGAATAATGCATCTTATGAGGCTGAATATGGTATGTCATCTACTCTACAGGCTGCCCAATCCAAGGATGAATCCTCCAGTATTTTTACTGATTGATATCAGGCCCCTCAAGGAAAATTCCTCTACCTCCTTTCCTGGAATATTGCAGGTTGGAATTCTAAGGGGAGTGATGACTCGTTCATCTCCTATCTTTCAAAATTCGACCTCTTGCTGCTTCAAGAAACTTGGGCCTGTGACCCAATAGAATTAAATGGATTTGTCCTTCACCAACTTTTTGCTTCCCCAGGAGCTAAGAGAGGAAGACCCAGGGGTGGGTTGGCAACTTTAAAGATGACGAATCTTCCCTCCCTGGGCCATTTAGCAACTGCAGTTTTGATAAAGTTTACTCAGTCAAGCATACTTTTTAATAAATGTATATCTCCCCCCCTCCCCAACGATGCCATATCGAGACTAATTCAATGTTGCAAGACCTGGAAAGCTTTATTGAGGATCTTATCTCTATTACTGCTGCTAATCAAATATTGATAGGAGGTGATTTTAACGCTAGACTCGGCCCCAATGATTCTGTGTTATATTCACGTTTTCATGCTTGTCCTCCTGATAGTTCAGATTCCCCCTTCATAGACATGCGTAACTCTAGGGATAATACTTGTAACTATGCAGGGTTTTGTCTTGCCCAGATGGTGTATAGACTAAATCTTTGTATTCTCAATGGTAATACAATTGGAGATATCCCCGGAGAAAATACGTTTTGGTCAGGATCTAGGATGAGTGCAATTGACTATGTGATTTCCTCTCGAAACCTGTTAAATCACGTGGTCAAATTTGAAATAGAAAATCGCCTTGACAGTGACCATCTACCCTTAGTCTTGACCTTGAAATCATTTATTAGTTGTATGTATCTAGATACCATCTTTCAGCCTCACCAGGAGTTTGAGGTTAACGCTTCTAGGGTTAGATGGTCCAACAGAGTAGATGAATCTCTTACGGCCTTATTGAATACTGATTTTTTTCTGTGGCTTCGATCAGCTATACTGAATACAGGTCCAGATCAGAGTATTTTAGATCTTTACTCTTGTCTGGTTAAAGTTGCCTTTGACAGCCAATAAACCCAAAAAGCCTAGGTCTAACCAACCAAGATCTAAACATTGGTTTGACCAGGATTGTGTTGCTGCTAAGCTAGCCCTTATTGCTAAATTTAAAGCTTATAAAGAAAATCCTGCAACTCAATCTTCTAAAGACTTAATTTTTTACAAGAAACAGTATAAAAATTTGCTTGGCATTAAAAAACGGAAAGCGCAAAAAGATGATTGGGACCAACTCATTTCAGCAGCTAGGTCCAAGAATTTGACTACGGTATTTTTTGGCGCTTGGTGACAATTTCCCCAATCTCAGGCCCTTTACATTAGGATAATCATATTCCTGCGGAGACTTGGGAATCTCATTCCCGTTTACTGTATGCTGCACATGTTCCACCCTTATCCCAGCCAGAATCTATCACTGACTCACTACCTGCATGGCCCCCAGACTCTATAAGTGAGATAACTGACCTGATTAACGAGCTGAAAGCAGGCAAAGCCCCTGGCTGTGACTACATTCCTCCAGAATTGATTAAAAGAAACATTGACTGGTGGGCCCCTATTCTGGCGAATCTTTTTACTTACATCGATCAAAGCACACTAGTTCCTCGTGACTGGGGTTTGGCTGTTATCTTACCCATTTTTTAAAAGGGAAAGAAGGACGATCCAGCTAACTATCGCCCGATTAGTCTATTGACTATAATCAGCATACGCCAAACATCTTTACTGGAAACTGCTAGCCTGGGTGGATCATGAAAACATTCTAGCAGAAGAACAGGCGGGTTTTAGAGCTGGGATCAGGTGATTATCCTTCAGCACTTAGTGGAGAAATATTCTAGCAAACCCAAAACATCACTCTACGCAGCATTTATTGACTTTAAAACTGCATTTGACTCTATTTCTAGAGACAGACTATGGCTTAAGCTGGAGGCCTCCACTGTGGACCGTCGTCTTCTACTCCTTATGTACAATTTACATCAAAATACCTTCTTGAAAGTTAGGTGCAACTTGAAAGGATCTCTTTCAGGTCCTATACCAACCTTTAAAGGAGCAAAACAAGGCTGTATACTCGCCCCACTTTTGTTTAATTTTTATATCAACCCCTTAGTTGCAGCCTTAAACTGTTCAGATTTCCACCTACCTAAGATGTGTGACAGGACGCTCTCGACTCTATTATATGCTGATGATGCAGTGATTCTATCCCAAACGCCCATCGGTCTGAAGAGAGCCTTGCATGCTTTGGCCCAATACTGTTTTGACGACCATCTCCAAATAAATTTCCAGAAAACCAAGATCATGACCTACACTAAATGACCAAAGATGGACCGCTGGTCCCTGGATGGTCTCAGGATCGAGCAGGTCAAGTCTTTCAAATATTTGGGCATAGTTTTTCAGGCCAATGGCAGCCATCAGGCTCATGTAGAAAATGTTGCTTCATCAGCACAAAGGAGTGCCTCAGCAATCCTTAATTTTTTCCATTCTAGAGGCGGTCTTTTTGTTCCAGCAGCAATAAAACTGTTTGAGGCCAAATGTATAACCCAGCTCCTATATGGAGCACAACTTGGTCCATATTCGAGGTTTGCACGTCTGGAAGCCGTCCAATCCAAATTTTTAAGAGCAATTTTGCAAGTCCCTTCATGTGTGTCAAATGCAACGGTACGACTTGAGATCTGCAAAACGGTAGCTGCAAAAGATCGAAGCTAGGGCCTGGATTATGGTTTTCAACTTCTGGCTGAGGCTACCGGTAATTTTCTTCCCGTCCGGTTTAGCTCAATTCACCGTCTGGGATGGATTTCAGTCTACCTGGAAGCAAGCAATTTCCTGAAAGATCCAGCAATGTGGCCTCTCATTGCAGCATCTTATTTCTATGGGCCCAGAGAAGGCCAGGGCAATTTTCAAGCAGCGTATCTTGGATATAGACCGTCAGCTTGATCTTAGTACCGTGTCCTGCCAAATTTTCATCAATAGAGCGCCCCAAATTTCTATACCATCTAACTATCTTTTTGCGCTTTCTGTCCCAAAACATCGTAGGGCTTTTACTTTGGCATGTTTCAATATCCTTCCCTCAAAGGTTTTGGAGGGCAGATACCAGAAAATTCCCTATCACAACCGTAAATGCCCTTGTGACTCTGGTGAGCATGAATCTGTGACTCATGTTCTCCTTTGTTCTCCTTTATTGCTCCTTTTATCGAGATTTGCGGAGAACCTTTATTGATCCAGTGCTCCGAAATACCCCTGGACGCTCAGATGCCTTTTATACGTCATTACTCCTTTCGGACCAATTTCCCACAATTACTTTACAAGTAGCTAAATTTTGTACTGCCGCTATTAAAACCCGTCAACAGGTGATTTTAGCATGTTCTTAACACTGTATTGTATTTATGAACATCGTGTATCTTGTTTTATCTTTTGTAATTTATACTGGTCATTGACTGTAATAAACAGAATTGAATTGAATTGAATTGAACATACACCAAATTATAGGTCATTATACCTCACGGTTCAAAAGTACAGTGTGCTCAAAAAATGCCCAAAACACGATTTTTCAGCATTTGTGACTACACAAAAAGTATCATAACTTCCTTCAGAATTGACCTAGAAAGTAAATCATGGTGTCATATGAAAGCTCTTGAACTACCCTTTTATTTGATATGTAACATGAAGCATGCATGTGAAATAACATATTCAAGGTCATAGTTTCTTTAATTTGACCTTGAATTCCAAAAAAACCAATTATTTTTTTTTGCTGATTTTTTCCCTCAGATAACCCATGTTTACCTTGAGTATATGTACCGATTTCCAGAACGGGGTTCCGAACAGTTCAGAAGATGTGAATGTTCTTATACATGCACAGTACCTCCCTACAATAACTTCACCCCATTATACACACTTAAAACAGAATTTTTTGGAGGGAAATTAAACTTAAGCCCACCCCCTCCCTTCCGGAGCTTCCGGGACCTTCAGGCTGAAACCAAACCAGGCATGGGTAGGCCTCAAACCTTCACAGAGATATATCTCTTTGGATGTCTACATTAAATCAAGCTTTATTCACAGATTCCGATAGGAAAGAAAAAGGCAGGCCTGAAGCTGTGACAAGTGCCTGACCCCACTTCTGCTGCAATGTGTTCATGACTTTTCAAATTGTTGAATTCCTGCACACCATTTCTACAGGTCTATAACTAAGATCTATTATTTCCCTGATGGTGCAGCAGCACAGTATAAAAACGGTAAAAACTTCAACAACTTAAGTAAGCATAAGTCAGATTTCGGTATCGATGCAGAATGGCACTTCTTTGCCACATCGCATGGAAAAGGGCCTTGTGATGGTTTGGGTGGCACTGTGAAAAGGTTAGCTGCTCGAGCAAGTTTGCAGCATCCGTATGAAAAACAAATCATGACCCCTCGTCAGTTCTTTGATTGGGCAAAGGAGAACATCACACAGGTTGCATTTCAATACACCACAAGTAAAGATTATGAACTGGAAGAAAAGCTTCTGAAATGTCGCTTTGAGAATTCAAGACGATTCCTGGGACACAGGAAATTCACGCTGCAATTCCATTAACAAAACACACTGTTGCTTCTAAAAGATATTCATTTCAATGTGAATCCAGAAAAGAGACAGTGACTATTAAAGAAGGAGAACTGGAATTGCAAGAAATACGAGGATTTGTTACATGCGTTTATATCTCACAATGGTGGTTAGGTTGTGTTTTACAAACCAGATAAACAAGATGTCCTAATGGATACCATCTTCAGATGTTTTGACAAAAGCTGATCCCTGTTGCCCAACAGGGCACTTCTATACACTAACAGACAAAGAGTGTCAAGCAGCAACTTCAAGACTAGAAACTACTGTTATGAAAAGCTCCTTAATTTAGGACTTGTTAACAAAATGTTAGCAAGTAATATTTGAACTGCATAAAATCTGATCAGCATATATAAAAGTAAAATAGAAAATCTCATCTATGCACAATAATGGTTTTTCAAACCCACTTCTAAATAAATCAAAATAACTATGCTAGTAAGAGTCCCATTTTGAAATCAAGTACCGGTACATGTTTCCAGGGATATTAAATGTTATTTAAAACAAAAGGAGTTTTTTGTCATTACTCAAGGTCAAACTTCTGTATATTTATTTGAAAAAAATTAAATGAACATGTTTTCCCCAAGCATACTGGTGAGTACGTACCTTTTTTAAAGTACATATTTTAAACCTCATTCTTCTGAAAACAATAGGCCCTGCAACTTATTTTTTAATAAGCAGAACAAGTTCACCAGATCTTAAGCAATTTGCTTTCAGTTGGAAATATTCTTTGATTGATTTCATACCAGAATGACCACCCAAAGTATCATTATTCTACACAAAATGTCAGAAGTATGCTATTGTGAAGAAGAATACCTAATTCAGAGCTGCACAATTATGACAGGTTAGCTTGTACTTGTGCACAATGTTTTATTCAAAACCTAAGTGATAATGCATATTTTCTTAAGATTCGTACAGTGAGATAGCAATTCATATGAACTATAACACATACACACAGAGCGCCCCAAAAGATGTAACTCGTTTTCTGTTAAGAACCCCATTTTGAAAATTGGTACATGTATTAAGCACTGTCAGATGAAATACTAAAACAAAAATCATGGAGAAATTTTTTTTAGTTTTTGCAGAATTCAAGGTCAAATTTTACTATTTGACCTTGAATATATATTTATTCCAAAAAACCACTGATGTTACATATCAAATGAAAGAGCATTTCAAAGGCTTTCCATTAACACCATGATTAACTTCTAGGTTCTGTAGAACTGGAATTACTGTGATTTTAATGTTGTCCGACACACAAAAGTTAACATTTTTCTTCATATTTTTGATTGCCATATCTCCAAAGGTTTTTGTCCCAGAAGTCTAATTTTTGGAGCAGTTTATTTTCTCAGCAGACCCAACAAGTTTACCAAGTTTTTTCAAAATCGGTGACGGTCAGGTAAATTCATTGGTTGATTTTACATGGAATGACCCCAATGCAATTGTCAAGATAAACAGCAACAGCTGTTGAGTTTGTGACACACTAACCTGACAGGTGAGCAGACCCCAGTCCCGACTGCCGCCTTTGCTACATGAATTTAAACGGCTGAATAGACTGCCCACACCTGAAAAGTCAGTATCAGACTCTGACATATGGGAAGTTGAGGGCTGCAACCAACACTTAATCGAAACCTACAACGTCCCCCTACTTCAAAGACTTAAGGAAGGCAACAGGAATTATACAGTGGCCTGGTTTGCACACCACACTGGGCAATTCCTGGGTTGTTTAGCCCAGGAATTGCAGGAGCGGAGTGTGCAAGCCATGCGCATGCCATTTCTCATCTCAATTAACAACCCAGGAATACTCCATTCCTCGGTTGTCTGTGACATGCAAACCAAGGAACTCTGCGTTGTTTATGGGTTAATTGGTTAAACAACCCAGAGTTAACCCAACAACAAACTAAGGGCAACTGTTGTGTTAACTCTGGGTTGTTTAACCATAAACAACCAAGAATTTTCAGGTTCACACATCATGGAACAACCTATGAACATTCCTGGGCTATTAATTGAAATTGTAAATGGCTTGCCACATGCCACTCCTCCCACAATTCCTGGGTTAAACAACCCAGGAATTGCCCAGCGGGACACGCAAAATGTTGTGTGTCTCCGTTCTGTCATGAGATTGCCTTTGTTGCTTTAAATACGCATCCCGCATTTCATATGCACTCCATTCTCGGCCCAAAGCTTTAGTTGTAAAGCAGCCTTTTCACAAACCTTCCAGATGTTTGGGCTTCAACTCCCATCAGCCCCAGAAACATGCCAATGGTCAGGAATACTGGGAATTGTAGTCCAAAACATCTAGAGCAGTGTTCTCCAACCTTGGGTCCCCAGATGTTTTTGGCCTACAACTATGCTGGCTGGGGCATGCTTGGAATTATAGGCCAAAAACATCTGGGGACCCAAGGTTGGAGAACACTGATCTAGAGTGTACAAGCAAATAGAAAGTCTGGAAATCCAAGCACTTGCAAGTTGATTGACAGAGCAGCCACTCCTTCCCTGTTTACCAAGACAGTCTACAACTCCCAGTGCTGGATTATAAATGCATCATCTCTGCTTCCTTATAGGGGTAATGGAGCAGGGAGAAAGTATTTTACAGGCTGGATTTTGCAAGCCCCAAACTGAGTTTCTCCTCCAGAGGCAAATGGGAGAAGCAGTGTGAGAAGAGAAAGGGAGCTTGCCTTTTTTCTTTTCTTTCCTTTTCCACAAAAAGGAAGAAAGGCACTGAAAACTAAACTGAAAATAAAATGCTTATGTAAGTCTCATTTTAAAGAGCATGACGCCAACAAAAGGAGGGGGGAGAAAGCTAGCTGTGGTACTTGGAGCTGTGCACAGAATCTCTTCTTCCAGGATCTAACCTCTTGTCTTCTTCACTTTGATTCAATGGGCCAGTGCACATGACTAGTAGTACCAGGGTTAGTACGATTATGCGAGGGTTGCTTAACCCTCAAAATAACCCACGATGGCCAGGTTCAGACGACATGCCACAACAAGCCCAATCACCCCAATCGGGGGCTGCATATTCAAAACGGTGCCTGCATGCACCCACCATGCGCCACAGCCCAGAATGAGCCCGCCGTGTTGTGCAAATCAGGTCAACACGTTTCCAAAAGGGACCGACGGCAAGTGTAGCTTCCGAGAGTGGAGTTAAGGAGACGTCTACTATCTTTCCCTTTCCCGTCTTTCCACGGGGGAAAATAACAATGCTGCAGACGTGGTGGTTCAAAGCACTTGTTACGGTGTGGGGGGCAACGTTCCCAGAGGCGTGCACTGGCACAGAATGCAGCAGCTGGGCTGCTCACCGGAACATCTCTCGCCACCCCTGCTCCATTTCTGGGCACAACTCAAGGTGCTGCTTGTTACTTTTAAAGCCCCCGGGACAGGCGTGCAGAAGCTTTTTAGTGGCGGGTGGGGATCGAGCATAAAATTGGGTGGACCACATGCTCTTCACTCTCCCCACCCCACATCTCCCTCCCCACCCAGTGGGCTCCCAGGGAAGGGACCACTCGCTGGCTGAGGGCCACAGGAAATCAGGCCGAGGAGCACAGGTTGCCCACCGCTGCCCTAGGTGAGCCCTTTGTCACCCATGAACCTGGCCAAGTTCTAAGATCACCCTCAGAGGCCCTTCTTTGAGTTCTTCAGCCTTCTCAGGTGAGTAGGGCCCCAAGCATGATGGGGGTGGGGCAGTACAAACATGCAACACAGCCCCCCCCCCCGTTCATATCCCACCCTGCTCCAACTGACAGTTTCCTGGGGCAGCAGACTCCGGCCTCATCCATCGGCCAGAGTACCAAGCGCCACTGGGAGGCTGCACCTGCCTCCCAAGATAAATATCACGGCAAGGGGGAGACCAGCCTGGCCCCATACATCGGCCAAAGAAGGAACAGCTGCAGGGAGCTTGCTTGCCCTTCCTTGCCGGGGGGGGGGGGGGGAGGAAAGAAAAATCTACAAGAACCTTGTAACTAAGAACTGGTGCCGGGGTTTTGCTTTCTTCCTTCCTCCCTCCTCCCTCCCAATCCCTTTTCCTTTTGTGTCATGTCTTTTCGATTGTAAGCCTGAGGGCAGGGACTGTGTAAGATTAATCTTTGTAAGCCACTCTGGGAGCCTTTTCTGGCTGAAGAGTGGGGTAAAAATGCTGTAAATAAATTTAAAAAAATACAATCTCATAAGTCAGGAAAGAAGTGTCTATTTTAGTTCTGAAATTACACCTTGGCCAACACTGTGTTTTTTCTACATGCCACATAACACTCCGCTTTTTTAATTTTTGTTCTATTTTAGGTTAAAGCAACAACCAACCTCAAGACGACAAAACATGCTGATTATTTTGTAACATGCTGGAGGTTCCTATATTCATGGAACTATTTTGGACTCCAGCCATCACACAGTTTTACCCCATTTCCATAACTTACAGTAACACCTTGGATTGCAAGTAACTTGGTTTGAGAGCGTTTTGCAAGACAAGCAAATTTTTAAATATTTAATTTTTTTTTTACTTGATATACAAGCGACGTCTTGCAATACAAGTACTGTAGTACGGCTTAAATTAAAAATCTCTGTACAAATTTTTTTGGGGGGGGGGATTTCGTTTTGATATGAGAGTGTTTTGGATTACAAGCACGTTTCCGGAACGAATTATGCTCTCAATCCAAGGCATGGCTGTATTCCAGAATTCTTCAATACAAGCACCTCGAGCCCTATCCAGGCCCTTCTCCACGTGTAAAGGTGTGGAGAAGTGGGGGGCGGACCAAGCCATGGCAAGCCTTTCCCTTGCTGTGTTCAGGATGATGTCTGCAAAAGGGTGCCTCCTCGCTCCACGGGATCGGGACTCCTGTGAAATCGAGGGTCCCCAGTTGCATGGAGCACCTATCCAAGTGGGCACCGCTTTGCAGACATTGCTCTGGAGGCACACATGTCGACAGGGTGGGGCCACCAGTCTGGGCAGTGTCAGTGGCGCCGTCCCACTCCTCCTCCTCCTCCTCCTCCACTTGTTTATGCATGGAGAAGGCCTGAAGAAAGCTTCAGTACCAATGCCAACTTTAACTGAACTGCACAGTTAAGATTGCAAAAAAAGAAAAGAAAAACTGCACTTGTTTAGAAAAGCTCCCACACTTGATTTACACTGCTTAGGAGAAGTTTGCCTCCAGGCCATCCCTGATGGAAGATTAAATATTATGGCTTTGTTTCATATGCAACAGTCTTTAACAGGGAGTTCCGGTAAAGTCTTCAAGAGAGCTTATTGCTTTTTCAGGCCACTCAGAATTGTGTAACTTTCATTCGCTAGGAAATTAGTTGGCACGTAAGGATATCCAATTATTAAGTGGGCTCATCATCATGGCCCTGGGAGTGGATTGGCCTTCAAGGCATCTTTGTTTCTTGCCTTCATTGACACAAAAGAATTTGAAACAGGTGTTGTATGTAAAGACATCTCTGCTGCGGTCTCTCTCTACAGTCCCAGGATGCAGAAGGAAATGCCCATGGATTATTGGTGCGTACACTTCTGCATGTTGGCAAAACAGACCCTTATTTCACAGCAGTACAAGTCAAGAAAAAAGGATGAACTGGAAAAGGTGTATCTGAATTACAGCCGGATGCCTTCAAGAATTACAGTGTGCGCCTGTACACAAGGCATCTGGCATCTAGCAAGCACTAGTAGTTTATCATATACCCGTGGGTTTTTCTCTCCATAATGAAGAGGTAAATGATTGCATGTTTCTCTTGTTATTTCACACAGATATGCTGAGGCTGCACACATTTAGACTCTGCACGTGCATCTTTAAAAATACACACATCACATATGCAACGCTCGAGACAAAAGAGAGTTTGGACCCCAGGCAAAGGGCCAGACAGTACATGATGGGCACTGCTGCTATATACAGTAATACCTTGGATTGCAAGCATAATTTGTTCCAGAACCATGCTTGTAATCCAAAGCATTCAAGAAGCTGCTAATATTTTGGAAAATATGCTCAAACAAGAGAAGAAAAGGCATGTCTACTACAACCAGCTTGACTCCATCTCTTCCAGCCAAGGTACTCTGGGGACTGTAGTCCATTTGGGTAAGCTAGGTACCTAAGGGCACAATCTTATGCATGTTTAGACAGAAAAAAAGTACTACAACTCCTAGCATTCCCCAGCCAGGGGAATGCTGGGAGTTGTAGGACATTTTTCTGTCTCAACGTGCATGGGATTGTGCCCTAAAAGAAATGTTAGCAGCCTCTCAAATTTGTGTTTATCCGAAGTTCCTTGCAGGAAGCTACAGTGATTTTAAAAAGTTTAAAATCAGTTTTAATTCTGTAGTGTAAATGTATTTTCATGCATTCCTAATGCTCTATTTTGGCCACACTAACCAGAAAAGCATCCACAGCGGAAACATTCAGGTCACTGAAAAATAAATGACAATCACAACTGCACTCAACGTGCACAACCTACATGCACTCACTGGAACTATTCAATGGCAGGTCTGCAAACAAATTCCACGCCCTCCCCAACCCCTACTGAATTTTAAAGACAGGTTGCAGATGACAAAGAGTCGTCTATACCTCCTGGTGCATGTATGCTAATTTTGTCTGTGTTTCCATGTGTGTTCACAGATGGTGAATAGACGCTTCGATTAAACTTTATGAGTTTGAGGCTGTAAACAGATGGGATGGCTCCAATATTAATTACATTGACCCCTCTCACCTTTCCCCAACCTGGTGTTCTCCAGATGTTTAGGACCAACTCCCATCAGCCCCAGCCAGCATGGCCAAGTCAGGAACGCTGAGACTTGTAGTCCAAAACATCTGGAGGGCACCAGGTTGTGGGAGGCCGCCCTATGTTATCCCAAAATACACAGATATGAGCCCACTGCTGCCAGCGTCTTTCTAAGATGCTGCACTCTCATCCATTTCAAAAAGCCCAAGAAGGTATGTCCAGCTTTTGATTACAATAGTAGAACATGGGAGCTTGGAGTCACCCACTTTGAACTCTGTGTTGTCATTCATATCGAACCGACAGGTTTCAAAATGCTAGCAAATCCACACACCTTATCCACTTAGGTAGCCTACATCACTTTCCTTGGATTTAACAGGCAATGGAAAGACTCGTTTCTGGCATAGATTTCATAGATCATAGAGTTGGAAGGAGCCTACAAGGCTATCGAGTCCAACCCCCTGCTCAATGCAGGAAACTAGAGGAGGGGTCTCCCATCCAAGTAATAACCAGGCTTGACCCTGCTTAGCTTTCCACGCTCAGACAAGCTGAGCCAGCGTGAGCCACAGGCCTGACTAGTCTTTCCTTGAGATGTCAGGAATTGAACCCAGGACCTTTTGCTGCAAGCAGGTGCTCTGACCATTAAACTACAGTATTTGTATATTTGAAAAGGGACAGATGGTACACCCATGTGCCACATCAATTATGAAAGTGCAGGTGGATGCACTTTGTACTGTAGTATCTGCATCGAAGTATAAAATCATTGCATGTGAAGCTGCCCTACCAGCCTGATCCTAGGCAAATTTACTCAGAAACAAGTCCTATCGTGTTCAAGGGGTTTGATTCGGAAACAAGTGCGCACGGGACCACAGTCCAGGTTCCTGAATAATTGGGCACAGTGAAGCGCCATCATAGAGCAGTGAGTGTTCTCCAACCTTGGGTCCCCAGATGTTTTTGGCCTACAACTCCCAGCATGCCCCAGCCAGCATAGCTGGCTGGGGCATGCTGGGAGTTGTAGGCCAAAAACATCTGGGGACCCAAGGTTGGAGAACACTGTCATAGAGCTTAGTGCTGGATATCAGCCTTAGCTTAAAGCAGCAAACACCTTTCACTGCAGAAGTTTTGGCCATGGCTAGCTGCGCACTCCTTTGCACGGCCAATGGGACTGTGCTCAGCTGTAAATAATATAATTTTGTCTCCAAACTGGCAGGGGGGGGGGGAGTGGGGAAGTGTGATGCTGAACTATCAGACCTGGAAAGCACACGAGCAAACGGATTTTCTGCTAGGCATCTGTCTCACCTGTGGGCTCTTAAGCTCCGTGTCCGCCAAGCTAGACGGATCAGAGGACTCCAGGAAATCCTCACATCAGCATCCAAACCACACTAACCAACTCAGGAGTCTCCCCTGGGGCAGAGCGATAAAGGATCACATGATGCAAGGTGGGGGATTCCCTCCGGCAGGGGATTTCCAGCCAGCTGTGCTGGCTGGGACATGCTGGGAGTTGTAGTCCTTTTCCCTGTCTAAACTTGCAGAGGATCGCATCCTGAAAGATTGTTCCAAGAGGGCTAGCTAGATGCAACGGCACAACACACGCGTGCACACACGCATCAGAACGTGGTGCAAAAGCAGCTGCTGGGAGGGGGAGGAGTTAGAAAAGCGGCAGGAGGGAAGACTCCAGGTCCCTGACCCAGCCAGTGCTTTAAATCGCCCCCACCCACTTTATAGGCATCCAGCGTGACCTGTGTTCTCTGACACACGCTGCCACCATATGTAGTCAAGTCCAACAAGGATTAAGTTCACCTTTGCTCCTCTTTTGCTTGCAACCAGATGAAAAGAAAACATGGGTAAGACAACTATCTGGTCTACTCAAAGCATCCGAGGAGAGAGAGGTTTCCCTCGACATAAAGGTCATCTCATTCAGGGCCCTGTCACTGCATTGAAATATGCGTGCATCTTCCAACGCAGAGCTCATCTTAACATACAAAGGGCAGTGCGCAAAATATCTTTCAATATAGGGTCAAGGACCAGCACCACGGGTGGCCCTGCTAAAAAATAAATAAATAATGCCCCCACCAGACACCTTCCAAAGCCGTAAGGTCATTGCACCTTCCTTGGGGAACTTGGCTCTTTAGGAAGGATTTCTAAAACACAAGAAAGAGAAAACTCAGAAGATGGGCAAGAGCTGGCTTTTTAGCCAGCTTTTACAGTTCAGCGTGTGAAGATTTTATAGATGAAACTGGGTGTGTTTGGAAAGTATTATTCCTGGTTCCACTGCGTCAATTTATTTTTCTTGTAAGCTGTTTTGAGAGCCTCAGTAAGAATATCTAGCAGGCAATCAGGACACACATGGACAGCCTGATCCCTACATACAGGTTGGAAGAAGACACTGCGCATCATGCATTAAAATATAAACATGAATTTTCCTAAGAGACCATCATCTGCCTATCAGGGAACCAATATCTGGAGCCCCCATTGAAGATCATTCAAATTTGATTCTCCTAGGATCCAGTTCACCCAAAATAAGACACTCCCCTTTTGACGTCTTCTTACCCACTTTCCCAACAGTCCCAGAAGGGAAGGGGCTGCAGCTCAGTGGTAGCGTCCCTGTTTTGCACGCAGAAGGTCCCAGGTTCGGTCCCCGGCGGCATCTCCAAGCAGGGCTGGAAAAGAATCCTGCCTGAGAGACCCTGGAGAGCCGCTGCTGCCAGTCGGTGCTGGCACCACTGGACCAATGGCCTGGCTCAGTATAAGGCAGTTTCCTGTGTCAGCGGCTCATGTCATATGACTACCTGTATGGAAGCATGCCCTATCACTGGAAGCCATTCAGGCTGCATCCATGAGACTTCTGCAAGATATGCAGGCACCTCTCTGTAAGAGAGCGTTTCTTGCACGAGAGCATTTCCTAAGACGCCTCTGCAGGTGGCCCTCGGCCTCCGGCCAGCACCTGGTGAAAACGCAGCCTGCGCGACCAGCTTGCTGCAGGAAAGGGGCCACGATAAATGCTCGTGTGTCCAAGAATACTCACCATTTAGAGCAGTGTTCCCCAACCTGGGGTCCTCCAGCTCTGTTGGACCACAACTCCCAGAATTCCCCAGCCAGCTGGGCACAACTATGCTGGCTGGGGAATTCTGGGAGTTGTGGTCCAACAGAGCTGGAGGACCCCAGGTTGGGGAACACTGATTTCGATCATGCATTGCAAGTTTACCGAGAACGCCCGTTATCTTAGTGACTTGTCTACATAGGCCAGTTTCTATCTACACAAAAGAATAAATGGACACAAATATGACACCAGAAAAGTTTCAGAAACCACCCAGGACGCACAAAAACCACCCAGGACACACTGTCAGTGGTCTTGTGATGGCTGTTCTTGAACAAAGGAACTTCAGATTGCAATGTAGAATTGCTGGACAACAATTTGTCCACAGACCCAACTCGATTTCCTGTAGTTTGAACAGGGACAAAGGTGTGAGTTTTTAATCACACCACATGTGTTAATCAGCTCACCAATGCACTGATGTCTGTGTTATCACGGAACAACATCTGTGAATGGCAACTGTGGAGACAAATATCGCTGGCTGCACTTTTTGCATTTCAGTTCCCCCTGACTGCAGTGCTTACAGTCCACCCCCTCCAAAAGTGCCTGCATATAAATCTGCCAGTTTGGGGTTAACACTTTGTGCAGTTCATGAACCCATGACATTTGGCAGAGTTGCCATCTTTAATTTTTCTTTTTTATCTTTTTTAAAAGCTGTTTTCTGTTAAAAGACACAACAGCAATTCAGACAAATTCTCTCAGGTCAGCTGGCAGCCCTGGTGCTCTCTGGATCCCAGTCCTGGTTTTCTTCGCCATTACACAACCCCAGCACTGCCGGGGCTACCTCGTCACCAGCGCGGGCCTGCTTCGGTGCCTTTGAAGACACCGAACCGAAGCCCACTCAGCAGCACAGCAGGGATTCAATGGTGACTCAATGCATGATCAAAACAAAAGCACAAAAGGGTTGGGAGCGAGGAGTGCAGATGCAAGAGAAAAGTCCACGCAGCAGCAAAGAGAAAGCTTCCATCATCACCCGCACCCACCCGCAAAATGCAGTTTACTGGCGCGCTACCGGGAATCTGTCCTGGGCGACGCACGGAGACAGGCAGCGGCGAGGCGAGGGGCGCCCGCGCTGATGCGCACACCTGGACGGCGGCCCGCCCCGCACTCACTTTTGATGGCGCTGATGAGGGCATTCCCATCCTTGATCACATCCTTGATGAATTTGTTGGTCCTCTCCAGCTCCTGCTCGTAGCATTTCAGCCTCTCGCGGAAGTCCGGGCTATCCAGGTAGCAGTCGCTGAACTCCAGCGGGGGGTGCCCCATGGCTCCTCAGGACGGGGGGCGGCGGCGGCGGCGGCGAAGGCAGGAGAGATCAAGGCCGGCAGAGCGCGCGCCTACGGGCCGAGGGGCGGGAGCGCGGCGGCGCCGCCAAGCATCGCGCGGGGGTCCGCGGCAGATCGGCCCAGCCCCGGCGCGGGGCGTCCCGCTCCTGGCCGCTCCAGCTGCGCGCCGCCGGGCTCTGGGCGCTGGCCCCGCCCGAGGCGAGGGGCCGACGGCTACCTGCAAGCGAAGCGCGCCGGCCTGACGCCTCGGCGGGCATCCGGCTCGCCCGCTTCCCGGCTGCCCTGCCTTGCCCTTCTCTGCGCTGCCCTCCGCCGGGAAACCGAGCGCGCCGCGAGCCGCAGCTGCTGTGCCCAGGGCCGCTCCGCGTCAGCGCCGGCTCGGCGGCGGCAGGGGCTCCATCCAGCAGGGCGCGCAGCTCCAGTCCCCTCCCACGGGCCAGGCTTTGTCCCCGCTGCCTGCCCGCCGGCCTGCCCCAGAGCCCTCCCCCTGCTCGGGCTGGCGCCTCCCCGCAGCCGCTCCCAGCTCGCCCTTAAAGGCGCAGGGAGGCCGCCTTCCGCGGATCCTGGCAGCATTTCGGAAGCGCGGCAGAGGGCGGCGGGGAGGGTTAAGCAGCCCCCCCCACACACACACACACACCTGGCGCCCTCCAGATGTGTTGGGGCGCAACTCCCAGCGTTCCCATCAACGGCCATGTCGGCCGGGAATGGTGGGAGCTGCCGTTGGCCATGCTGGCGGGGCGGCTGGCTGGCCGGCTGGCTGGCCACTGGGCGAACAGAATGCTGGGCTAGTGAGGCCTTTGGTCTGATTCGGCCTCAGGGCTCTTCGGATGTTCCTGTGAATTGTGGGAGTTCCATCCAGGAGGCTGCGGAAGGCGGGGTTGAAAGATAAGCCCGTCCAACCTGCTTACAGAGGCAGCTGGCCAGCTGGGAAACCACAGGCAAAGGATCTGCCCGCTCCCACTGTTGCTGTGCCGCAACTGACACTCAGATAGACTGTCTTTAAACACGGAGGTTCCATGTAGCTGTCATGCCTGATGGCCACAAGCCCCTTGGCTTCCTCAAACTTCTCTGATCCTCCTTTAAACCCATCTAAGCTGGTGGCCATCATCATATCTTATATAAGGGCATAAGAAGACGAGCCATACTGGGTCAGGCCAAAGGTCTCTCTTGTGCGGCATCCCGTTTCCCACAGTGGCCAACCAAGGGCCCATGAGAAGCCCACAACAGGGCAGGAGCATAATAGCGCCCTCCCAGCAACTGGTAACCAGAAGCATCCTGCTTCTGACCCTGGAGGGAGCACTTTCAGGACGTAGACAACCTGGAGAGGGTTCAGAGGAGGGCAACTAGGATAAAGGGACTGGAAACAAGGCCCTATGAGGAGAGACTGAAAGAACTGGGCATGTTTAGCCTTCAGAAGAGGAGACTGAGGGGAGATATGATCGCACTCTTCCAGGACTTGAAGGGTTGTCACAGAGGAGGGCCAGGATCTCTTCTCGATCATCCCAGTTTGCAGGACATGGAATAATGGGCTCAAGTTACAGGAACCCAGATTCCACCTAAACATCAGGAAAAATGTCCTGACTGTCAGAGCAATAAGACAATGGAACCAACTACCTAGGGAGGTGGTGGGCTCTCCCACTCTGGAGGCATTCAAGGTGCAGCTGGACAGACATCTGTCGGGGATGCTTTCACCTGGATTCCTGCACTGAGCAGGGGGTTGGACTCGATGGCCTTGTAGGCCCCTTCCAACTCTACTTTTCTATGATTCTATAGTGCCACCAGGACCAGTGGCCCTTGATAGCCTTCTCCAGGAATTGGTCCAATCCCCTTTTAAAGCCATCCAGATTGGTGGCCATCACTGCATCTTGTGGAAGTGAATTCCACAGTTTAACTATGCACTGTGTGAAGAAGGCCTTCCTTTTCTCTGTCCTGACTCTCCCACCGTTCATCTTCACAGGATGACCCCTTTGGGTTCTAGTAGTATGTGAGAGGGAGAAAAACTTCTCTCTATCCACTTTCTCTACTCTGTGCATGATTGTAACCAACCTCTATCATGCCCCTCTTAGTTGCCACTTGCGTGGCAGTGAATTCCACAAGTATCGTTACGCACATGCACCCCACTTCTGAGTGGTGAGAAGTTGTGCGGATTCCAGCACTAATCCTAAATTTAGTGACCGACTCAGCCAGCCAAGCAGCTTGCTTCCCCTACTGCTCGACCCCGGTGAGTCAAAAGCTGGACATTTATTAAAATGGAGCTGCAGTGCTTGCTTGAAAGTTAACTTCATCAAAATCAGTGGCACTGACCAGAGGAAATGTGGTTTTTAAATTTTTATTTATTACATTTATACCCCGCCTTTTTTCCTGTAGGGAACCCAAGGCGCCTTATATAATCCCCCTCCTCCTCTCCATTTTATCCTCTCAACAACCCTGTGAGGTAGGTTAGGCTGAGAGTCAGTGACTGGCCCAAAGTCACCCAGTGAGTTTCATGGCTGAGCGGGGACTAGAACCCGGATCTCCCGAGTCCCAGCCTAACACTCAATGTGGCAGCCAGTGCCTACTAAGGCCTTCCCCACCCTGGCGCCCTCCACATCTGTCGCAACGGACCAGGAGCGAGGAATCCTGCTGCGCTCCAGGCCTGCCGGTGGCCTTCCAACTGGGGCACCTGGCTGGCCACTGTGGGAACAATGCAGGGCCGGGTGGGGCCTTTGGTCTGATCCAGCAGGGAAATTTGTGTGTTCTTAATGTGTGAAATATACCTTTCTCTCTATTTCAGAAATCTGCCATGTGGCACAAAGCTGCCCGCCCTGTTCCCGGAAGTGCCCCTTCTGTGCCCCCCCCCCATAGCAACACACCCGGACATGCACCTTTTTTTCTAGTGCAGCATCTGTCCATAAGTTAATTCTACATTGTGTGAATGAATGACCCTTTTTTACATCTGCCCTGAACCTAATTGCCCATCCGTCTAATTGAGTGACCCGAAATAAGACAGTGATGGGGGGGGGGGGTTTATCAGGGGCTCACTCAAATCTATCCTCGATTTCTTTTCTCTCTCTCCCCCACACATACTCACGGGCACACACAACAGCCCCCTTGGCTGCTGCCTGCAACCCTAGGCACACTTAAGCGGAACTTCCATTCACACATGAAGGTTGCCAACTGCTCCAGCATCTTTTTACAGCTGTGCGCCCAGCACAAATCCCACCCGCCCTCGAAAGGCGGTGAGGGTGATGCAGCTGCAGCAGGCGGAATTCCCTCCTGTCGGTGCAGCAGTTAAAAGCACAGCAACTCTGCCAGGCCAAAAGGGAGGAGAAGTTGGCAACCTTCACGGAAGGCCTGCTAAGTGAGCAGGGCTTGGGCCTCACTGGTGCGCGGAAGGGGGGGCTGCTTTCCTAGGGGGGGCTGCTCCACGATGGGAATCGGGGCCCTCCTCTTGCCTCCCCACCTTCTCCCGCCCCCTCAGGAGGAGAAAGGGTTAAAAAAAACTCGGCCCTCACTGCGCCGCCGACGAGCAGGCAGCGGAGAAGGAGCCGCTCCCGCCCCGATCCCCGCTGCTCGGGGCAGGACAGCCCACCCGCCGCCACCTCTGGATGCGGCGCGCAAGGGCGCCTGGGAGTTGTAGTTTCCTCCCCCCATTCTGTGCTCTTGGCTTCCCTGCTGGAAGAGGGGCTCCCTTGAAGGCAGCAATGACTGAGGCTTGTTTCCGGTACCGGGACTCAGGCTCAGAGTCCTGGTGGTGAAAAGAATAGAATAAAGAATAAGATGTAGAATAAAGGGCCGCTGAGCACGTGCAGAGTGCCTTCTCCTCCTGGTGCGTGGGCCGGGGGCTGCTAGTTCGAAGGATGCGAACCCCTTTTAGGAATTAAGCAGCGGTCCCCGCCCGCCGACCCCCACCGCCTTTAACAGACGCGGTCTCAAAGGACGCCTCGGGCCGCTTCCAGGCGGGGCTCCTCGGCTCGCAACGGGGCGGAGTGGAAGGGACTCAGACGGAATTGTGCGATTATAACGCCTTTTCCTCCTTAACGTATTGTCTGCGATAAGAAAGAGGGCTGGGAAAGCAAGGGAGGCTTATGAGTGGAAGACGGCGTCATCTGGACACACACACACACCTGCTAAAATTCCCCGAATGAGGCAGCCTGATTGCATATCGAAAGCCTCATCTGGAAGCACCCCAAGTTGCAAACTGGAGAGTGCGTGTCTCTATAAGAGGGGTGGCCAAGGGTGCCAGCTTCGTTTTCCAAAATGCTGTTACCTGGAGGGCATGCCTCTGAGTATATGCAGAGAGCCTTTGTGCCATAAAACAGACCTTTAAAGAACAACCACTTAAAGGCAAGGTGCTTCCAGGCCTCTGACAGGAGGCAGCTTTTAAAAAGAAATGTATGTATGTAATGGCAGAGCATCTCTGAGCTTACGCAGAGTGCCCCTCCTAAAGTGTATCAACTTCTTTCTCTTTCTCTCTGTCTCTCCTTTTTAGAAAGCGGAAATAACAATTAACAAATATGCTGAACAAACTCTCTTGCCCTGACTTTGCACTCATCAGTTCTGGTAAATGCCTAGTCAGGGGAATATAATTCTGGCCCAGGCCGCTTTGGTCTCTGGCTGTGGCTTGTGACTTCTCTCTATGCACGCTAAGCCCCCCCCCCCCCGCCGCTGCCGCCACCGCCATCACGGGGCCAGAACTAGAGTCCAACTTGCTTCAGCAGATGGGAAGAGAGGAGGGCCCACGCGTGGGTGGAAAGGAGTCCTTGTGTGTTGTCTATCTAACTGTGATGGCCGAATCCAGGTTCCACACAGCTGTTCAGCTGGGGCTGGGTGGTTGATTCGCAAGGCTCCTGATGTCGGCCTGCGCAGGGCGCTCCCAATGCGAGGGGAGCTGTGCTCCTCGGCCCCAGGCATTCCTTTTGATTGGCATGCTGTAATAACTGTTAAGACACCACTTTGTGTATTACTGTGCACCCCTCTTTATGCGCTGTCTGTGACTGAAGGCCTGTTGTCCCTCTTTGTTAGAGAGCCAGTGTGGCCTAGTGGTGAGAGTGTTGGACTGGGACTCAGGAGATCTGGGTTCTAGTCCCCGCTTGGCCATGAAGCTCACTGGGTGACTTTGGGCCAGTCACTGACTCCTAGCCTAACCTACCTCACAGGGTTGTTGTGAGGATAAAATGGAGAGGAGGAGGAGGACTATGTAAGCTGCCTTGGGTTCCTTGCAGGGAAAAAGGCGGGGTATAAAATAAATAAATAAATAAATAGTGTAAGATGCAGCTCCTAGAACCTGGTAAGTACTTTCATGCATTGTTTAGATGTGTCATGAGCTCAAGCTAACTTGATAACTTTAGATAAAGTTCATCCGTTCCCCATTAGAAGTCTTCCTTGAATTGCTTTTGAGTTAGACCCCCCATAAGAATCCTGTCTTTAAGCATGCCAGCCTGATCTGCAACGGCAAAATCCACCATCACCAGCTACAGATGCAGTGTCCGTTCATCGGTTGCTTCAGCTGAGACCTGGGTCTGTTTCATAGAAATGTTGTTTTCTCAGAGAATGCGAACAGCATCTGGGACATTCATGGGATCTTCCCACTGACACTACACGCCCTACATGTAGCCCCGCCTCTTTGGAATAAAGCACATTGGAAAAGCAGCAGCTTTGGGACCACTTATCTCACTCTGACCCTGCAAAGATCAGCTTCGTTGGTTCCTTCCGTCTAGTCCAGTTCTCTGCAGGATTCCAGTTTCAAAATGCATGGGAGGCACACCGCTTATACCCGTCTGTGTGGAAACCACCCCACTGCAACTATTGAATTCAGGCTCCTCGCGGCTGTTGGTAACGTTGGGCACAATCCTATGCATGTTTAGACAGAAAAAAAGTCCTACAGCTCCCAGCATTCCCCGGGTGTAGGGCTTTTTTCTGTCTAAACATGCATAGGATTGGTTTATTTACAAGGTTATATACAGCCCCCTGGCAGGGCTCCTAACACAAGCCTGCACAGGGTTTCTCCTGGGGGGGGCGAGAAGAGGGTCTAGATACTGCGTTGTGCTTACAGGGACAGACCACAGTTACTCCGCTATGTCTGACTCTGACACCCTAGGAAGGCGCACAGCTGCATCTTCTGGATGGTCGCTCAGCGGCATCGGGGCACCTGCTTTGCATCCCAAAGGTGCCGTGTTCAATCTTCAACATCTCCAGGTAGGGCTAGGAAAGGAAAGACTTACCTGAAACTCTGCAGACCTGCTGCCAGAAGATAGAAGCTTCTGGCAGCCAAATAGCTCTACTCAGGAGGAGGAAAAAGACCCACCTGTGAGAAATGAATGAACCAGCAGAGAAGCAGGAGGAGGCGGAGCTGGCGGTGTGCTTCAGTCTCCTCTGAAACTTTGCTGCGTTAGCAGCTTCTTTCGAGGCCATTGCGTCTGGCTCCCCCATCTGGTGGGGGCTGTGGACAAGCGGGCAGAGCTGCCCCCACCATAAGCCCCCCCTTTCACATGTACTCCTCCCATTCACTCATGCAACCTTCCCCCCGCCCAGCTGATCCATGTAGTTTAGCGGAGGGTGGGCATTTTCATCCCCATAAGAGAGGCTGGTTGGGGGAGTTTAAATCTCCACCCCCAGCATGCCATGATGGGGATAAAAGTTGGGGGCACTCCAGTCTTGGGCTCATTTGCATTGGTCAGCCGAGGAACGGAAATGCCCTGATCCAGCAGCTCCTGACTTCTAATTGTATCGGTCTTCCCATTTATTAATTTGCTTTTCCTAAAAACATTCTTGCACCTTTATATGAAGAAGGAGACTCAGAGACTGTCCTAAACTAACAGCTGTTCATGCTTGGTGTTGATGGTTCCACCTTCCCTGGGATCATGATACCTTGGAACAATCAGCAACCTAGAACTTCACATAAACATGTTTGTTTACACGTCAGACAATAAAGTTGCTTCTCTGGCTGTGGAAAGAGGAAGCAAACTGGTTGACAAAAGTGTATTTCAGTTTACTGCTTGTAGAACTAGGATGCCGACCACGTGACCATCAGCCAAACAGGATACATGCAGGAGTTGAGCTGGCCGCTTCAGGCACACAATAGCACTGCTGAAATCACAGCAGCCCTGACCAGAAGTAACCTCTGCTGTTCCATTCATTGGCGCATTGTGCCGGTCTTCCAACCCAAGGCTTTAGTCTGCTGTGCAAAGAAAATGGGTAAAAGCTCAGGTGCAGCAGCTCTTGTGAGTTGTGGTACATGCTGCGTTAGTACAAGAACTCAGGATGGCGCAATATGGTCACTTCTGCACTTTCCATAAAGACAGTGAGAGGCCTTGGTCACCTTGGTGGATGATATGAGGAGGGCCTTAGGGGCGAATGCTCTTTTCTAGTCCTCCTCGATCTCTCAGCAGCTTTTGATACCATTGACCATGGTATCCTCCTGGACTGTCTGGAGGGGTTGGGCACTGTATTGCAGTGGTTCCGGTCCTTCCTCTCTGGAAGGTACCAGGGGGTGGTTCTTGGGGAGGAGGCTTCAGACCCTCGACCGCTCACTTGTGGGGTGCCGCAGGGTTCCATCCTTTCCCCGATGTTATTTAACATCTACCTAAAGCCACTGGGAGCTATCATCAGGAGGTTTGGGGTGCACTGTCATCAATATGCGGATGACACACAGCTCTACCTCTCCTTCAAGTCCTCACCGAGGTTGGCCGTTGAGACCCTGTCCAAGTGCCTGGAGTCAGTGGGTGGCTGGATGAGAAGGAACATGCTGAAACTGAACCCCAACAAGACCGAGGTACTTCTGGTGGGAGACAAGGGGAGGTTAGGGGATGTTGACCTGGTGCTGAATGGGGTACATCTACCCCTGAAGGACCAGGTCCGCAGCTTGGGAGTCATTCTAGACTCCCAAGCAAAAATGTATAAATTTTTGTTGAAGTTTGGGACAGAAGAAGAACAAGTTAAAGACTGTATGGTTAAATGGGCAAGGAACTTTGGATATAATATAATGATGGAACAATGGGAACACATGTGGACTAAAGGTATAAAATTTACACTGTGTTCTGATCTTAGAGAGAATTTTTACAAGATGATGTATCGTTGGTACCTAACTCCTGTGAAATTGGCTAAGATGTATAATAATGTGTCAAATGTATGTTGGAAATGTCAAAGTCATGAAGGAACATTTTATCATGTTTGGTGGACATGTAAAAAAGTGAAAACATATTGGGTACAAATACACACATGGATACAAAAGATTTTAAAAGTGAATATTAAACTGAAACCAGAAATGTTTTTATTGGGTATAATAGACTTGCAACTTGAGAAAGACTATGGAACATTACTACAATATATGATGACGGCAGCAAGAATAATCTATGCTCAAAAATGGAAAGAAGCAACTATACCAACTATAGAAGACTGGTTGTTGAAAATGTTGGACTTAGCAGAGATGGCAAAATTGACTTGCTTAATTAGAGAAATTTTTTTAACTTCATTCAAGAAAGACTGGAAACCTCTGGTGGACTTCTTGGGGAGGAGGGAAAGTGACTTAATAACTTTTGGTTTTGATTTCTGAAGATGATAGATATTCATTATGTGAAAATAGAAGAAACTTATATATTGGATAAGGATTGGTATTGTTTGTCAGACAATGAGGCGGAAGCCAAATGTTGTTTTGGAAAATTCAATAAAAAAATTCAAAATAGACTCCCAGCTGTCCATGGAGGCTTGTAAGGTCCAGGGCGTGGGCGGCAAGGATCACATCACTCCAGTGCTCAAGGAGTTGCACTGACTACCAGTTGCTTCCCAGGCCGAATTCAAGGTGTTGGTTTTGACCTTTAAAACCCTATATGGCTCTGGTCCAGTCTATCTCAAGGAGTGCCTCCAGCAACATCAAGTAGGCCGCTCAACAAGGTCTGCTATGGACGGCCTTCTCCTTGTCCCATCAGCCAGAAAGCAGCCAGGCTGGTGGGGACTAGGCAGAGGGCCTTTTCTGTGGCGGCCCCCAAGTTATGGAACTCCCTCCCCAGCAACCTTGTACATCGCCCAGGGTGGCCAGGTGACCGGCCAGATGGATGATTTCAAAATATAATAAATAAATAAATAAATAAATAAATGTGAATGGCTTCCAATTCTCCCCACGTGTTTGGGTCTCCTATGAAGGGGAGTGCGTGTTTTCTCTGCATTGTGGTGTATGTATGCACATCTCTCCCTTCACATGGGACACAGAAGCATGGGGGGGGGGGGGAGACCAGGAAGTATTCTGTAGGATGCAGGGGGAATATATGGATATGACCCCAGGGAGGTGATAGAGGGCAAGCACTACGCCCAGGAAAATGGCTCCCCCTCCCCTTCCTGGACACCCACCCCCCGTGGTTACTTGAAGGACATGCATTTTTCACATACAACTCGTAGGGGAATCATAAACTGGAAATTAAAATAAGTCTGAAGCGATCTGAAGCATGCTCACTTGGAAGTTAAGATCAATCAATTTTTTTCTGAGAGAAAATAAGTTTAGGATGGTAGCATTAAAGTGAAACTTACAGTCTGGCTTCGGTGCTTTGCCTCCTGTACCGCTCCGTTCTTCATATGGGCCTGGCAGACTGAGCTCCATGCTCAAGAGCACCGCCAAGGCTCCAGCACCCACCTGTTTTGCATGCAGAAGGTCCCCGGTTCAATTCCTGGGACCACTTTCTGGGGGAACTGGAGGAAACGCTTGCCTGAAAACCTGGAGAGCGGCTGCCAGCCTTTGTAGACCAGGGGTGGGGAATCTTTTCCGGCCTGAGGGCCGAATTGGCTCTGGGGACCGCAACGCAGCATGCACACGTGCACACACAGCCGCCAGGGCACTTTTCCAGCCAGGAGCTCAGCTGGGAGCAGGCTGCTCTCCCCGCCCACCCGCTCGCCTTTTCTCCCCACCAGCTCCAGGAGCGCTTCTCCAGCCGCCCTTCTCCTGTCCCCCTCCCTTCTCTGGGGGCTTGGGGGAGGGGCCTCCTGGAGGCCTTTGCCAGCTGAATGAGGAGGGCTGAATTCAGCCGCCCTTGGCATTGGCCGTAGATGGGCCTGGCGTGGTGTAAGGCAGCTCCTGTTCTTCGTGTCACTGTAAGGGCCAATCCCCCCCGTGCCAGGCCCTATCCAGCCCTGGCCCAAGATCTCCCCCCCCCACCTTTGGGGGCACCCCATGAAGGTGGGGGGATTTCTGGAACGTTTGTGAAGTCTGCAACAGTGACAGCACTTTCAGAGGGGGGGAGAATTTACTATTAGATGGGGTGTGTGTGTCTTTATTTATGTATTTGCTTGATTGACAAAAGCCTAGCCATGCGGCAGCCGTTTTTTATTTTCACGCAGAGCCCCTGGGAGGGCTGAGTGTTTGGCTCAGCCCTCCCTTCTGCACTTCCATGCTCTACCTTCTCAGCACTTTAGTTAGCACTTTAGTTCACCTACGTTCAGCACTTTAGTTTAAATGCTTCAGTTCATGCCCCACTTGTATGTCAGCTGGAGCAACCTGTCTCTGGTTTGGGGACCTTACCCGAACTCCTGCTCCATTTCCTTGATTGTTGTTGTCTGGGTTTAACTCTTCACTTTGTCCACTTTGATCCTTGTTTGCTGCTCTGGGACTTGCCCATTTTGGATCACATACCTGCCATTTTGGACCACGCCCCTGCACGTGCCCTACTTGGACGGACAGCCAGCTCCCCAGAGCCCCGGGGCCCGACTTCCTGCAGCCTGATGCCTGGGTGAGAGCTGGCCTTCCTGTGCCGGCTCTCACCACTTCCGTGGAATGCGGAATGTGGCTTTGAGATCCAGCTCCACGTTCAAGAAGACCTTGCACGGATCAGATGTGGATGAAGAGGGAGCATGTTGGGGGAACAGGGGAGATGGGCTACGCAGACATGCACACTTAGTAGATTAATTAATTAATAGTAATAATAATGCAGATTGGGTAGCTTTACATAGTGATTGGCCTAATAAATGTATTATACTACTATGGATTTTGGAATTTTTCTTATGGTCAGCTTGGTGTCACAGAAGAGTGACTACTATCCTGTGTGAGACAGACATGGGCAGCTTCTTCTAAGTCAGTGCCTATCACTGTAGGTTTTAATAAGTACTTACAATGAAAAATTGTGTGTGTGTGTGTGTGTGTGTATTCATTTATTCATTCATTCATTCTGCTGCCTGATTAATTGGAGGCTCTTTTTTTTATATAAATCAAAAGGTTTGTAACTGATCAAGTTACTGATTATTGAACAAAACACTGCACCCCGGCCGCTCGCCCTCTGTAGCATCCCCATCCCCATGACTGCCTCTGTTCACGTGTTTTTCACGCTGTGTACGTGCAGCACTTTGCAAACTCAAACGCTGTTCAGCAGCAGGGAGCATCTATCTCATGTCTATCTGCTATTGTTGGGAGCGGCCCCTTTTCAGCATGCAACTCCTTTGCTGAGGGAACTGCACTGGCTACCTATTTGCTACTGGGTCAGGTTTAAGGTTCTGGTGCCTGGGTACAAAGTCTGAAACAACTTGGGACCACTGAGGTCATCAGATGGCATGCTCCTGGTGGTTCCTCGTGGACCTTTGGCCCAATTGGAGTCCACCAGGAGAAGGGCCTTCAGTGTGGCGGCTCCATTCCTGTGGAACTCCCTGTCTCTGGAGGTCTGGCAGGCTCTGACATTGGGCTGCTTTCAGCATCTGCTTCAGACCACCTTGTTCCGGGAAGCCGTCTCTGCTCTTCAACCACCAATGTAATTTTAGTCTGTTTTCGCAGATTTCGTAGATCATAGAGTTGGAAGGAGCCTACAAGGCCATCGAGTCCAACCCCCTGCTCAATGCAGGAAACTAGAGGAGGGGTCTCCCATCCAAGTAATAACCAGGCCTGACCCTGCTTAGCTTTTCACACTCAGACAAGCTGAGCCAGCGTGAGCCACAGGCCTGTATATTCAATGTATTGTTTCTGTTTCTTTTATCTGTTTTTGTCATTTTATTGTTCACCACTCCAGAATCTGTTTAATGTGGAGCGGTATACAAATACTGTATATTATTATTATTATTATTATTATTATTATTATTATTATTATTATTATTATTATTTCCAAGGTTGGCCCACTAATGTTTCTCATATTCTTTAGTAAGGCGCCCTCTGCTGGATAATGAGAATAATACCTCCAGTATAATTGTATAAAAACAGCTGGGGAGAAGCAACAATTAAGCTGAAATTATTGTGGACAAAACAACTCATGCACGTGTGTATTGAGGAATTAGGGGGCAGAGTTAATTTTGCTCCTCATAACTTGACCCATATCCAGGCCATTAGATATGATGCAAAAAAAGAGATGGCACGCACATCAAGACAGGATGACATATCAAAAAGTCCAAAATATGTCTCACAGTGGCAGTGGTTTTGCATGTCCTTCCTTCTTCCCTCCTGCTTGGGGCAACTTGTCTCTGCCTTCCTATCTCTCCTTCTCTCCTTTAACATCAACCAAGCTTTCTCCTTCTATCCCTTTTGGAAAACAACAAAGGGTCTTGTAGCTCCTAAAATCTGGTTCTTGGGTGTGTGTGCGTGCGTGCGTGTGTGTGTGTGTGTGTTGGGGGTGCGGTTGTTTGCATCTGTTTTGCCACTGTGAGGTCCTGGGGTGTCCTCTCCTGAGTCCTGGCAGTTGCAGATACTGATAGGGAAGAGCAAGTATGCATTTTTCTTCCTCCCATAATAGTGATTAACTATCAGTGAGCAAACATTGTCCCAGATAGTCAGAGAGAGTACCTGGAAACAACCAAACAGGGGGCTGGATCCAGATTTAGTTAGAGTAGACCTGTTGAAATCAATGGGACTTACATTAGTCATGACTTGATCTATTGATTTCTGTGGGTCTACTCTACAGGGATGGGGACTCGGACTCCAGGACTCGACTCGTGAGTCGGACTGAGTCCCCCCTCTGACTCGACTCAGACTCGAGTCCCAATATTTTTAATGGGACTCGAGACTCGAGACGGGACTCGAGACCAAGGACTCTTCAACATCCCCGGGCTGTGCCAGAAGGAGTGGAGAGAAGTGTGATTGCCGGCGAAGATTTTATTTTTTTAAATCATTTTCCTAAAATGCAACCTTTCAAACATTTTGGGTTTGGCTGCCTCTGCCTGCCTGTTTGGGGTTCCCAGCCTCCTCTGCCTGCCTGGTCTCTTCTTAACCAGTTCCACAGTTTGAATTGTCCAAGACAAAGGCCTCTGCCTGCCTGCTTTGGGGTTCCCTGCTTCCTCTGCCTGCCTGGTTATTTTTATTTTGGGTTTGTCTGCCTGGTCTGTTCTTGTCAAAATCAGTTGCAGAGTTTTGAAATAAAAAGGCACACTTGTGCCTAGAATCTATTTAAGCCACACATCTGAAGTAGCCTTATTTTGTTGGGAAAAAAACCCATTGATTTTAATAGGGACTCGTGGAGTCAGCTTTGGGAGTGACTCGTGACTCGTGAGTCACCATTTTGGACCAAGGACTCGGACTCGGACTCGAGACTCGGGTCCAAAGACTCGTGACTCGACTCGTGACTCGAGACCAAGGACTCTTCAACATCCCTGCTACTCTATGCGTGACTAAGTCTGACTCCAACCCAGGGCCTGGCATGGATTCTAAGCAATGCAAAAAAAGCGCAGGGGGGGGGGGAGAGAACAGGTTATCAGGATGCAAATTCTTTATTACTTGTTTTCAGGTGGAGGAGCCCGAAGTGTTTCAGCCGATAGTTTTTTAAGGCCTTCTCCAGGGGGCTGCAAATATTTAAAATACCGTACATCTTATAAATACGTACATGCTATAAAACATGGTGGGGACAACACGTAATAAAAATGCATTCTCATTGTACACGAATAACTCTGTACATATAGAAATTGTTTAAAAACATTTTCTTTAAAATGGTGAGAGTCAAGTTTTTCTACATCAAACATACACACTTGTTCTCTTACACAAATTTATAAAATATCTTACTTGTGAGAAGATGTCTGCAGAATTCTTCAACAACTGGAATGTCTTTCCCTGTTAGTGACGACTGAAAAGCTAGATCTTAAGGGACATTATTATATCTCTGTACAGTTTTTTCTGAGTGTTCCCTTATTGGCTAGATGTCAAGGACACCTCGTAGGGTAGTGTTCTCCAACCTTGGGTCCCCAGATGTTTTTGGCCTACAATTCCCAGCTACGCTGGCTGGAGCATGCTGGGAGTTGTAGGCCAAAAACATCTGGGGACCCAAGGTTGGAGAACACTGTGGTAGGGACATGGCTGCTGTGCAGAACTGCAGTCACAATAATGGGAGTTGCCACTAACAGTGAAAGACATTCCAGTTGTTGAAGAATTCTGCAGCCATTACATATATGATATTGACTCACAATATGTGACTGGAATGTCTTTTGTCTCAGTTAACAAGAAACTAATAGGAGGACCCCGAGCGAGTGATGATAAGAGCCACTGTGGGATGCTGCTGCGGCTGCATCCGAGCCTCTTTCAGCCCCAGGGAGGGATTCCATTTGGGAGAAGCTCTCGCCTGGGGAGCCACATTCCAGTGGTGGGCGTGGCCGGGGCAAAGGGGGCAGGGCCAAAATACAACAAGTACCGATATATTGTAGCCTAAGGGCACGATCCTCTGGCGATGGTCGTAAGCCCCAAACCCGGAGCCTTACAGTCATCCGATGCAGAGTGGAGGAGCGGCAGGGGCGGCCGTCACCTCCCTGCCCTCTTGCTCTGCATTTTCCGCTAGACGGGCTTTTTTGCTCGTCTAGCTGGGGCGTCTCGGGGCGGGGCGGGGGAAAGAGACTGGCGCGGCATCAGGATAACTCGCATCCTGGCCTCTCCAGTCTCCTGCCTTCCCCTCCCCCCAAAACACCCCTTTAACCCCTCTCCGAGGTCATTTTCCTGAGCAGGGGCAGATCTCTGACTCCCCCTTCCGAGGGCAGGGCGCTGTCTCCAACCTCGGATCGGGGAACCGGAAAATTTATCCTACACGAAGACAGGGCAAGAACCCTGTTGTGATATGTATCACTTTACCAGCTGCAGCACATTGTTTACACATGGAAGAGACAGAATGGCTAGGTAAACAGGTTTGTTATGTCTTGCCAGGATCCTTGTATTCTGGGCTGTGGGAACAATATGAGCTGGTCACATGGTTTGTATGTTCTGATGACGTGTTAACTTGTTTTCTGTCTGAGGCCATCTTAGGGAGAAGGTGGACTGCTTTCTCTGGTCTTGTTCTTCTTGCCTTGACTTTGTTCCTGCAACAATGTAACGTCTTTGCTGAGGTGGAGTGAAGCTCAACTTACTCCACTGGATGTAATGCTTGCTATGCATTTATACTCTGCACATGGACTGTAACTAGGAAATGTATACTCTGTAGAACTACACTTGCTAAGTAAATAAACAGGTAGAATTAGACCTGTGGTGTTCCAGAGTGTTTCCTGACTCCATGGATTAATCTGCAACGGGGAAGCTGGAAGCAAGTCTGATTACAGGGGCAGGCTGGGCTGGCCAAACTGGTACCGACGCTGCACGCTGCGCAGGGAGGTGAGATCTGGAAGATCTGTGTGTGGAATTTCAGGCATCTGTTAGCACACAGATAGGATTATAAATCTCCCAACTCGCACAGCTCCTTCCTGCGTTACCCTGTAATAAGCCATCATAGCCTAAACTTCACTCCAGCTAACTATCTTCATGTTCTTGATCATCCCAATCACCAGCGTAGAGCCTTCACCTTGGCACAATTTAACATGCCCCCATCAGCCCTTCTGGAGGGGAGGTATTTATTTTATTTATTTATTTTATTATATTATATTATATTTGTTAATCACCCATCTGGCCGGTCACGCACTCCATATTCCTTGCGTGTTTGCCCCACCATTCGGGCATGGTAGAATCAATTGAACATGTGCTTTTGTACTGCGCCTTCTATACGGATATTTGTTCCGTGTATATTACCCCCCTAATAAAAAAACTATCCCGGCAGATCCGATGAATTTTATACGACCCTACTAGACTCCCCCTCTACTGGAACTGTTATAAAGGTGGCCAAATTCTGTGTGCTGGCATGCATTCTTAGGAAGCAGAGGGTAGACACCCCAGCTGTTCATGCAAGTAACCCATAGCTGACTCCACCAAAGGGCTATTATGTATGACCCCACTGCAAAAAATGCCATCTAGTTGTTTTTGTTGTCCCCCTCCCTTTTTTTGGTGCCCCCCCCCAGCCCCAGATCACTTGTGGCACCTTTGTTCTGTACAGTCCAACCTGCCTCATTGAATTGTATGTCAGAGTACTCAGTATGCTTTGCTTTGTTTTATAGTACCTGGTCTATGACCGTAATAAAGCTCTTTGCATTGTCAAAAAGAAAGGGAAAGAATCCTATGGCCTCTCAGATGCTCCCTGAAGCTCTTAGCTTTCAGTCACGAAGCCTCGGGAGAGGCATTTCAATCTTTTAGAATGGGGGGAAACTGCACAAAAACCGGGAAACCACCAAGGGATCCGTGGTTGGCTGAAAGAGGCGGGGCCAGGGAAGGGGCGTGGCCATCTGAGAAACCCCAGAGGGCCAGATTGGGGCCCCAGGAGGGCTGGATTTGGTCCCCGGGTCAGAGGTTCCCCACCCCAGGACTAGATGATCTCCATGGTCCCTTTCAACTCTAAGATTCTATGATCGCTTCAATACACCTCCCCTGATGTGACACACAGCTTTAATCTGAGTGGTGAATGTGAATTTTATGTAACTTATAATATGGTAACATTTTAATATTTTACAGCCTGCATGAATGTAACTAAACTTGATTTCAAAAAATTGGGAAACAGTGAGCCTTATTGCCAGGATTTTAACCTGGGCTTTCCCACATCCAAGCCTGAGCATCTGGTGAGCCATCCGTGTATGGTGGCTGGTACAAGCTGCTTCATAACTCCCTCTCTCCCCACAGACTGAAGTCCAAGGCGGTCAGGCAGAAACAGGAATGCTCCGAGGCCTCTGATGGGCCAGGAGGCAGAGCTGTTAGGCGCCGGCGGTGTTTGGCTTGCCAGGTCACAAGCTGTGCAGGTTTAGTCTAGCTATGCTGACTGGGGCATGCTGGGAGTTGTAGGCCAAAAACATCTGGGGACCCAAGGTTGGACAACACTGGTCTAGACATTGCACCAGGCAGGGACAGCCTGAGACATTTTGCTGCTTGAAGCAGAGTGGTGCCTACCCAAGACAAGATGCAGAGTTCCCAAAGCCAGGCAAGTTATTTTGCTACATGAGGCCGGAGATCCCGTAAGCACCTCTCCCCATCGCTGGCAGTAGAAATACAATCATAACAAAGTAAATAACAAACCATTTGTTGTCCTTTCAGGACACCCATAATTTGCTGCCTGAGGTGGCCGCCTCACTCTGCCCAGGGGTAGGGCTGGCCCTGGCATCGGCCGCCGACTCTCAGGAACACTGAGACAACAGCACCCAACAGTTGCAAACACTGGCCCACCTGGAACGTTCCACAGATCCGGCATTTTATTCCATGTTTATCCACTCTTCAAAATAATTTATGGATGCAGGAATGATGATTCTTTTAATTTGGTTACCAAATGGGAGCCTGAAGTCATCTCTCCATGACCAGACACAAAACATGAGACGCTGCCATTGCAGCAGAGTATCTCGGGCTGGGTTGAATGTAGCAGAGGGAGGTCTCTCGTGTTGCTTAAGATTGGCCTGAAAGAAAACAGTCAAGAAGAAACAAACTCAGCTTGTTCCTCCTCCTCCTCCTCCTCCTCCTCCTCCTCGCCTTCTATTGCACAACATTCTAGCTCTCAATTTTGCCAAGAACATGTGAACCTTGCATATTCCCAAAGCCCCGTTGGCCTTTGAGGTTGTAACAGGAACAAAGGGTGGCCTCGCAGCGGACAGAATATGCTGTTCAAAGCCCATCTGTTTGTTGTTCACCATCATGTCACAGTGCTGTGCTATTCCCGAGAAAATGGAAATTGATTGTTGGTAGGACAAGCCAAGGAGGGAAGGATCATGGGAGGGTCGCTGTGGTGTTTCTGTTTTATAGGCTAGCTTTGTTTTCTGGCACCCATGAGCCCTGAGCTTGGATTTAAGCCACAGAACATCCTGTTTTTCCTCTACTTGCCTCTCTCTTCTTGCCATCTATTTCTTCTAAGGGTCCCACAAAACTGCCTTACATAATTGAAGGTAAGAATCCAAACCGCTGCTTCCCAAGCAATTGAAATGGCGTAGATCGGCATGGGCTGTACACAGCCGACAACTTCTAAAACAGACTGGTGGAGAGATGAGAGTTTTTAAGAGGTGACATTTTAACATCATAAAGTGTGCAGGGGAGCAGCCTTCTTCACCGTCAGGCACACAGACAGAACTGGCGGAGGTTCACAAAGACTTAGAGGAACACAGGCGTACGGCAGCTCTAACAAATATGGAACCAGAGCACAGCTGCTCTGGTTTTGGAGTAGTGTCATAAAAGGATTCATTATTAATCCCATTTCTGTTTGTGCAGAACAGAACAAGCCGAGTATCTTCATTCAACAAGAACTTTTCATACTCGGGTAAGATATTTGCCATCTTGGCTATTAGATGGGTGTGTGTGTGCACGCGTGTGTGTTTAACAATCCACACTATTGTATTTTATCAAGTGATAAAGTTTACATAGATCACAGTAGCTTTTCTTCCTTGGCTGCTTTTAAAATTAAGTTTGTGATGGAGAACGGCGAATCAACAAGGCAGCATTTTTAATACAAGTATTTATTTATTTTTTTGCATCACTCGTATGTGTCATTTATTTGCATATTCCTTTTGCAACCGCAGTGGCCTTTGGACAATGCAATTAATAATCATAATTCTGCTGCTCAGTCTCTCTGTGATAAGGGCACCTGGCCGGGGGGGGGAGGCTACACTAGTGGGAAATTTAAAAATAGTTTAAATGGTATCTTTTCAGATTATTACTGGTTGTTTTCTGGATGGGCAGCTTGAAAGGAAACCATGGTATAAGTCAGCCTTGTGTTAGCCCCTTTCTTCTGGATATTTCTAGTCCTCAATAAGAGTGAAGATTTAGGGTTTGGGAGAGCCAGATGGTGCAGCGGTTAGAGTGCTGAGTGGGACTGGGTTCAAATCCCACCTCAGCCATGATGCTCACTGGCTCACTATTTGTCAGCCGAACCTACTCCACCGGGTTGTTGTGAAGATAAAATGGAGGGGAGAATGTGCACTGCCATGAGCTCTTTGGTGGAAAGGAGTGATAGAAATGTAATAAATACAGCTAAGAGATCAGTTGGGTTGCCTGTCCTTGCCTGGAAAAACGGCCCACACCCGAGACGGTGGCTCAGAGGATTCTTCTGGCTGAAAAACGAAATATATCTCAGTCCAAAAAATGAGAAGATTTTGATTTGCTCCACAGCAGCCAGCGGGGTGTGTGTGTGTGTGTGTGTGTGTGTGAGGCGGGGATTCAATATTTAAAATCTGCTGTGGCAAGCTGCTGAGGCAAGGCAAACCTGCAAAATTACACTGAAATTCACACATCCTCTTTCTGGTTGTCAACATTAACTCTGACTTTCTAGCGTTGGCATTTTGCGGAATTAAGGTTTTTCTTGGAAGCCCAGCTGTGGACAGACAGAGCTGAAACAAAAACAAGCAGAGAGCGCTTCAGGTCATGGTGCAACAATCGGGAACCAAGCAGTGTGGATGCAAGGAGGCAGTGTGGCCCTGTGGTTAGAGCATTGAACTCTGGGACATCTAGCATCACATCTCCCCTCTCCCCATGGGATCACTGGCCATGCTCCAACACAGCGAAGTGCATACTTAACTCTGTCTTTGGCTGTGGCTTTCGTGCTTAGACAGCTGGACTAGGACCAGGGCGATGGGGGTCCCAAATCTGGAAGCACTGCCTTGAAGCTCAGTGGGTGACCTTGGGCCAGTGATTGCCTCTCTCGCCCTAGCCCACCTCAGAGGATTGTTGAGAGGATAAAGTGGGGAGGGGTAGAACTATCTATGCCGCCCTCAGAGCCTTGGAGGAATGGCAGGGTATAAATGAAATAGATAAAACAGATGCGCGCGCTCTCAGCCTCAGTTTCCCAGTCTGTTCCGCAGGAAGGGACGGTATGGAAAGGCGAGTGCAGCAGGCAGCGTGGGAAGGCGTTTCGTAAGTTCACAGGGCAGTCCTCTGCTGCGGCAATTATGGGGAGAGAATTCGCCACTGCTGTGGAGGAGGGTCGCCATATTCTTCACAAGCGCCTTCCCCCTGCCGGGCTGCGCACGCCCGGGCCCAGCAAACCCCCAAAGGGCCCGAAAGCGGCAGCCGCGCTCCCAGCATCCCTGGAACCGCCACCACCAAGGCCCACCAATCAGGGACGCTGCCAGCAACGACGATGCCCCCACACAGGGGGAGACGATGAACCCACCCAATGGGTCATGCCCCCGGCACGCTCCCTGCACGCATGCCCCACACCAGCCCCATGGCTCAGCCAGCAACACCCGGCCCCAGGCACCCCCCCCCCCTGGCCAGGGGCAGAATCTCCTCATGCTGCTCACAAGCACCAAGGGAAAGCGGGGGGGGGGGCGCACGTGACACAGCACCCGCATAGCTCCCCAGGCAAGAGGCCCCCTCACAGCCCTCCCTGGGACAAGGGTTCAAGGCTCACCCGGCGAGGAAAGGCTCCCTGGGCAAGTGGCGCGCACCGGTGGAAGCAGCCAGCAACTGCACGGGGCACAGAGCGTGGGGGCAGACAGGGCCGGATTAACATAGGGGCGATTGGAGCGGCCGCTCCAGGCCCAAAGCAGACAATAGGCCCACAATATAGGGACACGCGGCACGATTTGAGTTAGCTCTGATCGTTATCATTCAGCATAATTAATGATTTTTTCAAGATTAGAAAGGTGTTCTAAGCACATCTGCATTACAGGCTTGAGGCAAGACCTAGCAAGAACTGTTGTTCTCAAATTAGCATGGTAGGTTTTTGCATTTCAATCACTGTTACTACATTTCTTTGAAGCACATGGGGGCTTGCTAGGGTCTGTAATATTCAGATTTAGAAGGGACCTCTCTCTCCAGCCTCGAGCAAAAGATCTTTCTGATTCGCAGCTCAATTGTTCAAATGCTAGTTTAACAAAAAAACAAAAACGAAAACGAAACAAAGCAACAAGAACAACACAATTATTCTTGGTCAAGCAAAGCTTCCTGGCTTTTTGTTGTGGCTTTTTCTTTTTTAATAAATAAATTTGGGGGAAACTGGGAAGACCCTTACTGATGAGCTGCAGGAGTTTTTGAGTTTTGGCACTTTAATGGTAATTAAAATATTTAATTTGTTTTAATATAAAATTGCGTCTTCATTTTATTTATTTCCATAAAAAGGCCCACCAAAATCCTCAGCACCAGGCCCATAATGCTCTTAATCCGGCCCTGGGGGCAGAGCATGGGAGTATGTATGAACCCCGGCACGGGGAGTGGCGGAACACGCCCCCGTGCACCCTTAGCATGCCTGGCAGAGAAAGAAGAAGGGGGGCGCTGCCAGGACTCGGAGCTACGCTGCAAGCCTTTGTCATTCCCCAGTGCCCCCCCCCCGCCACCAGAGCCAGCCGCAGGGGCTGCGGGAGGGGGGGCAGCTCATCTTTTGCATGCAGGGAGTCCCGGGTTCAAATCCAGGGTGTGACCCCACACTTAGGAAAGGTGGGGAGGGGTCGGGATCCCTCACCGGGCCCAGGTGAGCCAAACAAGAAGAGCGAGCGCTGCCTGCCTGCCCGCCGGGCTGGCCCTGGGGTGGGCGAGCTGGGCCGTCTGAGCCTGGCGATGTTGAGCGCACTGTCTGCAGTGAACAAGGGCAAAGGGAAGACGCCGTCGGTGTATTTAACCTGCTAAAAAAAGGTTCTTCGGGGTGTTTAAACACGAACTTCCACCCACAGTGTGTTCCTTGCTCAATTCCCAGTTTGATACCATTTGTTCTAAATCAAAATCCACAGAACACAGCTTTACCGTGAGGCAACGTCACCAAACCATAAGAGCACTGCAATGCTATAAACACTAGAAGTCATAATAAGAGAAAGCTGTGCTGTAAGCCCATAGCGGGGGTGGGGGCTCTCCTTGCCCAGGGTGCGAGGGCCGCGTGCATGGACCAATAGCCTGGCAGTACGGCATGGGCCCACGTCTGTCTTGTCTCTTACCACAAACCATCCGCTAAGGAGGGAAAGATGGACTAGCTGCCTGAGGCTCTTTGACTGGTGGTGCCGGGAACCCTCCATCTGGAAGCACCCAGCGCCCCCTCCTGAGGCCAGCCCAATCCAGAACATACTGGGGTGGGGGAAAGGGGTCCCTGCCCACTGCCCCTTTAGCTGGGTTGACACCGCACGACAAGCCATGGCGGCTCCTAAGCCCTGTTTGCTTCAGAGTGGCTTGTCCTGTTGTCTGAACCCAGCAGCAGCCACTCCGAAACAAACACGGCTTAGAAGCAGGGATCGGGACTCGGGACTCGAGGACTCGACTCGTGAGTCGGACTGAGTCCCCCCTCTGACTCGACTCGGACTCGAGTCCCAATATTTTTAATGGGACTCGAGACTCGACTCGGGACTCGAGACCAAGGACTCTTCAACATCCCTGGGCTGTGCCAGAAGGAGTGGAGAGGAGCGTGATTGCCGGCGAAGAGCGCATGGAAGCGAGGTGTGCCGCTGCTCGGCCACTATGGACGGCTACCAGGAGTGCAGCCCCAACAGTGTGTCAAGATTTATTTTGATTGATGTGTTGCGTGCTTGGGAGAGGCAGAGGAAAGACCTGAGATTACTCTGTGTGGCTGCTCTGAGTGTGAAGTAGCCTTATTTTGTTGGGGAAGAACCCCATTGATTTTAATAGGGACTCGTGGAGTCAGCTTTGGGAGTGACTCGTGACTCATGAGTCACCGTTTTGGACCAAGGACTCGGACTCGGACTCGAGACTCGGGTCCAAAGACTCGTGACTCAGCCACCCCATGGCTTGTCGTGTGGTGTCAACCCTGTGGCAAAGTCAAAGCCT
Organism: Shinisaurus crocodilurus; assembly: GCA_021292165.1. NCBI lineage: Eukaryota > Metazoa > Chordata > Lepidosauria > Squamata > Shinisauridae > Shinisaurus > Shinisaurus crocodilurus. The sequence continues at coordinate 2,670,432 of JAHFWL010000004.1, read as the reverse complement.
TTATTGAGCAGTTTCTGGGATGGAGTTGGAGGGGATCCTGAAAGGGAAAGCGCACATGGACGGGAGTGGCCAACCAGTCACCCCGGCAGGGCTCCGGTGCCTTGGGCAGTGGCTCAGCAGACCTCCTCAAGGTAGCAGGTCAAGTGGCTCTTACGGCACCCGCTCCAGGGCAGGAACATCCCAGCGTGGTGTATATGAGTATCTCCAAGCCTGGCGCAAGCAGGTTCTCAGTCCCACACGGAGGAACAGCCAGGAGCGCTCGGAAGCACCGCCTGGAGCTCCCGGGAATGGGCGGGTCTGGGCCAGGTCTGTCTAAACATGCAAATGGCAGGGTGCCTTAGCTATAAGCGATGATGAAGTTTGTGTACCTGGCCGTGGATATGTAATGAAGCCACCGCAGGGCTAAGTGCCTCGTCACCCCCTTACTGACTTTGCGTAGCCGGTGCCGCCTGATTAAGCTTTGCACGCTCGAGGAAGGCTATGAGAGGCATCGGTCAAGCCACAGTGAGGCTTGTTGAGGGCAGATGTGTGGAAGTTCACACACCAGGGTCTTTGATGCGTGAAGATCAGGAGCATTTTCATACGTGAAGCTGAAATTGTTTTTAAGCCTGTCCTGCCACTACTACGGATATTGACTTCTGGATTGTTGTGAATGCGAAAGGGAATGAGGAGCTGAGCCTTTCCTTTTCTTTCATTGAAGTGAGGAATTTGTAATGCACATGAGCATTCTGACCAATGGAAGCTTTACATCCACATTTTGGGGAAAAAATATTGACGCAGGAGCTGTTTCTGCGAAAACATGTCCAGTGGAACTAGTACAGTAGGAGCGAGGCAAGGGTGGTGAATTTTCAGTGTTGAGAGATCTCCTGGGGCGTGTCCCATTCTGATGCGCTGCCACAAGGGCCACATTCCTGTGGGTGAGCGGGACAGGAGGCACATGAGCTTTGAAGTATGTTCCTTGCTCAGTTCCGAGTTTGATACCGTTTGTTCTAAATCAAAATTAGCAGATCACAGCTTTACTTTTGAACCACAAGAGCACTGCAATGCTGTAAACCAGTGTACTCCAACCTTGGGTCCCCAGATGTTTTTGGCCTACAACTCCCAGCATGCCCCAGCCAGCTACGCTGGCTGGGGCATGCTGGGAGTTGTAGGCCAAAAACATCTGGGGACCCAAGGTTGGAGCACACGGCTATAAATGGAGAAGCAACAATAAAAATACTTCTTGAAACTGACTGTACCTTGTCACACGTACCATCCTGAGAGCCGGATACTTTCCTTTTTGCCAGGCTGTTCCTTACGAGAGACCTGAAATATGGAATCTGCCAGAGAAAAAGTCACCTTGAACGTCGGGGGAATCCGCTACGAGACGTACGCCAGCACTCTCAGGGCTTTCCCCGGAACCAAGCTCTGCCGCCTGACGGAGCCCCAGGCCTCCGGCACATGTGACTACGACCCCCGCGTCAAAGAGTTCTTCTTCGACCGAAACGCCGCCGTCTTCGATGGGGTGCTGAACTATTATAGGACCAAACATCTCCACTGTCCCGAAGAGGTCTGCAAGTCTGTCTTTGAGCAGGAGCTGGCGTTCTGGGAGGTGCGCGACGCGCCCTTGGCTCCCTGTTGTCGGCAGAAGCTGAATAATGCAGAGAGCCAGCAGGAAGAGTGCAGCATCTTCTGGGATGATGAGGACAGATGTGCGGATGATCAGGGCCTCCTGGCCCAAAGGGAAGGAAGCAGTAACAGCTGGAGGATGCGATGGCAGCCCAGAATCTGGCCGCTCTTTCAAGAACCTTGTTCCAGTTTTCAAGCTAAGGTAACTAGGGGGGCTTCTTTAGAACTATAAAAGTTAACATGCACCTCAGGCAACGTCAGAAACAGGACTCCTTGCCTCAAAGATTCCGGGGGCGGGGGGAGCAAGTCAGGAAAGAGAAGAGGTATCGCCCATCACCCAGTGCTGCAACAAATCCCTTCACTCACATTCTCCTCCCAGCTCCAGTAGAAACTGGGACCTTAAGGTGGTGGTGGGGTAACTATAAGCGATCGGTCGGCATGGTGGACCGCATGTCAGACTGCAGCACATAGGTTCATCTGGCACAAGGTAACCTGTTCTTCTCAGCATCAGTTTCCCTGCCTCTAAAATGGGCACAATAATGGGGTTGTTGTGAAGGCAAACAAACTATACAAAGAGTAAATATTTTTGTTGGTTAAAAGTGCTGCATAAATTATTACTGGGGATAGTAATTGTGATGTGGTCTAGAGGACTTCTGGCAGCTGTTCTTTCTTTCGCTCCTATTACTTCTGCTGCATAATTTCTTTTGATTCTGCTACGAGGCGGGAGAAGGAAAGAAACTATGTGGAACACAACACTGAAACTCTCGCACACACACCAGCTACCAGAAGTCCTGCCTGGCTCCCATCTGGCTTAAGGGAGTTCACAAAACACCATCCTCAGAACTTCAGAGTGCTGAATTCTGTGTTAGAAATCAAATCACGTGGTTGCCCCATGAAATCACGGAGCCCTCTCCTTAACTCAGATAATTTCTCTCGGCGAGTTATGCGCACGAGGCTGATAGAGGGAGCAGTTCCTTCTTTGTGAGAATCTATTGCATGGGCAGGGATAGAAACAGGACTCGTGCCATGATGAAATGCTCACGAATAAACTTGGTGATACAGCCGAACTTTCTCCTTCTCTCTCTCCCTCCACAGTGCCTGGCTGCTGCTTCACTCCTCTTCAATATTGGCATATGCATCCTTTTTATAGTGAAGACTCACATACAAATCTATTACGTTCCTATTCACCACCTTGGCAGTTACTATGAAAACGATACGACGGCCTACCACCATGAGGTTTTACATTCATTTTACAAAAGATTCCTTTACCTCCTCCATCTGGAGCTTTTCTGTGTCCTCTGGTTCATGCTTGAGTTTTCCATGCGACTCACATTCTGCCCGGACAAAAAGAAATTCTTTGTGAACCCTCTGAACATGGCCGATCTCCTCTCCTTGTTTCCAGTTTACATCGAGCTCTTCTCAGTTGGGCATCCCAAAGTCAATTACAGTCTAGTATGCTGGTTGGGCTTGTTTCGGGTGCTGTATTTCCTCAAACTCCTGAAGATACTCAAGCTTGTGGAGACCCCTCTGATGTTCAGAGTCCTGTCCTACACATTCAGGTCCATCCTAAGAGAGATTGTCATCCTTCTGATGATTTTTGCCTTTGAGATCCTTTTCTTTGGCACCCTCTGCTTTTATGCAGAGTTCATTGGAAATCATACTGAAACATTTTTCAATGATATCCTCTCTTCCTTTTGGTGGGCGGTGATCACCTTGACCACCGTGGGCTATGGAGATATGTACCCTGTCTATCTGTTCAGCCAAGTGATAGGAGCCTGCACTGCGGTGTGTGGGGTGCTCACCATTATCATTCCAATCCCAATCTTTTTCATCAAGTTCAAGGGCTATTATGATGCCGCTGTAATCAAGGAGAAGAAGAAGAGGATGAAGAAACAAATGCCAACACTGCCATCCTGAGAACTCCAGAGCGCCACATTTCCAACTCTCTGTGGGGAAAAGAAACATGCTTCCAAATAGCTCAGCCCACACTGCAAAAGATTCTGCTTTCTTGACTGTCCCTTCCCATCTGAGCAGCGTATGCCTCCGGCATGTCCCTCTTGCTTGAGCAAGTCTCCACCTGCACATGTATTCATACAGACCCAACCTGAAAGAGACCTTCGTGCTCATGATGTTTCTTTCTTGTCAAACCCTTTTGAAAGTTTCTTGCCTTCTCCAAACTCTGGCTGGCACGCAGCCTCACTCCCAACATAGATGGCCAGAGTTTCTAGGCTGTAATGAGTGCTTTTGGTCTCCTTTACAACTCTGAGCCATGGACAGGACATGCATCGTGTGTGTGTGTGTGTGTGTGTGTGTGTGTGTGTGTGCGCACACGCATGAGAGAGAGAGAGAGAGAGAGAGAGAGAGAGAGAGAGAGAGAGAGAGAGATTTTAGTTGGTCCCAATGAAGGGATTGTTTTATTGTGGGTCCTGAATTGTTCCTAATGGACCAACATGGTTTCCTAGGCTTTTTATATATCCCTTCAGTATGCCACGCCAGGGGTTTGAGGTTTGTGCAGTAGTGTGTGGCAATATGTTACTATTATTTTTTCCAGGTGCCGGGCCTGACTGTTTTATCAAGTCCAAGAATAGCTATTCTGTCACATTAACCAAAGAGAAAATGAATAAGAGCTAACAGTATTTTATTTATGTGTTTGAAAAGGTAGTATAAACCTTTTGGGAGCCAGTGTGGCGTAGTGGTGAGAGTGTTGCACTGGGACTCGGGAGATCCAGGTTCTATTCTCTGCTCGGCCATGAAACTCACTGGGTGACTTTGGGCCACTCACTGACTCTCAGCCTAACCTACCTCACAGGGTTGTTGTGAGGATAAAATGGAGAGGAGGAGGATTATGTAAGCCGCCTTGGGTTCCTTGCAGGAAAAAAGGTGGGGTATAAATATAATAAATAAATAAATAAATAAAATAAACCACTTTTCCAAATAGTGCCTAACAATATAAGGAAAACACAACCAGTATAACAATATACTGTAAGCATTTAAAAAAACAGTGTATAAAAGCCAACAATAACATCGACAACATTATCCTAGATGCATAAAATGCAAGCACAACCACAGTACCCACAAATTTAGATGGCAGAGGAAAAAGCAAATTGATATTGTGCCATAAGAACACAGACCCATGCTGGAGCAGACCAAAGGCCTGTCTCGCTGTTTCAGCATTCTGTTCTCATGGTGGTCAGCCAGCTGCATGTGGTTTTTTTTTTTTATGCCCCAGCTCCCAAAGGTGTTGCAGCTGGGAGTGGGGTGGCACTTTGCTGGGCCTGAGTCTGCAAGGAGGCCAGTCAGAAGTCCCACAGGTGAGGTTAGACCCCAGCAAAGCAGTAACAGCAGCATTGGATCAAACTTGCTTTGCAACGCTGTAGAGCTTCCTCCCCTTGGCAGATGCGATGGAGAATGTCCCAGGTCAGCAATGGCCAGGGAGTGGAACAGGAGTCCCCCAGCACCACCTTCTGGGTCCGCCCCTCCAGGAAGGAACGGAGCCACTGTAGAACAGTGCCTCCAAGTCCCATCCCAGCGAGGAGGCCAAGAAGGATACCATGGTCGATGGTATCGAAAGTCGCTGAGAGGTCCAGCAGAACCAACAGGGACACACTCCCCCTATCTAGTTTCCGGCAGAGGTCATCTACCAAGGTGACCAAAGCTGTTTCTGTCCCATAACCAGGTCTGAAGCCAGATTGAAATGGATCTAGATAATCCGCCTCATCCAGGAATCCCTGGAGTTGGGAGGCCACCATGTACTCCAATAACTTGCCCAGAAATGGAATATTGGAGACTGGCTGGTAATTATCTACTATTGTGGGGCTCAGGGAGGGCTTTTTCAACAGAGGTCTCACCACCGCCTCCTTCAGGCAGGCTGGAACCCTGCCTTGTCAAAAGGAGGCATCAACCACTCCCCTGACCCACTCAGTCAGTCCCACTCTGGCTGCCTTTATGAGCCAAGAAGGGCAAGAATCTCGAACACACGTGGTGGCTCTCTCACCTCTCCAAGGATCCTGTCCACATCCTCAGGCCGTACAAATTGAAAAGTATCCAATAACACCAGACAAGCAGGAGCCAAAGTTACACCCACTGGGTCTGTATCAACTATAGCGTCCAAGTCAGAGCAGATCTGAGTGACTTTGTCTGCAAAGCGCTGAGCAAATTGTTCGCAGCAGGCTGTCGAAAGGTCTGAGTTCTCCTCTTGCAGTTTGGTGTGTAAAAGAAAGACCCCTGACCACCCAAAACAGCTCTGCAGGGAGGCTCTTTACAGATGCAATAGTGGCAGAGAAAAATATTTGTTTTGCTGCCCATATTGCCACAGACTGGGCAAATACAAACAGATAGACCTACAAATAGGCTCTAGCCTGTGTTCGATCAGATTCACCCCGAGTTTTCCGCCAATGTCGTTCTAGTTGCCATCTCACTTGTTTCATTGCCGCCTCCCCGTCAGCTCGCTAGAAAACTGGGGTGCTGGTGTGGCTCGCTAGGGATGTAGCCGAGCAGCCTATCAGACAGGAGCAAGGCCCGAACTGGGCCTGCTCATGTCCGACGGGCTGCTCGGCCACCCCCGCGGGCTTTACCTGGAGAGCCTTCCTTCCCTGTCCGATGGGTCCCGTCGCGTCACTTCCCGCGTGGAGGAAGTGATGCGACGGGACCCTGCTCCGTCGCACTGGACCCCCGCGCTCTGTTTTTGGCGGGGGAAACCAGGGCAACAGGGCTGTTTAAGCCCTGTTGCCCTGGTTCCTCCCGCCAAAACAGAGCGCGGGCGGGGGTCCAGTGCGATGGAGCAGTGGCTCCGGCAGAGGCGACGTGCAGGACCAGGTAGGCGGGGGGGGGGTCCTGGCGGCAGCGTCGGGGGCGAGGGGGTCTGGCGGCGGTAGGGGGGGTATGCACGGGGGGTTTTCTCCGGCAGCGGCTCGAGCAGTGCGGAGAATGCTCCGCGCCAGCTCTGAAGAGCGAGATCGGGCCACCGCCGCTTGCGGGGGGCCGAGCCCGGAGCGAGCCTCCAGCCGACTCCAGGCTTGGCCCCACCACTAGGCTCCACTTCATGAGAGAGGATGCTCAGGAGTGATTGTGTCCACTGCCCTGGTCATCATTTCTCTATTCCAGAGATCAGCCAGGGCTTCGATAGAATCGCCTGCTGAGGCAGCAGAGAAATCCACAAGAGCCATCAGGAAACCATTCGGATCCATCAGCCTCCTGGGGTGGACCATCTTAATCGACCCTCCACCCCTGCAGAGGTTCCGAGCACCAGCAAGTCTAAACCCCACCAGATAGTGATCTGTCCATGACAATGGAACTACAGAGAGTTCCTCCACTCTCAGATCACTATCACCCCGTCCAGCACAGAACACGAGGTCCAGAGTGTGCCCAGCAACATGGGTGGGGCCAAATACTATTTGGGACAGACCCATGGTTGTCATGGCGGACAAGAATTCCTGAGCCACTCCTGACAGGGCAGTCTCAGCATGGATATTGAAATCTCCCAGCACCAACCCCGAGACTACCCCAGCTAGCTCAGGAAGGGAGACTGTTGAGCAGTGGGGGGGACTGGTACACCAACAGAATCCCTGTTCTGTCCAGGGCACCCACCTTCAAATACACAGACTCGAACCCAGCAGACTGTGGGATAGGGCACCTGGTCAGGGGGACAGAATCCTGATGGACAACTGCCACTCCAGCCCCCAGGTCTTGCCTGCTGCTGGACAGAGAACCCTGGAGGGCAGAGGTGAGAGAGATCCCCCCCCCAACTTCATCCAACCAGGTCTCTGTAATGCAGGTCAGGTCGGCATGCTCATCCAGGATCAAGTCCTGGATATCGGTTGTTTTACCCCTCACCAACCGACCGGGCATTCATCAGCAGCAGTTTCAACCCAGGGGGGTCCGTTGCCAGGGCCATCCAGGTCATCTCAGTTGGTTGGTTGGCACACTCTGGACCTCGTGTTCTATGCTGGATGGGGTGATAGTGATCTGATTGTGGAGGAACTCTCTGTAGTTCTGTTGTCATGGATAGATCACTACCTGTTGGGGTTTAGACTTGCTGGCGCTCGGAACCTCTGCAGGGGTGGAGGGCCGATTAAGATGGTCCACCCCAGGAGATGGTTATTTGACACCCAACTCTATTTCTCCTTTCCACCTAATTCCAACGAAGCTGTTGCTGTGCTAAACCGGTATCTGTCAGCAGTAATGGACTGGATGAGGGCAAATAAATTGAAGCTTAATCCAGACAAGACAGAGGTGCTCCTGGTCAGTTGGAAGGCAGATCAAGGAATAGGGATTCAGTTTATGTTGGATGGGGTTACACTCCCCCTGAAGACACAGGTTCGCAGCTTGGGTGTACTTCTGGATTCAGCCCTGAACCTGGATGGCCAGGTTTCGGCATTTGCACAGTTAAAGCCAGTGCGCCAGCTGCACCTGTTCCTGGAGATGTCTGATTTGGCCACAGTGACACATGCCTTAGTTGCATCCTGTTTGGATTACTGAAGAGTGTTCGGAAACTTCAGCTGGTTGAAAGAGCTGCTGCCAGACTGCTGACTGGGGCTGGCTACAAGGAGCACACAACTCCTCTGTTACAACAGCTTCACTGGCTCCCAGTCTGTTTCCGGGCACAATTCAAAGTGCTGGTCATGACCTATAATAAAGCCCTATAAGGCTCGGGTCCAGGTTATCTGAAAGACCGTATTCTCCCTTATGAGCCTGCCCGTACCCGGAGATCTTCAGGGGAGGCCCTTCTCTTAGTTCCGCCACCATCTCAGGCACGCCTGGCAGGAACGCAGCAGAGGGCCTTCTCGGTGGCTGCCCCAACACTCTGGAATTCCCTTCCCAGGGAGGCTAGAATGGCGCCCTCCTTGGAATGCTTCCGGAGACAGGCAACAATTTTTTTGTTCCGGCAGGCCTTTGGGAATAGTCTGGACCTGTGAGAATGCGATGGATTATCGCTGTTTATATTGTTATTGCTGTTTTAATTATGATATTTTAATATTATAGATGGCTTATGTGGAGAAAGCCTGACACGAGTATACATGTACACGCACACACCAGTCTCCGTCCTCCAGGGGAGGGGGGCGAGAAGGGGAGATTGGGTTACAGGGAAGCAGCCAGACAGACCGGCATTCCAGCAATGGAGGATCTCGCTTGTAATCCACAAAACCCAGGAAAGGACCATCAAGACCATCAACCTAACAGGGCAGTCTCAAAGAGCTGTAAAGTATCCAATACGTCACCTTCTTCCCGGGCAGGAATAAGCCCACCTGACACGAAGGGGCAGGCAATAGCCCCACCTGACCTAAGGGGCGGGAGAGCGGGAAACACAGAGGTAGAAAACCCCTCTCCCCTCCTTTTGTTGGTTGTTGGGAACCCAGGGTACTTTTGAGTACGAACCACCCTCCAGCAGCGGCTGGAGTAAGCTGTTTCCTTCCCCGGATCGGACAGACCCGGAGTTAGGCTGAAACTGACTAGCGTGACGTCTCTGATCTAAGGTAACTGACTAATCCAAATGCGCTAGCCTGGGAGCCTGTCATTGATAAACTTAAAGGTCACGTCAGGTCTTATTGACGTTGTAGTATTTCCTAGAAAGCTGTTAGTTCCGCTCCATATCCTGTGTAAATAAATAAAGGCCTTATTTGGCAGTTCAAAGGCTGAGTTTCCTTTTGTTTGCAAGAAACCTCTTAGGTGGTTTCTTTCGCTTGTACAGGTTGTAACGCTGCACTGGTTAACCCGTTAAGCGCCGAACTCACGCAAAGGATCCAGGTGCTGATCCTTCACATGGTGGCAGACAACGGGACAATTGGAAACTATAGTTAACGGACGGAACTAACAGGGTCTAGGGCAGGCTAGCGGATTGCTGGGAAGTAGTCAGGAAAAAGCAAAATGAATAGCCTTAGCCAGGAACAACTAGAGCTAGGGAGCAGTCCAGAGACCCCAAGAAGAGAGGAGAGCCAGGTCTCCACAATGGAGTGGAGTGGACTGTGCGGCCGAAGACTAAACACCAAGAGGGGGAGGGAGCCCCCTCATCCTTGCTGGCGGGGCAGGGACCCAAACAGTGGGGCCGCCCCAGCTTAACAAGCAGCCTCAGGAGAGGTGACAGGATAGACCCTGGGTTGGAGGAGGACCTCGACGGAGGGGTTGCTGGTGGAGCCATAGGAGGGGAAGATTGGGATGCTCTCTTCCCCAACCTGAATTGGCAACAGACCAGGGAGGTGATGCGACATCAGCAGGAGATGATCAAGCATCAGCAAGCGGTGCTACAGATGCAGCTGGAATTGGCGAGGCTGACCGCGGGCACCGGAGGGGGGGGATCCACTGCACCCCAGAGCGGGAGCACTCCGACCCCCAAATGGGACAGGAAACAGTTTCCCACCTACAAATCTGGGCAGGATGTGTTGATCTTTTTCACACTGTTTGAAGCCGCCTGCCAGGAACAAAGGGTGCCGGACAATTTAAGGATGTCTGCCTTGCGGACACAGGTCAGCGGGGAGCTGGCCGATCTCTTAGGCATTCATACCCAAACTGCCCCCTTGGACTATGCTGCATTCAAGGAAGCTGTGAGGGAGCATTTTGCCCTCACAGCAGAACACTGTCGCCGTAAATTCCGTTACGGGCAGCCCTCCCCAGGGGACACGTATGCCTCCTGGATGGCGCATTTGGGGCAGGTTTGGGATGCATGGATCGGGGCTACCGGGAGGACCACCTTGGCAGAGGTACAGGAGCTCCTGATCCAGGAACAGTTCTGTGCCACTATTCCGGAGGATTTGGCCACGGCCGTGTGAGACCGGGATCCCCCAAACTGTCGGGAAATGGGCAAACTGGCGGATCAGATGGGGCTGTATCGGCAGCCCAAGGGAGGCAAGGGGGGCAATCCCAGTTGGAACGGGGCCAGAGGGGGCGCGGAGAAGGGCAACCCCAGACCTCGGGAGGGAACCCCAAGTAAGCCCAAGGAGAGCCCCAACACCAGCACCAGTGGCTGTTTTTATTGTAAAGAATTGGGTCACCTCAAGAGAAGTTGACTCAAACTCCTCGCGAAGAACCGCAACCCCAAAACAAACCCAGGCAAAGTGGGAAGGGTGCTCGCTCCCGAGACCCGGCAGCCGGAGGAACAGGAGGAAGACCAGCAGTCGGTCTCATCCCTGGAGGAAGAAACAGAGGATGCAGCACAGCCCCTGTTAAGCGGAGGACAGCATTCCCTTGGGGCCATCTCACAAGTATCTCTGATGAAAATTGCATCTCCGGAGCAACTGCGTTGGAGCCAGAACAAATTCTGTGAGTCCATCTCTGTGAACAATGTTTCCCATGTGGGGTATAGGGACACCGGGGCGGACATTACTGCTTTACCTCGGAGTAAGGTAAAGAAGAGCCAGATGCTAAAAGGGCGCACCTGCGCCATAAAACCTTATAACTCTCCCAACATAGCTGTACCCCTCGCCCGGGTTTGGGTCAAGTACAGGGGATGGGAAGGGGAGCTGGATGTCATAGTGCATGGGAAGCAAGAGTGGGGGATCATTATTGGGAACGACATAGCGTTCCGGGCTGCCCAGGTCAAGGTGGGGGTAGTGACACGTCGTCAAGCCAGACAAGCCCCTGCCCTGCAGCCTCCCAGTTCCCCGACTCTCAAACCCAGTCGCGCTAAAGCGGCACCGGCAGTCAAACGTTCGTTGCCGCCTCCCCCGGCTCTGGTTAAGGAGGATAGCCAAGGGGGGTTCGCCCCAATGGCCCGAGATTTTGGAACTCAAAAGGCTTTCCAGGAAGAACAGCGGCATGACCCGTCCCTCCAAGAATGCCGGGATCGGGCCGGCCAAGCATGTGGGGCAGTAGAGAGGTTCTTGTGGGAAGCGGGGGGCCTTTACAGGGAGTTTAGCCCAAAAACGGAACTTGGTCTCCAGTCACGAAAGAGGCAATTAGTTGTGCCCTCCAAGTATCGCCAGGCTGTACTGCAGTTAGCCCATGATGTAGCCTGGGGGGGGGGCACTTGGGACAAAAGCGGACACTTGCCAGAGTGACAGAAGGTTTTTACTGGCCCATGGTGGCGAACCAAGTCAACGAGTACTGTCGGTCCTGTGATGTCTGTCAGCGGGTGGGACACAACCGGGACCACCCGAAAGCCCCCCTTCAACCCCTACCCATAGTGGGCACCCCCTTTGAGAGAATAGGGTTGGACATTGTGGGACCCTTGAATCCCCCCACCAAGACGGGGAAGAAGTTCATACTGACTGTCGTTGACTTTGCCACTCGTTATGCCGAGGCTTTTGCCCTAGCCTCCATCTCTGCTACTAGCCTGGCTAAGACTCTCCTCTCTCTTTTTGCCCGCTTAGGAATGCCCCGCACGGTGGTTTCGGACTGTGGCACGGGATTCGTGTCCAAATTGTTTAAAAAGATGTGGGAATTGGGGGGTGTGGAGCACCTAACTTCGGTGCCCTATCATCATGAGACTAATGGGCTGGTGGAGCGGTTCAACCAGACTTTGGAAAAAATGATCCGAGCCTACGCGGCTAAGCATCCCGGGACTTGGGATCAAGCGCTCCCCTACCTGTTGTTTGCATACCGGGACTCCCCCCAGGAGAGCCTGGGATTCTCCCCCAACGAGTTGATGTTTGGGAGGGAACTAAGGGGACCTTTGGCCCTTTTGTGGGCGGAATGGGAGGGGGTTGCAGCAGAACCTTCCATGCCGGTTCATGCCTTCATGCAACATCTTCAAACTGTCCTTCGGGAGGTGCGAGAGGCGGCGCAGCAGCACCTCGGAGCAGCGCAGCAACGGCAGAGCGCGTGGTACAACCGGACGGCCGTGCCACGGACTTTTGAAGTGGGGGACCAAGTGCTGGTACTGCGCCCCCTGAAAACGGACAAATTGTGTTTAAAATGGGAGGGCCCGGGGACCGTGATTGGAAGGTCGGGGGAGGTTAACTATCAAGTGGCTTTCCCGGGACAGCCGGGAAAGCAAAAGGTATTTCATGTAAATATGTTAAAATTGTATGTGGGACGGGGAACGAAGGTAGGGGGCATACACGGATGTGTAGAACAAGAAACCTCTGACGGGGACTTGTTGGCAGAATGGGGGGTAGGGGGAGGGTTGGATGAGATCCAATTCGTCGCCCTCCCTGTCCGAACAGCAGCAGAGACAAATTACCCAGGTCCTAGAAGACTTCCAGCCCATGTTTTCCGACCGCCCGGGATGCACTACTCTCGTGCAACATACCATCGAGACGGGGAATAGCCCCCCTATACAGTCCCTACCCTACCGGGTGGTGGGGCCCCATGCCCAGGTCATTGCAGACGAAATCCAAGCCATGTTAGATCTTGGAGTCATTGTGCCCAGCTCTAGCCCCTGGTCCTCTCCGATAGTGTTAGTAGCCAAGAAGGATGGGGGGGTTCGGTTCTGTGTAGATTATCGGAAGATTAACAAAGTGACTGTCCCTGATCCCTACCCCATCCCAAACATGAATGTGTTGTTGGAACGGTTAGGGGGGGCCAAGTACATCACTACCCTGGATCTGACCAAAGGTTATTGGCAAGTTCCCCTCGATCCGGATGCTGCGTTGAAATCCGCATTAGTGACCCATCTAGGGTTGTTTCAGTTCACCACCCTGCCATTCGGGGTCCAGAACGGTCCGGCTACCTTCCAATGGCTGGTAAATGGGATGCTAAATGGGTTGGGGGAGTTCGCCTGTGCGTACTTAGATGATATAGCCATTTTCAGCTCCACCTGGGAACAGCATTTGCAGCATATCCGCCAAGTATTTCAGAGGATTCAGGAAGCGGGGCTGACTGTGAAGGCTAAGAAGTGTCAGGTTGGGCGGGGGGAGGTAGAGTATCTAGGGCATAGGGTGGGGGGAGGTAGTGTCAAGCCCCTGGAGGCAAAGATCGAGTCGATCCGCACCTGGCCCCAGCCCCAGACGAAGAAACAGGTGCAAGCCTTTTTAGTGCTGGCTGGCTACTATCGTAAATTTGTGCCCCACTTGAGCCAGCTAGCCGCCCCTCTGACGGATTTGTGTAAAAAGCGGCAGCCCGTCAAAGTCCAGTGGTCAGCCGCTTGCCAGGCAGCGTTCAAAGGATTGAAGGCCAGCTGGATGGCAGCCCCTGTGCTGCCAGCGCCTGACTTCGAAGCCCCCTCTGTCCTGCAGACGGATGCCTCAGAAGCGGGAATGGGGGCCGTCTTGCTGCAGGAATGGCCAGGGCAAGGGCTATGCCCTGTCGCCTACTTGAGTAAAAAGCTTTTGCCCCGGGAGCGGAACTTGGCCACTGTCGAAAAGGAATGTTTGGCAATAGTGTGAGCAGTGACCAAGCTTCGCCCCTACCTTTGGGGACGCCGGTTCTTGTTGCAGACCGACCATTCCCCCTTGTGTTGGTTGGACAGGGTGAAAGGATCCAACCAGAAGTTACTGCGGTGGAGCTTAGCCCTGCAAGATTTTGATTTTTCAGTGGAACACATCAAGGGCAAGGACAACATCGTGGCAGATGGGTTGTCCCGGGCTTTCTCAGTGGGAGACAGTTAGATAGGGATTGGGGTGGTGGGCCCCAATGCCATCTTTCTTCAAAGGGAAGGGTGTGGAGAAAGCCTGACACGAGTATACATGTACACGCACACACCAGTCTCCGTCCTCCAGGGGAGGGGGGCGAGAAGGGGAGATTGGGTTACAGGGAAGCAGCCAGACAGACCGGCATTCCAGCAATGGAGGATCTCGCTTGTAATCCACAAAACCCAGGAAAGGACCATCAAGACCATCAACCTAACAGGGCAGTCTCAAAGAGCTGTAAAGTATCCAATACGTCACCTTCTTCCCGGGCAGGAATAAGCCCACCTGACATGAAGGGGCAGGCAATAGCCCCACCTGACCTAAGGGGCGGGAGAGCGGGAAACACAGAGGTAGAAAACCCCTCTCCCCTCCTTTTGTTGGTTGTTGGGAACCCAGGGTACTTTTGAGTACGAACCACCCTCCAGCAGCAGCTGGAGTAAGCTGTTTCCTTCCCCAGATCGGACAGACCCGGAGTTAGGCTGAAACTGACTAGCATGATGTCTCTGATCTAAGGTAACTGACTAATCCAAATGCGCTAGCCTGGGAGCCTGTCATTGATAAACTTAAAGGTCACGTCAGGTCTTATTGACGTTGTAGTATTTCCTAGAAAGCTGTTAGTTCCGCTCCATATCCTGTGTAAATAAATAAAAGCCTTATTTGGCAGTTCAAAGGCTGAGTTTCCTTTTGTTTGCAAGAAACCTCTTAGGTGGTTTCTTTCGCTTGTACGGGCTGTAACGCTGCACTGGTTAACCCGTTAAGCGCCGAACTCACGCAAAGGATCCAGGTGCTGATCCTTCACAGTTTAATTATATTTTTAGCTTTTGTATATTTCTATTTATATGTTTTAATTGTACAAGTTTTAATGTTGTAAAACCGAGTCCCAGTACTGGGGGAAAGGCAGGAAATAAATAAATATGTGGTGGACCGAACCTGGTCCGTTGCGCGGGTTCGGTACCTTAGGGGTTAACCGGCACTGAAGTCTGCCCAGTATGAGGCTGTCAAAACCTTTACTCCCAGCCGTGAGTGAAATTGACAGAGAGCCCCCTCCAGAACACAGGGAAGCAACAATCTAGTCAGTTTCAGAAAAGTTTAATGGAGCCGAACTAATAGACCACAGGAATTTCACAGTATAAACAGAACAGTCAATATCAATAGAGAAACGGAAGTATTCAATTTGCTTTCTAGGTAGCTTTGCTCGAAAACAGAATGTTACCTGGCACCAGAGACTCTGACTCTGAATTCTAGTGTAGCGGTTCGCTTTGCCGATCGCCGGGCATCCTGCCCGGGGTGGGAAGTTGCTTGGTCGTAGCCGAAGCTAGCGACCTATGCAAGCCTGCACCGTGTTCCCAACAACCCTTTGTTCTTTGGCACGTAGCTTTTCTACCCTTCCTCGCCCCCTCCCCGCCCTTGATGACCAGGTGGGCTGGTATTTCCATGGTACTTTTGGGTACTTTGCAGCTCTTCAAGACTGCGCTCCCCCCCACCTCCGGAATCTCATGCTCTTCCTTGCGGGAAGTGTAAATGTGTCCCATTGAAGGTATGCAGATGTGGCAGTGGCAGATGTGTAACCGGTCTGCCCAGAATTGTGTCTCCTGTGCCCTGGGTGGGGATTATGCAGACAGAGGGGTGGCAGCGGAAAAAGGGGGAAACATGTCAGGGTTCAGTGAGTCAGGGTTCAGCAGTGTGCTCAGGCTTTCTCTCCACAAAATATGATGATGATGATGATGATGATGATGATGATGATGATGATGATGATGATGATGATGATGATGTGGAAAGCCCACAAATGGGACATGAGTGCAACAGCACCCCCCACTCGTGTTCCCCAGCAACTGGTATACAGAGGCATACTCTGTCACTTGTCTGGAAACCCAAACATACCCATGCCCACACTTACACACACACACACACACACACACACACACACACACCTCAAGATCAGGGGAAGGAGTACAAAGCCCCATCATTTTACTGTGGCTAAGCCCCACACCATTAGCTCATTCAAGGGAACCTCTACTGGTGCCAATATCAGTAGGTGATCACTCGTGACCGAGTAAGATTGTCTTCCAGGATAAAATTACAAAAATAAAATTATATAAAGAGGAAATTGTAAAAAATTGTGTAGACTCTAGCGATGGGTCCGTAACTGACTGTGGAGGCCAATTCTAGATCCACACAGCTTCCCACAGTGAGGACACAGGTTACCAGATGGAAGATTGTCCTGTAAAGGATTCATTTGACGTGCTTTTTGCTTAGCACGTTTCTCCCTTTCACCTTGCACTCGGGCTTCTTCAAAGTCCATGGAAGCTTTGTGAAAGGCCAACCTTCAGTTAGAGCGTTCATGGGCCAGAACTTCCCAGTTTTCAATGTTTATATTGCATTTTTTAAAGATTAGCCTTAAGAACATCTTGAAACCTCTTATACTGACCACCAATATTCCACTTTCCATCCTTGAGTTGGGAATAAAGTAACTACTTTGGGAGACGGCAGTCAGACATTCGAACAACATGACCGGTCCACTGAAGTTGGCGTTTGTGGAGGAAGGGGGGGCTGGCTGACCCGCCACAACCCACCCTTTCCTACCCCAAAGGACCCAAGACCCCCAGAGATCTCAAGGTACCAGACTGCCAAGCAATCCTACTTGAATCTCTGTTCAGGGACTTGCCTTTATGACTGTAACCTGGATTTAGTTGCTGGAACCACAGAGCAATCCACAAACACCATGTGGGGTAAAAAACCAAAAGAAGGTTTATTCAGGTAGCATTTTACAACAACCAATAGGGAAATGAGAGAAGCACAAAATAGAGAGAGACACTTTGGTACAAAGTAATTGTGGGAGAAAGCCAACCTAAGCCCCCTTTCTGACACACACACACTCACCAAGGTGGGGGGAAGGAGACCCAGGGGGGGGAGACAGCCAGTCTCCACAGAGACCAAAGGGGACAAACAACATCTGAATAGAATCACCCCAGGGGGGAAAGACAGGAAGCATCGCCAGGTTCGTCAATGCTCTCGTATATCAGCCCCATCTACATAATACTTGAATACCTCGCCAGAGCAGACACTTCAGCACCCATAAGAAAGGACCATTCAACACCACAGGATGGGACCATTAAGCAAGTGGCTTCAAAGGGACCCCACCCCACAGGGGGAAGGCGTCACCCCACCTGACCCAAAAGGCCGCCCCTCAGGGAGGGTGGCAACCCACCTGATTGGCAACCCACCTGATTACGGAAGGAGGGGCTACCTGAAACACCAAGGTATAAAACACCCTGCGCAAGGGAACTGAGTTGTTGGACCTGATCAGCAATCTTGCCCCATGCTTGGGGTAAGGGAACGAAGGGATCGGCAACCCCGGGTAGCAGCACCCGGCGTGCTCCAGCTAGCTGAAATCACTGGACCCCCAGGAAACCAAGCTGAAATCACTGGCCGCTTGGGTTGACCGGACCCCCCAGGAAACCAAGCTGAAATCACTCACAAGCCGCTTGGGTAGACCGGACCTCCGCCGGGAACCCAGCTAGCCGCTTGGGTAGACCGGACCTCCGCCGGGAACCCAGCTAGCAGCATGCGGTTGACCGGGCCTCTGCTGGAGCCCGAGCTGAACTAACTAGCTGAGAGCCCTGAAATCATGGTGTCCTTGAGACTTCTTGCTTGCTACTTTGTACCGTACTGATAAGCTGTATTGCTGGCGTGTGTCTGGGTTTGTGAAGGTGATTTTGTAAATAAACTTGTTTTATAAAAGATACTTTTGTGGCTATAAGTTATCCCTTTGTTCTGGGCTAAGGGTGATAGTCGCTGGGGACCTCGGAGAAGGCCCGCCCTAGGACTCGCTACCCCCTTAGCATTGAACCCGCGCAGAAGACCAGGTTGTCGGTCTTCCACTGTAATAGAGCTACAAAAATAACAAAACCTGATTCTTTATATCTCCCAGGCACACACTCTGTTACCTGGGGGTCAGTTCTCTTCAGGGTTGGATCCAGCACAGCCTTGCCGCCTGGGGGACTACTTCACCTACCCGAAGGTCCGAGATGGGTAGCCCTCCACAAGGCTTGCCTTTACCAAAGCCCTCATTCAGCTAATTTCACCAGGAGCTACCTGGGGTCGGATCCTGAGGCCACCCGAAGGCTTGGGCCTCTGCTTGGCTTGCCGCCATTGCTCCAACAGCAACCATGCGATGACCCAAAGACAAAGACACAAAGGCTACACTTTGGGAATATACCTTTCCCCCCTCCCCCCTCCTTCCTATAGCTCCGCTGCCTCCAGCCAATCAGGATGAACTTCACCTGGCCAGGCAGGGAGGGGAACTCATGACTCATGACATTTGCATTTGAAAGCTGGGTCACTGTAGACTTTGGGACGGACGCCCCCCGCCCCCCCAGCCTTTAGCCAGTTCACACATGAGGGTGTGTGTGTGTGTGTGTGTGTGTGTATGTGTGCATGTAGGAACCCCCAAAGGCTCTTTCCTTCACAGCGTTGAAGGATCATTGTTTCAACACTAGTAGTCTTTGCTTCTTCCAGTACACTGACATTTGTTCGCCTATCTTCCCAAGTAATTCGCAGGATTTTCCGGAGGGAACATTGATGAATTTTTTCAAGGAGGTGGCACCTCTACTGGGGCCAATATACATGGCTCATTATAAAGTAACATAAATGACAGGGCAAGGGCCCTACAAGGGGAAAAACAGAGCCGGTTACAGAAATAGCCCCCTTTTTTATCCGTGTGCCTGCCCCACTCATAAAGCAGAAATTGGAGTCTAATTGTTTTACATCAAAAGAGGCACATGGGCAAAGAAAACCCAACATTCATAGCTGTGAAGAGGCCTCTTTGCACATGGGGAGGAGCGGGAACAAATGCTTTCCTGTAATTGTTGGAATATGTCAAGGAACAAGGAGCTACTTGGGACACTTGTGCCTTCTCACCAACCACCTTCATTTCAAGTTCTGGCTGCTGGGTCACCCTGAGCCCAAATGGCACTGGGAGCACAGATCTGGTCAAGGAAGATAGATGAGGCGCAGAACTATTATTTTCCTTTAAGGAGTGCAGATTAAAAAGTTGAGTGGTTCCTGCGAGGCATATAAGAACTGAACTATCCTCACGCTGAACACCTGAAATGGAGAATTGCTAAGCTTTTCCAGCTCTGTGGCAGCCTGGTGCCCTCAAGATGTTTTGTATTTCAACTCTCATTAGCCCCAGCCAGCATGACCAATGGTCAGGAATGCTGGGAGTTGTAGTCCAACACATCTGGAGGGCACCATGTTGGGGAAGGCTGCCATAGCAAGATCCTACGTTAACTTGTAATTCCTATTAGTTGCATTCACAAATAGGCGTGTTCATTCTTCTTAGACAAAGTTGCTACTAGGATGGGAGGTTTTGAACTGCACTGTTGCCATGGATCTGGCTTTGCAGTTCCTGCAGACCAAAAGGAGATGCAGAGGCCTTTCCCTTGCCATCTGCTGGTTGGCAACCTATTTTCCAACACACCCCATTGGCTGTTGTTCCCTGCTGGAACAGGACAGGATATATTGCAACACAGCTAATATAATGTTGCCTCTTCCTGGAACATGGTAGATTCCAGTGCTCTCTCCAATTTTTGCGCCTCTGTACAACACAGAAGGGGCCCCTACCCATTGGCAGCATCCTTGAATTAATGTTCAGTTTTAAATTGGCACATCTAGACCTCGGAAGGAGGCGGGAAGTTTTGGATTTAAGATACCTTTGTAGGTTTGTCTATCTTGCTAATCCTTGAATCTCTTGTTGACACACTGCTTGTTAGCTTGAATAAATACCACTGTTCATCCCATATCTTGCGTGCGTTTGTGAAGGGGAAAGTCTGCTACGCAGACATCCAAAATGGTGTCTCTGGTTTTCCTGGGTGGATATATAGAGATATTGGGTTGAATCCAGATTTGCACCAATGGGGCTTAAGTTAGTCATGACTCACATTAGACCCATTGATTTCAATGGGCCCGCTCTACATATGACTAAATCTGGATCTAACCCATCAATATAATCCTCTTAAGACCAGTGGATAAAAACATTTCCAGCAACAACCGGGACCTCATTAAAAAAAACAAAATGTTGCATAAATATTTATATACTAGAGCAGTGTTCTCCAACCTTGGGTCCCCAGATGTTTTTGGCCTACAACTCCCAGCATGCTGGGAGTTGTAGGCCAAAAACATCTGGGGACCCAAGGTTGGAGAACACTGCCCTGTATCCTCACACATTTATTTCTGTTTATATCTGAATGCAGCTCATGTGGAAGTGAAAAGGAGAGGCATTTGCAATGGAAATGAACATTCTGATGTATGCAGGAGCAGGACTCCATTATCTAAGAAAATGGGATCAAAAAAATAGGCCAACAGAAAAAAAAACAATGGGGTAAACACTGTTGTTGTTTTTTAAATCAATCCAACATGTTTTTGACCCTTACATAAGGCCCTCATCAGGAAAATTGTAAATACCACTCTTCAGTCTCCTGTGCTACAATTCACATTAGAAAATTGGGTCACTCCAGAACCACTTTAAAAACCTCATGTTCAGATGGACAAATGTTGTGTTTCTTTACTTGAAGGGGGAAAAAATATGGAGAGGCTGAGTGGAATGTCAGAGAGAGGCTGAACAGAAAAAGTGAGGAAGAAACAATTTGTTCTTGCTCGGGTTTCTTTGTCCCTTGTTGCACAACAATTCTGCTCTGAACTGAGCTGAACTCTGCCGATTTCCAAGATGCCAGTGCTCTTTGAGGAGCCGTGGGTGGGAGAAGGACGCCACTGGCTTCTTGGCTCATTTAAACATGTTTCCCCGAAGACCAGCAAGCCTCTGCTGATAGGAAGGTCTGCAGAGACACGGGCGGGAGTGGCGGTCCTCAAAAGGCTTTTCTGTTGGATTGGCTGGCTTGGTTTCTGGGCATCGAAGGGCTGGCTCCAAGCTTGGAACTGGGCCACCAAACATCCTGTTTTCATGCAACTTGCTCTGTCCCTCACTGTCCTCTTCCTATTCCCGCTCTCTGGCCACCCACAGCTGCCTCTGAAGTGTGAAGGTAAGGAGCATCCGCACGGCTGCTTTTTCCTGGGGGTTCATCACATGGGCTGCGCATTGTGTAGCTGGGGGGCTTTTAGCTTTTCCAAGCAGATGAGAGGGGGAGGGTATAATAAGAGGACACTGGGCTTGGCACTGCAGCCCCGACAGAAATGGACAGAGACTGCATTTGCTGACTGCTGAAGGGTGCTTTGGCAGCAGGTAACGAGTAGGGCTAGGTATTCAGTTAGTTTTGATTTCTCTCACTTTCTCTGTTTCTCTGTTTCTGCAAACTTAAATTCAATTAATCCTGAACGTTGGATTTTTAAAAAGTTTGCATGAAAATTCATAAGCATTTTTGTCTGCACTTCTCCTGCACATGCATTTTTGTATACAATTTTGCCAAACATGCATGAAACTCACTGGGTGACTTTGGGCCACTCACTGACTCTCAGCCTAACCTACCTCACAGGGTTGTTGTGAGGATAAAACAGAGAGGAGGAAGAGGATTATGTAAGCCGCCTTGGGTTCCTTGAAGGAAAAAAGGCGGGGTATAAATATAATGAATAGAAATAAATGAAATAAATTGCTTGTAAGCAATTTTCCCTAATAGAATGCATTTTAATGGTATTTGCACTCTATGCATTTCACTCTGAGCAGTTCTATGTGCAGCTTCCCCTAGTTCACACATTTTTTGTACACATTTTTTTTTCATTGGAGGACTCTACTGTACAATTAGGAAAAGTGTAAATTTCAAAGGAGAACTGAGTTTGGGTTTGTGTATTGGTTCAAAAGTGCAAAAAAAGGTAAGCTTGCATTAAAATGCAAACTGAACTAATTCATCTCCCATCCCTAAAAAGTTGCTTGTCATATATGATGATGGCGCGCACATCTTCTTTGCTGCACGTACATGCAGCGAGGATGGACATGTGGCATCCCTGTGCATGCACACACAGTGAAAAAGGTACGTGTACGATCGTGAGGCACGACCATCCTTGGGCCACTTGAGCTTCCCTGCTTCTCCCTACACAGAAGGCTGTGCCGTGCCCGTGCAGTTACTTTCCACACAGGAAATGCTTTTGAACTATGAAAATCCTAACTGTTTATGCAGCCCTCAGATGTTTGCAAACCAAAAGAAGCATGATACACTCCTTGCTGAGTGTGTGAAAGCTTTTGAGTGTCACAGGGCTACTCTTCAGGCAAAATCAAGAAGGCTGGATCTAAACCAGAGTTTCCATGAGAATCTTGCAAAAAGTGAAAAGGCAAACTTGGTGTTTTCTCCTCAGGCAAAATATCAACAAGAATTTTCAAGGAAATCACACACACAAAAATTATGCCACCAATATTTCTATGTATCTTCAAGTGCCATTCATCTAGTGTGAAATGTTAAGGACAACCTAGAGGTTCCTGATCAGGTAAAATACCTGAGGAATTTGAGAAAAGATAGGCGTTTTGATTCAAAGGTGCTTTAAGCAGTAAACCGAAACTTCGGGGTCAAGGTTCTATCCTGCAGCTTGGGTGGCAGGATATTTGGCAGACAGGGCCGGTGCAGGGCAGTTTGGCGCCCCAGGCGAAAAAATATTTAGCACCCCCCCCTCTCCAAAGCAAAAAAAACAAAACCCTGCGCCGCCACCACCAACCTACCTCCCCCCCCGCCCTGGCTGCGGCGGCGGCGCTGCTGCTGCTGCGGCGAAGGTAGGTGACGGGGGGGTGACGGGGGGTTGGGGGGGTGGCGATGGCGGTGGAGGCAGCGGCGGGCGAGCGAGCGAGCGGGTGGGCGGAGGCGCGGCGGCTGCTGCTGCTGCGGCTGCTGCGACGAAGGTAGGTGACGGGGGGTGACGGGGGGGTGGGGTTGGGGGTGTGCGATGGCGGGGGAGGCGCAGTGGCGGGCGAGAGGGGAGAGCGAGCGAGGGTGGGCGGTGGCATATTGGCAGAAACAGGCATGGGTCCCAGACTCAGATTAGGAGCACGTTCTGGATTTGGGGGTCTGCAACCGTTTTTTCTTGGATATAGATGCAGTCAGTTTAAGCACACTTTTTAAAAAGCATAAATAATGCAGTTTAGCCATTAGTCTGTCAAGGTTCCACCTGTACCAGGACACCTTGATCAGCTCCTTAAAGATATTTGCCTCTACAAGCCCCTCCTGTATCAGGATGCCAATTCTCTGCCTTTTACCTTCTCTTCCCAGTAACGTGGGATTAGGCCTTAGGCGTGGTGCAAAAGACACTCCAACAACTGAATGGTAACAATAACTGTTTACTTTAGTAGATTTTGGTATAGTAGATTCACAGTAACTTAAGGTAATTACACAAATAGAGCTGTATACTTTCAAAAAGCAGGTATAATAGAAATAAAAGAAATGATAACGCAGTTCTCTCTAACCTAGCTACTCTTTCACCTGTAACCTTAATAGAGATTCCTTCCCAGCCTAGCCCTGGCTGTTCTGCATTCTTCAGTGATATTCAGACTGCTTCTCTGTCTGTCTCTGCTTCTTGGTGCCTGCCTGCAGAACCTCTCCTCCACACAGCTTCTCTCCTCTGCTGCTTCTGCCTCCCCTTTATATACACTCTCACAACTTTAGGAGGCTACAATCATGTGACCTCAAACTGGGGAAATGAAACCTAACTCCATTAGGGGGAAAAGGAGACTTCTCTCAATGAAAAGGAAACTTTAACTCCAAGAGGGGAAATGAAACTCACGAATGCCCCCCTCCCATCAGGAGATGTTTGGGCCTACAGGCTTCAATATAACTCAAGCCTGTGTAGGCCTCAATCCTTCACATAGTCACAGTCAAAAAAATCCATGGTTGGACTTGACCATAAACTCAGCAGTTGACCTGAGCTGCATTCCCTTGGCCACAGTTCTTCTATCTCCAATATGGGAATCCTCCTCCTCCTCCAGGGTTGTAGGATCACAACAATGGACGTGCACGTGCAGTGCTTTGAGCACTGAAGGTGGCACATAAATGGTAGGTACTGTCATTACTGAGTGGCAGGGGAATCGGTCCATTCCCTTGTGGACTGAAGCATCACTTTAAATCTAAGTGTATCCATTTCAAGAGCTACATCCCCTAAGCTCTGCTGTCCATTCTTGGCCAGCTGCATTTTCACTGCTGCTTCCCTGCCACCTCAGCTATGCTCTAATTTCATTCACATCATCCTTATCACTGGGATGTATCAGCCATTGAGGAGGATGCACAGAACTGTTTGGGGGACTGGGCTGGTCTCATATCTGAAATACTTTGCATTGGGCAGGACTGGACAGGCCTCGTCTTCACCTCTCCTGGATTTCCTTGCTTTGCTGTCTTCCTCCTTGTCATGTCAACATTTAGATTCGGGGCGGGACAGTGCGCTCTTGCCAGAAGTCTGAATTGATCACAGGCAAAAGGCTTTTGAAATGAGGACGGGGTGGGTGGGGCTTGCTGTCCACCCCTGCTTAACATGCTAAGCTCCTGACTTTTGGTTATGCTGCCCTATAAAAGTGCCACATTCACTGACTTTGTTATATAAATACACGAATGAATGAATGAGTGAATAATCTAGTATTTTCTCACAGAGAGAAACTGGAGGAGAGAAATGCACTAACATCACACCAACAAAGAGAAAAAACATCACACCAGCAACAATCCTGTGCGCTGCCTGCCCCACTCAAAATATTCTACAGCACAGGGAGAACCCAGCAAAGAGTCTTGTGCTAGCTTGATGATGTATTGTGGGATAAACGTACATGGAGCAGAACCATCTGATCAGATGCATGAAGTGTTGCTGTCTACGGGGGGGGCAAATATATATCATACACACGTGGGGGTGTAGCGGGCGGGGGCAGAAAACAAAGAGGCCAAATAGCTGTGGAACACAAAAGGCAGGCCTATGAGACACATGAGCAGGATCCAACGCGGTTGTTGCACCTCTGCTAGTTCTGTTGCCACTGGGGGACCCACCATGAGCGCGACGGGGACTAGTGACTTCAAAAGCAACCCTCGAAAGAGCTCATTTCCAGAGCAGGACAAGCTTAGCGGAGTTCCTTTCTGCGAGCTTCAGCTCTTTCCGGTTGCCTCATGAAGCTTCCCACAGCGGTAGCAGTGGGTCCCACTAGCACCGGATACTCCAGTGTAGGACCGAGGTGACTTTTCAGTAACATAAATAGGAGTGTGGGAGCACTTTTGAGCTGCATTTAACAGTGTGGCTGCTCTTGCCGCCCACAAGAGAACACCAAGTCTTTTGCCTGGGCAAGTTGCTGTTAGATTGGCAGCTGGACAGGTACTGAAAGGTGCATTCTCACCTGGTTGCTCATCGTGATGTGCCAGCACACTTCATGACCTTTTAACTAACACAAAAGTGACCCCTGAAGCAGCTGCAACCCTGGGAGAAGGGTGTGTGCGAGTGAGCTCTCTGATCAGCGGTTGCTGATCAGAATGGTAATTAGGATGGCTGAAACTGGACCCTGAACTGCCTTGACAGGCTTGGCTCTTTCTGGTTTTCCAGGTCCTTAAGGGAAGCCAGGCTGGATCATCGGTCCAATTGAAAGATGGAGGTGTCCACAGAAAAGATCGTTGTGAACGTGGGAGGCGTCCGCCATGAAACTTATGGCAGCACCCTGAGAGCCTTCCCAGGGACCAAGCTGTGCAGCCTCACGGAAGCCCAGGCCGCGATGACGTTCGACTACAACCCCAGCACCCAAGAGTTCTTCTTTGACCGAAGCGCCCGGCTGTTTGGGCAGGTGCTGAACTATTACAGGACCAGGCATCTCCACTGCCCTGCAGACGTCTGTAGGTCTGTCTTTGAGGAGGAGCTGGCGTTCTGGGGAATCACGGACACCCCACTGGCCCCCTGCTGCTGGACAAAGCTCAGGCAGGCAGGCGGCCAACAGGAGGATCATGACGCTGAGGACATCAGTGAGCAAGACGATCACCAGGGTGGTCTCCTGGGCCAGGCCGAAAGGAGTGGCCGCTGGTGGGCTCGGTGGCAGCCCCAAATATGGGCTCTCTTTGAAGACCACCGCTCCTCTCAATGGGCCACGGTAATGATGAATGCTCCTCTTGGATCCAAGATGGGCTCGGGGACATGGGGAAGGGCTGCCCGCGTCAGGGGAATTCAAGTCTGAAAATTAACGTCACTGTCACATATGTATCTGTGTCTTCCTCTAAGAGTAGCCTGCATCCGTGTATCGTTCCCCACGCCACATTTTATCCTCACCACAGCCCTCTGAGGCAGGAGAGGCCAAGCCAATGAGCACTATCAACTACACCCACACTCCCAAACGACACAGCTGGGATCTCCATTTGCTGGTTGGCTTCATGATCCGTGAGAGCACTGAGCGGAGGGCAGAATGGTAAGACGGGCGTTGGGGAGTTGCCCGGCTGCCCTCCAGCCGCCAGCCGCAGCTGTCCTGTGGGGACCTTTGGTTTGCCCTTGGATTTGGGGAAGGGCTCCATTGTGCTGCCAGGCAGCCCCGGAAGCCAAACCCGGGCTTTCTCATTATGGGTTGAAAAGGGCAACGGGTGAGGAGAACATCTAGGCAACTAGCAGGCAGGCTTTTGAACATGGGCAGCCCCAGCCTCACAAAAGGCAGGCCAAACAGAGATGGGGCAGCCCTTGGGAGTAGTAAGAGGAGCACAGGAAGAGGTTCTAGATGCCAGCAGATTCCCCATCAAGCGGGGAAGGAATCTCCAGCAGCGCAAGGGGTCAATGGGGAGGGCAGGGAGGGTCTCGCTTCCCTGGGGCGCTGAGTGTCCCTCGGGCGCTTCACACATGCGTGTTCTTCTCATAACGCCTGCCCTTGATTGCTGCACACCTGGGGGTCTTTTCAGACACCCTCTTCCAACGTTTAGAGTGAAGAGGTGGAGCAGCGACTGCACTGCCGGGCTGCTCTTTTTGCCCCCAGACCACTGCGCAGAGAGATGAAGGTCCGAACAAGGGCGCTTATGTTCATACGGATGTCCGTGCCTAGGTGCTCCAGGCAGCGGCCCGCCCAAGACAGTTTTGCTGCCCGAGGAGAAGGACAAGATGGTGTCCTCCCACCTTCCACCTACAGAAGCCAGCTGGACTGGCAGCAGCAACGCTGGCTATGGGGCAGCATCCTCCGGTGCCCCCGAGGCAAGCAGACTAGCTTAGGGGGCACCGTGCAAGCCATGGGCCACTCACCGCTCTGTCCCCTGACCTTGACGCACCACTGCTCCAGCCCCACCCCAGCATCCCCTGCTCCACTCTGCCCAATGGGCCAATCCTGATCATGCCGGCCGGGTTCCCAACTGTATGGAGCCACTTTGTGTGTACAATTGTATCCCTGTAGGTGCCCCTTTTTCAGACCTCCAGCTCTCCGCTAAGAGGTCTGGGGGCAGGACCAGTGGGGTGTGGCAGCATCAGGGGCGGGTCCAGCAGGTATGGTTCTGCTCTCCCTCCACATGTTTGCGCTGTGCAAGGGGTTCTGTGACTGGGGAAATGGATGTGCAAACAAACACTCGTGATCTAGTCTCACGCAAACCTTCTATCTGTGCGAGGGCCTTTTACGCTATCTGTGCCGGTCCATTCACACATGCTTGGTGCAGGGCAGTCTTTGAGGAGGAGGAATCAAGGGTGAACATGCATGTGTGGCCAACTGAACGCATAGACAGGCTCCGCTGGGAAGGTTTGGCCTGAACGGACGTGCAAGTTCAATCTGTGATGTCTCATGGTACATGCATGCATAAAAGACATTGCTTGGTGTTGTAGTCACCAACGGATCAATATGCAGGTGCTTTTGAACGGTCACGTGGTTAGTGGTCCTCGACACTCTACACTCTTCACATTCTTGGTGGTAGCCACTGGGCCAATTCACACGTGACAGCAAGCCACCCTGGAAATAAGCCACGATGGGTTGGTGGATGGCTTGCTGGCCCACGCTACTCCCGACAGACGGATCAGGCACTCCGTGGCTTCCCGTGGCGTGTTTCCCCCTCAGCCCTCCTGCCCGCTCCTGGCATGAATCCCACACGGGCCTTTGCGGCTCAACCTCCTTCCGCAACATACTCAGCTACAACTCCGCTAATGAGCACATGTGAGCAGGGTAGAGTTTATTTTGCAGGATTTTTTTTCCTCCTTCAGGGAGATTTGCACGTGTTTAAACATTAAAAACAAAAACAAAAAAAAAAAACCACTTTGGGGGAGATTTGCATAAATTCACCCAAGCAAAATAGTGACTGCGAATAAGCGCAACAGTTGCTGTGAATTGCGCAAATCTCCCCATCATTTTTTAAAAAATAATATATTAAATATGTGCAAATCTCCCCAAAGGTGAAAGGGGAAAAAAGTCGCTGTCTA
Source organism: Shinisaurus crocodilurus (assembly GCA_021292165.1). Taxonomy (NCBI): domain Eukaryota; kingdom Metazoa; phylum Chordata; class Lepidosauria; order Squamata; family Shinisauridae; genus Shinisaurus; species Shinisaurus crocodilurus. Next base: position 2,642,008 of record JAHFWL010000004.1, on the reverse strand, counting down.
GGGAGGTGCTGATGTATCGGAGGAAGGGCGGATGGCAAGGGAGGTGGGAGGAGGCACTAGCGCGGTGTTCTCCAACCATGGGTCCCCAGATGTTTTTGGCCTACAACTCCCAGCATGCCCCAGCCAGCGTAGCTGGCTGGGGCATGCTGGGAGTTGTAGGCCAAAAACATCTGGGGACCCCTGGTTGGAGAACACTGCTGACAAGCGAGATCGCAGGAAAGCAACCATGTTTTGTAGCGCTCCTTGGCGGGCAGCTCTGCAGACCTTTCCGACAAGCCGTACACAATAAGCCACTCTGCTGGGTTCATACAAGCCGCCCTGGACATCCCAATAAGCAGCCATCGGTTCTCAGAGTGGCTTGTGCATGGTCCCCAAACCACGCTGAAGAAACCAGGGCGGATTCAGACGTGTCATCATGACCAGCCACCCTGAAACGAACAAGGGTGACAAACCTCCGTGGGCTGTGAAGAACCAGGCCACGGAAGCTTCTTCACATGGAAGCAAAAAACCCATCAGAGAGGAAAGCACCGTGCGCCTGAACCTCCCCTTAAGTTTGACCCAGCATTCTGTTATCCCAAACAGGCCCTGAGGAATGTGGAAGCTCACCCCCCTTAAGCACCACTGCAGGAAACGGAAAGCAGCTTGGAGGCATACAGGTTGTGCGCCCCTCCTGCTTTTCCCAATGGGGAATTCTGCTGGAATGAAGAGCCGTAGTAGGTGGCTGGTGAGCTGAGTCAGAGCCCCCCACTTAAAATTAAAAAGGGCTCCCAATTGGGCTGGCTCTCCTGACCACTGGTCTCTCCTTTCTCAAACCTTTCTGTTGTGAAAAGGTGGGGGGGGGATCATCCCCATGGTCTGACTGCAGTGATGGAGCCCCCTTCTCTAAGCCCTGGTAGAGAGCCATGTGGCATGCTCATTAAACTTGGGGAGCATGGGGAGCAGGGCCGGCGCTACCGCTAGGCAGACCCAGGCGGCTGCCTAGGGCGCGTGGCGGAAGTAGGGCGCAGAAACAGTGCGCTCCTTCCTCGCCGCCGGCGCGCTCCTGCCCCGCTTGCCGCCTCTGCCACGCCTTCCCGCCCGCCGCTGCCGCTGCCGCCTCCGCTGCACCTCCCCCCCCGCGCGCGCGCGCCCGCCACCTACCTACCTACCTACCTACCTACCTTCGCATCGTTTCCGGAGCCCCGCCGGCGTTGTTTTGGTGGGAGGAACCACTAGGGCAACAGGGCTTAAACAGCCCTGTTGCCCTGGTTTCCCTGGCAAAAAAAAAAAAAGCGCGGGGGTCCCGTCGCGTCGGAGGCGGCGTTGGCGTCGGCGGCGTCGGCAGCAGCAGCAGCCAGCAGCGGGGGGGAGGAAGGTAGGTGGTGGTGGCAGTGGCGGCGGCGGCGCGGGGGGGTTGCAGAGCAGGGCTGCTTTGCTCCGGAGCCCCCCCCATGGCACGAGAGGGGGGGCGCTAAATATAATTTGGCCTAGGGCGCCAAACAGCCCTGCACCGGTCCTGATGGGGAGTGCCATTTTCAAGGCCTCCCAGGACTGAGCAGGAAGACATAGGGAATTATATTTCTCATGTTGCCCAGTGGCAATGCAGAACATGGGGAATGTAGTTCCGGTGCTTCCCTACTCAGCAGTTTCACTGAAATAATTAGTCAGCAGCGCTAGGAGTCTGGCAACTCCCCACCCCGAGGCAAATGGAGTATCCCCATCTTCCATCCGACTAGTTTTGGAACAGGCTTGCTTGGGGTTCTCATCAGAAAGGACTTCAGCAGGGATGGTTATGGGACGTGAAATCAGTATAGGATGGAGAATCAGCTGTGTGTGGACCTCAGGAAACTTAGAGTAGGGGTGATTATGGACTTTGGTACTCACAGCAACTTCTTCTCTCCCTGTAGTGCTTGACGATAGTTTCCCTGCTGTTCAACGTGGCTGTCGTCGTCATCCTTTGTATGAGAATGAGACCACTGTCAAAATCCATCATGGACCCCCACCACCACCTGCACCATATTACCATGGCTTCGTCATTCCAAATGCCCGCTTACCTCCTCCATCTGGAGCTTTTCTTCATCCTCTGGTTCACGTTTGAATTTTTCATGCGACTCACATTCTGCCCAGACAAAAAGAAATTCCTTAGAAACCCCCTGAATGTGGTTGATTTCCTCTCCCTGTTCCCAGTTTATATCGAGCTCTTCTCAACCGGACATGCACACAAGGTTCAGGCCCTCGTAGGTTGGCTGGGCTTGTTCCGTGTGGTGTATATCGTCAAACTCCTCAAGATGCTCAAGCTTGTGGAGACCCCTGTGATGTTGAGAGTCCTGCCCTCCACGTTCAGATCTATCCTGAGAGAGATCTTCATTTTCATGTTGATTTTTGCCTTTGAAATCCTTTTCTTTGGTGCCCTCTGTTATTATGGGGATCTCGTCGAAGGTGAACTGGAAACACATTATGGTGACATTGCCTCTTCCTTTTGGTGGGCAGCAATCACCTTGACCACTGTAGGCTATGGTGACATGTTGCCTGACAGTATATTTAGCCGAATTATAGGAGCCTGCACTGCGGTGTGTGGGGTGCTCACCATTATCATTCCAATCCCAATCTTTTTCATCAAGTTCAAGGACTATTATGATGCCGCTGTAATCAAGGAGAAGATGAAGAGGATGAAGAAACAAATGCCAACACTGCCATCCTGAGAACTCCAGAGTGCCACATTTCCAACTGTCTGCGGGGAATGGAAACAAGCTTCCAAATAGCTCACTGCACCCTGCAGACACCTGAGGGTGCAAGTTGCCCCTTCCATCTGAGCAGCTGTTGCCTCTGATTTTATTGAGCAACACTTCATCTGCACACAAGCATATTCACAGAGGCCCATCCTGAAAGGCACCATCTTTCTCATCACATTTCTTGCCTTCAACCCTTCTTCTATGGAGAGCGCACAGCCTCATTCCAACCATCTACGTCCACGGGCTGCTATCATGATTACTTTTGCAACCCAATTTTAGACTCCTGATTAAAAGCAGCTAATCAATTGCCTGCTGGGTTCTGATAAGATTGGTTGCCAAATGTGTTGTTTTGGGCATTGATTGCACAGGCATGAGCCTGCAGTTTTGAATTTGCCAGCCCCGTACATCTCTCAGAAGTGTGGGCCTCAGTCTGGGGCTGAGAGCTTCCACTTGGAGCTCCATACCCTTGATTACTCTGCCTCTTTCACCATAATGGAGGTTTCATAGATCATAGAGCTGGAAGGAGCCTACAAGGCCATCGAGTCCAACCCCCTGCTCAATGCAGGAAGCTAGAGGAGGGGTCTCCCATCCAAGTAATAACCAGGCCTGACCCTGCTTAGCTTTCCACACGCAGACAAGCTGAGCCAGCATAAGCCCAAGAAGTGGGCATGGGCACCACTGGAAATACCTGCAGATAGCATCGTTTTCCCACTGGGGTGGCCTGGGTCCCCATCTGCATGCAAGCACATTTGCAGGAGCCTATCCTGGCAGGGATCTTTGTTGCCATGATGTTCCTCGCCTTCAGAACCTTTTTCTCCAGTGCCCTCTTCTTCTGTGGCCATTGTTGGCTGGTGCACAGTCTCACTCCAGCCAGCCATCTCCACAGTCTAAGCCTTCACAATATTTTTGTGACTTGTGGTTCCCTTGACCACCATGGTCTATGGGGCCATATTTCCCTTCAACATGCCATGCTGGGTGCTTGGGGCTAGTGCAGCAGTTTCCCCTGGTCCTAATCTTCTTTATCAACTTGGTTGTGCTGCTGTCACCATAACGAAAGAGGAAACGAATTGGGTTTGGGTCGACATCCGTAGCATCACTGCGGCCCTGCATGCTCCAGAAGCAGTTCCATGGCAGGGGTGTTTCCACTGTTTTTTTTTTGGAGGGGGGAAATCTAGTTCACACCTTAGCTGGTGCAATTTTGATCTTTCTATTTTAGAGGCTAGTGTGTATAATGAGTCTCTAGTGATGCTCAGAATCTGCACTCAAATCATCCCTCTGCATGGGGCCAGTGAGAGTACAGGTCTCTCTCTCTCTCTCTCTCTCTCTCTCTCTCTCTCTCTGCATTAGAAGTTTCTACACAGGAGTTTCTGTTGGGATATCCATCCTCTGATAATACAGGCATCAGTCAGATGCACTTCTACCACATGTCTCCAGTGGGGTCGGGGGTGGTGTGCGACACCAGCTGGGGATCCACCAATCATTTTGCACGTCTTACCGAGGCTCAGACTGAGTTTCCAAAGAGCGGGGTGGGGGTGGGGTGGTCTCAGGCCCACTGGATGCTGAAATGGAATGAGGGGGCGGGGCATGGAAGGAGGTGGATAGAGATGTTGAGAGGATTGCTGACACCTGGAAATGATCTGTAATGCTCCCCCACTTCAGAAATGTAATGTTGGAGAAGATGAAGATGGTTGCCTACTGGAGAGGGAAAAAAAACGGAGGCCTCTTCTATAATGGGATCGTAAATATCTCATATGCTTTGCTTTCGCGCTGCACTTTATTAAAAAGAAATCTTGTTATAGCTTTACATTACAAATGTCTGAATTTTAAAAGACTCTGCTTCATTAATCTGCTCTGTGATTCATGTCTTTTTAATGTTTCTCGTTCAGTAGAAGACTGCCAGTCATAAACTCAGGTCACACCTGACCTACCTAGTCAGCTTGGGAAAGCAGCATTCTTGTCCCCTGACCTATTGTGACACACAGAACGAAGTGCTCAGAAAAAAATGTAACTAAGCTTAAACTTAGTGAAGCAGCAGTGCTCCCTCTGCCTGCTCTAAGCTCTCCAGGTCACTTAAATGCTCTCCCTTTTAGAGTAACCCTGACAGGGAAAGCCTGCATAGTTTATGACCCAGCAGGCCACATTTTGTGGCCTCCAGATGCTCAGCAACCCTGCCAGACTAATCTGATCTCATTTTTTGATCGGGTAACCTCCCTTGTGGACTGTGGGAATGGGGTGGACATCATATATCTGGACTTCAGCAAAGCTTTCGACAAAGTGCCTCATGATATCCTGATTAGCAAGCTAGCTAAAAGTGGGCTAGATGGAACAACTATCAGGTGGATCCACAATTGGCTACAGAATCGGACTCAAAGAGTGCTTATCAATGGTTCCTTCTCAAACTGGGGAGAGGTAACGAGCGGGGTACCACAGGGCTCGGTCCTGGGCCCAGTGCTCTTCAACGTTTTTATTAATGACTTGGATGAGGAGGTGCAGGGAATGCTTATCAAATTTGCAGATGACACAAAGTTGGGTGGAACAGCTAATACTCTGGAAGACAGAAACAAAATTCAAAGCGATCTCGATAGGCTGGAGCGCTGGGCCGAAAACAACAGAATGAAATTTAATAGGGATAAATGCCAAGTGCTGCACCTAGGGAGAGGAAACCAAATGCACAGTTACAGAATGGGGGACACTTGGCTCAACAATACTACAAGTGAGAAGGATCTTGGAATTGTGGTAGATCACAAACTGAATCTGAGCCAGCAATGCGATGTGGCTTCAAAGAAGGCAAATGCTATTTTGGGCTGCATTAATAAAAGTATAGCTTCCAAATCACAGGAAGTGATAATTCCCCTTTACTCAGCACTGGTTAGGCCTCATCTTGAGTATTGCGTCCAGTTCTGGGCACCACACTTTAAGAAGGATGTAGACAAACTGGAGAGGGTTCAGAGGAGGGCAACAAGGATGATAAAGGGACTGGAAACAAGGCCCTATGAGGAGAGACTGAAAGAACTGGGCATGTTTAGCCTTCAGAAGAGGAGACTGAGGGGAGATATGATCACACTCTTCCAGGACTCGAAGGGTTGTCACACAGAGCAGGGCCAGGATCTCTTCTCGATCATCCCAGTTTGCAGGACACGGAATAATGGGCTCAAGTTACAGGAACCCAGATTCCACCTAAACATCAGGAAAAATTTCCTGACTGTCAGAGCAATAAGACAATGGAACCAACAACCTAGGGAGGTGGTGGGCTCTCCCAATCTGGAGGCATTCAAGGTGCGGCTGGACAGCCATCTGTCGGGGATGCTTTGACCTGGATCCCTGCACTGAGCAGGGGGTTGGACTCGATGGCCTTGTAGGCCCCTTCCAACTCTACTTTTCTATGATTCTATGAACCCTTGTTTTTCCAGTTCCAGGCAAAAGAACTGGCAGTTGGCTATTTTTGCTGTGCAAAAGAAGAAATCCACTTTTCACCAAACTCCGGGGCCTACAATAGCTTGTAATTCCAGAAAGGATCAGGACTTGCATCAACATTTATTATAAACATATACGAAACACCATCAGTACATCTGGCTATATTCATATTAGAATGCTGGAGGGATCTAGAACCAGCCCCATGTGTGGAAATGGCCTCATCGGCCCCTCTTTACTTGAAGGAAAAACAGGATCAGAGAGAGGCTGAGCAGCAGCAGAAAAAGCAAGGATGACACCATCTGTTCTTGCTCGGGTTTCTTTGTCCCTTGTTGCACAACCATTCTGCTCTGAACCGAGCCAAGACATTTTGAACTCTGCCGATTTCCAAGACGCCAGTGCTCTTTGAGGAGCCGTGGGTGGGAGAAGGATGCCACTGGCTTCTTGGCTCATTTAAACATGTTTCCCCGAAGACCAGCAAGCCTCTGCTGATAGGAAGGTCTGCGGAGACACGGGCGGGAGTGGCGGTCCTCAAAAGGCTTTTCTGTTGGATTGGCTGGCTTGGTTTCCGGGCATCGAAGGGCTGGCTCCAAGCTTGGAACTGGGTCACCAAACATCCTGTTTTCATGCAACTTGCTCCGTCCCTCACTGTCCTCTTCCCGTCCCCCGTCTCTGGCCACCCACAGCTGCCTCGGGAGTGTGAAGGTAAGGAGCATCGGCACTGCTGCTTTTCCTTGGGGGTTCATCACCAGGGATGTTGAAGAGTCCTTGGTCTCGAGTCATGAGTCGAGTCACAAGTCTTTGGACCCGAGTCTCGAGTCCGAGTCCTTGGTCCAAAATGGTGACTCACGAGTCATGAGTCACTCCCAAAGCTGACTCCACGAGTTCCTATTAAAATCAATGGGGGTTTTTTCCCAACAAAATAAGGCTACTTCAGATGTGTGGCTTGAATAAATTCTAGGCACAAGTGTGCCTTTTTATCTCAAAACTCTGCCACTGATTTTGACAAGAACAGACCAGGCAGACAAACCCAAAATAACCAGGCAGACAGAGGAGGCAGGGACCCCAAAGCAGGCAGGCAGAGGCAGCTAAACCCAAAATGTCTGAAAGGTTGCATTAGGAAAATGATTTTAAAAAATAAACTTGGATTGTTACTGCAACTAGGTCCAGACAGCACCTGCAGGTGGCATCAAGCAGGGATGTTGATGAGTCCTTGGTCTCGAGTCCCGAGTCGAGTCTCGAGTCCCATTAAAAATATTGGGACTCGAGTGTGACTCGAGTCAGAGGGGGGACTCAGTCCGACTCACGAGTCGAGTCCTCGAGTCCGAGTCCCTGTTCATCACATGGGCTGCGCATTGTGTAGCTGGGGGGCTTTTAGCTTTTCCAAGCAGATGAGAGGGGGAGGGTGTAATAAGAGGACACTGGGCCTGGCACTGCAGCGGGGAGACCCCGACAGAAATGACAGGCAACACTGGCAGACTGCTGAATGTTTAGGAGTGTTTTGGAAGTGTTTAAAAAGTTGCTTGTCATATATGATGATGGCGTGCACATCTTTTTTTCTGCACATACATGCAGCGAGGATGGACATGTGGCATCCCTGTGCATGCACACACAGTGAAAAAGGTACATGTACGATCATGAGGCATGACCATCTTTGGGCCACTTGAGCTTCCCAGCTTCTCCCTACACAGAAGGGTGTGCCGTGCAGTTACTTTCCACACAGAAAATGCTTTTGAACTATGAAAACCCTAATGTTTATGCAGCCCTCAGAGGTTTGCAAACCAAAAGAAGCATGATACACTCCTTGCTGAATGTGTGAAAGCTTTTGAGTGTCACAGGTCTACTCTTCAGGCAGGTTCAAGAAGGCTGGATCTAAATCAGAGTTTCACCCAAGATATCGCCAAAAGTGAAAAGGCAAACTTGGCATTTCTTTCTTAGGTGCCATATGGGCAGGAATTTAAAGGAAATCAGAAAAACTGCCCACGATGCTACCAATATTTCCAGATAATGTTCTACCCATCCCTAGGTTGCCACTAAGTTCCATTCATCTAATGTGAAACGTTGAGGCCTATCTAAGAGTTCCTGATCAGGCAAAATATCCAGGGAATTTAAGAAAAGTTTGGAGTTTTGATGCAAAGGTGCAGTTTACATTCCAGGAACAGCAGTAACCACCGACAGAAGAGTGAGATTTTCTCTGTGCGTACCATGTTCTCTGATAAGGTGTCTTGGCACCTGAAGTCAGTGCATCCTCAGAGAACAAGGATCTCCGTGTTCCTAGGGCCAGGAGAAATGTTTTGCTGATCTGCCCTGCCCCCTACAGTCTCCACTGGATGAGACCCCAATAGCCAGTTCCCTAGCTTCTCTCCCTCAGGTAGCATGAAACAACCTGCAGGTGGCGTCGAGAGCACATAATGCAGGACAGATGCTGAAGATAACATGCACAAATGACCTTGGAAAAATAGATGCACAATAACAAGGTGCTGCACTGAAACTTCTACAAGCTTTTAATCAAACTGAAATATATGTGTTAATATAGCTTAAAGTAAAGGAATATCAGTCCCTTAGCCAAATTCAAGATCCACTAAATGTGGTGGTATCAGCAATATACAGAGGTGAATTCCATTATACATATATAACAAAGAGCAGCATATGGTACATAGGATACTTGAAGTTAAATACCAATATTGGTTAAATACCAAAGACTCACATAACATACATGATGACTAAATATACACCACAATTGCAATGACCTTCTAATATGTTTTGTAAATTGTTACTTATACATATATAACAAGGAGCATCCTATACGTGCATTAGATACTTCAGCTTAAATACAAATTTTGGTTGAATACCAAAAACTCACATAACATGCTAGATGTACACACACTTATAATGTACACACACTTGTTGTTGTGCATCTATTTTTCCAGGGTCATTTGTGCATGTTTGTTGGTTATCCCAGTGAGGGCTGCTCTTCTCTTTCTCGCGCAGGCCTGAGCTGGGTCAGTGCTTGGATGGGTGACTGCCTGGGCTGCCCACATCTGTTCTCCTGGTTGGACTCCATGGCCTTATAGGCCCCTGCCAACGCGACTATTTTATGATTCTATGAACCTGGAAAGTGCAATGGGGAGCGATGCTAGTACTCCCCGCTCTGCAGCAGATTATTATTTTTTTTAAAAAGACTACAAAGAGGTTTAGTAAAGCAGACCAGCAGCATAAGAAATCAGACAATAAGAATATGTAAGGTGCAATCCTATGCATGTTTAGACAGCACTGCTGGCTGGGGAATGCTGGGAGTTGTAGGACTTTTTCACTTATAGTATTCTAAGCAGCATCTCTTGCCCTGGAAGACTTGCACCAGCAGGTTCACCTTGGAGGCTCAGAAGACAATTTGTTGTTGAGAATAATTCGCCTTGTTTAATCCGGTTGGAATTAGGGAGTGGGGTTACTGGGGGAGGGTGATGCCCAACACGCTGGGAAATGGGCTACTGGCATCTTTCTACAACCCAGAAAAGGTGGAAATAAAGGGTGAGGAGGAATGGGAGAGACTTCCTATCAGGACCGGTGCAAGGCAGTTTGGTGCCCTAGGCAAGATCAGATATTTAGTGCCCCCCCCCTTGATCCCTCCCTCCTATCTATTCTAGGCCATCTAGAATTGTGAAATTCCATCTACTACAAGTCAAGATATGATTGGTAAAACAAACTTGGTAAAATACGCATTTTAGCGCTGTATTTTTTCCCCCAAGGCGTTTCTGGCACCCCCTTTAGCCCTGCGCCCTAGGCAGCCGCCTAGTTGGCCTAATGGTAGCACCAGCCCTGCTTCCCAGGGCTTTTTTTCTGGTGGAACTCACCGGAACTGAGTTCCAGCACCTTTTCTTCTATTAATTGCATTACAATTTAATCGCCATCTACTCCTGAGGAAATGTAATCCAAGAGTTCTGGTACCTTTTTCTCCAGAAAAAAAGCACTGCTGCTTCCTATCTACGTACTCCCATTAGGCAAGAACTGGGGGATATATGATAGGCAAGTGCTGTGAAAGGGAATTTCTTTACAAAGACAGGCATAGTCAGGCCTTTTCCAGCACATTCATTCCAGGATTGGGTGCACTGGGGGATTGGGGCATGGCTAGGATTGCGGGGGAGGAAACAAAGAGGCAGGGTCTGTGAGACGTACACCTCCGGCCTAGTACTCATGAATAGGCCAGGGTGCACTTTTGAGGTGCACAACGGCGAGGCGGCTGCTGTTGTAGGCAAGAGAATGTCAAAAGTCTTCTGCCCTGGCAGGTTGCTGCGACATCATGAGAGCCAGTGTGGCGTAGTGGTGAGAGTGTTGGGCTGGGACTCGGGAGATCCGGGTTCTAGTCCCCCCTCAGCCAGGCTGACTTTGGGCCAGTCACTGACTCTTAGCCTAACCTACCTCACAGGGCTGTTGATGTGAGGATAAAATGAAGAGGGCCATATGCCCTGTCTTGGGTTCCTTGCAAGAGGAAAAAAGGTGAGATATAAATGTAATAACCGATGGAATGAACGATTGTCAGCTGGACAGATCTTCAAAGGTGAATTGTTTACTTGCATTTAATAAATAATTGATTTTTATTTTTTTTAAAGGATCACTCCAATTTCGCCCCCCCCCCCCCAGTGTTCAAGGTGAATTGGACCTTCCCCTCCCTCACCCACAGCAGCTGGGTCACACCCGCCGGTGCGTGCAGAAGACAGCAAGATAAACATATGGGGAAATTGCAACATCCCTGAGAGTGTGGAAAGTCAACTGTAGTTCTGCTTGTACAGTGTTCTCCGACCTTGGGTCCCCAGATGTTTTTGGCTACGCTGGCTGGGGCATGCTGGGAGTTGTAGGCCAAAAACATCTGGGGACCCAAGGTCGGAGAACACTGTACTTGTAGCTTAAAGGTGCAATCCTATGCATGTTTAGACACAAAAAATGTCCTGCAACTCCCAGCATGCCTCAGCCAGCCATGCTGGGAGTCGCAGGACTTCTTTCTGCCCAAACATGCCTAAGATTGTGCCCTAAATGATTCTTAGCAATAGGAGCCACTCCTCTGAAAGCAGCTTGTTGGGGTTTTTTTTCCCCCCCTATTTTCCTAATTCTAACAAGATTTTTTTTTAATATGACCACTTTTTTTTCCAGCAGAGGGCGTGTTCCAACAGCGAAAGGGAGATCCCACGGATGATGTGGGGACACACAAGAATTTCACTTCCATTCGCAAATCATTCGAACTTGCTCCAAATCTCAAATCCCTCTCCCAAGTTCACAAATTCCTGAACTTGTGTTTGTGTTAAAAATGCACAATTTAACACATTTTCCAGAAAACACAGGTTTTCAGGCTTTAGTCTTCAGGCAGGAGTCTTTCCTAGCCCTACCAAGAGGTGCTGGGGGTTGAACCCGGGACATTCTGCATACAAAGCAGGTACTCTTACCACTGACCTCAGGAGGAGTCACCACGACTCGCTTCATATTCTCTGCTGTTGGAGGTGTGATACAGCTAATATTTATGTGGAGAAAGCCTGACACGAGTATACATGTCCACGCACACCCCAGTCTCCGTCCTCCAGGGGAGGGGGGCGAGAAGGGGAGATTGGGTTACAGGGAAGCAGCCAGACAGACCGGCATTCCAGCAATGGAGGATCTCGCTTGTAATCCACAAAACCCAGGAAAGGACCATCAAGACCATCAACCTAACAGGGCAGTCTCAAAGAGCTGTAAAGTATCCAATACGTCACCTTCTTCCCGGGCAGGAATAAGCCCACCTGACACGAAGGGGCAGGCAATAGCCCCACCTGACCTAAGGGGCGGGAGAGCGGGAAACTCAGGGGTAGAAAACCCCTCTCCTCTCCCTTTTTGTTGGTTGTTGGGAACCCAGGGTACTTT